>CAJZBQ010000004.1:535000-1135000 GCA_914767885.1 Blepharisma stoltei | reverse complement strand
AATATTTTAAAAGGATCTGCCTCATTTTTAAGATTTTCTGGTATCAAATCTATGAAATCTTGGTGCTCCTTTTTCAGTTCTTCAAATTTTGTGGCAGTTTCTTCTAATTTATCACTAGTGATAACTATTTTTTCACATTGTTCAACGACTAAATGCCGATATTCTTCAACCTCCATCATTTTATTTTCCAGTCTCTCAGTAAGGTCCTCCATCTGTTCTTTTTCATTATCCAATGATTTTTCTGTAATTTCTAGATTTTTTTGGGTTTTTTCTAAATTTTTCGCAGTTTCTCCTAATTTTTCATAGCTGAAATTAGCTTGTGACCAAACATCTTCAATACCCATTTTCAATATTTCTGTCTGAATTCCATGGCTTACTTTGATTTCTTCTATTTCATTTTCCAGTTCATCTAGCTTTGCTTTATTTTCAGCATCTACAGCGTCTAGTAGCATTTGCAAAGTTTTATTTTTCCTTCCCAGTTCTTCATGCTGCGACCTTAATTCTAGCACTTCTTCTAGCAGCTCCTGGGCTTTTGCTTTTGCTTTCTCTAGTTGTGTATTTCTTTCTTCAGCTAAAGATTTCAATGAGTTTATTTTTAATTGCCCTTCATTGCATTCATCTTGTGCGTCCATCAGTTCTTTTGTGGTCTGCGAATGGATTTTTTGTTCCTCCTCATACCTATAAATCCAATTTTCCCTGATTTTTTTTTCTGAAGCCAAAATGTCAGTCAGACTTTTTATTTTTTCTTGTAAGGTTTCTTTATTGGTTTCAAACTGTTTTTCGAGGCTTTGGATTTTTATTTGTAGAGTCGCTATTTCAGTTTGCAGCTCGGATTCTCTGGTTTTGTATCTTTCCAGCTCTCCTTTGTTTTCGTTATATTGGGTTCTTAAATCTTTAAGCTCTTCAGATCTTTCGGCAAGTCTTGCAGTTAAATTTTCATTTTGTTCTTCTACAATTCTCCTCCCTCGGTTCATTTCTTCTATTCTTTCTTGAGCTCTTTTTACCTGTATTTTATATTCTTCAGCGATTTCTGTAGCACTTTCCAGCTGGACTTTTAGCTTATCCCTTTCTTTTTCCAGCTCATGTGACAATTTTTCGAATTTTTCAGATTTTTCTCGAAATTTAAACAGCTCTAGTGTTTTCATTGAGTCT
This sequence comes from Blepharisma stoltei, assembly GCA_914767885.1. Taxonomy (NCBI): domain Eukaryota; phylum Ciliophora; class Heterotrichea; order Heterotrichida; family Blepharismidae; genus Blepharisma; species Blepharisma stoltei. The sequence continues at coordinate 1,133,848 of CAJZBQ010000004.1, read as the reverse complement.
GACTCCTTAATTCTGACATATTCTTGTTCAAAATGCTGATGTTTTTCGCATTCTTCATTATAAGAATTTTCTATTTCAGCTATTCTTTTTGTATATAATTCACGTTCATTTTTAAGTTCTTCAATTAAGCTTTCGAGTTTTGAGACTTGGACTTTGGTGACTTCTACTTCAAATTTTAAATTAAAAATAAATCATATTAAATAAAAATTTTTTTTATAGAATATAGACTGGTCATATATAAATAAAAAAAGGTATATCAATTTCTATTCTTTTTTGGGCAAGCTCATTTAAAGATTCATTATAAAGAGTATGGAAATTGCTTAGCTGGGTACTGGTTTCTTCATTTTTTTTAAAGCTCTCAGTAAGTCTTGATTCTAAATTGTTATTAAGCCCTTCAAGCTGCCTGATTTTTTCTTCAAGTCTTTTGACTTCTTGTTCAAGCTCAATTTTGTGCTGAGAAAGCTCGCCAATTCTTTTCTTTTCCTTATTTAAATTTTCAGTTTTCATCTCAATCTGCCTCTGCTGCTCATTAATAGTTTCTATTAGCTGCGCCATTCTAGTCTGCATATCCCTTTGTTTAGCGAACATTTGGTTTAATTTGCTTTCAAACTGCAGCCTCATTGCTACTTCTTCTTCATGTCCTGAGCCTCTCTGCATAATTTCGTCTTCAAGTTCTTCTCTTTTTTGTATTTCTTTTTGCAGATCTCTTTGGACTTGCAACAATTGGGCTCTAGTTTGGCTTATATTGTCTAGTAGCTGCCTTTCGTGCTCTTCCATCTGGGAAATCTGTTTTTTATATTCTTCTTCTAGCTGCTCTAACTCTTCCCTTTTTTCCAGATTTAAAGTCGTAATAATCATCTGATAGTCTAATTGGCAGCAATATTCTAACAAAATCGCGAAAACTTTTCAAATCCCTGCCACAATTGTGTACTTCTTATCAGTGTGCTCTAATACTTTGAGGATCATCTGATAAAAGCCTATTGAGTACACAAATAAAGACCTATATAGCCGATCTACCTCTTGAGGAGGCAGCCCTGCATTCAGCAAGCTTGTTCGGTCAATCCCATACCTAATAAGTGGCAGCCTATTTTCTGGCTTGATTACACACCCTGGTATATCTAGCTGCTCCGCATCTGCAACTGTATTGTTAATTCACGCTTCCAGAATCCTCGGATTCAGTTTTTGTGTATTTCTCAAAAACTCCTGGGCAATCCCCCCAATCTGTGATGCCTTGCTAGCTTCAATGTTTGGTATAACCAGGCTCATCCCTGACATTGGGTTTCTTTTCTGTTCCACTCTCCTTTGAATTGACTCATTTAAAGGTTCTTTCAAAGTGTCAAAGAAATTTGTTTTATAAAACACAGACGCGCTGGAGTCAATTAAATATTTCTGCGAAATTTCGTGCTGGATCTTGGAGCTCTGCTCTACAAGTTTTCGCTTTGGACTGAGACTTCTACTCATTTTATTAACGAAGAATATTTGAATAGATTTATTATTAGAGTCCTATAGTCCCTTTGAGTGTAGCATCGTCAATTCTTTGCAAGGAATTTACATAGGCTGCAATTCTGAGGTTCACTCCAAGGCGTTCGCTGGTTTCTTTTGTTTCTTGGACGGCTTCACTCATGATTTGTTCAAGGCCAGAGTAGACCAGGTCAAGCTCACTGGCACCTTCTGCGAGTTTTTTCCAGTCAGCACTTTTGGCTTCAAGTTCTTCATGGGAGATGCCTTTTAAGGTGGCGATGGCTTCTATTATGCTTCTGTTACGTTTTCCTTGCCATCTTTTGGTAAGCAGGCCAGGCTTGATGTGTCCAAGGTTTTTGACGTACTCGAAGAAGGAAACTGTAACACCGCCTGCGTTCATGAGAAGGTCAGGGAGCACCAGGACGCCTTTTTTCTCGAGGGCTTCTTCACCGAGAGGAGTGGTAGGGCCGTTAGCGCCTTCGGCGAGGATTTTACAATTGAAGTTTGGAGCGTTGCTGCCGTGTACTGATCGTTCGACGGCTGCTGGGATTATGATATCGGTTTTTCTGGTGAAAACTTCTTGGCCGTTTTCGACGAGCTCTGCTTTGGGGTAGCCTTTGAGAGTTTTGTGCTGGATCATGAAAGCTTTCAGGTCGTCGACGTCAATGCCGTTTTCATTAAATACACTGCCGCTTGGCTCGATAACACCAAGGATTTTGGCACCATCTTTTTGGAGGAAGTGGCAAGCCCAATAGCCGACATTACCGAATCCTTGGACAATTATTGGAGTTTAATTGAATGTTTACACTATAAAAAAATAACTTTAATATGCTTCTTTATAAAAAATAGGATTTTTTATTATCAATACCAGTATTTTTTTTCGTAAAAATAAGTCATATGTTGATTAATAATAGATAATTAAATATCATGTATATGTATATTACAAAATTCTTATAAAATCGAATACTTTTTTGCCATTGATTCCAGTAGGAAGTTCAACCTTATCAGTATATTTTTTGTCTCTCAAAAATTCTCTTAATGCATAATAAAGCCCAAGCCCTGTGGATTCTGCTCTGCCTGGGATACCTCCCATTTCCAATGGCTTTCCAGTGGTACAAGCAACAGCATTTAAGTTTGTTGGATTTAGTGATTTATAAGTATCCATCATCCATGCCATTTCAAGCTCTCCAGTCCCAAGATCAGGTCCTGGCACATCAGCAGCAGGACTTAAAAACCCTTTTTTGCTCAATTCCAATGCATATCTCCTTGTCAATCTTTCTCTTTCACCAAGTGAAAGAGTCTTACTCCCCTTTTAAATTGGAAAAATATTGGTAAATTTCGATTTCCATAAGTAGACCCTTTAATTGGTAATATATTTAGGTAAAAAAAAACCCTTATATGAACGGTTTTGATTTAATTTTCATCAAAATCAGAAATTTGCCTATATCTTGCTCTTCTTTAAAGGTGAGCGGGATTTATAATTTAATTTTTATTAAAAAATTTTAAATAGTTTCCATCTCCTTATATTTGAGCAATCTTTTTGTTCCAATTTAAAAAGATTAGTTAGGGTCCACAGTAATTCCTCCTTTCCCTCCTCCAAATGGTAAGTTCACACATGCACATTTGAGTGTCATAAGGAAAGAAAGAGCTTCAACCTCATTAAGATCAACATCCAATGCATATCTTGTACCTCCTTTGCAAGGCAGCCTATGATGAGAATGCTGTGCTCTATAAGCTTTATAGTATTTAATAGACCCATCATCTTTCTTGAGAGGAAGGGTTACACGTAATACAGTATCACATGTTTTAATCAGCTCCAAGACTTCTGGCTTTATATCTGTATGTTTTGCTGCTTTGTCGAAATACATGTTGACCATTTCCAAGAAATTAGGCTCTGTTGAAGGCCCTGAGCTCATTTGTCTGAAAGGAGTGCGACTTGAGAACGTTTTTAGAACTTTGGACAGCATCCTTTCAAATATTTATATTAATAGCCACATATACCATTAGATTAATTTTAGTAATCTATTGAATGCAACCTTTGGGTCTGATATTGCATTTATTTTTTTAAAAAAATTAATTTCCTATTTGCTTTTCTAAATTTGGGTTTCCTAACTGCATTCCTAAAAGAGGAATAAGCCAGATTGAAATTTAGGCGCTGCTCTATAGGGCACTAGAAGACGTCCAAAGATATATTGTGCAGTTAATGTTAATAGATTATACAATTGTAAAAATTTCTGTTTTCGCTAAGTTTAATATTATTATAATGCTATAATTCAAAGATTTTTTCAGAAAAATAAGCAATTAATTGTATAAATTCATAGAAAATATCATATTATTTGTACAAAAATCAGAGCTGTTTAATGGCTTATTAATTTTTATAATAAGAATTATTTGATTTAAAATTAGGGTAGCATTAATCTAAAATCCAAGCTCATTTGCTCTGAGATTCCTACAAATGGAGCACCCCAATGCAAACTCTTCTCCATTAGCAGGGTGTCTAATTTTCAGCGGACATAGGCTTGGTCCTGGGCATTTCGGGAGTTCTTCTCTTTTCTTTTTGGTCAGATAATTCCCTTCATTTTGCTGAGTATGGCACGAATCACAAAAATGAGTATTCCCCCAGCAGAACCACGCTGCAATATTACAGCAGAATTTGCATTTAAATTCAATAAATTCCAGTCCATGCATGCTACAGTTCTGTCCTTCCAATCCTACAGCAGCACATCCAGGACATACAAGCTCAGAAGCCTCATAATTTCCTCTATCCATATTCTGCTCACATTCTTTTTTACCTCCAAAATACGGCTTCTTGCATTTAAAACACTCATAATACGCAAACCTGTCCATCGCGTATTTTTCTGGCTGCTTATAATAATGGTCTTCTGGGTTCGTCAGCCTTGCATCTTTTTCCATACCTTCAAATTTCAGCCTTTTTACAGCTTTTCCTACAATATCATTATATAAATCAATAATTTCTGCCATTTTGATAGAGATTTTTTCATTATTTGGGGCATTTGCCCAGGTTTTACAAGATGGGCATTTCGCGAAATTAAAAGTAATTCTTGGTCCTACCCATCGTTTTTCTAATGAAGTTAGGACACAATGATAATGAAGAACGTGGCCACATTCTAGCTGGACACAAGGAGCAGCTCCGAGTCCTTCTGTATAACAAATTGTACAATAATCGTTCTCATTAGCAATGCTACCACAGCCATCAGCAATACAAGGAAGGCATTCAGCTTCATGTTTTACCCCAAAGCACTGATGTCCACAGGAATGGACTTTGCGACAAGCCGTTCTGTAGCGGGCTCTGCATACTGGGTCTTTGCAGACTGGCCTAGAAGAATGCACAACTTTTTGACAGTATCGGCAATGTTTGGATTTTTTGAAATTTTGGTGCTCTTCACAGGTTTTTCCAAGATGATAAGGCTCGACTTTGCATTTTGCACAAATAACGCGGTTGCAAGCTGCACAGCGGAATCGGTATTTTGCCATGTGTTCTGCAGCTTCTCTAGATATGCCAGCTCCATTTTCATCTTTATAGGTATAATCTACAATTCCTGGGTCTACTATCGAAGAAACCCCACAGATGCATTCTACTATGATAGCGTCTTCGCCTATGAATTCTTTTAAAGAATTGTTTCCTAGCTCTTCTAATTCTTTTTTCCCTATTAAGTCTTCTAATTCTTCGTTACACAACACATATTCACAGCCTTCTTTAGGGCATGAAATTTTAGTATTTGTAGGGTATCTAGCTAACTTTCCCTATAAATTATATAATAAAAATTTATTTTAAAAATAATAAATAAAAAAAAATCAAGGGAGAGAGTACAATTGTTTGTATGATGTGGTCTTTACACATCATATGGCAGCATTCAGGAAAGAACATTTTTGTCATATCAGGCCACACTTTTCTGCAGATTTCACACATAAGTTCGTCCTTAGTCTGCTGATGCTTTTCTTCTTCCTGTTCTCTTTGTAAAGCCATAATCAGCTTTAAACTTTCTTCTTCTGATGTAGGTTGATTCCTTTTTTTGACTGGCTCTATTGGAGCTGGGAAATTCGGGATGATAGCAGGGATTTCTTGTTTTTTTCTTGTCGGAATTTGTATCAAATCTGAATTATTGGGTTTTATTTCTAATGGGTTCTTTATTCTCGGAAGCTCTGGGGGCAGTATTGGCTCAGGGAAAGAATTTTCAACTTTTTTTGGAGACAAAGGGCTTGCAGACAAGTCAAATTCTGCATACATTAAAGCTTCGCATTCCAGCCTTAAAAGTGAGATGCTGCCAGTTTCTTTTACTTGTTTTTCAGCAGCCCGATATAGAGACGATTTTTTTTTTCATGCACTGCAGCCCATCATATGTTTCAGCCCTTTTTGAACGCTTAGTTTGGTCCCACAGTAGCATGATACTTCTAAGTTTTGAAGCATTTTAATTATCGTAAAATGAGAATTTTAAAAATCAGCTGAGATTGTGGCAGGAATATAAAATAAATTAAATAGAAATGCTTATAAATTTCTGCTTTTAAGGAAATTACAAAACAAGATTTTAATTTTTATATATGTAGAATGATAGGAAATATTTTATTACGGTGAATTTTTATTATTATTTATATGAAGTGCCCTAATTATAGCTATCGCCAATAGAAAACCCCGATAATAATTTCTGGCGAAAATTGGATTTTTCAGCTTACCATTGATTATTATAATTTATTATGGGTAAGAAAGCGGGAAAAGCAAGAGTCGCTAAAAAATCGAAGAGGGTAAAGAAAGATGGCCCGAAGAAGCCAAAATCAGCTTTTATGTTTTATTCTCAAGAAAGAAGGGTTACACTCAAAGAGGAGCAGCCAGATCTCAAAATCACTGAGCAATCTAAAGTTATCGGGCAAGAATGGGGCAAGCTAACAAATGACCAAAAGGCTCCTTACGCAGAAAAAGCAAGCCAAGATAAAGAAAGATATAATCAAGAAAAAGCTAATTTGTCAGGACATGCTGAGGATGAAGAGGAAGAGGAGAAAAAAGAGGAATCTGAAGAAAGTGATGAAGATTAAATTAAATTTTTATCCTTAACGTGAAAACTGATTGGCTGATTTATGATAAATATGAATATCTAAAGGAGAAATTTTATTGGAGATGTAGGAATTTAGGGGAAAGGAATAGATTTTTGAGTCATAAATAAGCAGATGATAATAAATCCCCCGATTTAATTGAGAAAAAGCTAATAAATATCAGCAGGGGCTTATCATTAATTTAAACAAATAATTCTAAATAATTAAAGATCTGTTTTTTCAGCTGTTTTGGCTGTAGCTTTTTCAGTCACGAACTTGAGCAGCCCATCATAAGTTCTTTCTCCATCGAAATCTATACCTTTTTTGTTATTAGAAGGGAACCATTTCAGTGTAGGGAATGATGAGATGTTAACGCCTTTGACTTCATTTGTAGTGCCGTCTACTTTTGATATAATAATATTAGGGTTACTTTTAAGCTCAGCAGCAAGTTTTTCATAATCAGGAGCAAGGGCTTGGCAATGGCCACACCAAGGCGCATAAAACTCTACGAGGACGTCTTTGGTTGGGTCATAAACGACGCTTTCAAAGTTGTTCCCGACCAAAATTCTTACGCTTCCGTCAAACTCGTTATCTGGGATCGGATCTGATTTTAAAAATGGGGTGAGTTTTTGGTCTTTCCAGTCTTGAATGAAAGTTTTTATTGAAACCTCACTTAGCGGTTCAGATATTCTGTATTTGTTAAGCCCGTCTTTGTGGTCCACAATAGCAACAGTTGGCATATCTTTGACGCCAAATCCTAAATATTCTCCAAGTCTTTTCATTTCACTTACCTCTTCTAATTTAAAAAACAAGATCTGTATTAGCCAAAATATTTTTTTAAAAAATTAATTTTTTTTATTTAATAGATGAAATTAGTGAAAGATCTGCATATGAAAAGGCAATGTCTTTTTTAAATTCTTTCCCTACTTTTGATACCATTTGGTGATACTGAGCAGTATCATTTTCAAACCTGAATAAAAATACACAAGGGTGCTGATTTGTGAAAATATATTCAATTGCTGCGTCATCAAATTTCATAAGCAATGGCTTTTTATTTCCCTCAACCCATTGTATCAATTCTGGTTGGGTAAATTCTCCATCATATCTGTCTTCTTTATCGTCAAATCGTTTAAACAAAATTACTTTTGGTTCAGTAACTCCATATTCTTGAAGAGCTGCAGAATCTGTGGACAAATAAAATTCAAGGTCTTCGAAGTTTTTAGCGACTTTTTCGAAAATGCTTGCTTCAGCAGCATCTTTTTGAGCAAAAAGCACGACTGAAACTTTAGCATTTTCTAATTGTTTTTTAAGGTCAGATAAATTGTCAATAATTATAGTAGCTGGCCCTGCTTTTTTCCAAACCCAAGAGACTATAGTGTCTTCGGTTCTTCCGCCAGAGTATTCAGTAGCTTTTTTATTTACGAAATATTTTAGGGTAGGGTAGCCTTCTATTCCATGCTCTGATGCAAGATTTGAGTTTCGTGTAGCATCAACTTTAGCAATTCTGACTGATGGAGTTTTGGATTTGAGGATTTTAGCTGCTTTTGCGTATTCTGGGGCAAGCTTTTTGCAGTGTCCACACCATGGAGCATAAAATTCTACTAGCAGGTCTGGCTGGATGTCTAAAGCTTCTTGGAAATTTGACTCATTAAGGACCCATACATCATTTTCTTCTGTAATTGCTGCAAAAGAAAAAGAAATCAGTAATAGACCAACCCAAAGTGTATAGGCCATTTTATATAGATAAATTAAATCTAAAATAAGCAAGGTGAGTTGGATATTTCTTATTTTAACATGTAAATCACTTTAATGCTCAATATGAAGATTTAGCAGTTATGATAGTATGATTATTATAAGAAGATATAGAGCTTAGAGATTTTTATTAAGCTAATGATTTTATATTGAAAAATCAAGACTATTCTAAATTACGTATAAATAAATAAAACATTCATGAGAAGCTAAGAGAAATCAAGGGATTGAAAAGATATTAAAGCTCATGAGATATTGCAATTTAATAATTATTAATTGCATAATAAATACTTTTGGGCTTAAAAACCTTACAATTAGAGATTATTTTAGGCTTGATTTAAAATAGCAAAAATTCAAATGCCTTAAAAGATTTTAATTGTTTATATCTCTAAAGTAAAATACAAAACTACTTGAAAAAGTGAATTTAATCATAGCTCACCTTGCAAAATCATAAAATTAAAAATGATTATACTTTTTTCATCAAAATTTCTTGAAATTCTCGCAAATCGATTTCTCCGTCTCCATTCTGGTCTACTTCTCCTACTATTTTTTCCCATAATGAATCATCAGACAGTCTTCCATCTGATAAACACTCCCTTAATTCTTGGGCTGAAATGGTCCCACTTCCATCTTTATCAAACAGTCGAAAAGCTGTTTCTAAGTTCTTTTTAGAAAAAAGAATCTCATGACTTAAAGCAGCTTGAATGAACTCAGTATAATCAATATACCCACTATTGTCAGTATCTACATTTCTCATTATTTCCTCTACATCTTTTTCTGGATTTATCCCTCCTACAACTTCTTTATATATAACTAGCAACTCTTTTTGGCTCACTTTCCCATCTCCATCTTTATCCATCATCATAAACGCATCTTGAAGTTTTTTAGTTTCTGTGTGTGTAACAAGCTGTGCTGAAATAAACGTAATTATCGCGTTTTTCAGCTTAATATTCGAGTTAAACGACCTCAAATTCAATAATACATCATGAAGCGCATTCGGCTCAGTAAGTGTGGTGGATTTATTATTTTTAATTCACCTGTGATTTAATGCTTCTTTTGCCCTCAATCTTGTATCTAAATTTCTATCTATAAGCTGCTTTATCAAGTCTTTTGCCTCGTCTGAAACCCTGTCAAAATTTTGTCCTTCTGTCATTAAAACACCAAAACGGATATTATGAAGGATTTCTGCTTCACTTTTCCCTGTAAACGGAGGACGGCCTGATAAAAGCACATACAAAATGACTCCACAGCTTCATTCATCACATAATTCATTATAAGAGCCAGTCAATACCTCTGGAGCTACATAAAAAAGTGATCCATAAATTCCTGAAAGCTTTTTTTTCATATCAAAAAATACGGAACTGCCAAAGTCCGCCACTTTTATAGTAAAATCATCAGATTTTTCATCTAAAAGAATATTTTCAGGTTTTAAATCCCTATGTGTGATATTAAGCTCGTGGCAATATGTAACTGCAGATAGAAGCTCATACATCACTTTCGCAGCCTCTTTTTCAGAAAAAAAATGTTCTTTACTCCCCCCCCCCCTCCGTGAGCGAACAAAACCATTAGAAAAATCGCCATTTTTTGACCAAAAACCCACCCTCCGTGAGTGAACAAAAATTTTTTAATAGAAAAAATTTTAATGGAAAAAAATTTTGATATATAAGTGATAATTAGTATAATGAAATCTAGAGCTAATTCTGTTTAATTTTAAACAAATTGCGTTTTAAAACATAAATTTTGCAAATTAAATTAATATTTGCTTCCCAATTTTTGCAAATTAGGATTTTTTTAAATTTCGAAAAAAATATTTTTTATAAAATTTATATATAAATTTTTTTTTTAAAAAAAAAATTAAACCCCCCTCCGTGAGCGAACAAAATTTTTTTGTTCGCTCACGGAGGGGGGGGGGGGGAGTTAGAAATTTTTGAAAACAGTTCTCCGCCTGAGCAATATTCCATTATAATGTAAAAATTCTTGTGATCTTCAAATATTTGGTAGACTTTTAGGATATTGGGATGGTCTAGTTTTTTCATTATGGAAATTTCTTGAAGTTTGTTTACGGTTGATTTTTGGTCTTCGGCTAGCGCGCCTTTTGAAATAATTTTTACAGCTCGCAGGTTTTGGCTTCGTCGCTCTCTGCATTGGTAAACTGTTGAAAATTTCCCACTTCCAAGCATATCACCAATTTCATATTCGTCGTTGAAATTGTCTAATCTTTCTGAGATGAAAGTCCCTGGAGATACTTTTAGCTGCCCGAGACTCTTTAAATACGTGCGTTTCTTTTTTGATTTTCCTGCCATACATGTGCCCATTTTATTATTTTAGTTTCTGAGTTAAATTAATTAAAATCAAATGTGATGGCTTCATACAGTAAGTTACATTAAAACAATAAAAATTAGATTAGATTAACGATGGGGTATTTAGATTCCCTACTTCCGAGAGGAGTATCATGCGCAGCCGTAAGGCTACGTGGTGGCCCAAGCAAATTGGGTGGACTTCCACCTCTGATACCTCTGAGCCCTGGCCGAAACCCCTGGCTTCTTGGTAGTAGTTGCCCTATTGGGTCCGAAGACCGTCGCTGGGCGTCATCATTTTTAACTCAGTCCCTTTGCCCATATTGCCCCACTCCTGCTTACCCCTGGCCAGATCGTACCATTAAAGGGACCCTTTTCAACTGGAGAGACTGCCCTAAGACCTGTACCACAGGCTTGGCGTCTAGTCAACCTCCCTCTTTCCAGGCCATCCTTCAAAAAGAACTCAACCGATTCCGCGATTCGGGGTGGACCACCGTAGCAGCTTGGGCAGGTATGTCGCCCTGCCCCATTTGGGGCGCCCACTGGCTTGGGTGCTGCTTGAAAAAAAGGAGTTGAAGGAAACTGCCCAAGGGTCAGGTCACGACTAGCGAGTCTGTGCTTATGCCCATCGCTACTTGGATCCCGATATTGCTGGGCCACCCTCTCCTCCTCCTCCTCCAAAAAACCATGCCCGGATATGCATGGAAACCGTCACTGAGAGGACGGGTCGGTCGCCATACGCCATTTTATGTATATTAAAACAATAAAATAATCTAAAATAAATTATTTTCAATATTATTAATTATTTATAATATAAAAAATAATATTAATAGTATCCTTTATCAATATAAAATGGTATATTCATAACACTATAAAACTGTTTTCCATCATTTATAATTAATTAAAGCAGTTTTTCTATCCCAGCTTTAAAATTAAAAAACTCTTAAATTACTTTACGATAGTTTCTCATGCATAAATTTTTAAAAAATATAAAAATTTTTCCATTGCTAGCCTTTATAATCCCTGATATAAAATTAATAAAAAATCTTACCTTAATATGCTGCACTTATCAATTAAAGTTTCACCAATTTCGAATTAATAAAAATTTTGAGAAAATGGGTTGCTTATTTAGCATTACTACTAAAACAGCAAGTTTATTATTTCAAAGCGACGGAAGCATTCAATTTGACATAAAATTAATCCTGCTCGGCGATCCAGGAGTTGGCAAAAGCGCAATTGTTTATAGATATTTGCAAAATACTTTTAATGAAAGCTATGAGCAGACTTTCGGAGCTTGTCTATTGAAAAAACATGTGAAGCTTGACGATAACAGACTGGTTGATATTAATATTTGGGATACAGGAGGACAAGAACGCTTCAAGTCTTTGATGTATCTTTACTATAAAAGTGCAAATGCTGCAATTATAACTTATGATGTGTGTAATGAGAACTCTTTAAATTCTTGTGAATATTGAATACAAGAGCTTAAAAAAAGTGAACAAAATTGTATATTAATATTAGTTGGGAACAAATGCGACATAGAGGATGATATACAATAATAAATATTAAGCAATATAGACTTTTAATCTCAAAAATTATGTTTTTTATAGAAAATTAAGGCATTAATCTTCATAAATTTCTAGACTGGCTAAGAAAAAGCCACATAATTATTCAAAAAGGTATAGGAGAATTAAAAAGTCAACAATCAAAAAATTCGTTGAAAAACACGAAATCAAATGAATGGAAACGTCCGCAAGGACTGGAAAAGGCATCCAAGAGCTGTTTGAGCAATTAATAAATGAAACAGATAAAACCTTAATATCTAGTAAAATTCTAAATTAAAAGAAAACTCGAGCCCAATTGTTGGGTGAGGTTAATTAAAGTACACTGTACTTTTTTCAACCCCCTCCGAAAACCTACAAAAATGACTGTGTACTTTAAAAATGGTCGTTTAGTGTGAAAAAAAAAGTACAAACGGTACTTTTCGATTTTTTAAAAACAGGGGGTGAAAAAAGTAAACGGTGAAAAAAAACCAGCCAAAGCAGAGGAAAAAAGTACATATAAAAATCAATATTCTATCAAGACTAAGTAAATTTAAGCAAAGAAAGGCCAAGGTTAAATTGCATAATAAAACAGCTTGTATTGCATTATAATAAATACTAAGCAATATTTATGGAAAGAATGCAAGAGCTGCATGATAAACAATAAAAAATATTTGGCTCTCAAAATAAGAGGAAAAAAGTACGCTGCAAAATATAAAATGATTAAAGTGACGTAGAATAATCTAATATAAAAGACTAATAATAAATACAGGAAATTCCCTTAGAAAGGTCAACTTAATTTGTTAAATAAAAGACCAAAAGTTACAAAGAAATATAAGAAAAGTGATTATGGATAAAATTATTAAAAATGGATGAAAAAAAGTACACGTTTTTTTCCATATGTGAAAAAAGAGTGAAAAAAGTACTCATAAAATTTTTAACAGTGCAAATTTTGAATGAAAAAAGTACAAAGGGAAAAAAAAAACAGAGGGAAAAAGTACATTGACTTTTTATATGAAAATACTAATTTTTTAAATATGTTTACCTTAAAATGAGAAGAACGCATCATTTAATTTTGCTGCATATATTAATTCTCACTCCCCCCTTAAATTGGAACAAATATAGGTAAAATTTCACTTTTTTGGTAAATTAGCTCCTTCAATTGGAACAAATTTTTTAATTTTATAATAAAACATTATATATAATTTTTATCTAAAAAGTTTTAATATAAGTTAAATGCTTCTTCTTAACTAAAATTCAAAATTTAGTAATATCTTGCTCTTGTTTAAAGAAGAGAGTTGAAACAGCATCTTATTTAAATAAATTTATTATCCTTAACTGCTAAATTTTAAAAAAAAGAATTGATTTTTTTTGATAAAAATGATATTTTTTATTTAAATAGTTTTGATATAAATTCAATAGGAATTCTTTATAAAATTTAAAGATTTACTTATTTCTTGCTTTATTTTAAAATAATAGAGTATAATAGCATCTTATTTAAACAAAATTAGCACTTTGATCGATAAATTTTCTAAAATTTTTTTTTTTTTATTTTTTTATTAATAAAAATAATAATATTGTGTAAATAATTTTTGATACCGATTAATAGTGGCGTATTAACTAATAATGCAAATTTAGTTATATATTGCTTTGTTTTAAAGGATAAAGAGTAAATAGCATTTTATTAAAACAAATTTATTAATCTATTCGATAAATTTTTGATATTTTTTTTTAAAATTTTTATATAAATTTTGAAATTTTTATTTTTATTTTTTTTTTCTAGATAATTAAAATATAGCGTCTTCGTCTAGGTATGGCCTCACGGCCATACAGCCTCCGACTCATATTTTAATTATATCCGGCAAGGTTTTTCTAGCCTTGAAATGAACAGCAATGCTAGGCAACTAATTATGCAGGAGCGAGCGCAGAACCTAGCCCAAGTCCAAATTCGAGACTGGTTTTTACTTCGAAGGTAAGGAGGGTTCAGATTTGGAAAGGGCGAGCCCAGCAGAGTCTACAAGTAATACCTAGACCAATCGGGCAACTGCCTAGCGTTAAACTGGGCGTTACATCCCAGGATTTGGTCTTTATCCTTTTGCCACAGGCTACCAGAAATTCCATTATTTGGAATTTCGGAATGCCAACTTCGTATTCCCTCAGCCTCCAAACCCGTAGTCTGCCCACTCAACACTGGAGTCTTTTTATAAGAGACAATAAGGAGGCATCAGTGCTCCCATATTATTTGGGAGTGATGTCGCAAAGCTGATGAATCCCATAAGGGATCCTAGGTGATTGGTTAAAATTAAGGGCACGAGCCCGTCTGTTTAAGTTAAGTTAAGTGATATTTTTTTCTAAAAAAAAAAAATTAACCCCCTTTAAATTGGGAAACAATTTTTTTGTTCCAATTTAAGGGGGGAGTGAGAATTAATATATGCAGCAAAATTAAATGATGCGTTCTTCTCATTTTAAGGTAACATATTTAAAAAATTAGTATTTTCATATAAAAAGTCAATGTACTTTTTCCCTCTGTTTTTTTTTTTCCCTTTGTACTTTTTTCATTCAAAATTTGCACTGTTAAAAATTTTATGAGTACTTTTTTCACTCTTTTTTCACATATGGAAAAAACGTGTACTTTTTTCATCCATTTTTAATAATTTTATCCATAATCACTTTTCTTATATTTCTTTGTAACTTTTGGTCTTTTATTTAACAAATTAAAGTTGACCTTTCTAAGGGAATTTCCTGTATTTATTATTAGTCTTTTATATTAGATTATTCTACGTCACTTTAATCATTTTATATTTTGCAGCGTACTTTTTTTCCTCTTATTTTGAGAGCCAAATATTTTTTATTGTTTATCATGCAGCTCTTGCATTCTTTCCATAAATATTGCTTACTCCCCCCCCCCTCCGTGAGTGACAAAAAAAAAATTTTGTTCACTCACGGAGGGGGGTTAATTTTTTTTTTTAAAAAAAAAAATTTATATATAAATTTTATAGAAAATTTTTTTTTCGAAATTTTAAAAAAAATCCTAATTTGCAAAAATTGGAAAACAAATATTAATTTAATTTAGAAAATTTATGTTTTAAAAAGCAATTAAATAGAATTAGCTCGAGATTTCATTATAATAATTATCACTTATATATCAAAAATTTTTTTCCATAAAAAATTTTTCTATTAAAAAAATTTTTGTTCACTCACGGAGGGTGGGTTTTTGGGCAAAAAACAGCGATTTTTCTAATGGTTTTGTTCACTCACGGAGGGGGGGAGTTAGTATTTATTATAATGCAATACAAGCTGTTTATTATGCAATTTAACCTTGGCCTTTCTTTGCTTAAATTTTACTTAGTCTTGATAGAATATTAATTTTTATATGTACTTTTTTCCTCTGCTTTGGGCTGGTTTTTTCACCGTTTACTTTTTTCACACCCTGTTTTTTAAAAAATCGAAAAGTACCGTTTGTACTTTTTCACACTAAACGACCATTTTTAAAGTACACAGTCATTTTTGTAGGTTTTCGGAGGGGGTTGAAAAAGTACAGTGTACTTTAATTAACCTCACCCCAATTGTTCCAGTTTCAACTTGAAATTTAAAAGCATTAAAATGTGTAATAAAATAAACAAAATCGCTTGTAATCACAGGATCACCAGGAGTCCACCATTCTGCTTCTTCGATGGCTGAGATTTCAGTGCACGACATTGTTGTGGGGCTAAAAGAAATGGCTTTGTTCCTTTGAAATAATAAAATATTTTTATTGTGAGGAAACATACAGCATCTGCCAGGAACTGGGAGCCTTACTCTGATTAATGAAAATTTTTCACTTACGGCATTAAATACTTCTATTGAATCTATTCCAGTGCCTCCTGCAACAAAAATCCTCCCGCTGTGAACACAAGCAGCATGACAGTCTCTAGCGATTATTAAATTTCCGGTTTTTTGCCACTTTTTGGTAAAAAGGTTTAATTTTTCGCATTCTTTTAAAGGAGATGTATTGAAGCCTCCGATAACGTAAATATAATGCCCAAGAGCAACTTGTGCATGATTATATCTTGAAAGTATCATGTTTGGGGCTTTTTCGATACATTTTTCATAGAGATTGTACATAAATGTTTGTTTTCGAGAGCTACCATCATATCCGCCTGTTAAAATTAGTTTTCCGTCTTCGCTTACACCCCAAGCACTTTTTGAATAAAATGCTTCAGATTCAAAATCTATTAATTCTGACTTTCCTATATAAATAATGATTAAAAACTTTAATTAAAAAAAGCAAATTTTTTTTTAAATTATAAAATTGAATCTAATTTAATTATAATGCCTTGACTTCCTAAATAAGATAATTTCTTCACACAAATTAAAATTAAAAAAAAAATTTACATAATAAACCAATGCTTGAGGTGGAGTGGGTGCTTTGTTGAAGTATTATATATTATTAATTTCGAGGATTCCGGAATAAAGCAATAAAGCGACGGAGGCAGAGGATCAAATTGCCGCTGGCGCTGATTTTTTTGTGGAGATAATTGCTGAGTTCTTGGCTCTATTGATTGTCTACCTTTGATTAATCCTAATTCTATATTCTTAGCTGACCTAAAAGATTCATTAATAAGCCTCGGTGGTACTTCTAAAGATAGTGCTTCTTGAAATATCCCTTTATCAGGTGGCAAAGTCCTGCTATGTGAAATCGGCGTATCCCTTATATGCCTTGTCATTAAAGGAGTATCATAAAAATCAAGTTTTTCTATTTTTACATCTTCGTTACATCTAGGCAAAACATTAAATGTTTTCCTCGCAAAAACTTCTTCAACAATAGGCGTTGGAGTTCTTTCTGGTGAATTTTCTGAAAAAGTCCTTTCAATTCTATGAGGAGTCATGATTTCTTCTACTTCTTCTTTTTCCATTTCTGCAGATTTCCCATGTCCCATCCCAGGGATTCCTACTTTGACTCGTCGGATTGATTCTAATTTATTGGAGCTCACACCAGGGTGCAGCTGTGGAAACTTATTTGCGGGAATATTATTGTCTTTTACAATATCAAAACAAAAATAAATCCCGTCTTTTATGGTTTCTTTTATCTTTAAATCTTTAAAAGTTAGGTCTTTTTTAGCGATTTCAATATTTCTGACTTCTTCTACAGATTTACATCGCAAAAGTAGGCTTAAAATTGGATGATTTGCATCATGTGAAAGTTTTAGTAAAACTAAAGCATTTCGCAGCTCTTTTTGAGCATTATCGCACTGCTCTGTCACAAAGTTATTGATTATTTTTGAGGCATCTATAACGTCTCTTTGTATTCCTTTTATAAATTCAGCAATTACTTCTAGCGAAAGTTTTTTATTGTATTTTCTAATAAATTATTTATAATTTTGGCTAAGATTTTTCTTTTTTTTATAAAAAATAATGCAAATATTTTTATATATAAAAAATTAAAAAAAAATAATGGAATAAATTCTTCTAATTCTAAAATTTCATTAGCAAGCTTAGATTGAAGGCTCCATGTCAAATGACTGTGGATTTTTGACAGTGTACATTTCATCGAAATCCATTTGATCGAAAATTTTTGATAGTGCGGACATTTGGCTGAAAATTAACGGTTTTTTTTCAGTCAAATGTGTCTCACTATTAAAAATTTTCGATCAATTTTTCGGTGAAATGGACACTATTAAAAAGGCAAAGTCATTTGACCTGCACCCTAGATTGAATTGCATTGATAACTTCTTGTTGACAGGCCGCCACTTGTAGGATTTTTTCTTCTGTTTTGTTTAAATCTTCAAGATTTTGAGTGTATTTTGATGACAAGTATGAATCACTTAAGGGGACAGGCTTGTGATTAATTGACGGATTATTTAAGAGATGCTTTCCGATACACTTTTCACAGAGAGATATGTTTGAGCAAAAACAAATTAGTTTGGCCTTTTCTTGGCAGATTATGCAGTTTAGGAATTGAGTAGACATTTATTTTTATTAATTTTTGTTGAGGTGAAGAAAATTATTTAATTTCTTCATCTTGCGCTGTTTTTAAAACCCAATCTATGAAATGGTTAAATCTAGAACTTTTAAAGTCAAATTTAAGAGTTAAATCCCTTATTTTAGCTTCTATTAAGCTTAATCTTCTTCAGCCTTATCATAAAATGGATTTTCACCTGGTTTCCATTTAGGCACTGGGTCACGAGAAACATTTGGCTTAGCTCCTACAGAAACCCAAAGAACCCACCAATAGGTAGCTTGACTAATAGGGATAAAGCCCCAAAGTACAAGCATGCATGGGAGATAATATCTGGAGGACCAAATCATTGTTCTTTCTAAAAAGAAATTATTCTTCACATTGTGTCTATTCTTGAGAAGATACTTGTCAAGAGCAACATTGAACGCTCCCCATGCTATTGAGATTTCTGCTAATAAGATTTTAAACTTTCTTGTACGGCCACCTCCATAGAGATAAGTGTTTTCTATCTTTGATGGACAAAGATCATCAGGTCCTTCAGGCCATCTAAGGCCTTTAGCTTGTGCTTCTTTGAATGAAGTCATTTATAAATGGTTAAAATTTAATAAATCCATACTTGGAAGAGAAATAGCCTAATTTCTAAAAGAAAATTCATTGAGAAATGAGGAATAAAGATATGAAAAATCATTGAATTTTAAAATTAATATAAATTGCATGGAATTTGAGCTTATTAAGCTTAAAAATCAAATAGGATGCCAATTAAGACAGCAAGTTATAGATCAGCAATCGTATGAAGTTCTGCTAAATGAAAGAAACAAACTATTAGAAAAGCTTCATAAACTTGAAAATCACCCGTTTTTTCAGCAAAAAGCCAAACTTGCTAAAAAGACTGAAGAAAAAACTATTGAGCCAAAACAAAGCAAGCTAAGCACAAGTCTTATATTTAAAAGCACTGTACAGGTAACCAGAACAGTTGCTTTAAAAAAATATTTCCAAGGAGAGTTTGAAAATAACAATATAAACACTACCACAACTACAAGGACTATTTCAGGCTCAAACTGAGAATATGTGATTGCTCTGCCTAACCCAGATTATTCCGGGGCATTATTTAAATCCGATCTTTTAAATTGGCAAGCTTTTTTTTCCCTTTGAAAAATATGAAAATTTAAGATTTTTGCAAAGGAAATTTAAAAATTTTCTGAAAATAGACTCTGCGAGGTATTCATAATGAACAGATTAGATGACAGCCGATTATTCTTCATTTTGAAATAGAGCAGTTACTAAAGAAGAAGCTTTAAGAATTTTTCAAAAATGCTTCAATCCTGAATACTCTTCAAATGCACAGCTGACAAGGACCAATAAATTTGCAGAACAAGCAGCATTTAGTGGAGCTTTTGACAGTTTAGATGACTTTGAAAAAGGGGGTGGGAAAAAATTAAAATTTGGAGGAAGGCTGCAAAGAACCCCTGGTAATTTATTTGCTGATAATGGAGGGCCTGCAAGAGATGTGTTAACACTATTTAGAAATGTTTTATTAAATCTATTTACAATGAATTTGCTGATTGATCATTAAGGAAAATTTACCAGTATTTATTATAAAAACGTATAGTAAAACTTGGCTCTCACTTAGGACTACATCTAAAGCAAGTTATTAGCTCAAATTTCAAATATATTTATATTTTGGTATGTGCAGATGATAATGATTTAGAACAAGAAGCGGAATCTACTGAGTATAATTTACAATTAGAAGTTGGGGTTTCTGATTTGTCATCAATGGAGCCATGTGATAAATCATTTAGACCATTAAGACTTGTAAACTCTGACCCTGAAATTGCTGGGAAGCTTAAAGAGCTATATGAGAATTACCCAGAAATTATGAATTGTTTTAAGGTAAATGAGTCAGAAAATAGCTTTTTCCCTGCAGTTGGGGTGACTCCTGAAAACTGGAGGGCTTATTCTTTGTATCTTAGCAAGCTTAAAGAGGGGCTAAAATATGTGTCTGAGCTGCATTTGACGCCTATCCAAAGGATGACTTATTATCAGAAATTAGTGAGAAAATGCATACAAGAGTCTAATGATGCACAAGTTAAAAAGAAAAAAATGCTTTTTAGCTTGTGAGATAGATTAGAAATTTCTAAGCCAATTGGAGCTTATTCTGATTATGTGAGGAACATTGATTCTAAATCTGGAGTAGATTTATTTATACTGTGTTATAGTGAATTTCATATTAAAGCTTGCTTCTCGATAAGCTAAAAGTCTTATTTTATATACAAATACCCTCTAATTTCTTTTTATTTTTTTCATATGTCCTATATATGGTATAAGTTTTTATGAAGACTACACAGAAACGACCAGTACAATAAGCGTTCAATTTTCAAAAACATTGACAGGCTTAAGCTTCTACAATCCCTCATCTCCCGCCAAGTAAAACTCCATTACCTTCAACAAAAAGAGCTAGTAGTCTGCCATTTTCCACTTGTAAACCACTGAGAGCTCTCTGGGAAGTCAAAATTCCCCAACTCCGAGCTCGACACTGACCAAGACACTGACCTAGACGACGCTTTAAATTTCTTAAAAGACAAAAATGACGCCTACCAAGGCCTAATTCACGAATGAAACAACAAAATCTGAGACACTAATCTCCCACTAGGAAAAATCCGCAACTACTTCGGTGAGAAAATTGCGTTATATTTCAGTTTCATTGCTTTTGCAGCTGAATTTCTCAAGCGATCTTCATATGTGGGATTAATAATATTTATTTTGCAATATTCCTTTGACTCACGTGATACAAAAGTGATATGGTTTAATGCGATTTTTTGTGTATATGTTTCTGGATGGGCAACAACATTTTTGGAAATTTGAAGGAGAAAGAATTTTAATTTAAACTATTATGCTTGCCTAAATCGCTTATCTAGGCTGGCATGTTAAAAATATAGAGAATTCACATGTGGAAATATCTTCAAACGTTAGAGAAAACTTTGGTACGCCAGCCTATATAAGCAATATAGGCAAAAGATAATAATTATTATTTGGCGTCTAGGCAATCTTCGCTATCTGCCTATTGATAAATCCATATTCTTTCTGCACTAACATTGATGAGCCTTGAAGCTTGGGATTTGTTTATAAATCAGAAAAGAATCAGCGTTATCTGTAGAATGGGGGCAAACAGATTATGAAGATGATGAAGTAGCAAGACCGCAGTTTAGAGGAACTTTGAGAAGATCACCAGTAAATGATGACTTAGAAGAAGTTTATTATGATCCAAAAAGGAGAATCAGGTATTTTGTGCTTGCTGCAGTTGTTACAACTTTTATGGTTTGTGTGGTCCTTGGGATGGTTGCTTCAATTATGATACTCAGATGGGAGCTGACAGATAAATTAACATTATCTGGGCTGGATTATTCAGGGACAGTTTGCTCAACTTTAAACGCATTTCAAATTCAATGCTTCAATATGATATATGGGAAAATT
Organism: Blepharisma stoltei; assembly: GCA_914767885.1. Taxonomy (NCBI): domain Eukaryota; phylum Ciliophora; class Heterotrichea; order Heterotrichida; family Blepharismidae; genus Blepharisma; species Blepharisma stoltei. The sequence continues at coordinate 1,112,345 of CAJZBQ010000004.1, read as the reverse complement.
GCAATTAAGCTTAATAATTTGGAAAATCATAGGACTCAAAGTGAGTATGAGAATTCTTTAGTTATAAAAACCTATGCATTCCAATTTGCAAACTCCTTTAACTCTTTATTCTATATAGCTTTTTTCAAAACAAACTGAGAAGGATGCATTGTAAAAACAGGAAACCACAAAGAGCGAAAAATCGGCGCCAACTGTATGGATGAGCTAAACCGTGTCTTCACACGACGACTATTCCATAACGACTATTTTTTTTGGCCTTTTTTTTATGGTTAAAAAAATTAGGCCAAAACAAATAGGCCAAAAAAAAAATAGGCCAAAAAAAAAATAGGCCAAAAAAAATAGTCGTTATGAAATAATCGTCGTGTGAAGTAGCCGAGCTAAACCCAGCTAATTTGCCTTTTTGTCGTCGCATTTCTCAAAAACATCTTAGAGCTCGGTATTCCTTTTATAAAATTCAAGCTAAAACAAAAAGAATTCAAGCAAAAAGAAGCTGATCGCAAAAGACTATTAGCCTTAATCTCTGTCACTGATTATGAGGTCTTAAGAGAAGATATTGATGCCCAAGTGCAGCTGCCTCCTTATGTTACTAGAGAAGTCGACGGCACCTTAGGAGATTATATGGAATTAGCAGTCTTATTTGGCTATATCACACTATTTGCGGTATCTTTTCCATTATCAAGTGTCCTTGCTTTTGTTATTTTAATGTTTGAAATTCAAGTAGACAAATACAAGCTTTTGCATTTGGTTAGAAGGCCTCAGCCAATGGGAGCAAAAGATATAGGAACCTGATGGCCAATTTTCAATTTTAATTGTATTGCTGCGATTTTTACGAATTTAGCGATTTTATGCTTTACGTCGAGAACTTTTGAAGATGTGGCGTTTATTAATGATAATATTTTTGTGGTTTTTGCCCTGCTGGCGCTGATTTTGATGGTTGTGAGGTATTTGTTGAGGGTGATTATACCGGATATCCCAGAGAATTATATGAACTTGTTTAAAAGGCACCAAACTATTGTGGAGAGGCATTTAAGAGGGTGGGATTCAATTAAAAGCAAATATAAAGGAGAAAGTGAAGGGTATGTAAACCCGAAGATTTATTGTACAATTTCTAAAGAAAATGCTGAGCAAACAATTGTAGAAAGTGATTAATAAATGTAAATCTGGTAACTATATGAGAAAATAATAATTTTTCATTTATAAAACATAATGCCTAAGGTTGAATTTCAGAAGCCAGAAGGATTTTACGAAAATGTTGAAGCCTTTTTATACGCTGTAGATATCACTGAGCCTTTTATCCTTGCAATTTTTGCTTCCCATCTATTCTTTTTCTTACTCATTATTCTATTCAGAAAAAATAGCAGAATCATTATGTTTATTTTTGTCTTTCTTTTAGGCCTCTGCTATATCTTGGAAACCATTAACACATATCTTAATTAGAACTGATTTTTAAAAAATGGCGAGCTGAGTATAAGTGTCCAGTCAGTTGATCCCCCAGTAAGTGGCATTATTTTAGGAAGTCCGGGGTGGGGTTTGCCTAAACCTTTGGCAGACTTCTCCTCGGTCCACAGACGAGAAAACTGAAGACACAGTCTTAGCTTTATACTTCTGGGAAGCAATATTTTTATCTGAATAAGTCGTGGTAGTTCAAAGGAAGCTTTGGATAGTGATTCATACCCGAGCTCTACCATGGGTTTAGAAAATTTATGGCCATGGAGTCAAGACTCAAACAAGGTCGGGTGATTCTACCCAAGAAGCTGTTGAAGTCACTATTTTTTGGTGACATCAACACGAAAAAGGCTTTATGTGTGGCTGCGGTGCATTAGGTCAACCTTAGTCCAAAGCCAGTGAAGGACGGGCAGGGCTGAAATAATTCTCAACGACTCACTGCAATTTATCTAATCTAATCAGAACTGGCAATCTCTTGTAAAGCAAAACTATTTCGACAAAAGCGGGCTCTTTGTGTGCATCATGATTGGAATTCCATGCTTAGTCAACAGCTGTTTAATAGTAGTGATTTCTATATGCTCAACAATATCCTCTCTCACAGAATTTGTCAAGCTAAAAAAACAGAAAAAAGAATAATTAAAAATTTACGTAAAATAATGATTAATCAAGCTCATCAAGAGGGTTAGATTGAAGAAAAATTTCATAATCGCTCCATTTCAGTCTCAGGGCATCAGAGGAGCATATATATTTTGACTTGAAAAATTCATAGGCTTCGTCAAAATTGAAGCAGGTTTCAATTAATTTTGATTCAAGCTCAGAGATTTGGAGCTCTGAAAGTGGGAGCATTATGGTCTCTTCTTCATAGCTTTCTGGCACTTCTTTGTCGTTTGGTACGTCAATGATAATGTGCCCGTACTTGTCTAGTTCTCCAGTTTTATAGGTGCATTTTCCTTCTTTTATTCCATAAATCAGTAATAATTTTTCATCAATAGGCTCAGAGAGTTCTTTTGATTTTTTTTCTAATTCTTCTAAGACTAGTTCAAAGCCTTCTTCTTGGTTAGCTAAAATTTGTTTTTTTAATTCTTCTAATGACCTCTGTTGGACTTTCCTTTCTTCTTCAAGTTTTTTTCTTAATGCTTCTTTTTTTTGAATGCCTTCAATTTCAAGTCGGGAATAATCCATGAAGTGTTTTATTCTTTTCTGATTGAAAATCCCCTGCAAGATTTATTTTCATTGGATTTATAATATTTAATATAAATAGTATAGTCTTTCAGCGTCTTGATTATCGTAATATTTTTTTCTTACTTGCATTTCAGCTTCTCTTCCATCTGTAAACCATGCTTCAGAGCCTAATCGTTCAACCTCAAATACTGGCTTTTCATCGAGATGTTTCAATGACGGAATCCTTGCAATTAAAGTTTTTCGGTAATTTGGTATATATCTGATACAGTTATTGTTTTTTAAATATAAACATCCGAGATTGCTCAGAGAGGTAAAAACAGTGAAAAATTCTTCAACGTCACAAATATTGTTAAAGCTTAAATCTATTGATGTTAAAGAAGGAACTTGAGTTAGACCTTTAAGGTTTTCTGTGCTTGATATTCTATTGTGAGATAAGTCTAAGTCAGAAAGAGACGTTAAGGCTGATAAATTTTCAATCTTTTCAATACGATTATGTGACAGATTGAGAGTCCTCAGTTCAGTCAGCTGATCCAAATTCTCTATTTTATTGATGTTGTTGTTTTGGAGATAAAGGCATCGCAGTGTTTTGAGGTTGCTTAGGCCATCAATTTTTTCTATTAAATTATTTTCAAGCCACAATGCATATAAATTTGTATACTCATCTAGGTTTTGAATTTCAGAGATCCCTAAAAAGTGGAGATAAAGATAGGCATTAAGCTGAGGATTTTCATAAAGGCCTTGGTATATGCAAAGTCTTTTTATATAAGGCAGGGTGATAATTCTTCTGCCATACTCATTTCTTTCTGGTTGAGGCTTGTCTTTGCTACTAGACATTTATAACTTTTTGATTAGTTATATATTAATAAAGTAAGGATTAGATGATTAAAATAGATAATTAAATTATTGAAATTTTAATTTTTAGGAGAAATTAAAATAAACTCACCCAAAATATGCACAAAATTTAATTTTAAAATACCTCTTTCTCAATGTTAATATTTTTTTGAATTATTACAAATCTATTGGTCAATTAAATAGATCTCTTCTTTATTTTATTCTAATCAACGACATAAATTATAATAAGTCAAATATCCTGAAAAACCATATTTAAAAATCATGATAATTCACTAATTATGTATCCTCTCAAAAGGTAAGCTTTCTATATAGCTTAAAACTGTAATTAAATTTTCATATAATATAAAAAAAATCTACTTTAAATAATTATTTATATTTCGCTAATTAGGATATCTCAACTAAAATCTTTTTAACTGATGAATTTAAGTCCTTTCCCCAAAACCCCCCTAGCTTTATTTTCTTCTTTCATTATATCCTATTTCCCTCCCCATTACCATTAAATTGTTTAATTTTCATTGTAAACCGTTTTACAAGCGATAAAAATTGATATGGATTCTCAAATGTGTAGGTGCTGCAAAATGTTTTTCGGCAGCCAAGACGGAATGTGCTCCAAGTGTTTTAAACTAGAAACCCTCAAAAAGGAAGCAGATAAGGCCTTACCAGAACTAATTTCAAGCAGCCAAGCACTTCCTGAAGAAAATAAAATAGAGGCACCTGAACCTTTATATGAATCTGATCGATGCTGGACTTGTAAGAAAAGAGTAGGGCCTCTGATTTTCAAATGCAAATGCAATTATCCTTTTTGTGCTAACTCCCTCATTTTATTTAACGATTTCATTGAAAACTGCTTTAATTTGATAATTAATCATTGGTATAAAAAAATTTTCACATGGCCAATCATAAAATCAGATCTCATATCCCATCTAAAATCTAGTTATCTATATTAAATAAAGAGATATTGCAGTCTAATCACCTATAAGCTATTATAACGCAATTTCAGGTATTTTTGGTAATATACTGCATACCCTATCTATCATCGCTAGCGCATAAAACTTTTTGCAATTAATAAAAAAATGTATATATAATTTTTTTTGAAATTCAATCCTTGTTTGAGCAATGAGATCAGGACGATCAAGGATGGGGGAGTAAGCATAGGGTTCCTGAGGCACATGGATGTACATTTGATCATCGAAGTCATGGAATTAGAAAGCTTTCTGAAGATAACCCTCAAGTTGTGGCTGAGAAGTTTAACAAACTCTTATAGCTTATTAGTTTTTGCGATCCCTACCTTAATCATTAAAATTTCTTATGTGAAATTGAAAATAATATAACACCCTTCACTATATATGATTTTTACAAGTAAAATTATAAATAGTTTTTATTATTTTGATTGTTGAGAGGATTAGAGAAACCTATAATAAATATTCTTAATGGTGGAATAAAAGGAATGCGCTATGTGATATTTAACGCGAAATGGCTGAGGGTGAATCTTCAGAACAGCAATTAATAGCTCTTTATCTTTATCAGCCATATAAAAAACTGAGAAAATAATCATTGATTCCAAAAAATATGAATCCCCATTTTATAATTTATGTTGTTGCTATAATATACTGATCTAATAATTTTGCTGGATAAAATACTTATAAAAATGTTACGAACTGTTATGAACCAATGTGTTTTCCTTACAATTTCTATACTAACTCAAAGTGTATATGGAAGTCAAGAGGAAAATAATAAAATTAGAAGACAGGTGAACTTTCACTGGGACGATGATGACGATCAAGATGATGGGGATTGCTTATAATTATTAAATTAAATATGAAAATAAACACTAGATAGTCTTATTCTTTCTCATAAATTAAGAAGAATTAATTATTAGAATAAAGGAGTATTTATATAAAATAAATATATATCATATCAGTGATGAAACTTGGGTATGAATAATTACAGGAATTGTAGTTGCTATTCTTGGGTTCAGCTTCTGTGCTTATTGCGGAGTCAGATTTGTGAAAAGAAGGCGTGTCCGTTCTGAGCTGAGAGAAAATTTAGTTGAAAGTGTTAGGCAGCCTCAGGCTCCTTCTAATTCGAATCAAGCTTCATATATCCCACCTCAAAATATTAATCAGCTTCCATACACTTATGCGCAGCCAAATAGCCAGGCTCCCCAAAACTCATTTCAAAACTACCAAAACCAATATCAGCAGCCGCCAAATCAAGTGCCAGCCCAAGCACTATACCCTCAATTTGGAGTTCCAATAGTTCAAAATAACCCACAGCAAGGGCTTTATCCAGTACTCCAGCCATTGCCAAATCAACCTGTGCCAAACCAACCTTTGCCAAACCAACCTTTGCCAAGCCAGCCTCAATATCAATCTAACTTTAATAGATAAAATTATTAAAAAAAATTCTCAGAAAATATTATTCTTCCTAACAGAAAAAACACTCAAAAATCCTATTGGCTTCCTTAATTTCCTAGCCAAAACTAAACCTTTTATTAATCATCCATTACCCACCTGTCTTATTTAGCATAACTTAGCTCTTTCAACGAGGTCCCATCGATCTTTGAGTCATACCCATTAATCTTCTTTGGCTCCTCTGTACTTGTAGAAGGAGGACCAATATACATAAGTAGAACTGGTTGAAAAGCTAGCCCATGGAAGAAACCAAGGCAAAACATTCCAAAATACATTCTAAAATAGTACAAGTTAAACACAAGACTAGGTGCTAGCCCAAGTACAATGACTCCAATCAGCTTGGTTGAAGCAATTCCTGTCATAACGACACTTCCCATATCCACTAAGGCTTTTCTGGCTCTTTCTTTCCTTGTCCCAGTGAATTTCAAGAAGGAAGTCATAATATGGATTGAAAATTCTACTGCAAGACCACAGCACATGACAAGGTTAACGACACTGACTGCGTTAATTTCTGTTTTATAGCCTCCAGCTAGCTCGTTCCAAATGTATAAAAATCCAATCAAGCCCCAAGAAGTCCCTGCTACCATCAATGTTACTAAGAGCGCTGCATAAATATTAGTCAAAAGCTCAATAGCCAAAATAATCGCCGCAAACGCTAAAAAGAGATTTTGTACCGCTACTCCTCTAATAGTCCTATACTGATCATAAAACACATAAAACAGCGAATAGCTAAATGCCAGCCTCTCATCCGAAGTATACGAATCTGTAGTATCAATTCACTCCTGTGACAATCTCAATTGATAATTGCTCATTGAAGGGTTAGTCTTCATATTTGGTACTAATCCGGCTCCAATAGTATCAACTGCATATCTCGTATCTCTCAGTGCATCAATATAATCAGATTGGTCTTTTAGTGCTGTATGCTGGAACCTAAACCGACTCGCCTTAATTTCTCCATCATCGTCAAAAATAATATCAGTCTCATACTGTTCTCCACAGACCCCAAATTTCTTACAACAAATGCTATCAATACTGACTGTCAAAAATAGCCTCACTTGTGTATTAAAATCAAAACTGGCGACCTGAGAATTGTTGCATTCAGGCTCTACATCATTTATGTAGCTGTTTAAGGCTTTTACCCAAGAGTAGACTGGCGGCTGCACTGTTTTGCTCATTTGACTGAGTGCATCACTCATTTGGCTGAGAAGCTGCTGATTTGTGGGGTTTGTATAATTAATGTCTTTGAATACTAGATAAGCAATAGCTCCAGTCTGTAAATAATCGTCATAGGAGTCAAAGTATTTATAAAGATCAGACTTGTGGATGCAGGTGACTTGTTCGGTTAGGCCTAAGTTGATGTCATCATAGCTGCCGAATGATAAAATAAATAAAGAAACAAAGGTAATTGCTAAGCAGACTTGGGTGATTGGGTGGAATATCACTGGGGCGTAGATCTTTTTGACGAATTTTTTGACCAGTCGCCTTCGTGGCTCTTTGACTGATTTTTCGAGGTCAAAACAAGGGAAACAGTCAATTCTTCTGCCAGTCCATCTTCTATAGTCAAGCTCTATGACTGCTACAAAGGCTGTTATCTGTAAAAAGTAGTCAGCAAGAACAGCAATTGCAGCTGTGATACAAAAGTTAGTCAGGGCTGGCACGTTGGTTGTGGCGCCAACCATAAATGCAGCACATTCTGAAAACGCAGCAGCTGTAATTGTAGGGGCGACTTCTCTTACCCCCTTTTAAATTTAAAGAGAATTAAAAAAATATAAAATCGAGCACAATAATTTGAATTTTTATATATTTTTACGAAGAAATAATTAAAATCAAATGATTTAGTGCTAAATAACATTCTTCTTGTACTTTCTATTAAATTAGGTCGAACTAATTTTATCAAAATTATTATTTTTTTTACTTATAAATTTTTCCTATTGAAAAACAAATTTTGTTCCAAATCAAAGGAGGTTAAGGTCCCAAAAATCCAAATTTTACCGATATTTATTCACATTTAAAAGAGGTAGAGTTAGTGCACATCCCATAATTTCTGCATGATCTTTGATCCCTTTTTTCTTCAAGATATCTCTTTCTTTGCTTTCTCCCATAGAAATGATAAACATGTTATCAACCCCAATAGCCAAAATCAAGAAAGGCACGACTTCAATACTGATCATTGACAGTGGAATTCCAGCATAAGAAGTAATACCGATTGATATACAAACACTGCAAATTACACAAATAACACCTGAAAGACCAACCATAAACCTAGTATGCAGCCTTGATGGGAAAGTCCCAATGGCCATTGAGACGTATAAAAACATACAGAGATAAGAAATCACGACATAAATAAAGTTTTGAGAGTCTTCTTTGTCAAGCTCGTCTGGGACTGATCTTTCTGAGTAATATGCGACTTTAAGCTGCTTTGTATTGTCATCGTTAAAGTCTTTCATGTATTTTTCGAAGACATGCTTTTCCCAGTTCTCAACGCCCATATCTTTGGTTTCGTCATTATTATTAAGCAAAAATGTAATGATCAATGCTTTTGCTTTGATTTTGCAAGCTTGGCAAGTACCTTGGGTGCCATCTTCACAAGAAATCCCACCAAACGTTAAGTTTCTGATAATTGGGATATTGTTTCTATCACTGCATAATATTTGTTGGCCTTCAATTTGATTGATACACTGCGCAGTTAGCTTAATATCATTGTCGCTTTCTAGCTGGGTAATATTCATTTTCCAGTAGTCCATTGGAGAGGAAATAAAGCATCCTTTCCCATGAACTGGCTTGTAGCAAAAGCTATCCACAGTATGAAGAGAATTATCATATAAAATTTCTGCGTTCTCAATTCTTGATTGGACTTCCCACAATTCTGCTAGAAATTCTTTTTGAAAAACATCAGTATGCTCAGGATCTGTCCTGTGGCTGAAAATCGCCTGCTCAACACGGTAGAACTTGCCGAACTTGTCCTCAAAATAATTTTGCTCGTGGTTTGATCTAGAGCCAGGGTCAACCCAGAGCTTCTGTGGATTGGTTTGGACATCCAAAAATATAAAACCAATAGAAAATATGATTGTAGCAAGAAGCGAGAGACAAATAACCAGGATGGGGTGTTTGGCATTGAATTTGCCAAGATTATAAAAGAACGCTGCCAGAACCATTTTTGCCACTGATTCTTTAGGTATATTTAATAGCTGAAATGAAATTAAATCAACAAACATGAGATGATTATTTATAAGAAAATTTTTGGGATTTTTCTTTGGGTCATAAACAGTAAAAAATGATATATTTGTTAACAAATTTTTGTTGACATTTTTCTGGCTTAAAATTTTGAATAAAATGTTTTAAAATTATAAACTAACCTGCTACTGTGAAAACGCAGATAAAAAGTAATTTTCTTAATATAAGAATAGAAAAAAAAGTGATGATTTTATTTATTATAAATAGGATTAATTTTTATTAAATGCATGGAAAAAGAAAATTAGTCAGAATTGATGTTCAAGCTTGATTAATGAAAAAATGTTTGTAATTAAATCATATTTATCGACAAGTTATTATATTTTTTATTTACAAGTGAAATTAAACAATATCGATGATCTTATTTTTTCATCTTAATCCTATAATGATTCAGTAGGCAAAATTCTCCAAATAAAAAATATTTTTCTATATATATAAATTATAGGTAATTATTATTTAGTTTGTCCCTTGCCCATCAGAAATAATTTCTTTAGCGTCTTTAGAAGCTATTTCAACAGTGTTATTAATAGCTGAAGCTCCCATTTTTTTAGTCTGCTCAGCAGTCGAATTCATCGATATCACAAGTGGCGCGTAGCTTGGATTTTCCATTATATTATAGCTATGTATGCCTATTGCCCTCAAATTCTTCAGCTCCTCCATATAAGTTCTCTCAGCCCTTTCTGTCAAAACCTGGTTCTTATGCTTACTTTTCAAGAAGTCCTTCAAAAAGAACTGCCAGACAAAAATTAAAAACGAAATCCCACATAATATAATATTGACCCTCCCTGGAAATACCCAAATTCTGTCTCCTATAGTCTCAGTTCTGACATCTTCAATATAAGTTTCTCCAGTGTCTGAGTCTGTGTATGGAACATATTCTCTGGGGAAAATATCTTGGCTCCCATACATATATAAAGAAAACCCACAATGCAGCATTATTCCGAATGGTAAAAAATAGCCAACTCGCTTGTACATCAGCTCGGAATATACTGGAGGTTTACGGTAGTGCCTTAAAACTAGGAACTTATCAGTCCAATAGATGACGACCAAGGTGACAAAACATACAATGTTTAGTAAAGGAATTCCTCCAGAATAAAGGTAACAACTAAAAATTACAGTAAGGATTACTGAGGTTCTTGAAGAAATATCAAATTCAGGCCCTGTAAAAGCAGCGTTCATCTGGTATTGTGTGATATATTTTTTATGGCAGCAATGTCGCTTAATAACCCCAATTGGGTAAAATATCAATAAGTTGATAAAATGAGGAAGGGCAATGCTCACTAATAAAGTCGCTATAATGGTAGCACCTACGTCTTCATACCACTCTCTTGAAAAGTCTTTATAGTCTCCATTAAAAAGATACTCTTTAAATGCCAGTCTCTGTACAAACCACAAAGATTGAAAATTGGCGTTAACAAGTAGCGTTATAAGGGCAGTGTTAATAAACATTGCAATGAAAACTTTTGACATCATTGACATCCTCATCCCACTGACTGTCGAAATTCTTTCAAATTTGGTCAGTTTGGTTAGCATAATCCTCAGAATGGTATTTATAAAAACGATACCTATGCTGGAAAGAAATCGGACAGAGCTCGTAAGGGATACTTTTTCTATATAATCGGTGCAATATGAATTAAGATCACTATCGCTAAAAAGCTTGTACCAATTTTGCTGCTTGCAATAGCAGTATACCTATTTGCCAAGAATAGCCCACTAAGGAGCAGCATTTTTTGGTTTCGCCATTCTTAAATTTAGTTAGCCAAAAAATATGCTATGCCAAGGAATTTGGCAAGCCAGCTATTATCCGGCCAACCAAAAAATCTCCTTAGTGGGCTATTCTTGGTAAATAAGTATATATTTGATCATTCGTTGTGTAGTCTTGTTTAGCTGCTGATAATGATTCATCTTTGACGTCTAGTTCTGAGCAATGGTTTTCGTTTGGAATTTCGTTTTGCAAGTATTTTATTGCATAAATTAAAGCTATTGACAAAATCATTAGGGCTAAAGTGGGAGCAATCGCAAAGATTCTGCGAGCGTTTCGCTTCCAACGAGGGTATTCAATGTTTTCCCATAAAATATTTGAAGGTTCTGGGGCTTGTTTCACCTTAAGCTCGTGCTTTCCTCGGAACATTAAATGTTTTTTCATTTTTCGGCAGCAGCAACATTCTATATAAGAATTTTTATACTCTTTAAGGCAGTTTTTTTTGTCTTCGACTTTATTAAATATAATAAATGCTCTTATGACTGGAAGCTCATTAAAGGTTTTAACATTCCCATTATCAGCTTTATATAGCTTCCTGTCAAAAATTGACATTTGTCTTTGCAGGTTTCTAAGCTGCAAAGTGTTTTTGTTTTTTAGCTTTTCATGACCAATTTTTATACTGATTTGTGCTCGTTTACTATAAAAAAACAATCTTCCTGAAAAATCGGCGACATGTTTATTCCTTTACTCCCCCCCCCTCCGTGAGTGAACAAAACCATTAGAAAAATCGCTATTTTTTGCCCAAAAAACCCACCCTCCGTGAGTGAACAAAAACTTTTTATGGAAAAACAATTTGATATATAAATGATAATTAGTATAATGAAATCTAGAGCTAATTCTATTTAATTTTTGAACGAATTGCTTTTTAAAACATAAATTTTATAAATTAAATTAATATTTGCTTTCCAATTTTTGCGAATTAGGATTTTTTTAAATTTCGAAAAAAAATATTTTTTATAAAATTTATATATATATATTTTTTATAAAATTTTATATATATAAATTTTTTAAAAAAAATAAAATTAACCCCCCTCCGTTAGTGAACAAAATTTTTTTGTTCACTCACGGAGGGGGAGTTAGAAAATATTGGATAAAATTTTTTCTTGTCAGATATTTGATTAAAAAATAACCAGTTTTACTCACAGTGGAAAATTCTGACGAAATATCATCAAGGAATATATGGAAGGGAAAAAATAACAGCCAATGATATGCTACAGAAAAATCTTTGGCAAAAGCAACTTCCGCAACTTCTCCAAATTGACTGAAATGATCCTTAACTTCTTGGGCTGACAATGGTTCTTTTGGAAAACCTTTAGCTTCAACTGCAAAAGATCCAGGAGTTACCGTCATAAGTCGTCGCTTCTTTATGATTCTTTTAACATAAATCTTTATTTTATTAAAATTTATTTTTTAAAAATAAATAAAAAAATTTAAAAAAAAAATAAACCAGATAAATCTCCAAATAAACCAAAAAAATGATGAAAAAGCACGTATAGATCAAGTCAGCGATAGTGATGTTCATTTGATTATCTTTAACAGTATCTAGCATTGAGTCTGCTTCTGAATATAACGTGTAATTAAATTCAGGACCTTCTTGATTTGCAAGGGAAATAAAAGTGTATGATGCTTTTTGTGCTGTGTCAGCTAAATAATTGCCTTGGTAGTTTTCATAGATCGGCCATATCGATATGCCAGAAATAATGAAAAAAATAATTGCGAATTGTTTGATAAACTGAAAATAAAGCTCCAGACCAACTCCATATTCACCTAAAGTGGATAGATTAGTCCCAATGATCGGGTATTTATAGTAGCGATCATCTTTAAACTGTCTGAGGCTTGTTTTGTTACGATGGTCTTTGGCCACCTCTAAATTTGCATAGGTCACACTGTCACTTACAGTTTGCCGTTTTTTATAATTATCAGCACTGTCAATCCCTCCTGAGGCAAGTGCAACGTTCCCGGCTTGAACTTGAAAAGCCTGTTCTAGCATGTCGTTCATTTTTTATTATTGTAACCTACTTCTCAGAATCAGTTTTTTTATTTTCGGTAATATAGCTTACTATCTTTAATTAAAGCTATAGAGAGTTTGGAGTTAGTTAAATGCAAAAATATCATATAGGATAAGATAAAGGATAATTTATTAGTTTGGGAATTTAGTAAGGTCTAATTATGGAAAGGATGCAGAGATTAGTTTTTTGTGTGATGTTTATTAATATTTTATAATATTTTGGTTATAAGTCTACCACTTTGCATCATCTTGAATTTTTTGCCATATTTTAATTCTAATTTTGTTTTAATTGTAAATCACTTTAGATAGGAAAATCCCTTTTAATATTTTCAGTCAATAGTTTAAAGCTTTATGTATCAAATTTTAATTTATACTAATTTCAGCAAATAATTAGAATAAACTCATTTATATTATTGGGTATTTTGAACTTATCCTAAAAATTTAATTTTTTTAGAGCGCCGCACAAATTTTTGTTTATTAAATGGCATTAAGTATCAATAATTTGGATGTATTTTATAATCCATTTATTAACTTTATTAATTCATAATTAGAATTAAATATTTTTAATCGTCTTTAAGTCTTAAATCCAAAGTCTTGAAGCAATTATATTGCAATAAATTTTATATAACTTTTTTAATTTATGCTTCACCTTAAATTATTGTCATTTGTGACCTTTTTCAAAAATCAATAATATTGAAAATTCTTAAAGCTCCTCATATAATTTTTACAATATCTTAATAATAATATTTTTCCACAACTTAGGCTTGGTATTTTCAAGTTTCCTTAAATTCTGACCTGCCATGCTGAATTTTCATCATAGCTATCCATTTTCAGATGTTACTGATTTTATGATTTGTTATAATTAAATATGAGCCAACAAGAACTTCCATTCATAATCTCTTTCTTGGGTGGTAGCATCTCTTCTACTACAGCTGAGCTAGTAACATTCCCTATGGATATGCTCAAAACTAGAATGCAATTAGGAGGGACTCAAGGCGCAATGAAATACAGAGGAATTTTCCATATAATCACTCATACCTATCAGACTGGAGGCATTGGAGCTTTCTATAGAGGAATGATCCCTGCCTTAGTCAGACAATTCACTTTTTCAGGAATCAGGATTTCACTTTACGACAAAGTTATGCCTTTATATATAAATTAATATAAAAAATATAAAAATTAAATATATAGCTAACTAATGGCTAAGTGAATAAATTTTTGATGGGAGATGACCTTGCTTCAGGCGGATTTTGGCAAAGATTTGTATTTGGCGCTGGCTGTGGTGGTTTCGCATCCTTTTTAGTCACTCCATTAGACGTCTGCAAAGTCAGAGTCATAAACGACGCAAAAAAAGAAAAATATTCTGGCCTGATTGACTGTTTAAAAAAGACATGGTCAAAAGATGGATTTGTCCATGGATTTTATAAAGGAAGCTCTCCAAATATCTACAGATCAGTTGTAGTGAATGCCGCTGAGCTCGGAACTTATGACAATTCTAAAGCTTTGCTAATGAAAAACTTCTCTATGAGAGAAGATTCATTATGGACTAGGTTTTGGGCTTCAGTCATGGCAGGGTTTATAGCAGCTGTAGCAAGCTCACCAATAGACGTCGTCAAAACAAGATATATGAATGCGACCAAAGAAGATCCTAATGTGCCTAAAGGGAGTGAAGTGAGATATACTATTTTTTTATGGCTGATTTAATAATAAATATATATTAATTATTAATGGAAAATATATAGAAAACACCATACACAAGTCCTTTAGACTGCTTCAAGAAAATCATCAAAAATGAAGGTTTCAGCGCTCTTTACAACGGCTTCATGTTCCTCTGGATGAGACTTGGGCCTTGGTGCGTAGTCATGTTCATCACCTGGGACCTCTACAAAGATGCTGCAAAAAAATACTACCTACAGCAGAAAACCAAAGAAGAGCTCCGAAAATAAGGTAACCAATATTAATCAATAAGGATTATTTATTAATCCCAAGATGTAGGTGGGTTTGCTTCTTCTCCTTCACCTTGGTTTCCCCAGTTTCCTTCATCCCATGCTCCTGCTTCTTGCTCTTCTGCTGCTTCTCCAGCTCCTTGGTCCCATTCTTCTTTTTGTTTATGAACTCTAGCTTCTCTTGTAACCTGTCCTTGCTCTTTGGCAGCCTTTTCTTCAGCCTCGATATCTCTCCATATGAATAAATCGACCATGACGTCCCATTGTTGAGACCTACTTAAAGCTCCTCTGAGGTACAAAACTTCTCTGGCAAGTAGCCAATACATCATGGCGATGGAATTTTTGGCTTTATTATTGCAAGGAATTGCAATGTCGACGAATTTCATAGGGGAGTCTGTGTCACAAAAAGCAATGGTCGGGACGTTTACGTAGGAAGCTTCTTGAAGGGCTTGGTAATCGGTGAGAGGGTCTGTTACGATAATAAGGCGAGGCTCCATGAATTTTGGAATTCTTTGGTTTGTAAAAGTTCCAGGAGTCCAGCGGCCGGCGAGATATGAGGTTTCTGTGTATTGAGAAAACTTGTAGACTGCTCGCTGACCATATGGCCTAGCACTGATTACGATGACGTCTTGAGGGTTTTCGACGGCGACAATAGCTCTTGCGGCAAGCATTAGTTTTTCCCATGTTTTTCCTAAATGGATGAGGTTAAGTCCATCTGCACGTTTTGTGAAAACATAAGGTTTCATAAATTCGCTGACATTATTTGTGCCGAGATGTGCTTTTACGGCTAACAAAAGTTGAATGTCCTCTTCCCTTTGCTGCTTGCGTTGTTGGCTCATCAATGGCGACTATTAAAAATGTCCGTATATTGGAATAGCTATATAGGGTAAATGCAAAAGTTTGGATTCTGTGACTGTTGTGTGGATAAATAAAAAAATAAAAAATTTAAATGATTTTTATGTGGTAAATGCAAATTTTATTTGGTTTAGGTATTTATCTAAATTCTCTAGATAATAAATTTTTTTTTTTATTTATTAAGATTATAAAATATTTTTAAAATGTTTTATTATTAGTGGGGAATAAGAATTTTCAAAAGATTTTAGCTTCATCCTGCTCATTTTCTTTAAAATTTTAATATAATCCAATTTCCAAAAATTCTTGAACTTTTCTAATCTTTCCATCAATCCCCTTCTTTTAACGAATACTGATAAGTCAAAATTTTTGATCTCATAATAGAAATTTAAAATTTGGCCATAAATTTTAGTATGGAGGATTCTAGGAATAACGTTATGTTTAGAAAGACTAAACCTTACAATGGAAGAAACGAGACTTCTCTTGACTCCGAATACCAAGCAGAACAGGCAAGGCTAGAGCAAGCCAAAGCTAAAAGGCACCAAATCGCTGAGAGTCGCCGTGTTGCTTTATTCGGAAGCACAGAAGAAAAAGCTGCCTATAAACAAAGAATAAGCCAAGACGCCCAGCTCCAGTTAATTATGAGAGAACAGCAGGCAAAAGAACAAAGAGAAAAAGAAGAAAGAACTAACGCAAGGGTCGAAGAGCATAGAAGAATGATGGAAGACCTTGAAAGGCAGAGGGAAGCACAGAGAAGAGCAAAACTGATTCAAATGCAAAACGAAAACCGCTTAGCGGCTATGGCAAAGCATACTGATAATCTTCAAAAGAAAGTGACTGAAGATAGAAGAGATAGAGAAATGATACAAGAAAACATTGTGAATTATCAGCCAAATGTTTTCTAATTATCCATATACCTTAAGTTAATACATCAAATTTAATTATTTAAAATTTTTGATTACATAAAAAATCGAAAATAGTTATTAAATTCTATTTTTATTGATTTTAATAATATTCCGCAGTGAATTCAGAATAAAAAAATTATAATTTTTATCAATAAACTGCTAGAAAAATCCCAGTCAGATCCAAAAAAGAATTAATTCATAAAAATTTATTTAAATATGGAATAATAAATTAATATTTAAAATCCTCAAATCTTAATATCAAATATTAGGATGACTAATTAAGTCTCCTTCTTCATAGCTAAATAGCTTTGAAAACAATTTCTATTATTTCATTTTTATGATAATTTTTTGCAAGTGCAATGAACCCTGCCGCTCAATCAGTGATATCCCATCAATATAGTAACCTAAAATATTCTGTATCCAACTCAGCACTACTAATTCATGATGAAGGGACAAAAATCAAACAATTTTATCATATAGGCCACCGTATTGATGGTAATAAACGCTCTCTTTACGCGCAAGTTCGAATCTGCACCCACAAAATTTATAACATAAGAAGAGCAGTCAAGTCATACACATTAGCAGATGATGCTTTTGTTTCTGCTAGTGGAAATGACGTAGGTTTTAGATCACAAGCAGGGCTTAATTTATCAGCAATAATGAATGAGATTACCATTATGTCAAAGCTAAACCATCCTAATTTAGTTAAATTATTTGAAGTCTTTCTTGAATCACGGCACATACACTTAGTCATTGAACTTTGCAAAGGAGGAGAAATTTTTGATTTGCTTGCAAAAGAACAGAGACTAAACTACAGCCAGGCACTGAATATTACTGCCCAGATTTTATTTGGACTGAAACATATGCACGCAGCAAGACTGTGTCACAGAGCTTTGTGCATAGAAAATGTGATGTTTAAAGACAAAGAAAAGACTGAGGTAAAAATCATTAGTTTTAGCAACACAGGAGAATTGAAAAACTTCACATTGGCTGAAAGGTATGGAAGTCCATTGTATATGGCCCCTGAAGTTTTTGCTGGTAGGTACAATGAAAAGTGTGATATTTGATCCACTGGAGTAATTTTATACACAATGCTAGTAGGACATCAGCCTTTCCAAGGGAAAGGCTACGTCGAAATAATCAAAGCTGTCAATAAAGGAAAAGTTGCAAGTGACCCAATCTATAAGCAGCAGTCTTTTGAAATAAAAAGCTTTATCAAAACTATGCTCAGGAAAGACACCACCAGGCCAGGAGCTGCTGAATTGTTAGAAAGCTCTTATTTCCCTTCTTATTTTCAAGAAAAACGCTTGCAGCTATACCAAAACATCACAAATTTCTTTCACACAGTAGCTGAATCAGGCACCCTTTTACCTAAATTTAAGCTGGGGATGATTTTTAAGATATGTGTTTATAATGCACTGCTGAAAAGTAATAGAATTTGAGAAGAATTTTATCCTGAAAGTATATGAAAAGAGCTAGATTCAGGCCAAACAGGATATATTTATATAGATATCATGATTGAAATGCTTGCTAAATACACAGGAGGCATATTTAACCAAGAATGGGGATGACTTGTGCATGAGTTGCTTGATGTTCAACAAAATAGAACTATAGCCCATGACTATTTTATGGGGTTTACCTTTAAGATTTATGAGAAGCAGTTTATTTATGATGTGTTTGACATGATGGACGACAATAAAGATGGATTTTTAGCAGTTGAAAATTTGGTTTTGTACTGCCAAGTTAGCCCTGAGAGGCTGAATGAGCTGATTGTTAGGGTGTTAAACACAGAAGTCATTAGTATAGAAGATTTTTGCACATATATAAGTAAGTTTTCTATGTAATTATTGACTTTATTTATGTTTATTATAGCTTTTAATTATTTTATTATAAATAACATTTATTTTCTGAAATAATTTTGGGCTATTAATTTAAATTGCACCAATTAGCAAATAATTATTCATAAAAGACATAATTTAATTCCTTTTAGTAACCAGCAAAACTTGGCAGTTAAAAGTAAGAGTAAATCAATAAGGAAAAATAAGCATGCATTTTTGCTTTAAATAAACAGATATCTTTCCGATTTAATTAGCTTTTTCTTTATCGCTTATTACTTATAATCGACATTCAACATTAAAATGGAGAGCATTGACGACCCTTGCACAACTCCACGTGATGGCAGACACCAAGAAATTTGGTCAGGAGAGATTGGGTATTTACCCTATTCTCTTTTACTTGGCTGCCCGTATGATCGAGAAGCTCCTCCTCCTACCTACACTTCTTTACGTGTTTTAAACCGAGAAAGGTCAGGCGACAAACAATCTCAGCTGCATGGGTACGAATTTTTGAGTGAAGGAGGTCTCAAATGTGTCGATGAACAAGTTCTAGCAAAGCAAAAAGGTATCATAATTGACGTTATAGGACAGGTAACTGCTTGTTTATTGCAAGGCAAAGGAGTTGTTGGGCTTAGCTTGCCTATTAGACTGTTTGAGCCAAGGTCGACCTTAGAAAGGATGCTTGACAGATGAAGCTTCATGCCAGTTTATTTTGATGGCATAAACAGAGTAGACCGATTAGAAAAATTCAAAAGAGTTATGGCCATGGCCATTGCAGGGCTTTATATAAGCCCTTCACAGGAAAAGCCATTTAATCCTCTCTTAGGCGAAACTTTGCAAGCGGAATGGCCTGATGGGACGAAAGCATTTTGTGAGCATACTTCGCATCATCCACCTATTACAAATTTTTATTTGGAAAATAGGCATTTTAAAATTCTTGGACATTTAGAATTGACTGGGAAATTCAAGAAAAATTCTCTAATTGGAGGATTCCAAGGCACAGTTAATATTGAATTTAATGATGGACAAAAAGTTTCGTATACTTATCCTAGATTTAGAGCAGGAGGTATGATTATGGGCAGCAGAACGGCTAATTGGGAAGGTCAAATGGTGTTTACTGATAGAGAAAATGGACTTGCAGCTACAATTGTTTTTGGGCCTGAAAAGAAAAAAGGATTTTTTTCGAAAGCAGTAGGCAAATTAGACGATTTTAGAGGAGTCCTTACAGAAAATGACGAAAAGATTTGTGATATAAATGGTAGCTGGCTGAGAAATTTAGTGATAGGGGATACTGAATATTGGAATATTGATAATCATAGGCCTGTTTTCCACAGATTTCCAGTGAACCCTTTGCCAAGTGACTGGAGATATAGAGAAGACTTAGTTTGGCTGCTAAAAGGAAACTCTGAAATTGCACAAAAATGGAAGATTAAAGTAGAAAATAGGCAAAGAGATGATAGAAAACTAAGAGGGTTGAAGTATTAAGTAAGGAGATTATAAATTAATTTGCATAATTCAACAATGATTATTATATTGAGAGCACATTTCTCATAAATAAAAGAAATTTAAAGAAAATAACTATTATCTTCTCTCTTGGTATCTGCTGACATCCCCCTTATGAAAAAACAAAATTTTTCAAATTTTAAAAATTCTCAAATTTATTAAATCAAAGAATGCAGGCTGTCTAAAATTCAATAGCCTCTTATAACTATTAAAATATTTGATACAAAATAATTTTATATTATGCATTTTTTGCTAGTTCTTAAAGGGTTAAATTTCTTAAAAATTGATCTTTGGCTTGCTCTTAAAGGCGGAGTGAGCATTTTCTCAAGCTTTGATCTAGATCATCTTTATATTTCATAATAATTTCTTCTATTATTGCATTATCAGCTTTTCTATTAGAAATAGCTTGTTTATAATTTCTCAAGAAATTAGGTGGAGCGCCTCTTCTATGAACTATCTTTTTATGGGGATTTGATTTATTTCTATTTTTAATTCCAGGGGTAAAGCTTTGAGGAGTTTGTGGACTATCAGGATTTGATAGCCCAGTATCAATAATTCTATTATAGAAAATTATTGACCTGTCTTCTTTGAAGACAGGTGACTCTTCAGTTTTTACTCTTTCTGGGCTTGGAGAGGGGCTTGGACTTGGAGAAGTTCTGAACCTTTTAAGTTCAGGGAGCATTATTCTTGGAGAATGATTAATTTCTTTATCTGGAAGACTAGATCTAGTTTCCTTTACAGGCTTTTCCTGTACACTTGGAGCTAGCTCTTTTAATTTTTCATTTTCTTCTTTTTCTTTTTCCAGTTTTTCCAAGAATTTAACAGGTATTTTACTAAATGCGCTTAAATCCAATGATCTTTTTGCTCGCTCAATTTTTATTAATTGTGAAACTCTTTGCTTGAAAAATTTAATACTTACTTAGTTACTTGATATTTAAGGAGTCTACTGCCCACTCCCTATAGTTAAATGTGGACTAAGCCAATTTGTGACGTCACCGAACCTTCTTGGGATTACGGTGGTCAGCCCCCACCGGTAAGGCCTTCTACGAAGCTCTACCCTCAGTTCGCCGCACATCTCACCCGGCGCGTTGCCGTCGCTCTTCCTGAAATTAGATCCTGCTCGTGTTCCTAAGGGTCATCCTCCCGTGGGGATGTGCTGGGAGGTAAAAACCTGAGCCTCTTGAATGCACTGAGGAGCAGTTCCTCTGGCTATCCCCAGAGTTAAACCGCTATTGCTATCAAGAACTTCTCGAGGTAAAACTCACCCCCATAAATAAAATTCCATGAGGGAGAGAAAATTAGCAGAGCTAATTTCTCTCAAACAGAATGCCATTTTATTTATCGCTTAAAAAATGCATTATTTGCATTGTGTTTATCTCTTATTTGGGTTCATGTTTCAGGATAAGTTATTCCAACGGTCAAATTCTAATTATTAATTACATCTCTGTTTATGCATAATAATTCACCTTCATCAGATCAGCATTGGCAAGAATGGATCCTTTTTTCAAAATTTTCCATAGCTTCTTCCATTCCTATCATTTCATTTTTTCCTTTGATTACTAATTGTAATTGTTTTTGGATACCAATTTTCCTCATTTTCCCAAGTCTAAGAACAGAGCCATTACTACTTATTCGGCTTCCTTGAGCTTCAATTGATGAAGTATCAACAACTCCTTTCAGCTCACTGTGGATTTTTGTAATCTAATTTAGATTTACCTTAAATTCTCCGGATTTAACAAAATACACATTGTTGGCTAGTTCTCCTTCTTTATATACGAATTGATGTTTCTTGTATAAAATTCTTGAAAAATAGAGTCCTAATTTATATAAAGCAAGTTTACTTCAGTTCGAAAATATTGGCAAAGATTGAAGAAATTCGATTTTTTCATTAAGCCTTTTTGCTTCGTATTTTCCAAGAATTTTTTGAAAATTTGGCTTTGATATGACTCCCAAAATTATTTTTTTTTCTGCAATAAGTGTAGCAGCTCTAGGTTTATCACTTATTAAAGACAATTCTCCAAAGGATTCTCCTTCCTTTATGATAGCAACTTTGTTTAACTCCTCAGTTTCTAATTTTACAACTCTTGCCTCTGGATTTTGTTTAGACAAAAAATCCAGAATTATTGCTTTTTCTTCATCAAGTTTGTCTTTAAATAAATCATTTATTTTCAAAATTCCATTTAACTGCTGATTATCACTGTCTTCATTTTCCTTTACTTGCATAGCAGTATTAAGTGATATAAGATCAACCGCATTGAAAATTGCCCCTCCTCTTCTCTTCCTTAATTTTGAATCAAGCCTTATTTCAGATATGTCATCTTCCTCTTTATTAAGCGTTGATAAAATCTTTCTAAACTTTTCTGCCTCTACATCGCTGAGATCTATTGTGACCTTTTTCTTTCTAGGAATATTTACTGATGCTGACCCTTGAAGGATGATATAAAAATTATAGCCGTTTTCTCCGAATTTTACAATTATATCTCCTGGATTACGCTCCTCATATGTCATTACTTGGCAGCATGCTTTATGAATTTCAGATGATCTTTGCTCTTCAGTTATTTTCTTAAAAAAGTCTATTTTCGATGTAAGAGACATCAGATAAGCAATGTCTTCTTCACTACGAAGTCTTGAAGGAATTTGCAATATTTGAGTTATTCTTGATATATCATATGACTCTGACATGCAATTTTAGTATTTATTTATAAGAATGACATTTTCAGATACAGTAATTGCAAAAAATTATAGTATTATAAGAATTATTTCGTAAAATGCATTTAAACGCGTTGTCGATTAAATTATTCTAAAGTCAATTATAGTTTTAAAATAAAAATGAGTTAAATAAATGTTTTGTAAAATTGTAAATAGGGAGGAGTGACCTCAACTTTCAGCAAGAATTATTAATTATATAATTTATTTAAGAACGTAAAAAATAAGATTTCAATCTGATATTATTATTTCAAGATATTTTTTACTTTGCAATAAAAATTATTATATGAATTAGATAAAATTATCTATTCAGATTTTCAAAAAGATTATAGGATGCTTATGGATCCTTAGTTTTAAAATATTATCAATAAACAGTTTTTTTGTTTATCTTGCTCTAAGACTGGTAATTTTTTTTAATATAAGGTGCAGAAAGTCTGCAAAACGGTTAACAAAACTCTTGAGACTATAGAAAATTGTTATTTTCTGCAGATAAAAGCAGAAATATGTAAAGAATGATATAAAATCAAGAGTCTGATTTATTATCTTTGTTGCCTATTAATATTTTTCTGTGGGGCTTAAATCATTTTATATAGCCTATAGTTATTATTACAAGTAAGCAAGTAGATTATATATTTATTTCCATAAATAGCAATGAGTATAATAGCAAATCATATTTACCCATAAAATATTAGAAATTAAATAATTAATGATTATCTATCTTGTAGATTATTCTGAATATTTCCTTAAGCTTCGATTCACATAATCTTTAAATTTTGCAGCAAGCTCTTCAGTTATATTATCAGCTTTCCAACTAGAAGCCCTCTGTTTATAATTTCTCAAGAAATTAGGAGGAGCCACTCTCCTATGAACAATTTGTTTTTTTTTCTTAATTCTTTCTTTAAAGCCAATAGTAAAACCCTTAGGGGCTTTAGGACTATCAAAATTTGATATCCCAGTGCCAATTATTCTATTATAGAACAAAATTGATCTGTCTTCTTTGAAGACAGGTGAATCTCTAATTTTTACTTTATCTAGGCTTGGATATGGGCTCGGGCTTGGGCTTGGCAAAGATCTTAATTTTCTATGCTTTGGGGATATAAACCACGAGGAGCATTTAACTTCTTTATCAGGAGAGCTAGATTTAGTTTCCTTCATAGTCTTGTCCATTATATTTGGAGATTCTTTTAATTTTTCAATTTCCTCTTTCTCTTTTTCTATACACTTGATAGGCAATTTACTAAACGATGTTAAATCTAGTGACTTTTTTGCCTCTTCAATTTTTATCAATTGGATAACTCTTTCTTTGAAAAATGCATTATTTGCACTGTGCTTATCTCTTAATTGGGCTCATGTATCAGGAGAGGTTATTCCATTAGACAATTTCTAAATGTTAATTACATCTCTGCTTATGCATAGTAATTCACCTTCATCAGATCAGCATTGACAAGAATGGATTCTTTTGTCAGAATTTTCCATCACTTCTTCCATTCCTATTATTTCATTTTTTCCTTTAATTACTAATTGCAATTGTTTTAAGATACCAATTTTTCTCATTTGTCCTAGTCTAAGAACAGAGCTGCTTATTCGATTATTTTTAGTCTCAAGCGATGAGGTGTCAACAACTCCTTTCAGCTCACTATGGATTTTTGTAATCTAAATTATTTTTACCTTAAATTCTCCAGATTTTACAAAATATACAGTGTTGGCTGGCTCACCTTCTTTGTATACAAACTGATTTTTCTTATATAAAATTCTTGAAAAATAAGGTCCTAATTTATATAAAGCAATTTTGCTTCAATTAGAAAACATTCCTGAGGCCTGAAGAAATTCAAGTACCTCATTGAGCTTTTTTTCTGCAAGGTTTTCAACAATTTTTTTAAAACTTGGCTTTGATATAACTCCCAAAATAATTTTTTCTTCTGCTATAAGTGTTGCAGCTCTAGGCTTATTACTTATTAAAGCAGATTCTCCAAATGAACCCCCTTCATTAATGATAGAAGCTTTGGTTAAATCCTCAGTTTCTATTTCTACAACTCTTGCTTCTGGATTTTGTTTAGACAAAAAATCCAGAATTATTGCTTTCTCTTCATCAAGTTTGTCTTGAAATAGATCATTTATTTTGTAAAGTTCATTTAACTGCTGATTATCACTTTCTTCATTTTCCTTTTCTTGCATGGCACTATTAAGTGAAATAAGATCAACCGCATTGTAAATTCTTCCACCCCTTCGTCTTCTTTTTTGTGGGTCGAACTTTATTTCAGATATATCGTCTTCCTCTTTATGAAGCATCGAAATAATTTTTTTGAGTTTATCTGTCTCTAGATCTCTAACCCCCCCTTTCAATTGGAACAAATATATGTAAAATTTCCATTTTTTTGGTAAATAACCCCCTTTAAATTGGAACAAAATTTAATTTTATAATAAAAAATTTTATAATAAAAAATTTTATAGATAAAAATCATAATTTTTTATGTAAAAAGTTTAGATATAAGTTAAATGTTTCTTTTTGAAATTTTTTTTTATAAAAAAATTTTTCTTAACCCCCCTTTAAATTGGAACAAAACATTTTTTGTTCCAATTTAAAGTGGGGGAGTAAGACTTATTGTAACCTTTTTCTTTCTAGGAATGTTTACTGATGCCGATCCTTTAACTCCCCCCCCCCTCCGTGAGCGAACAAAAAAAATTTTGTTCGCTCACGGAGGGGGGTTAATTTTTTTTTTTAAAAAAAAATTTATATATAAATTTTATAAAAAATATTTTTTTCGAAATTTAAAAAAATCCTAATTTGCAAAAATTGGGGAAGCAAATATTAATTTAATTTGCAAAATTTATGTTTTAAAACGCAATTTGTTTAAAATTAAACAGAATTAGCTCTAGATTTCATTATACTAATTATCACTTATATATCAAAATTTTTTTCCATTAAAAATTTTTTCTATTAAAAAAATTTTTGTTCACTCACGGAGGGTGGGTTTTTGGTCAAAAAATGGCGATTTTTCTAATGGTTTTGTTCGCTCACGGAGGGGGGGGGGGAGTAAGAACAATATAAAAATTTGAGCCTTTTTCACCAAAATTTACAATTAAATGTCCAGGGTTATGCTTCTCAAATGTCATTACTTGGCAGCAAGCTTTATGGATTTCTGATGATTTTTGTTCTTCAGTTATTTTCCTAAAAAAGTCTATTTTCGACGTAAGAGCCATAAGATATGCAATATCCTCTTCACTACGAAGCTTCGGAGAAATTTGCAATATTTGGGTTATTCTCGATATATCATGTGCTGTTTCCATACAATTTTAGTATTAATTTATATAAAATTATATTTTAAGCTACGGCTTTTATCAAAATTTATAGTCTTATAATAAATTTGACTCTGAGTTATTTACAGAATAAAAGGCCTAAATCTTATTAGAACAGGTGGCTGTTTAATGTTTTAGCAAGTAAAGATGAATGATTTCTATCAGTACAAGATCTAGATGCCAATTAAATAAATAATTGCTTGATAAATTGCATTCAGATAAGTTGTTGAGTAATTAAGCCAAAATATAGATTTAAAATGGAGCGAATAAAATTAATATTGTTGAGAATTCTTAATAGGGAGTGGTGGCGTCACATTTTGCTTATTTGTGGAGCAAAAATTATTAATATACAAGACACAGCAAATACGTATTAATTAAATATTGCCTAATTTTCTTAGGTAGATATCTAAAATCGTATTCTATCGAAATGTGCTAAATTTTTTATTAGAAAATCATATTTAAATATCATTGGCCATTACACTAATATTCAATTTAGATAATTGAAATAGAGTTTCATATAATTAGGTGGAAGAATTATAATAGGATGCAGAATAGTTATATATGAGCTCAAATGAAATTTACAAAAGAATTATAATATTGAAACTATATTCTTATTAAATATTAGAAATTTAAAGAAAATAGCTCTTGCATGCCCTCTTATAGATTTCTGCTGAATAATCTTTCAAGCTTTTATCTGCATGATCCTTAAATTTCTCAGCAATTTTTTTGGCCACATTTTCACCATTTCTATTAGAAGAAGAAGCTCGCTTTTTGAAATTTATAAAGAAACTAGGTGGAGCGCCTTTTCTATGATAAGAATTTTTATAT
Organism: Blepharisma stoltei; assembly: GCA_914767885.1. Classification (NCBI taxonomy): domain Eukaryota; phylum Ciliophora; class Heterotrichea; order Heterotrichida; family Blepharismidae; genus Blepharisma; species Blepharisma stoltei. Next base: position 1,085,578 of record CAJZBQ010000004.1, on the reverse strand, counting down.
GGGGTTGTCTCAGTGCTCTTTTTAGAGTCAGTAGTAAAACAACTAGGACTTCTGGGGCTATCAAGATTTGATATCCCAGTATCAACTCTTCTATTATAGAAGATTTTTGATTTGTCTTCTTTGAAGACAGACGACTCTCTAGTTTTTACTTTTTCTGAATATGGAGATTGGTTTGGAACTGGAGAAGATCTAAACCTTTTATGCTCTGGGGACAATCGTGGAGAGTGATTTAGATCTTTATCGGGAATGCTATATCTAGCTTCCTTTGCAGGCTTTTCCTTTATATTTGGAAATATCTCTTTAAGTTTTTCAGTCTCTTCTCTTTTCAGAAGGGTAGTTGGCAATTTACTTCATGATTTTAAGTCCAACGATTTTTTAGCCTCCTCAATTTTTATTAATTGTTTAACTCTTTGGTTAAGATATGTGCTATTTGCATTGTGAATGTCTCTTAATTGGGCTCATGTATCAGGATAAGTTATTCCAACTTTCAAATTCTAAATTTTAATTACATCTCTACTTATGAATAATAATTCGCCTTCATCAGATCAGCATTGGCAAGAGTGAATTCTTTTATCAAAATTTTCCATAGCCTCTTCCATTCCTATCATTTCATTTTTTCCTTTGATTACTAATTGTAATTGTTTTTGGATACCTTTTTTCCTCATTTGCTCTAATCTAAGAACAGTGCCATTACTGGTTAGCCTGCTTGATTGAGTATCTAAAGATGAGACATCAACAACACCTTTCAATTCACTATGGATTTTTGTAATCTAATTTAGATTTACCTTAAATTCTCCAGATTTTACAAAATAAACAGTGTTAGCTAGATCGCCTTCTTTATATACGAACTGATGCTTCTTGTATAAAACTCTTGAAAAATAAAGTCCTAATTTATATAAAGCAGTTTTACTTCAATTAGAAAACATTGGTAAAGCTTGAAGAAAGTCAATTTTTTCATTTAGCCGTTTTATTTCATATTTTCCAAGAATTTTTTTAAAATTTGGCTTTGATATGACTCCCAAAATTATTTTTTCTTCTGCAATAAGTGTAGCAGCCCTAGGCTTATTACTTATCAAAGACAATTCTCCAAAGGATTCTCCTTCATTTATGATAGCAACTTTGGTTAATTCCTCAGTTTCTATTTTTACAACTTTTGCTTCTGGATTTTGCTTTGATAAAAAATCCAGAATTATTGCTTTTTCTTCATCAAGTCTGTCTTTAAATAAATCATTTATTTTGCAAAACTCATTTAACTGCTGATTATCACTTTCTTCATTTTCCTTTTCTTGCATAGCAGTACTAAGTGAAATAAGATCAACCGCATTGAAAATTTTTCCAGCACGACGCTTTCTTTTCTTTGGGTCGAATTTTATTTCACCTATATCATCTTCTTCATCACTAAGTGTCGAAACAATCTTTTTAAGTTTATCAGTCTCTACACCTTTGAGATTTATTTTGACCTCTTTCTTTGTTGGAATATTAACTGAAGCAGACCCTTTGAGAACAATGTAAAAATTAAATCCGTTATCACCAAAATTTACTATAGTATCTCCAATTTTACGCTCTTCAAACGTCATTATTTGGCAGCAAGCTTTATGAATTTCAGATGATTTTTGTTCTTCAGTTATTTTTCTAAAAAAGTCTACTTTTGATGTTAAAGCCATAAGATAGGCAATATCCTCTTGACTACGAAGTCTAGAAGGAATTTGCAGAATTTGAGTAATTCTTGATATATCATATGATACTGACATATAAATTTTAATTTTATTTATATAGAATGGCATTTTAAGCTATAAAAACTAGCAAGAGTTATAGTCTGATAAGAAATTTTTGATAAACTGCATTAAATTGAGTTGTCGATTAATTAATTTTGAAGTCAAAATATAGATTAAAAATGAAAATAATAAAATTAATGATATGGATTCTTAAATAGGGAACATTCTCCTTTTTTGCTTAACATGAATTATTAATAATATATAATCTAGTTAATTGCACAATAAATAAGGTTTTATAAGATGTAATTTAATATTCTTATCCTAACAATTTTGCCTATCTTCGGAATGATCATTTTATGTAAATAGCTCACAAAACAATTTATGAACCCAAGCCATAGCAAACTCAGGTAGTTAGAACTTATAAATTAGATCCCAAATAAGAATAGACCAAGAAATCCAATTTTTATTTATTGGTTTTTCATAGATTTTGCTGTATATTCACCCCAAGACGATCAAAAATCACTCATGGAGTATAAATAAAAGCTTGCTGAAAAATTCAGCAATAGATAATATTGAAAACATATTTTTCATCAAAGTATTAAAATTTAAAGAAAAAAACTCTTATATGCTCTCTTTTCCATTTCTGCTGAATAGTCTCCCAAGCTTAGATTTGCTTTCTCTTTTAATTTCTCAGCAAGATTTTCTGCAGCATTATAAACTTTTCTTACTCCCCCCTCCGTGAGTGAACAAAACCATTAGAAAAATGGCTATTTTTGCCCAAAAACCCTCCGTGAGTGAACAAAATTTTTTTGTTCACTTGGTCAAGCATAGGTAGCAACCCCACCCACCCCCCTAAAAATGGTACCCCCACCCCCTTTCACAGATGGCACCCCCACCCCCCTTTCACAGATGGCACCCCCACCCCCCCCTCTCGGGTTTATTCTATAGAAGTAATTGATAGGAAATAAGCAAAATAAATTAAATATAACCCAATTAAAACACTATATTGATAAATTAAGTCCACAAATTACTTTATATTTATGATTAATTAATAAATTTAAATTAATTAGCAATTAATTAGAAAATATATTAAATTTGCTTTTTATATTTATAAATATAATGCCAAAGATATAGATAATGGCATTAATTATTAAATGAGTCAAGCACAACACAATAACTTGCATTAAATTTATTGATTCATACATTAAAGCTAATTGTACAAGGATTGCAGGACTGAATTGGTAACAGGATTCAATAGTGGTAATAAAAAATAGTATTTGCTATTGTCAATTTTACTTTTGGATCTCTAATTCGACTTTTAGCCATTGTTTCACAAAGTTCATAAAATATATGCAGGATATATTGCTAATTAATACCAAAGATCATTATTATGTTCGCTAACAAATTTTGTATGTGGTGTGCTTAGTAGTTATAGGAAATCCTCACCTCATTCCACCTACTCCTTAATCGATTGTGCTACGCTATGTGGATATTGTATAAATCAGTAATTTTGACTATTTAAAATAATAATTTATTTATTACGTCTGCTCTAAATTGGCATTTGTCATATATTTATGCTATATTAAGGGGGGGTGGGGGTGCCATTTTTTTAGGGGGGGTGGGGGTGCCATTTTTTAGGGGGGGTGGGGGTGCCATTTTTTAGGGGGGGGGGGGGGGCCATTTTTTAGGGGGGGCGGGGTTGCCATTTTTAGGGGGGTGGGGGGTACCACTTTTAGGGGGGGGTGGGGGGTGGGGGTTGCGACCTATGCTTGAACATTCACTCACGGAGGGGGGAGTTATAGAATTAGCTCTTGGTTTATGATTTCTCAGGAAATTAGGCGGAGCTACTCTTCTATGAGCGATCTTATTATAAGGGCTTGTCTCAGTGCTTTTTTTTAAAACAGTTGTAAAACTCTGAGGTCTTTTAGGACTGTCAGTATTTGAAGTCCTAGTATCAATTTTTCTATTATAGAAAATTAATGACCTGTCTTCTTTGAAGACAGGAGACTCTTCAGTTTTTACTCTTTTTGGGTTGGTATATTGGCATGGGCTTGGAGAAGATTTAATTCTTTTATGCTCTGGAGTTGTAAACCATGATGACTGCTTATACTCTTTATCAGGAGAGCTAAACCTAGCTTCCTTTACAGATTTTTTCTGCATATTTGGATATGGCTCTTCTAATTTTTCAGTTTCTTTTTTTCCCAAATAATTAATAGGCAGTTTATTTCATGATTTTAAATCTAAAGATTTTTTTGCCTCCTCAATTTTTGTTAATTGGATAACTCTATGCTTGAAAAATGCATAATTTACATTGTGTTTATCTCTTATTTGGGCTCATGTTTCAGGATAAGTTATTCCAATTGTCAAATTCTAAATGATAATTACATCTCTGCTTATGCAAAATACCTCGCTTTCATCAGATATGCATTGACAAGAGTGGATCCTTTTATCAAAATTTTCCAATACTTCTTCCATTCCTATCATTTCATTTTTTCCTTTGATCACTAATTGTAATTGTTTTTGGATGCTTTTTTTCCTCATATTTACTAATCTAAGAACAGCGCCATTGTTGCTTCTTCCGTTATTTTTAATCTCAAGCGATGAGGTATCAACAACTCCTTTCAGCTCACTATGGATTTTTGTAATCTAATTTGTTTTTACCTTAAATTCTCCTGATTTTACAAAATATACTGTGTTCGCTGGATCACCTTCTTTATAAACGAACTGATTCTTCTTAAATATAACTCTCGAAAAATAAGGTCCTAATTTATACAAAGCAATTTTGCTTCAATTAGAAAACATTGGCAAGGCTTGAAGAAAGTCAATTTTCTCAGTAAGCTTTTTTTCTGCGAGGTTTCCAAGAATTTTTTTAAAATTTGGCTTTGAGAGGACTCCCAAAATTATTTTTTCTTCCACTATAATTGTCGCAGCTCTAGGTTTATTAGTTATTAAAGACAATTCTCCAAAGGATTCGCCTTCTTTTATTATAGAAACTTTGGCTAACGCTTCAGTTTCTATTTCTACAACTTTTGCTTCTGGGTTTTGTTTTGATAAAAATTCCAGAATTATTTTCTTTTCTTCATCAAGTTTTTAAAATTGCCATCATGGCATGCTTAGTAGAGAAAGGATGATCTCAAAATTTTTGAAAGAAAAATAAAAAATTGGCAAGAAGGCCACGGGTCGCAGTTGGTTGAATTCCGGGGTAGGTTCGGGTCTGAGCTAACTGGGTCTCCCTTTATACACAGACAAGAAGACTGATGGGCGGCGCAACACCAATCGAGCAGTTCTGGAGGAGCATTATGCTACCTGCAAGTGGCAGAGGGAATTCCAGAAGGCGGTATCAGACACTTCCCTCATATCCTGAGCACTTCCAGGGGTTAAGAGAGTCCTTTGCTGCAGTGTTTTGTCCAAGCAGGTTAAGTTACCCCGAAAGATATCGACAGAAAAGAGCTTTAGGTGGTTTTGTGGCTATCGCCACACGAGCGTGAAGCTGAAGCTCAACTGAATCAAGTGCTGAAATAAACCCCTTTTAACCCTCTCTAACTTAATCTCTCTCTCATCAAGTTTGTCTTGGAATAAATCATTTATTTTGCAAAATTCATTTATCTGCTGATTATCACTGTCTTCATTTTTCTTTTCCTGAATGGCAGTAGTAAGTGAAATAAGATCAACCTTATTAAGAATTTTTGCCTCTCTTCTTTTCTTATTTTTTGAGTCAAAACTTATCTCAGATACATCATCTTCCTCAAGATCAAGCGTCAAAAAAATATTTTTAAGTTTATATCTCTCTGCGTCACTCACTCCCCCCCCTCCGTGAGTGAACAAAACCATTAGAAAAATCGCTATTTTTTGCCCAAAAACCCACCTCTCCGTGAGTGAACAAAAATTTTTTATGGAAAAAAAATTTGATATATAAATGATAATTAGTATAATGAAATCTAGAGCTAATTCTGTTTAATTTTAAACAAATTGCTTTTTAAAACATAAATTTTATAAATTAAATTAATATTTGCTTTCCAATTTTTGCGAATTAGATTTTTTTAAAATTCGAAAAAAAATATTTTTTATAAAATTTATATATAAATTTTTTTAAAAAAAAAATTAACCCCCCTCCTTGAGTGAACAAAATTTCTTTGTTCACTCACAGAGGGGGGGAGTTTAGTGTTATTTTGACCTTTTTCTTTGTAGGAATATTTACTGAGGCTGACCCACTAAGGACAATGTAAAAATTATAGCCTTTTTCACCAAAATTTACTATAACATCTCCAGAATTACGCTCCTCAACTTTCATTACTTGACAGCAAGCTTTATGAATTTCAGATGATTTTTCTTCTTCAGTTATTTTTTTAAAAAAGTCTATTTGCGAAGTAAGAGACATAAGATAGGCAATATCTTCGTTATTACGAAGCCTAGAAGGAATTTGAAGTATTTGGGTTATTCTTGATATATCATATGACGTTGACATGAATTAATAGTATTTATTAATATAGAATTACATTATAAGCTATGTTATTATCAAAAAATGATAGTGAGATAAGAATTTTTTGATAAATTGTGCTAAGATGTGCTGTTGATTATTTCATTTTAGAGTCAAGTTATAGTATAAAAATGAAAATGAGTAAAATTAGGTTGCTTTTAACTTATTAAATAGGGAGTAGTGGCACCACAATCTTCTATTTTATAGAGCAAAGAAGATAATTATATGATCGATTCAACTTATATAAAGCTTTAAGCTTAAAATATTCTAATTTTCTTGTCAAAATATATTATTCTTATCTATGTCGAATTCATATAGAAATTAGCAGAAAATATAAATCTATTTTTATTATAAAGCTATAAATGAACTAGTAGGCAATGCTACTATATTTAAAATACTTCCAAAAGAAATATTTTTCAAAATTGCCATTATTTTCAACAATTATTAAAAATTTAAAATTAACTCCTTAAAAGATTTATACAGCTCAGCCTATAATGAGCTCAATAAATAAAGGCTGGCATTAAAAATATAGTTCGATAACCGTAGATTTGTCTTCCATAGTCAGATTTTCAGCAAGCCCATTATCAAGTGACTCAAGAAATTGCTTAAAGTTGATGATAAAAGTATAAATCAGGAAAAGAGGTGATAGAAAATAAGATGTTTAAGTATTAAGGAAATAGATTAAAGATTAATATTGAAATCATATTTCCAATTAAGAATTAAATTAAACGATTAAACTGAACATAAGTGGGCAAACCACTATCCTTCGCCTCTATACTCCAAAATAGCCGCCTCCCTCGCTCCAAGAGACAAAAGAGGAATTTCTAACCTGAACCACCTATCCAAGGGATTAGCTCCCTCGGGCAGAGCCGTCACCCGCAGAGTGCCCCGATAGTCCTGGCAAGAGACCATTTGGTAACTCCCCCCCCTCCGTGAGTGAACAAAAAATTTTGTTCACTCATGGAGGGGGGTTAATTTTTTTTTTTAAAAAATTTATTTATATATAAATTTTATAAAAATATTTTTTTTCGAAATTAAAAAAAAAAATCTAATTCGCAAAAAATTGGAAAGCAAATATTAATTTTAATTATATAAAATTTATGTTTTAAAAAGCAATTCGTTTGAAATTAAACAGAATTAGCTCTAGATTTCATTATAATAATTATCATTTATATATCAAAATTTTTTTCCATAAAAATTTTTCTATTAAAAAAATTTTTGTTCACTCACGGAGGGTGGGTTTTTGGGCAAAAAATAGCGATTTTTCTAATGGTTTTGTTCACTCACGGAGGGGGGGGGAGTAAGTAAAACCTTTATAACCCATCTGGTAGGACAGGAAAATTTTTGGGGTGGCAAAACTTCCTTCTTCGTCAAAGCATCCCCAAGTCTGAAGGTTTACTTCAAAAGGGTCCGAGGCCCTGCTTTCAGCTTCATCAGGATGGGTCATTCCTGCTCCATAGGGAGTTGCCTCTGAGGCCATTTCCGTCAGTGTCACAATTTTATTTCTAATCAAGAATTAGGAATTTAAAACATATAACTATAATCTTCCCTTTTGTAGGTATCTTCTGAATATTTTCTGAAGCTTTGGTTTAAATTATCTTTAAACTTTGTAGCAAGTTTTTCTGCTACATTATCAGCTTTCCTATTTAAAGAAGCTCGTGGTTTATAATTTCTAACGAAATTAGGTGGAGCCATTCTTCTATTAATCATTGTTTTATATGGGCTTATCTCAGTACTTCTTTTAAAAACACTAGTAAAATTTTGAGGTTCTTTAGGGCTATCAAGATTTAAAATCCCTGTATCAATTTTTCTATTATAGAAATTTATTGATCTGTCTTCTTCGAGGACATGAGAATCTCTTGTTTTTACTTTTTCTGGGCCTGGCCCTGGAGAGGATCTAAATCTTCTATGCTTTGGAGTCATTAGTCGCGAAGATTGTTTAAATTGTTTATCTGGAGCGCTATATCTAGTCTCCTTTGAAGATTTTTCTTGTTCATTAAGAATTGATTCTGATAATTTTTCATTTTCTTCTTTTTCCAAGTGCTCAATAGGTAATTTACTTAATGATGTTAAATCTAATGTTTTTTTTGCCTCTTCAATTTTTGTTAATTGGATAACTCTATGCTTGAAAAATGCATTATTTGCATTATGCTTATCTCTTATTTGAGCTCATGTATAGCTTAATCATCCTTATGGATCATTAAAACCTTTAAACTTTACTCGCCAATGGAGAGTTTTCTTATTCATCTCAAGTTGACAAATCAGCTCTCAATCTGAGAGGTTACTTGCTATTTGGAGCTGACTAAGAAACCTCTCTGCTTGGCAAATGGAATTTAAAGACTTGAGCAATCCATAAGGATAATCAAAATATATCAGGATAGGTGATTCCAATAGTCAAATTCTAAATGATAATTACATCTCTGCTTATGCAAAATACTTCGCCTTCGTCAGAATTGCATTGACAAGAGTGAATCCTTTTATCAAAATTTTCCAATACTTCTTCCATTCCTATCATTTCATTTTTTCCTTTGATTACTAATTGCAATTGCTTTTGGATGCTTTTTTTCCTCATATTTCCTAGTCTCAGAACAGCTCCATTGCTGCTTAGTCGACTTGTCTGACTCCCCCCCTTTTAAATTGGAACAAAATATAGGTAAAATTTCCACTTTTTTGGTAAATTAACCCCCCTTTAAATTGGAACAAAATTTAATTTTATATAATAAAAAATTATAGATAAATTTTATCTAAAAAGTTTTGATATAAGTTAAATGTTTCTTCTTAACTAAAATTAAAAATTTAGTTATATCTTGCTCTTTTTTAAAGAAAAAAGTATAAAGAGAATCTTATTTAAATAAATTTATTATCCTTAATTGCTAAATTTTTAAAAAAAAAATTAAATTTTTTTTTTAAAAATTTTTTTGAAAAATTTTTGTTATTTTTGATAAAGATGATATTTTTTATTTGGATAGTTTTGATATAAATTCAATAGGAATTCTTTATAAAATTTCGAAATTTACTTAGTTCTTGTTTATTTTAAAGAATAGAGTATAAATAGTATCTTATTTAAATAAAATTAGCACTTTGATCGATAAATTTTCTAAAATTTTTTTTTTTATCAATAAAAATAATAATTTTTGTGTAAATAATTTTGATACCAATTAATAGTGGCGTATTAACTAATAATGAAAATTTAGTTATATCTTGCTTTGATTTAAAGGATAAAGAGTAAATAGCATTTTATTAAACAAATTTATTGATCTAATTCGATAAGTCTTTGAAATTTTTGTTTTTTTAATCTTTATATATTTTATAAAAACATTTATATTGATATTTTTTTTTAAAAACAAAAAAATTAACCCCCCTTTAAATTGGAACAAAATTTTTAGTTCCAATTAAAGGGGTGGGAGTGAGTGTCAAGAGATGAGGTATCAACAACTCCTTTCAGCTCACTATGGATTTTTGTAATCTAATTTATTTTTACCTTGAATTCTCCAGATTTTACAAAATATACAGTGTTGGCAGGCTCACCTTCTTTATATACAAATTGATGCTTCTTATATAAAATAGTTGTAAAATAAGGTCCTAATTTATATAAAGATATTTTGCTTCAATTCGAAAACATTGGTAGAGCTTGATTAGATTAGATAAAATTCTTGTGGGTTATCAGGAATTATTTCAGCCTCTTGCCGCCTCTCGAATTACTTCGCGTTGACGCTAAGCGCCATCCAAGCATCTGCCCTTTTACTCCTAACGCCACCCAAAAATTGGTGATGCATGAGGTCTCTCGGCGAGATCACCCTTGAATATGTTCTGGGTCCTACCAAACGACAAAAGATCCTCTCAGTCTCCGAACGACTTGGAGTTTGAGAAAACTGGCTTTGCCTCCTTTATGGCCTCTCTTAGCTGTATCAAAGGCTCTTTAATGCTCCAAGGGTGCTGAAGATCATTGCACCGATATGCATCTTTTTACCACAAAAAGAGGGTCAACTCCTGGACTAAAAAACACCAGAGAACTTCATCTAGGTCCTGATCACTAAAGGCTATGCCAGATCATATCGTTTTAATAATTTTGGCAGATCTTGAAGAAATTCAATCTTTTGATTTAGCTTTTTTTCTGCAAGTTTTCCAAGGATTTTCTGAAAATTTGGCTTTGATATAACACCCAAAATCATTTTTCCTTCTGCTACAATTGTAGCAGCCCTGGGCTTGTTACTTATTAAAGACAATTCCCCAAAGGATTCCCCTTCATTTATCATAGAGACTTTAGTTAACTCCTCAGTTTCTAATTCTACAACCCTTGCTTCTGGGCTTTGTTTAGACAAAAAATCCAGAATTACTGATTTTTCTTCATCAATTTTCTCTTTAAATAAATCTACTATTTTTCCAAAATCAGTTGGCTGCTGATTATCATTGCCTTCATTTTTCTTATCTTTCATAGCAGTATTTAGGGAAACAAGATCGACCGCATTGAAAAATTGGCCGCATCTTCTTTTTCTCTTTTTTGGATCGACCTTTATTTCAGACACATCGTCTTCTTCGAGATTAATCGTCAAAAACAGTTTTTTAAGCTTATCTGCCTCTGCATCGCTGATGTTTATTGTGACCTTTTTCTTTGTAGGAATATTTACTGATGCCGACCCTTTAAGAGCAATGTAAAAATTATATCCGTTTTCGCCAAAATTTACTATTATATCTCCTGGGTTATGCTCTTCAAACGTCATTATTTGGCAGCAAGCTTTATGAATTTCAGGTGATTTTTGTTCTTCAGTTATTTTTTTGAAAAAGTCTATTTTCGATGTAAGAGCCATAAGATAGGCAATGTCTTCTTCACTACGATGCCAGGAAGGAATTTGCAATATTTGGGTAATTATTGATATATCATATGATGCCGACATGCAATTACTAGTATTTATTTATATATAGAATAGCACTTGAGATAAGGCAATTATTAAAAGTTAGATTATGATAAGAATTGTTTGAAAAATTGGATTAAGATGAGCTGTTGATTAATTCATTTTAAAGCTAAAATTATAGGTTAAAAATTAAAATGACGCTGTATATAATTTAGGCTCTTATCGAAATTCTTAAAAAGGGAGTAGAGAAATCAGAGTCTCCTTTTTTTGAGCAAGGATTTTAATTGTATTAATTAGTTACGAGGACAATGAATACATTTTTAATTTAAAATATTACATAATTTACTCATTAAAGCATTTTCTTATACCCGCAAAACCATTGGAAAAAATCCCCATTTAAACCCCATGAGTGAAAAAATTTTAATATATAAGTGTCAATTTTTATAACGAAATCTCGAGCTATTCTGTTTAATTTTCGGTATCTTACGTTCTATAGCATAAATTTTACAAATTAAAATAATATTTGCTTTCTAATTTTTGATAATTGTAATTTTTTAAATTTTGAAAAAATTATATATATATATTTTTTAAAAAAAATCAAATCTCACTTATAAGCGAAGAAAAATTTTTTGCTCAGAGGGGAAGTTAAAAAATATGATATATTGGTAATATTTTATTTTGCTTATTTATGGTAAATTGATTTTTTAAAATTTCAAAAAATTTTGACATGTCATTACATATATAACTGAGTCTATGGTATGTTAAAATTTTTTTTGACATTTTAAAATCAATTTACCATAAATAAGCAAAAATACATTTTTTAAATATCTTGCAGGTTTAAATTTTGCTGGGATATCAAAAAGCATTTTAACTATAGATCAGTGGTATAATTGATATGGAATTTAGAGATGTAAAAAGGCTTCATATTTATCCGAGAATAGGGCAAACGGCTTGACTATGGACATCAGAATTGCTAATAGGTAGAATTTACTTTAAAGAAAATAGATTGCAAATTATAATTGTTTTAGCCTAAAAAGATAAATGATTTTATTTAAAACAGAGGAAAATTAGACGATTTTAAACCAGCTCTAATGGAAAATAACGAAAAATATGGTATAAATCGTAGTTGGTCGAGAAATTTAATGATATTAAAATATTGATATAATTGGCCTGCTTAGCAGAGATTTTCAGTGAACCCATTGGAAGCAATTGAAGATATAATAGACTTAGTGTGATTGCTAAAGAAAATTTAGAAATTGAGTAAAAATGGACTATAAAAGTAGAAGGTTGGCAAATTTACGTTTCAAAACTAAAGAATATAAAGATTAATTTGCGTAATTAGATAATAATGATACAGATTTCCAATCAAATATTAGAAATTTAAAGAAATTAATATTATCTTTCATCTGAGTATTTTCTCAAAACTCTAGCTGTATAATCTTTAAACTTCGCAGTAAGCCCTCCTTCCGCACTATCAGCTTTTCTATTTGAAGAAGCTGGTGAATTACAATTGCTAAAAAAATTACGAGGAGCAAATCTTTTATCAATAAATTTTTCGTATGGATTTGTTTCAGTACTTCTTTTAGAGTCAGTATTAAAACCCTGCGGACTTTTAAGATTATTAAATATTGGAGTCCCAGTGTCAATTTTTCTATTATAGAAAACTATTTGCCTATCTTCTTTGAAGATAGGCAAATCTATAGGTTTTTCTCTTTCTGTGCCTGGATATGGGCATGGGCTTGGGCCTGGAGATGATCTAAATCTTCTATGCTTTGGGGTTGTTAGTGTTGAAGAATGCTTAAGTTGTTTATCTAAAACGCTTGGAAGGCCATCTTTTATAAGTTTTTCTTGAATGTTTGGAATTGGTTCTTTTAATTTTTCAGTTTCTTCTTTTTCTTTTTCCAAGTGCTCAACAGGTAATTTACTTACTCCCCCACTCAATGAGCAATAAAACCATTGGAAAATTCCTATTTTTTGCCCAAAAACCCACCCTCAGTGAGCTAACAAAAATTTTTATGAAAAAATTTTTGATATATAAGTGATAATTAGTATAATGAAATCCCTTGCTAATTCTCTTTAATTTGCAGCAAATTAAGCTTTAAAACATAGATTTTACAAATTAAATGAATATTTGCTCTCCAATTTTTGCGAAGTTGGGATATTTAAATTCCGAAAACAAATTATTTCTATAAAATTTATATATAATTTTTTAAAAAAAAATTAACCCTCTCGTAAGCGAACAAGATTTTGCTATTAGCTTATGGAGGGGTGAGTTAATGATCTAAAATCGAATGATTTTTTTACCTCTTCAATTTTTGTTAATTGGATGGCCCTTTGTTTATAAAATGCATAATTTGCATTATGTTTATCTCTTATTTGGGCTCATGTATCAGGATAAGTTATCCCAATATTCAAATTCTAAATGATAATTACATCTCTACTTATGCAAAACACCTCGCCTTCATCAGATATGCATTGACAAGAGTGAATCCTTTTTTCAAAATTCTCCAATGCTTCTTCCATTCCTATCATTTCATTTTTTCCTTTGATCACTAACTGCAATTGCTTTTTGATACTTTTTTTCCTCATTTTTCCTAGTCTAAGAACAGAGCTATGACTACTTAGCCGGCTTGTTTGAGAACCAAGAGATGAAGTATCAACAACCCCTTTTAGCTCACTATGGATTTTTGTAATCTAATTTACTTTTACCTTATACTCTCCTGACTTTACAAAATATACAGTGTTAGCTGGATCACCTTCTTTATATACAAACTGATGCTTCTTATATAAAATTCTTGAAAAATAGAATCCTAATTTATACAAAGCAATTTTGCTTCAATTCGAAAACATTGGCAAGGTTTGAAGAAATTTAATTTTTTCATTGAGCTTTTTTTCTGCTAGATTTCCAAGAATTTTTTTGAAGTTTACCTTTGAGAGGACTCCTAAAATTATTTTTTCTTCTGCTATAATTGTAGCAGCCCTAGGTCTTTCACTTATTAAAGATAGCTCTCCAAAGGATCCGCCTTCATTTATGATAGCAACTTTACTTAACTTCTCAGTTTCTACTTCTACAAATCTTGTTCCTGGATTTTGCTTATTCCCCCCCCTCCATGTGTGAACAAAACAATTTTGTTCACTCACGGAGGGGTCAATTTTTTTTTTTAAAAAATTTATATATAAATTTTATAAAAAATTTTTTTTTTCGAAATTTAAAAAAATCTAAATTCGCAAAAATTGGAAAGCAAATATTAATTTAATTTATAAAATTTATGTTTTAAAAAGCAATTCGTTTAAAATTAAACAGAATTAGCTCTAGATTTCATTATACTAATTATTATTTATATATCAAAATTTTTTCCATAAAAAAATTTTCTATTAAAAAAATTTTTGTTCACTCACGGAGGGTGGGTTTTTGGGCAAAAAATAGCGATTTTTCTAATGGTTTTGTTCACTCACGGAGGGGGGGGAGTTAGACAAAAAACCAAGAATTATTTCCTTTTCTTCATCAATTTTGTCTTTAAATAGATCGTTTATTTTAGAAAATTCATTCAATTGCTGATTACCATTGTCTTCATTTTTCTTTTCTTGCATGGCAGTATTAAGTGAATTAAGATCAACCGCATTGAAAATTCTCCCGACTCTTCTTTTCTTTTTTTTTAAGTCAAGATTTATCTCACTTCTCCCTTTAAACTGGAACAAAATATAGGTAAAATTTCCATTTTTTTGGGTAAATTAACCATTAAATTGAACAAAATTTAATTTTATAATAAAAAATTTTATATATAAAAAATCATAATTTTTTATGTAAAAAGTCTTGATATAAGTTAAATGTTTCTTCTTAACTAAAATTAAAAAATTTAGTTATATCTTGCTCTTGTTTAAAGAAGATAGCATAAAGAGCATCTTAATTAAATAAATTTATTATCCTCAATTGCTAAAATATTTTAAATTTTTTTTTTGTTTAAAAATTTTTATTTTTTTCAATAAAAATATATTTTTTATTTAAATAAATTTTGATATTAATTCAATGCGAATTCTTTACAAAAATTGAAAATTTACTTATTTCTTGTTTATTTTAAAGAATAGAGCATAAATAATATCTTATTTAAACAAAATTAGCACTTTGATCGATAAATTTTCGAAATTTTTTTTTTTATCAATAAAGATAATAATTTTTGTGTAAATAGGTTTGATGCCAATTAATAGAGGCGTATTAACTAATAATGAGAATTTAGTTATATCCTGCTTTTTTTTAAAGGATAAAGAGTAAATAGCATTTTATTAAACAAATTTATTAATCTAATTCGATAAATTTTATATAATTTTTTTTTATAAAGATTTTATATTTTAAACCCCCCTTTGAATTGGAACAAAATTTTTTGTCCCTATTTAAAGGGAGGGGTCAGGGACTTCATCTTCTCCATCATAAAGCGTTAATAAAAATGTTTTAAGTCTATATTTCTTTAAATCTCTGAGATTTACTGCTATCTTTTTCTTTGTAGGAATATTGACTGAAGCTGACCCTTTTAGAACAATGTAAAAATTAGATCCGTTTTCACCAAAATTTACTATTATATCTTCTGGATTATGCTCCTCAAATGTCATTACTTGGCAGCAGTATTCATGAACTTCAGATGATTTTTGTTCTTCAGTTATCTTTTTAAAAAAGTCTATTTTAGATGTGTGAGTCATAAGATAAGCAATGTCTTCATTGCTACGAAGTCTAGAAGGAATTTGCAGTATTTGAATTATCCTTGATATATCATATGATATTGACATATAAATTGTAATATTTATATTTAAATAATAATATTAAGCTGCAAAGAATCATTAAAAGATAGCCTGCTAAAAATTGTTTAATAGATTGCATTAAGATGAGTTGTTGATTAATTAATTTTAAAGTCAAATAATTATAATTTAAAAATAAAAATGAATGAGATATATGTTGTTGAGAAATTTTAAATAAGAAATAATGATATCACAGATTTTTGTAGAGTAAAGATTAGTAGTTTAATAATTTATTTAAGGATGAATAAATAAGGTAATGATCCACTACCATTTATAAAGCCCAAACCTATGAAAGTCAGTATTGTAGTTGTTTGATATTTATTATTATTTAAGCTTCTATTTCTTGAGATACTCCTATTAAGTGCATTATTATGGACCTCATCATTGATTTATAACTCTTTTTGGCAATCAAATTTTATTATCTTGCTGAGCATTGTACTGCTTCAAGGACAGATTGTATTTGCTCTGCCATCAATATCTCTGTATATTTGCTAAGAAGAGATAGCATCATGCTATACTGCAATAAAAAATTACAGCAGTGCTTATCGCAATTAATATGTTTAATCCATTCACATAAGATTTTTATAATAGATTTCATTATATTTTTGACTTGAATAGTAAATATTTGTGCTTACCTCCCCCCTTTGTGAGCGATCAAATCCACTAGCAAAATCTCTATTTTTTACCTAAAAGCCCGACCTCCATGAGTGAAAAAAAAAAAATTTTAAAATGAAAATTTTATGAAAAAAATTGATATAAATGATAATTATTATAACGAAATTTATAGCTAATTCTGATTAATTTTAAACAGCTTGCATTTTAAAATATAAATGTCGCAAATTGAATAAATTTTTGCTTATCAATTTTTACAAATTGGAATTGTTTTAAATTTCAAAAACAAAGTTTTCTATAAAATTTATATCCGTAAGCGAATAAAATTTTTTTAGGGGAGAGTTAGAAAGAAAATTATATATTATTTTGCTTAATTAAATAATAATTTATAATCGTGATATCATATTTCCCCTATACTGCAATTGATAACTCATATTTAAAGAAAATAACTATTCGCTTCCTTCTTGCTTGATTGTATCTCTGCAGAATATTTTCTATAGCTTTGGTCTACGTTTTCTTTAAATTTTGCTACAAGCTCTTCTATTGAATTATCAGCTTTTCTGCTTGAAGCTCGTGATTTATAATTTCTCAAGAAATTAGGTGGAGCTACTCTTCTATGAACAATCTTTTTATATGGATTTGTCTTAACTCTCCTTGTAAAACTGTTAGTAAAACTCTGAGGACTTTTAGGACTATCAAGATTTGAGTGCACAGTGTCAATTCTTCTATTAAAAAAATATATTGATCTGTCTTCTTTATGTACAGGCGATTCTTCAGTTTTTACTCTTTCCGGGCTTGGACATGGGCTTGGGCTTGGAGAGGATTTAAATCTGTTATGCTTTGGAGACATTGATCGAGAAGAATTCTTAAATTGTTTTTCCGGAATGCTATAGCGCTTTCCCGAGGATGGCGCGGAATGGCGCCATCCTCGGGAAAGCCAGGAAGGCATCCACACGGGAACTGGGAGTTCCACGTGTGGATGCCATTTTGACATGTGGAAGTTTGGATCCCACATGTCAAAAATGGCATCCACACGTGGAACTCCCAGTTCCCGTGTGGATGCTTAGTTGACTTTTCCCGAGGATGGCGCCATTCCGCGCCATCCTCGGGAAAGCGCTATATATCTAGACTCTTTTATAGGCTTTTCTACTACATGAGGAATTGGCTCTTTTGATTTTTCGACTCAATTTTGTTCTTTCTGTTCTTTTTTTTCTTTTACCAAGCGCTTAATGGGTATCTTGCTAAAAGATGTAAAATCTAATGACTTCTTTGCCTCCTCAATTTTGGTTAATTGAGTAACTCTGTCTTTAAAAAACGCATTATTTGCATTGTGCTTATCTCTTATTTGGGCTCAGGTATCAGGATAGGCTATAGAACTTTTTCTTCAATAGCGCGATAAGGCGCATTCCTAGGTTTTACCGGAGGGTCTTGGACATATGAAAACCTGCTATTCCTTATTCATGGGGGAGACACAAACAGCCTAAATAAAGAATTCCGCCTAATCAATCTCGAGAACTTGAAGAGAGGCTGTGTGTGAAAAATTTACATTTTGGTTCGTCAAATGAATCTGACAAGCCTATTCTGGCTAGTACTTGAAATAAAAAATGATAGTTGTCAGAATTTTATTAATTTTCTGATGAAGAGTATGATCAGAATTTTAATAATTCTTTTGACAATAAATTTCAAAATTCAAACTTTTAATAGAAGATTTAAAGAGATAATTTAAGCATAAAGATAACGTAATGAATACTCTTTGCTGCCTTAGGGAGACGATGCCAGTAATGATTTTTATAATCATAGTGACTTAGCCATCTTAAATTTGTTTTTAAATTTCAAAATTCAAACTTTTAATAGAACATTTGAAGAGATAATTTAAGCATAAACATAACATAATGAATACTCTTTACTGCCTTAGGGAGAAGATGCCAATAATGATTTTTAAAATTTGACTTTTTTCATAGTGACTTAACCATCTTAATTTTTTTTTTAAAAAATCTCAAAAAATTCAACTTTTAATAGAAGATTTAAAGAGATAATTAAATCGTTAAGATAACGTAATGAATACTCGTTACTGCCTTAGGGACTCGATGCCAGTAATGATTTTTAAAATTTGACTTTTTTCATAGTGCCTTAACCATCTTAATTATTTTTTAAAATTTCAAAATTCAAAATTTTAATAGAAGATTTAAAGAGATAATTTAAGCATAAAGATAATATAATGAATACTCTTTACTGCCTTAGGGAGACGATGCCAGTAATGATTTTTAAAATTTGACATTTTTTATAGTGACTTAACCATCTTAATTATTTTTTAAAATTCCAAAATCCAAACTTTTAATAGAAGATTTGAAGAGATAATTTAAGCATAAAGATAACGTAATGAATACTCTTTACTGCTTTAGGGAGACATGCCAGTAATGATTTTTAAAATTTGACTTTTTTCATAGTGACTTAATTAATTACTTGATCCTGTGCCATTTATTAAAATTCTGATCATACTCTTCATCAGAAAATTAATAAAATTCTGACAACTATCATTTTTTATTTTCAAGTACTGGCCAGAAATGGCTCGTCAGATTCATTTGACGAACCAAAATGTAAATTTTCCACACAGCCTCTCTTCAAGTTCTCGAGATTGATTAGGCGGAATTCTTTATTTAGGCTGTTTGTCTCCCCCATGAATAAGGAATAGCAGGTTTTCATATATCCAAGACCCTCCGGTAAAACCTAGGAATGCGCCTTATCGCGCTATTGAAGAAAAAGTTCTATATTCCATTATTCAAGTTCTAATTTTTAATTACCTCTCTACTTATGCATAATAATTCGCCTTCATCTGACCAGCATTGGCAAGAGTGGATCCTTTTTTCAAAATTTTCCAATGCTTCTTCCATTCCTATCATTTCGTTTTTCCCTTTAATTACCAATTGCAATTGTTTTTGGATACCTATTTTCCTCATTTTTCCAAGTCTAAGAACAGTGCCATGGCTACTTAAGCGGCTTTTTTTAGAGTCTAGAGAAGAGGTATCAACAACTCCTTTTAACTCACTATGGATTTTTGTAATCTAATTTACTTTTACTTTAAATTCTCCGGATTTTACAAAATATACAGTGTTGGCAGGTTCACCTTCTTTATATACAAATTGATGCTTCTTGTAAACAACTCTTTTAAAATAATACCCTAGTTTATATAAAGCAATTTTGCTTCAATTTGAAAACATTGGTAAAGCTTGAAGAAATTCAATTTTTTCATTAAGCCTTTTTTCTGCAAGAATTCCCAGAATTTTTTTAAAATTTGGCTTTGATATGACTCCCAAAATTATTTTTTCTTCTGTTATAAGTGTGGCAGCTCTAGGCCTTTCACTTATTAATGATAATTCTCCAAAAGATTCACCTTCATTTATTATAGAAACTTTGGTTAACTCCTCAATTTCTATTTCTACAACTCTTGCTTCTGGGTTTTGTTTAGACAGAAAATCAAGAATTATTACTTTTTCTTCGTCAAGCTTGTCCTGGAATAAATCATTTATTTTTCAAAATTCATTTAACTGTGGGTTATCAGTGTCATCATTCTTCTTTTCTTGCATAGCAGCATTAAGTGAAATAAGATCAACAGCATTGAAAATTTTCCCAGCTCTTCTTCTCTTTTTTCTTGGGTCAACCTTTATTTCAGATACATCATCTTGCTCATCATTAAGCGTCGATATAATCTTTTTAAGTTTATCTGTCGCTACATCACTGAGATTTATTGTCATTCTTTTCTTTGTAGGAATATTAAGTTTAAGTTTAACGAATTAGTCTGGCATCTTGCCATCAGTCTTCTTTTACTTGAGGCCCAAGCTACATTAGCAGCTCTGAATAACGGTAGGTGGACCGGCCTAACCGTCAAACCGTTCCCATTAAGACTTCTCTAGTCAGTGCCAGCCTCAGCACCGACTTCTTCTCTTCAAGCCGAGACTCAAGAAGCTTGACTTCTCTCACTAAGTTCGGATGATATGACCCGGACCTACTTAGCAGGAGTTAGGACCTATTCCTAACTGACATTTTTAACATTGTGTAGGAATATTAACTGAAGCTGACCCTTTTAGAACAATGTAAAAATTAGAACCGTTTTCACCAAAATTTACTATTATATCTCCTGGGTTATGTTCCTCAAATGTCATTACTTGACAGCATGCTCTATGAATTTCAGATGATTTTTGTTCTTCAGTTATCTTTGTAAAAAAGTCTATTTTCGATGTAAGCGCCATAAGATAGGCTATATCTTCGTTACTACGAAGTCTAGAAGGAATTTGGAGTATTTGGGTTATTCTTGATATATCATATGATGCTGGCATACAGTTTGCTTTATTTATTATTTATAATTGAATTTTAAGTTAATATAATTGCCAAAAATAATAGTTCGATTTGGAATATTTGATAAATTTTTCAAAGAAATTTGGCTAGCTTATGATGTCGCTGAAATAGAAAGCTTATTTTAATTAATATACTAGTTTTAGCAATTGAAAATAGTTGGATATTATATATGGTAAGCCTAGGATAGTAAACTATATAATTAGCCTAGTCTAGTATTTGATAAATTGCATTATGATGTGTTGTTGATGAATTTATTCTAAACCAAATTGATATATTAAATATGAATAAATTTAGATCTATTTTAATTATGGATTTTTAAAATGGAATTTTATTTATAAGGATAAATGCTGCTACCTTATCATGCATCCCAAATCATACCGCTTCTCTTTATATATTTCAAAAACTACTTATGATTAGATAAAAGAAAAAAATTATTTTTATAATTATTTCAAATAAATAAATTAAGACGCATTTATAGAGAATATCTATAATACTAAAAATGCTTCAAAACACATATTTTGAATACATTATTATTATCTTCAATAATCATTATTCAGTTAAAATTCTGACACCTCAAAAGAATTATAATATGGATAAGCCAAGAAGCCATTCTCCTCCTCCCAGAAAAATCCATAAAAACAA
The DNA here is from genome assembly GCA_914767885.1 of Blepharisma stoltei. NCBI lineage: Eukaryota > Ciliophora > Heterotrichea > Heterotrichida > Blepharismidae > Blepharisma > Blepharisma stoltei. The sequence goes on along the minus strand of CAJZBQ010000004.1, from coordinate 1,064,138 downwards.
CAATTGAAAAGATATTTTAGAGAATGCAAGACAGAGCGAAATTTCGCGAAAGCCTGCCGCTGAATCCCCATCCTTTAAATAGGAACAAAAAATCATGCTCTATTTAAAATCATATCATAAAAATATTTTAAAAAATTAAATTTAACTCAATATTTTTGAATTTAAATTTATTTATCAGGAATTAATTTCAAAATTAATCGATACAGTGTGAAAACTGTTAAAATAGTATTCTACTTGTACTTTTCCATTTAAATTAGGTCAAAAATATCTATAAAAATAGTATTTTCACCATTAAATTTTCCTATTAAAAAAATATTCCAATTTCAAGTGGGGTTAAATAACAACAAAAAAATGGAAATTTTACCAATCTAAAGGGGAGTAAGAAAAATGATTTTTTTTCTGAAATGGACTATTCCAGACGTGAAATCCCAAATAATTCATCAATTCAAGATAAAGAATGAAAAGACAGCGAAAGAAGTTTCCATTTAGATCAAGCAAAGCTCAGATCTCAAATAAGAATAGAGCAAGGAAGAGAAACCAAATTTGATTTATTATTAAGAGTTTTGATGATTTATCATGGAGAAATCCCTTTTGAAAAGCACTCTCAAGCAATCCCGACAGAAATTCGTGAGCCTTACTTATATCTAAATAACTGCAATTATAGCGAATTAGAAGCAATAAAAGCATCAATTGATGTCCACTTTCAGCTTGAAGACAACAAAGAAAAGCAGGAATTTTGAAATTCTCTTCTAAATATTGTCAATAATGAAATAAAACGAGCTAAAAATACCGAAAATAACCAAAACCCAAGTCAATTTAAAGACGATATTGATAGAATTATCAAAAATCTAGATGAAAAAAAATTAGGAATAATAGAAGAACAAGTCAGGCAAAATATGAATAGGCAGGATGTAGACAAAACTTTTTGGACTGAGGTTCAAGACAATATTTGTGTATATAAAGCAAAATCATCAATAAAAAAAGCATTTCAGAATTTTATGGAAAAACCAGAAACAAATACCAATGAATTAATATTTTCTCCATCCCAGAAGCGAGATCTATTATTGAAAGATGAATTTTTGCAGAATGGGACAAATGATGGAAGCGAAAGTCCGATTTTATTTCAAGACGAAACATGTTTTGATAATATAAAGATAATTACGCCTGATGAAGAGCAAAAAGCTTACTCTAATTCAAGGCGACAAATCCTGCTAAAAGAGCTTGAAGATTTAATAGAAAGACAGAAAAGGCTAATCTCAAAGAAAAATCCTTTACTTAGCTCTGACAGTGCTTTATATAATGTATTAAGACATGAAAAAGTTGTAAGTGGGAATATTGAGAATTCCATAGAAGATTTAATGAAAATTGATATGATGAAAAATATGAAGCTTGAAGATGGAGAGTCAGAGTTTGGAGAAACCATAGATTTAAAGCCAATTTTAGAAGACTGGAATGATAAATATCGGCCTAGAAAGCCAAAATATTTCAATAGAATTAAAACAGGCTATGAATGAACTAGACACAACCAAACGCATTATGATCATAGAAATCCTCCACCTAAGGTAGTTCAAGGCTACAAATTTAATATTTTTTATCCTTGTCTTATCGATAAAACTCAAGCTCCTCAATTTTATTTAGAGCCAGACGAAACTAATGACACAGCAATACTAAGGTTTCATGCAGGCCCACCATATGAAGACATTGCATTTAGAATAATAAATAGAGAATGGGATTTCTCAGACAGGCATGGCTTTAAAAGCTTTTTCGACAAAGGAATTTTGCATTTGTACTTCAACTTCAAGCGCCATAGATATAAACGCTAATTTTTATATGTATTAAATTAATTTTAAATAGGAAAAATTATTAATGGCAAGCACAGTTCAAGATATGATTGGGGATTACGTAAATTGTTATGTAGAAAATTCTTGAAATTATCTCCACAACTACACAGGAAACTATCTACAAAGCTCAAAATCCGCAAGGGATAATCGTCACTCTCAAATTACTGATGCATGAAACATATACTGCAGATTTGCTTCAAGTTTTTCAAAACAAAATTAGTTTGCTTAAAGCAGCTTCCCACAAGCACCTTCTAAGGTATTTAGATTTCTTTGATACTTCTACATCATTTGTCGTAGTCTATGAGATGTTATGAAAAAACCTCTGATAATTATATTATAGTTACTTTTATTTTTAAAACAATTTAAAATTTTTTTATAAAATTCAATAGGAAAAAATTTACAGTTATTTTTATAGTAATTTTCAATAGGTTTTTTTTACGACCTCAGAGTAGTCTATGAATATTCTTCAGGAATTTTGATATCAGATTCAATTAGATGAAAAGGAGCATTTTCTGAAAATTTCGTGAAAAAATACACAAGGCAAATTTTAAAGACTTTATATTATCTGCATGGCATAGGGGTTGTGCATGGCCAATTAGGCTGTGACAAAATCATGCTTAATGAAGAAGGAATGCTAAAGATTTTTGATTTTGGACTTGGGAAAAGAATTGATGAAAAATCAGCACCAGAAATCAAGGAAAGGAAAGAGTCGCAGTTTTCAGTTGATATGTGAAGCCTAGGCTACATATTGCTGGAAATTGCTACAGGAAGAGAAGGAAATAAAAATGAACTTTTAAGGGCAGGGCTTGATGAAAATTTTCGAAGTCTCGTTATTCAGCTATTAGATGAAGATTATAAGACAAGAATTACTGCAGAAGAAGTATTTGAGCACCCATTTTTAACAAAATTAAGAGATTCTTTTATAAATCGGCATAGAAGGCACGAAGCAAGGACAAGCTATGAAGAAGATGAAGAAGACAAAAATAATGAAACAGAGCTAGAGCTATCACCTAAGCTTGGCGAACACTCAGTTAGGACTCAGCTTACAAAAACCACCAGAATAGGTACTAGCAGTGCAAATTCTCCAAGAGGTGTTGTGAGTAATAATCACAGTTTTTCTTTTGTGAGTGCTGGTGAGCAGTCATTTTTCTTAGAAAATTTAGATTTAAACTCAAATAGGCTGGTTTCTTCATTAGAAACTTTAGTTCAAGTCGCGATTGCAAAGCCAGAAACTAAGGAGTCATTGCCAGCTTATTTTATAAATTTAAAAGAAATAATTGAGGAATGCGAAGACTCAAGTGTGCTGAATTTGTGCTTCAAGTTAAAAGTTAAATTAGATGTTTATAGTTTCTGGTGACACCACTAGTAAAGGAGCTTTGCCAAAACTAGTAATTGGAACTATCCTGCTACTAAAATAGCGCATCATATCTGCATGCCTTACAAAATAAGATTCCACCAGCCGGCTGCACACCTCACTCTGAGCTTTGTTGTCGGGTGCACTGAGCAGATAAACTCTAAGCCTTCCAATTGCCTATAGTATCAAGCCTGAGGATTTGCACCCCTCCCAGCTGCTTCTCTGATAATATAGCTGGATAAGAATTATCTGAAAATATTAAAACTAATTTCGCAAAATCTCCATTTTATTATTGTTCTAAATTTATGCTTCAAAATCATTGCTCTAGCATCAGAATCGACACATGAAATTCTTGAAAAAATCTGCACGTCAGGGCTCTTATGTTCACTGCTACAATATGTCGGTGACGAGAATGAGCATGAATTTAGACTCAGTATAGCTTATATACTTAAGCAGCTATTCCAATTTGATGATTTAATAAAAATGTGCTTGGCTGCTGGAGCATTGGAAGCTTTACCTTTATTTCTGGATGCGGATTTTGAAAACAACAAAGATTTGATTTTCATTGCGATTGACTGTATGATGCCTTTAAGGCATAATTATGATAGTCTCTGCATTTGGGGTAGTTTTGGAACAGCAGAAAGGATTGTTATGACTTTTTCGTCACTTATTAATGAAGATTTAGAATATTTGCAGAAAACTGCAGAATTAATATTAACTTTTGCGAGAGGCCCAAAAGCTGAGCATCTTTGTAGTAAAGAAATATTATTCTTTTTGATATAAATAGGAACATTAGCCAGTTAAAAAAATTATATTTTATAAAAATTAAGTCATTAAGCTTCATTTTTCTTCAAAAATTATAAACTTGCTTCTTTTTTCAATGAGAAAAGCCCCTGATGACATTTTAGTACTCATAATAAAATCATTAAGAGCACTTGCAGAAAAACATGCAAACGAGCTTGAAAATGAAGGGATAATGGTTGACTTAGTCTACTATTTAAACAAATCAAATCCAGTAGTCCACGAAGCTATTGAAGCAATGCTTGACTTATGTGGAACTAGCTCAGCAAGAGTTGAGCAGCTTGCACTAGCCAATTGTATACCTGAACTACAAAAAATAATAATAAATGAATCAAATGACTCACAAAGCGCGCTTGACTTGTTCTGTATGTTTGCAGCCACCTCACAAGCTTGTAGATGAAAATTAAGGCAAGCAAAATCGCTTGGGTTTATGGTAAAATATTTAAATGACGATAATGTTATTGAAGCTTTGGGAAAGTGGATAATGCAAGACCCTGAAGTGGAGTCTGAGGTGCTTAAACCATGCAATTTAGATATTATTGCTGAAAGAATCAGCCAGGAAACCAGGCTAATTAAATGGGAAGGAGTCTTAGAAAGCTCAAATACAATAAGAAGAGCTTTATATGAAGCTGTAAAAAAGAAAGGAGGGAATCCAAGGGTGCTTGATTTGATCAAGCAAGTCATGAATAGGTATGAAAATTAAATGTTAATAATAAATTATTCACTTATTTACAGTATTTCTTTGCATTTTTTCTCAAGTCTTGAAATTTTCTCTTCTTTTTCTTTTAATTCTGAAAGCTTTTTTGTTATAAATTTCCTTTGGGAAATTTTTAATAAATCTGCCTGGGGATCAATGTTCTTTTCAATTGTTTTTTGGTTGATTTTGCTTTGAAGATCTTCTATCATTTTATCAATAGACTGCTCTTCAATTGCTATTGTTTCTACTCTTACATTTCGAATTCCTTCTAAAATTTCAAAGTCATGAGCTTTCTTTATAAAGCTGATTTCTTTGCAAGCTAATGCTTCTTTTTTTGAATTATTTATGGACTCTAGCTTAGTTAAATTAGCTTGCAAATCAGTTATTTTGTGAATTTTCAATTTGTTTCTCTCATAAATTGATTTTAATTTGGTTTTTTCTTGAGAAAGCATGCTTTTTGAAGCAGATATTTTTGCTTGCAGATTTTCTAGATCCGATTGAATTTCTTTTTGCTTGGCTGATAAATATACGTTTTCAGAGTTTTTTTGCTCAACCTCAAAACTGATCTTAATACATTCACTTAAATCTAACAGCTTTTGAAACTGCATCTGTATGCCATTTATATAAATTAGCATATATCAATTTGACTTAGAACTTATTCATCTTTATAATGGATACAAAATTTCTTTCTTTCTTTCTGTCATCAATTTCACCAATTAAATTATTAACACTACCTTGCATTTCGATATATACATTAAAATCGCGACACATGTGAACCTGCCATTTTGAACAGTCCAGACCTTATTGCCACAGCGAGCTGGGATGGACTCCGAGCCAAGAATCAAGTGCAGGCTCAAGAGGTGTGCATCTGGGTAGGTTTTGACTGCTTTCCTGCGATTGGAAATGGAGGTGCCCAACAACGTCCTTTGGATCCGAGGACCCATGAGCATTCCTCTACCGAGAAGCTGGGGCTTTCAGTCCAGGCCACAGGGAAGTAATCTTTTTCCTGTAGCTGTCACAGGAAGGCAATTCGGCACCCGACAGACTCCAATCGCCCGTAGTAGGTACAATAGAAATCCATAAGCACTCAAGACTGAAGCCACAAGGCAAGGAGGGGACAGAAGGTACCGGAAGTGGCATCCCCTTTGGACTGGAGTCTAAAAACGGTTGAGCATCCCGTGCAGGAGGTCTTGGTGGGCTGCGTCATTAATATGGCTAACGCCTGACTTTAATAGCCTAATATAATCTTGCATTTCAATGATTTTATCATTTAATTCCGCTTTGTATTTTTCTAAATTTGAAATTTGAATTAAAAAAGAGTTTCTCATTTCATTTTCATTTCATTCGAATTTATTCTTGGCTTTCATTTCGGAGACTAGCTCTTTCCCTAAACTTTTTGTATTGATTTTTTCATTTTCTATTGAATCTGTAGTAATTCTTATTAAGGATTTCAATCTTTGATTCTTCTCGAATTTCTTTTTGAGAGCTTCTCTCTTACCCACTCATTTAATACAAACCTATGTAGTCATTATCAATTGGAATATGATTGAAAACTATTTAAAAAAAAATTAAATATATAAATTTTTTCTTATAAATACATATGAAAAGAATAGTAAATATTATATCTATTAAAGATTTCAAATTAGCTAAGAGAACCAAATAAATTTTATTATGAGTTGGCATAATTTTGGGAGGGTTTCCACACGTCGGGGACATTTTCCCATGCGGGAACCCAAATTCCACATGTGGAGACACTCAGGTGTGGAAACTCTCATATGTTATTTGGATTCCACACGTGGGAAAATGCCCCAATGTGTGGAAACTGCTAAAATTATTCCAACACATAATAAAATATTTAGAAGCAAAAATAATATGCAATTTAGAATTGGTGAATTAGTTTTTAGTAATTTTTCTTTCGAAGAAACAATTTCAGAGAGCTTAAATATTTTAGATTCGAGCTCTTCAAGAGTTGAATTTTTCTTTTTTAAGCTTTGTTCTGATAAGGTTATTTCCATGTGTGAAGGATTAGACTCTGATGTTAGAGTAGAAGACCGAGAATGTACCGTTAATGATTCTGAAGAGGAATATGCAGTTTTGGGAGTAGTCTTTAAATCAGAAACCAGCTGGGGATCCTTTTTAGAGATTTGTAAATAATTTTGAGTTTTTAGTTCATTCATTAAATTTCTTTATTTCATGGATTTTAGATTTGCAAGAGATTAATTAAATACTAACTCCCCCCCTCCGTGAGTGAACAAAAAAATTTTGTTCACTCACAGAGGGGGGTTAATTTTTTTTTTTAAAAAATTTTTATATATAAATTTTATTAAAAATTTTTTTTTTCGAAATTTAAAAAAAATCCTAATTCGCAAAAAATTGGAAAGCAAATATTAATTTAATTTGTAAAATTTATGTTTTAAAAAGCAATTTGTTTAAAATTAAACAGAATTAGCTCTAGATTTCATTATACTAATTATCACTTATATATCAAAATTTTTTTCCCCATAAAACAATTTTTCTATTAAAATATTTTTGTTCACTCACGGAGGGTGGGTTTTTGGGCAAAAAAATAGGGATTTTTCTAATGGTTTTGTTCACTACGGGAGGGGGGGAGTAAGCTTAGCTTTACTAAGAATCTGACCTGCAATTTAGGCATTTGATTTGCATAAAATCCGAATAAAAAGATTATGGATATAAAACTGCCATATTCTTGATATTGATGTTTGGTAATTTTAAAAATATCATTATTTATAAAAATCATCATTTTTCTTTAGGTAAAAATAGTTGAAAAGTCAAGAATATTAAATCAAGTAGATAATTGATTAAAAATTTTATATATGCTTTATGCTTGCCCAATTAATAATATAATGTTTAGTGATATTTTTTACTTGAGTTTATTTAGACATATGCCAGTCTATTAATAGTATTCCATTGCTTAATTAATTTCTTCAAGAAAATCAAGCTGCTTTTAAAATAATTATTTGAGTTAATTCTTTGTTTATTAAATTATTTGAAATTTAACTTCCACTTCCCCCTTCATTAGAAAGAATTTCTTCCTGAATTTCTGATGGTCCTTGCTCTTCTTTTTTAATTGTTTGTTTTTTATTTAACCCATCTTTATTTTCTTCTTTCATCGATATTTGTGTTTCGATTAATTCTTTACCCTCTTCGATTCCTTGGCTTTCTTTTATTGTAGGTTTCTTACTCCCTGCCTGATTTTTCACTTCTTCTTCAGCAGCAACTCCTTCATCTTTATTTCCTTGAACAGTCTGCTTTCTGCTTTCTTGCTGAGCTTTTCCTCCTTCAACTATTTCTTCTTTTTTCTCTTCAATAGTTTGCTTTCTAATTATCTCATCTTTCTCTTCTTTAACTGTTGGCTTCCTATTAATTTGCTCTTCTTTATTATCTTTTATCTCTTTTTTCACCTGCTCCTCTTCATTTTCTTTAACCGCTGGCTTTTTATCAGCAGCCTCTTTCTTTTTTTCTTCTGCAACAGGCTTTTTTTGTTCCTTTTTTTTATTTTCTTTGCCTGGACTTTTTTCACTGGAATCAATATGATCAATTTTATTATTATTCCCATGCATTCTTTCGGTAGAGCTCGTATTTTGACTTTGAGCTACATAAGGTTTTCTATATTTTTGAAGCATTTGTTTTAATTCATCACTGCTCAAAGGCTTTACTTCTTTTTTCTCAAAGGTTTTCTTTCCTATCGTAACAGCTTTTGGCGACATCATCTGGACTTTATTTGTTTTAGCATTTTCTTCAGATCCGATTTGTTCAGCACTTGAAAGATAAGGTTTCGATCTTTTTGTCTCTGAAAATTGAGATGAATTTGTTTTATCGACAATCAGCCCACCTTTAGTTATCAATCCATGCTTCCATAACAGTTTTCTGCGCTTTTTAGAAGCAAAGAACCCAGCTAGATTTCCATCTCTTAATCCATTATATTCTGACATTTTGCTCATCGTTGAGGCACAGTCTAACACAAACTCAGGCTTACTTTTGGAGCTTTTCATATTTTTATAAAAATGCAAGCCATTTATCTAGAATTTAAAATAAATTCTATTTATCATATAATTCTTGTTATATTTACCAATAAAATTACTTGTTTGATTGGGTGATTATGATTGGTATTATGATATAAAGAATAATCGCAATCACTACAAAAATCAAAATGCAATTAATTTTCACCTTTCTCCAATACATCATTCTTTCTAATCTTTTTGAATCGTTTTGAAATACTCTTGCGTTACCTTCTAAACTTTGAGCTTTTGCAGACACCACTTCAGCAGCTTCAGTATTTCGTAAAACTTGTTGAATTCCTGCTTGTGCAATATTCTGTACTTCTAAGACTTGGGAATTTATCCTGCAATCAACTGATTTTAAGGGTTGTCCTGAAAAAAACCCCTAGGGTTTTTTTCCTGTCCCTTTTTTTTCTGATGAAAATGACTGAAAAGTAGAATTCCTGGAATTTTCCAGGAAAAAACCCCAACGGTAATTTTTGAAAAATTTGCAAACCGTACAGGAAAAAAAACCCATCCTCAAAAAAGTCCATTATCGAATTAAGGTCATCATAAGTAGATATAAAGCCACAAAAATTCAACTGCAAAGACTAATCACATAATCAATTCTAAACTCTTATTATCAAAGAGAAATGAATAAATTAAACAAATAGCATCTAAATTAACACTTGATTTCAACAGTAGTAATTTTTTGATTCTCAAAAACAGCATGAAAAAACCTTAATAAAAAACAAATCATTAATACAATTGCATAAGAGAGAGTCCTCAAAATGAGTGATAATATAGGAAAATAGATATATACAGCAAGAATACATCAAATGCTTGATTATTAGAATCAAAACTCATAATAAAATATAATTGTTATATGATATTAAAAAGTAAATAAATAGGAAAAAAAATTACAGGAAAAAACCCTCATTAGAAATTTTCGCTAAAAATTTCCAGGAAAAAACCCCTAGTGATGTTTAGGTACCGAAAAAATTGCAGGAAAAAAACCCCAATGGTGGTAAAATCCTGGAAAATTCCAGGAAAAACCCCTGAGAAAATTATAAAAATTCATTTAGAAAATAATAATTTAAAAACCCTTCACTAAAAGGTTAAGTCATCTAGCACAAGGTGAGCTAGTGCAGGATGTGTCACAGGTGGTGCAAGGTGAGCTATATAGTGCTATATAGTGCAAGATGTGCTATAGATTGCGAAAGAGCGAGCTCAGGATTAATCACAGGTGATGCAAAGTAATATATTATCGGGTGCAAAGCTTCAAAACACATTTAGATCTCTATGAAACAATACCTCAAGAGGTAAAGTAGCGATCTGATATGTCAAAATGATAATGATAAATATCAATTTTATATAATACAGATTACGTTTGACAAATAGTTTCTATAGGCTTTGTTAATCAAGCCAAACGTGAATTTTTTATGAAAGCGGTCTTTATCATTTTTAAATTTATCTTTTTAGATCACTACTTTTACTCTCTAGGTATTGTTACACCTTGATTATATTAGCTCTTAAACCTAGCTGCAGTTTGATATAAGGTGAGCTAGTACAGGATTTGTCACAGGTGCATACAAGATGAGCTAGTACAGAGTGAGTATACTGCAGGTTTATAAAAAGTGAGTTAGTACAGGATGCGCTGCAGGCTGATTAAAGATGAACTAAACAGGATATGTCACAGGTGGATACAATATTAGCTGCTAAAGTTTGCTATTTTCATTTTAAACTAGCGTTTGGCTAGACAAACGGATTCTATTGAAAATATTCGTCAAGCCAAATCTGTACTTCTCATAAAAATGCCATTATTTTCATTTTGACTTTTCAGAAAGCTACTGTACCTCTTCAGGTATTGTTTCATAGAGATCAAAATATGTTTTCAAGCCATGCAGGATGTGCTGCAGGTTGATGCAAGATGAGCTAGTTCAGATATGCTATAGGTGGTACAAGGTGAGCTGGTACATGATGATACAAGGTTAGCTAGTGCAAAGATCTGCTGGGTACAATATGTGAGAAATAGTTGAAATAGTAAAATGGGATAAATGGTATCATAGCGTAATCATTTATCTCATTTTATTTCATATTTTTATTGTATTTTAATTTTTATATATAAAACGGTGCTAGATTTCTTAACCTTTTAGTTGAGAGGATTTTAAATTATTATTTTTCAAACGAACTTTCCCACTCCCCCCCTTTAAATTGGAACAAAAAATTTTGTTCCAATTTTAAAGGGGGTTAAGAAAATTTTAAAAAATTATTTATAAAAAATTAAAAAAAATAATCAAAAATTTATCGAATTAGATTAATAAATTTGTTTAATAAAATGCTATTTAGTCATTATCCATTACAAAAAGCAAGATATAACTAAATTTTAATTATTAGTTAATGTGACACTATTAATTGGTATCAAAACTATTTACGCAAAAATTATTATTTTTATTGATAAAAGACATTTTAGAAAATTTATTAATCAAAATGCTATTTTGTTTAAATAAAATGTTATTTATACTCTATTCTTAAACTAAAGCAAGAAATAAATTAAATATTGAGGTTTTTTAAAGAATTCGCATTGAATTTATATATCAAAATGATTTAGATAAAAAATGTTATTTTTATCTAAAAAAATAAAAATTTTTAAAAAAAATATTGAAATTGTTTTAAAAAATTTAGCAATTAAGGATATAAATTTATTTAAATAAGATGCTCTTTATGCTCTCTTCTATAAAGAAGAGCAAGATATAACTAAATCATAATTTTAGTTAAGAAGAAACATTTAACTTATATCAAAACTTTTTACATAAAAAAATATAATGGGGGAAAGTCAGGGGTTTTTCCTGGAATTTTCCAGGATTTTACCACCCATTGGGGTTTTTTCCTGCAATTTTTTCGGTACCTAAACATCACTAGGGGTTTTTCCTGGAAATTTTTAGCGAAAATTTCTAATGAGGGTTTTTTCCTGTAATTTTTTTTCCTATTTATTTACTTTTTAATATCATATAACAATTATATTTTATTATGAGTTTTGATTCTAATAATCAAGCATTTGATGTATTCTTGCTGTATATATCTATTTTCCTATATTATCACTCATTTTGAGGACTCTCTCTTATGCAATTGTATTAATGATTTGTTTTTTATTAAGGTTTTTTTCATGCTGTTTTTGAGAATCAAAAAATTACTACTGTTGAAATCAAGTGTTAATTTAGATGCTATTTGTTTAATTTATTCATTTCTCTTTGATAATAAGAGTTTAGAATTGATTATGTGATTAGTCTTTGCAGTTGAATTTTTGTGGCTTTATATCTACTTATGATGACCTTAATTCGATAATGGACTTTTTTGAGGATGGGTTTTTTTTCCTGTACGGTTTGCAAATTTTTCAAAAATTACCGTTGGGGTTTTTTCCTGGAAAATTCCAGGAATTCTACTTTTCAGTCATTTTCATCAGAAAAAAAAGGGACAGGAAAAAACCCTAGGGGTTTTTTCCTGTCATCCCGATTTTAACAGCAAATTTTGCTGAAAACTGATGAATTATTATAGATAATCTGTATATTAAATTTAATAAAATGCAGAATACAGTATAAAGTTTATCAATATTGCGGAGATCTTCATATTTCATTGCAAGATTTCTCATTTCTCCTCCCATTACTTTGGTATATGCATCTGCTGGGCATGTTAATAATACGTCAGTTCCTTGATTTGTAAACAGACGCTCTAGTTCGTCAAGAAGAGCTGTTGCATAACGATCAGGATATCCATTGCGTGCCAATACAAGATAACAGATTTTATTTGAGTCTCCTTTAGCAAATCATGTTCCATGCTCAGATCCTACTCTTGTCCGCCAATCGCCATCTGACTCATTCATAAGAATTCCTTGCAGCTCATGATAGAATAAAATCGTGACGTTGAACTTCGAAGCGCACGCCCTATGGGGCAGATAGGATCCATCCTGATAATGCTGAAAATAGGGCCTCTGTTCATTTTTGAAGGAGGCTTTCAGGTTTGGGGCCTTGTCGAAGGGGGAAGTTTTTTTTTAAACCCCTGTAGGTTTTACTGTCCCTGCCGGATGGGCTAGACAGGTTTTGCCTACCACATGGTCTTCCCATATCCGGACCATCCGGACACTCTGCTTATGACTAGTTTAATCATTTAAATTTAAGTTGCAGCTCACTACGTGGAGTATCTCTGAGATTTCTATCATTTGCATAGGTAGCAATTATAAGACCTTCTCCTGATCTACCGACTCCGATGTATTTTATATTTGATTCCATCATAAATATAACCCATAAGAGTTTATTTGATAAGAAACTCAACTCTATTAGGCGAAAAATAATAAAAAATAAAATAAATTAGCTATACTTCTGCTGCTATTGCATAAGAAAAAATAATTTTTATTATTTATATTTATTATCAAAAACAGAAGTTTATAAATTTCCAATATTTAATAAAGACTGGTTTGTTATGATTAATTTATGAGTTATTTGATGAATTCCGAGATCTCTGTTGTGGGCTTTTAAAATTGAATTGCGCTTTTGGAGAAATTTCCGAACTCAATTTTGTCGGCGTTGTTTTTCCACTATAAAGATTATATCTTGACATCTCCTCAAATGAAATATTAGTACTCAATGACACTTCAGAAGACTTTTTTGGTATCAATCTTTGCCGAGGCGCTTTCAATTTTTCATTTTCTTTCTTTAAACTATCCTGCCTCTTCAGCACATGTGTCAACTGATGCTGTGCTTCAGTCTGGTTCGACATTATTGAGTCTTTTTCAAGAGCCCATTTCGCCCTTTCTTTTTCATGTAAAATAAATTGCTGCGACTTGTGGGCTTCAAGATCCTTAATTTTTTTTTCATATTCGTTGATTATATTTTTCCATTCGTCTCTTTCTTTTGAAAACTTGTCCATTAGCTGCATAAGGCTTTCTTGGCTGGTTTCTCTTTCTTGCTTAATTTCGTTTTCTAGTATTCTGACTGCTTCTTGAGATTGTAAAATTTTTCTGTCATATGAGGCAGTAATTGATTCTTTTTTTTGTTTTTCTTTTTCGATTTCTTCAATTAATTCTTGGATTTTTCTTTCACTTTGCCGGTATTTATCTTTAATTTCTTTTTGCTGAAAATCGTTTTTACTTTGGATTTCTGATATTTGTAAGCTGAATTTTGCTTCGATTGAAGAAATCATGGAGTTTGTTTTGGCTTCAATTTTTTCTTTTTCTGAGAGGGATTTTGATTTAATTTCTTCGACTATTGAGTCGAATTTTTCTTGGGCTGATGCCAGTTCTTTTCGGGCTTGATCTCTTTGCTGGAGTAGAAAGTTGAATTTATTTTCCCAAAGACTTTTATCTCTGTCATACGAAAGCTGCCTTGTGCTTAGCTCTCTGTCAAGTTTAGATATTTGAACCTTTAGATTTTCAAGTTCGTTATTATTATTTGTTGACACTTCAGATTTTGATTTTCCTGGAGATTTATATTGTATTTGATTAATTTGATTCTCTAATTATTGAAAACACTTTTTAAAAGAATCTTAATTTTAAAATGTAAAGAGCCTTAATTCAATTTTACAAGCTATATCTTGGATCTCTTGATATTGCCTTTCTAAGTCTGAATATTTTTTCCCTAATTCTCCTATTTTTTCTTCGTAGGATGATTTTTCTTTTTCAAATTCAGCATTTTGCTTAGCATTAGACGATGATAGCTGCTTGAGAGTTTTTTTAGTATCTGATAACTTCAGCTGAAGTGCTTCATTTTCTTTAAAAAGCCTTTGCGTTATAATATCTGTTTTTGATCCCACTTCATCTTTTAATGCCATTATAGACTCTTTATAGCGAGATTCACTTTCTTCCAGCTGCGTTTCAGTTTCTGATAGTTTTTTCTGCAGCATTTCTATATCATTTGCAGACAGTGCAAGCTCTCTTTTTGCTTTACTATTCGCTTTTGCTAATTCCAGCATCAGCTCATCTTTTTCTCCTTTAATCTTATTAAGTTGTTCTACCAAACTGCTTTTTTCGCTTATATATTTTTCATTTAATTCTTCAAAATCCTTTGTTTTTGCATTTAGTTGCCTATCAATTTGTTCTTTTGAGTGCCTCAATAATATTAAATTTTTTTCTTTTTCAGCAATATCAGTAGCCATTGTTTCCAATTTGTCAAATAGTCCTTGCCTCTGCTGATTAAAGCTTTCTTGATGAGATTCAAGAGCATTTGAGTGAAAATCATATGTAGAATTCAGCTGAGTTTTTAAATTAGCAATATGTTTTTCAAGACTCTCTATTTTCTGGTTATCTAATTCAATTTTTTCATTTAATTTGGTGATTTCTTCTGTGTAAAATGTTTCCATTTCTCTAAATTCGTTATGCAATGATGCGATTTCTTCTTCGTGATTGCTGGCTTCAATTTCAAGCTGCCTTTCATAGTCATCAGTAATTTCTTCTATATGACGTCCAGCTTTTGATTTTTCTTGCTGGATTCTTTGGTCAAACCGATTTTTTTCTTGTTCGTAAAACCCTTTAAGCTGCATAAGTGTGGTTTCATGCTGAGACTTGAGAAGCTCTATTTCATCGTGATAAGAAGATTTTATATGCTCGATTTCTTTTTCGTATTCAATAGAATTCACTCTTTTATGAGATTCTGGCTGAGTGTTTTTTCTGGATAATTTAGATTGCAGATCTGATTTTTCTGAGGTGAGCCCTTCGATTTGCTCTTTATATAAATTTTCTTTATGGGTCCAATCATTTCGTTCTAGCTTTAACTTTGATTCTAGTTTATTATTAATGTCTGTCAATTCATCAAGTTTTGAGTTCATTTGTGATCTTAATGATTCATTCTCTTTTGTTAATTTTAATATTTTTTCAGATTGCTCATTGTGGATTTCATCAAAGTTTGTGCTGTTTTCGCTGACTTTGTTGATTTCTAATGCTGAAATCATGCTTTCATAATATTTTTTATTGTATATTGTTAAGAATTTGATAGTATTTTTTATAGAAAATAAAAATGATTATTTTATAGAAAGCAGAATATCTTCTTCTCTTTTATTTTTGTGTTCTGCTACTTCTTGTTCCAAAAATTCAATTTTTTGGACTAAAATAGCATTATCTTGTGCCCAAATAGACATATCGTTCCTTAAAAGCTCCTCACTTCCTCTGAGCTTCTTTTCTGTTTCTTCTAATCTTGCTCTTAGTCTAGCAGTTGATTTAATATTTTCTTGCTGCTGCTCCGCTAATTTTTCTTTAAATTCCTCATCTTTTTCTTTTAATCCTTTGGTTAATGCTTCATTTTGATTTTGCAGCTCTTTTATTATTTTTAAATTTTGCGCTTGATTTTCTTGTAATTTTTGTTGTAAATCTTCAATTAATTGCTCTTTATTTTCAATCTCATTTTCAAATTCACCAATTTCCTTCATCTGTAAATCCAATTTTTCTTGAAATTGCGAAATCTGTGAGTCAAATTTATTTTGCATTAGTTTCAATACTTGGTTATGGTCGTTTCTTACTTCTTTTATTTTATCAGAAGACACTTTATCTCTCTGTTTATAATCTTCAAGAGAATTCTCTAAAAAAGATATTTTTTGTGTCAAAAGAGCTTTTTCTTCTTCAAAGCCTGCGATTTTGATAGCATTTTCTCTTTCAAATTCTTTTACATAGTCATTCAGCTCAGAAACTTTAGAATTTGATAGCTCAACCTCATAATCATTAAATGCTGTCACTTGAATTTTCTGCCCTCCTGGCCGAAATTCTTTTTTTGCATTTTAGGATTATGAGGTTTGGCTTTCCTAGCGAATATATCCCGGCTATGGCAGGGCTTTAAGATATTGAGACGCACAGAACAGGACTCATGCCCCTTAGGGAAATCGAATTTTCTGGAAGGATGCCCCAACCTTAGGCGGTCGAGCTGGAAGGAAGGCTGTTAAAATCCGAACGTCCGAAGGCTAAGGACTTTTCAAGGGCGAAGCTGCGCGATGCTGGAGTGACAGTGGACCGGGAAACTCAGAAGCAGGAACGGAAGCCCAGGCAGGTGATGTGACATTGAACTTTAAACAAAAGGAAGATTAATCTCAATGTAATTTAGGGATAGCTCAACCTCTTTTTGGTATTTAGCTTTATATTTATCTAAAGTGCCTCTTAGCTCGTTTTCTAGTTTATCTTTTTCTTCAATTAAATGCAATACTTGCTCTTTTAATGACTTTTCTTTCGCTGCATATTCTGATTTTTCTCCTTGTAATAAATTAATTTTATTCAATGAGTCATTTCTTTCAGAAATTAATTTTTCTTCTGTGAGCTTTAATTCTGACTCTAATCTTATTATTTGTTCACTGGATATTGTATGCTGTAATTCTACTTCATTTAATGCTTGTTTCAGCATATAGAAATTTCCCATAGATGGCGCTGCTTGCCCTTGATTTGTCCATGAGGAGAATTTTTTGGTTTGACCAAACCATATGGTACTGGTCGAAACCAAAAATTTTCCCCAGTGGGCAAATCAAGGGCAAACAGCGCCATCTATGGGAAATTTCTATATTATCCGCGACTTTTTTTAATTTTTCTCTTGCAAATTCCAAAAAATACTCTTTGCTGTTAGGTCCTTTTGGTCCAAAATTATCAAAATCATTTTCAAAACTCCTTAAAGCTTTTTCAAAATCTACAAGCTTATTAATTTCTCCTTGCTTGATTTTTTTGTCAATCTCTATATATTTTTCAGCCAAAAATTTTGCGCACTCAATTTTCGTCTCACTTAGATTCTCATCTTTAAGGATTTCAAATTTTTCTTTTATATGTGCCGCAAGCTCTTCTAAATACCACAATTTATCTTCCCCTACACTTCTGCTTTCGAAATACTTAAATGCTGCATTCTTAGACGTCTTATGATATACTACTAACTTTTCATAAGGAACTGGAAACATTTCTTCTGCACATTTTTCTAATGTTTTTTGATAAACTTCTTTGGATTCTTCAAAAATTTTTCTATTTTGATTTTGGCAGATATAGCTTCACGCATCTTCGAGGTTTGGAACTACCCCAGAATTTATAGATTCTACATAAGATTCCAAATAGCTCGCAATCATTTCTCCAGACAGCTCTCTTCCATTCATAACTTTCGCATTTATATTTCCTAGCACTTTTCTCCTTACTTCTAGCATCTGTTCTACAAATTCTGGCCTTAGCTGATTTAAATCCATATCATCAAGTCTCTGTAAATCTTCTTCTCTTGATATCGGCCTTATAAGTGTGCAGCAGTCAATTTCCTTAAAAAAATTCGCTAATAATTTTCTTATTCGATTTTTTTCTTCAATTGTGTCAGAAAACCCTTTCTGGGGCTGCAAGGCTTTTTCTAAATATTCTTTAGGTGTTAGATTTTTGCCTTCAGAATCTACTAATTTTAAGGTGAAATCTCTGACTACCCATAAAAATGAAGGAAAATATTCAGCGTAGTCTTCACAGTCAAGCTCGTCTGATTGTGAGCTTTTAATGTGAATATGCTTGGTTAAGTTTACGACTAAGCTTAAATTTTGAATGGCATCTTCATCAATTGCACCTACAGAATTATAAATAAAATTAGAGCTCAATAAAATTGCCAGTGAAAAAATGCGGGTGTCGTGATTAGAGTCTTCGTCGAGTGCTCCTATGCCTTCAGAATCGATAATTATTACATTGCATGGCTTTCCATCTTTTGTCATTCCAGAAATGGGAGATCCCCAAATCCATAAGCCTTTTGTACAGGGATTTACTGTTGGTCCGACTCCGAAGCCTTTTTTACGGTTTAGTAGCACTCTGTTAAGTAAATATTCTAATTTAACAGTTTATAAACTTATAGAAAAAAAATTGCAGACTTTTTTTATATATAAAATAGGGCTTGGGTGCCTATAATAATATATAAAAAATTATAAAAATGCATATGATTTACCAGTGCGATACATTCCTGCTACACAGATTACCCCTATAGGTTCATTCAAGGATTTCAAAAAATCAATCCCATTTTGTTCCAATTGAAATTTTCTTGAGTTGTTATCATATGAGATAAGAAGCAAAGGTTCTTCATAATATGTTGCTAGAGAGTTCTGCAAATGATCCATTTGAAAAGATTTATTTTAATAATTTCAATAATGAAGAAGCTTATAAGTAAGTATGCCTATTCTATTTGACAGCTAAAATGATAGATATTCAGCTTTAGTTTTTCTAAAAAATAAATCTCAGATTAAATAAAAGTAAATAGAAAACAATTATGATTTTTAGGATGAGTTTAAGGATTAAAATTTAATTGTCTTCAGAGATTTCATTGATAAGAGATATTTGTTCCCCACCTGTGTATTTATCAAAATAGAAAAATGTAAGTCCTTTAAAAATCCCAAGCAAGTTTAAGTTAATAAACATCATCCAAGGTGCTATTCCCTAGATAATCATTACAAGATGGATTAAGAAAAAGCTTTTTACATTGGGAAACAGGTATCTAAAAGCTCGAATACACCGAGGATATGTATAAGTTAAAGAAATCCCAAAAGCCCACAATGATGCCTGCATTATTTTTACAATAGTGGGTACCAGAGTAAAAAGATAAGAGCTTCAGCTATAGTTTTTTTGTTTAGGAACAAACAATATCCTTGACTCCTCAATTTGTCCAAGATACAACCTTCTATTAAGCGTAACTTTTATATTATTTTACCTTCTAAATGCTTTCCATAGGTGTTATTTTCTGAAAGATAAGTATCAGGCCTAGCTCTTTTCATATGATCTTCCAAGAATTCATCCATTTTATGCAAATTTTAATCAAGGAAAGGGTAATAATTAAAATGGGCGACAATAGGAATCTTGAACTTATAAACATAGTTTCTGCTATAGAGGGCAAAATTATGTGTGACTCAGTATTTTATACAGCTATTTTCTTTATGCCTGTGATGTTTTTTGTAGTGTTCGGGTCTTTTTTTATATTAATTTGTTTTGTATCACTTATTATGCTGCCTTATCTTGCTCTTGGAATTTTAGGATACTCATCTGTCAAGCAGAAAAATAAAGCTATGCTAACAATTTATATTGTTTTGCTAATTATTATAGCAGTTTTGAATGGAATATTGACAATTCTTTCAATAATCAGTCTAGTATATTCAAGTATATGGTATTCTAAAATAGATTGCTCCAAAAATAATGATGACACTTGTCCATTAGGAAGAGCCTTCTCTGTTGGGCTGATACTTTTGAATTCTTTAACAATTGTAATCAGCCCAGCTTTAATTGTAAAAATTATTTTTTCTGTAAAGAATAGTAGGCTTTACAAGAAAATGCTTTTTTCAAGTCCAATCAACACAAATCTTTTATATTAATTGAATAAATATTATAGATTAATTTGAGTTAAATATCTATTGTATAAAGTGGCAGACTCAGGATAAGAATCTATTATATTGCAGCAGCAAATCAAAATAATTATTTTTTAATTGAGCTTATATTCGATCAGGTTCATATTAAAATGGCAGAAT
This sequence comes from Blepharisma stoltei, assembly GCA_914767885.1. NCBI lineage: Eukaryota > Ciliophora > Heterotrichea > Heterotrichida > Blepharismidae > Blepharisma > Blepharisma stoltei. The sequence goes on along the minus strand of CAJZBQ010000004.1, from coordinate 1,043,972 downwards.
TAGGTGATAATTCTTCTCTCCTTAGAAGCAAGATCCAAAAAATAAAATATCAATCAGCGTTTTATGTTCTATCGTTTTTGGTGCCAAACTTATTGATAATATTCGCCTCATATGAAATTAGAGCTATTGGTTTTGCGGTTGTCACAATGCTTCCATACCTTATATTAGGACTATTTGGATATTTTTCTATAAGGACTGGAAACAGTTTTTTATTTGCAATTTATGGGATTTTAGCGATTGTTCTTTCAGTTTTGAATGTTGTGTTGGTGATTTTTTCAATAATTAGCTTAGCATGAGCGAGTTTTGAGTATGGTTCAATTTGCCCAAATAGGCATGATGAAGACTGCAATTTCAGCCGAGGAATTGTTATGCTACTTATGATACTTAATATTTTGACTATAGTTATAGGAACCTTATTTGCGATTTTATGCTGCAAATTATTAACTTGAATAAATATTTTACAGATGAGCTGTCAAATACTAGGATGGTATTTAATTTGATTTAGCATACTTGCTTTCTCAGCAAAGTATGGGATTCAATGCCGGAGACTTATAGATGAGTCACCGGTTGCTCAAGGCTATGTCTCATATGTGTAAATTTCATAATAGACAGATAAATAAAATACTTTTAACTAATGATATTTGTGATTTTGTACCAATAGAAATGATCAGAAATAATTCTTTAAGCTAATTCTCAATTAGAGTGAATAAATTACTTTAAATTCGTTTTTATTAGTTGCATATAAAGAAATTTCCGCACTTAAGTCTTATAGTCCACTTGTTTTTTAAATTACACAAGCACTGCTTAATATATTATCTTCCTATAGATTGCAGCCTCCAACTATATTAGATGAAAATTTAATTAGCGATTTTTTTATTATGAAATAGAAAATTCAAAACATCAGATACAACTATCAAGAGTAGATTTTTATTATTAATTTATGGAATTTTATCAATCATCCTTTTATGTTTGAATATTACATTAGTAATTTTATTAAACCCCTCTAATTATGAGCAGGCGCTAACTATATCAGAATTGATTTCTTAATAAATCAAAGTGAATCCTAGTCTGATAAATATATGAAACTGCTTTAATTGATATAAGTAATTTAAATTAATAATAGGAAAAGTAAAACTATAGCAGATTTGCAGCTAAAGAACAATCAATTAATTTATAATTGCACAATTGTGGCATAATCGATAGCACTATTATACATTTAATAAGTCTCTTTTAACCAATTTTTCTATATAGATTGCAAATGTAAATGAATATGGAAGAGCTTGAAGGATAAAAAATTTGTGATCATTAATTATACTGGCTTGCTCTTGCTCCTAAGATTAAGGAAAAAAGATAATCAAATATCCAAGCAAAAATTAATTATTTTTCAGAGTTGTAAAATAGAATAAGTTCAGCTTAAAATATAAAGTATAAAACACAGCATTATTTATTTTATATTTTTCTTTTATTTCTAATTTTTTTTGAAAAGAAAACTAGATAAATTTCATTTTTCATCAATATTTACCAATTTTCTCCAAAAATACAGTTTACTCGCCTGCTATTTTTTATCATTTTGTTCAATTTCACGCTTGAATAAATTCAATTCTTTCCTCTAACTAATTCTTTATATAATGGTAGAACCATTTCAAGAAGAAGGAGTGACAACAACCCTTGAGTTTCTCAAAAAGGAAAACGCATACAGAAGAAAAGAAAGAAACAATACAGAGCCTCACAAAAAGCTTGCAGGGCTAAAATATGAGTTTAGCAAAGTGGAAGACCTCGATGAAGAAGAATACGAAGAAAGAGAAAATTTAATTACAAAACCAGAAAGCGGCTGCCAAGTGGTTTCATTAATTTTTCCAGACGGCACCAACACTATGATGATTGTAAATGAAGAGCAGGACTCTTTATCATGCTTACGAGCTAAACTTGGTATAAGAGCTAGAGAGCAACGCAGGACTCGCTCTTACACAACTGACACCAATATCTCATTTCTCCAATTCTTTTACGAACTCAAAGGCATAGTCCAACAGGTTCCCAAGGAAATGGAGCAGTTAAAATTTAAAGAGCTTTTAACCCTAGAGCATATTAAAGAAAACGTGATTAATGAATGCTTAGTTTTATACTTCGGGGTAAATGAAAGCAGAGGAAGCTTGAATTCTGAAAGAAAAGGAACTGAAACGTTGAGAGAAATCGTCGAAATCACTCTTAATGGGATTTCTGAATTTAAGCAACAAGTTTTTGCTATAAATAAAGCTGAAGATTGCAAGAAAACTGAAATAATTATTCTAAATATTGATGGGGAGCAGCAAACGTATTTGAAAGGAAAAGATTTGGTGAGTCTGGAAGGAAATGCTGAAGAGCTGAAGATAACTTTTACGCCTAGGCAAGAGTAAACGATATTTAGAGCGGACACCCCTAGCTTTGTAGTGCTGTTTAAGTCAAAAGAAGCATTTAATTTATGTCTTGCTGCAATAAACTTAAACTATCCGTCAGATTTGCCTGAAGAAGCATTTTCTCTTGAGAGGTATCAGGTTGCCTATGACAGTGTAAATGATACAAGGCATTTTTTAGTAAAAAAGATAAATCGATACGGTTTTAAACAAAAAAGACTTGTCTGATTCTGCAAAGACGATTTTTCTTTCCACATCACAAACCTGACTTTAAAAAGCCACAAAATCCATGAAATGAGAAATATTTCTCAATTTATAAAAAAGGGCAAGCGTAAATTGTCTATACGATTTGAAAATGATAGTAAAATTAGGGACATTCTCATTCTTTTTAATAGTGCATTAGAGCTTTACGAGTTTAATTCTCTCGCTCAAAATATGATACACCTACTAAATGAGTCTCAATGCAAAACTGAAAAATTTTCTGTTGTCAGCCAAGAAAGCAGTGAGTCACCAACTAACTCAGCTAGAACTTCAAGAAAGTATACTTGACTTAATAAACAGAATTTCCCTACAGTATCTGAAGAATCAAATGAGCTTTCTTATAATGTGGTACAGACAAGCTTTATTTCTCATGATAGAAGGTTTCTCATTTTAAATGGCGATTTAAAAGAAATTAAATTGAATAACCACAAAAATAACCCTATCAAACAAATTCCAATTCAATCAGCAAAAATAGTGTTTTCAAAAGAAGATTTAAGGAAAATTAAAATTGAGTCTGGAAAAGATAGGCTAGAATAAATAAAAATAGGAATTTTTCAGATAGGAATTATTTTAACTAAAATTCAATAAATGCAGCATAAAATTGAGCTTATTTTTCCAAGTGTGTTTATGAAGTACCACTTTGTGTGTAATTTTAATAAACTTAAATACCCAGAACGTGGATTGTTGGGAAAGCCAAAACAATTGTTAACAATTCCTTTAAAAATATGGGTAAGCTCTTGGAACATCGGCTATATGGATGAGCCTAACTCAGAAGAGCTTTTAAGATGACTCGAAGGATCTGAAGGACATGATGTCATCGCATTAGGATTCCAAGAATGTAAAAAAAGCAAAAGAGTCGCATGGCTGACAGCACTAAATAATTATTTAGACTCAAAAGAGTACTCAATGATTGCTTTTATTTCTATGTGGGAAATGTTTTTAATTATTTATGCACGAGATGAATTAAAAGAAAAAATCACTGATATCCAAAAATTGTATGCTTTTTTAAAACAATTATTTTATAGGAAAATTCGGATTATTTTATCGAAAATTTTATTTATTCATTTTTAAAAGTACATAAACCTACAGGAATAGCTCATATTATTGGCAACAAAGGCGGGCTTGTAATTACCTTCAAAATTGAAGAAACTTCTTATTGCTTTGTTTCCTGCCACTTAGCTGCACGTGAAGAAAGAGTGCCGCAGAGAAACCAAAATGTGAAAGATTTACTGAGCTTAAAGCCAAGCAGCTTAGAAATGGATTTTACTGTAGAATTTGATTACATTTTTTGGTTTGGAGACATGAATTATAGAGTTGAAGAAAATTATGATTTAACTGTAGAAATGTGCGCAACAAACCAAATCAGCACTCTGTGGGATAAAGATCAACTTATCAGACAAAGAAACGAAAATTGCATATTTTCTCAATTTTTTGAAGGAAATCTCAATTTTTGTCCAAGCTACAGGTGAAGTAGGTTAGTAGACGAGTGAAGCAACAAGAGAAACCAAGCGCCAAGCTGAACAGACAGAATTATGTATAAAACTCATAGACAAATTGAACTTTTACAATATACAGCTCTCCACAAGTGTTATGGAAGTGATCATAAACCAATTACAGGTAGCTTTGCCACACAAGCATTACAGTGATATATGCCTGAATATTTATCAATTTCTCAACAAGACCCACAGTATGGTATAGTTGAGTTTAATTGGCTACAAATAGAGCTTGACGACTCTCTCCATACCTCAATGATCCAGCTTTCTTTTTATTCTCCATTTATCTTATGTATCCCATACTCTACTAAAATTGATGCAGGAAATGAAAAAAAATTCAGACTTGAAGCTAAATTATTGCCCACAATTACTATTGTATTTGCTGATGAAACTTTTGTGAGGGAACAAAGAGTAGTTGCTTTACTATGGCAGTTCACTGAAAACGGAGGCCAAGAAGTAATTGGACAAGCTTCTTTGCAGTTTCAAGGGCTCTTTCATGACTATGACTCAAATTCCACAATAGATTCTTCAGCAAGCTTAAATTCCAGCGAAATTTCTGCATATTTAGAATTTCAAACCAGAAGGATTGGCCAAATAAAAGCATTATCATTAATATTAACTATATGATTAAGAGGCCCGTCGTAATACTAGGGTTTCCCCTGCTCTACCTTGACCCTTCACGCTTCACCCGGTTGCTCACCACCAATCGATCACGACCTTCAAGGTGTAGCTCCTACTGGACGAGGATGTGCGCTCGCAGTATGTCAACAGAGGTTGCCCATTCCGAAAATTTGAAAAACAAATTTTCTGGTAGGACTGTCGGCAAAAATGGAAATCCAAAGCCTGGGATGTAACACCCAGCTTCACGCTAGGGAGTTGCCCGATTGATCAGGAGGTACCTTCCTGATATGCTGAGCTTCCCCTTTCCAACCTTGGAAACCATTTCCCTGAGGCAAAAACCCTAGTGCCAGAAAGAGCTGAGGTTAACCAAACTCGACTTTGCGCTCCATTGTGCCAAGGAAAAACCTAGCCGGATATACACCCGAACGCGCCTTTTCCCCTTCCACAAGGTCCCCGGGTTCTAGCAGACTCCCGGCTACAGGTGTTGAGAAAAAGGGCTGGTTCGCCGTCGCATTTTAATGTATATGGCGAAACAAAAGCAAGCTGGAAATATTATGTAAGCACTATAAAAGACCAGCCTAATTAAATTATAATAAACCCTTTCACCCCTTTTATATTATTCAGCCTCCAAAATTACTGTTTTCCATTTTTAAATTTCCGTTAAACATATCTCTTTCTTGTGAAAATGTTCTTATAATATGAACAGTTGGATATTGCTAATAGCAGCTTTCGCTTCAGCCTGGGTCTTCGATTCAGGCGTCGAATACTTCTCCTTTGATATGAAGCTCAAATGGTATTTCCCTTCTGATAACGAAGTAGAATTTGAACTATGGATTCCTAAACGTTATGAAAGCACTTTTGGTTGGGCTGGAATTGAAATTCAAGACATAAGCGAAGCTCGAGACAACTATAAAGCTGATTGCTATATGGGTTTTATGAAAGATGGACTTATGATGGATAGATACGCTGAAGAAATGGGATTTTCTTTCACAGACACTGATGAGGATGAGTGCACTAACGACATTGAATCATGGAGGAGATATGAGGACAGCTGCATATTTTTATCTCAATATATTATATCTTAAATGCATTTTTTAGCATTATTTGATTGAATATTTTTCCTCAGTCAGACGTTTGGTCAAAAAATAAACGATTTCTGCTGCCAAATATCTGACTAGTGAGGGAAAATTTTCACCATATAGCCCCAAAGAAGTTTAAGGATAAATCATGACCAACAGATGTACTACGATGAGGACAATGTAGTTATTTTTTGCTGGAAACGAAAACTTGTCACCGGTGACAAGTGCGATATTGACCTTGTAAGAGATAAACCTTATATGGTGAAATGGGCACTTGGACCTGAAATTGATGGAGAAATGGCACAGCATAGCTTTGAAACGATAGGACTTGAATATATTGTCCTCAGCGATTTGTATCTTGATAATAATGAAGATGAAAGAATGGTTTATGGGCCTTGGTGGAATAAGCATCCTAATGATAAGAAGTGGCTAGGCCAGTTTGGATCACCTTTTGGACCTGAAAACTTTAGAGTTAGAAACCCTCAAAAATAATTAATTTTTATGCAATAACGTTAATATGTGTGAAAAATAATCTATATTATAAAATGGCTAAAAATAAATCAGTTAAGTAAAATTTCTTGGGAGAACGTTTTCAAGCTCTCTACCTAGCTCTCTCAATCTCATAGCAGAATATGAAAAGACATGCATTGGGTCGATATTTTTGGCGATTATTTCTGAATAAATGATTTGGAAGGCTATGGAAATGCCACTATCGTCTAAATATTTTTCAAATAGCTCTCTTCTTGTTTCTCTAGGCCCGCTAACTACTCTTAATTCATTCATAGACTGATTTTTCTCAAACTCTTCTATATTATTTCTTAGAACTGCTTTTAAAATATTTGTAAACTCTTGAAAAGAGACCTTTCCGTTTGCAGACCTGCTCATACTTTTTACAATTTGGCCTATTTGATCCTGTTTTAGAGAACTGCAGCTTAAATTATTAGTAGCCTTTATCACTGCTCCGTTTAAGTCTTTTTCATTAATAAATCCAGTATTTTTTGTATCAATTTCAATGAAGGATCCTCGAACGGTGCTTGCTAATAATTGATCATTAGCAATAAGTCTACGTATACTTTCAATGGCTTGATATTCAGCTGAATTTCTTGGGTCTTCTATTATATTTACTGCATTTTTTATGGTGTTTTCATTTTCTAAAGCAGTTTCAGGAATTGGATTTTTTATTTCTTCTTGCTTTAATTGTTGAGGAGCTATTTTTGCTTCCTCTGAATTTCCAATTTTTGGTAGAAATTGTTTTATTAGTCCGGTGAATTCGTCAAAATTAATTTTTCCTTTACGGGTTCTATTATTTGGAAGTGCAATTCTTATTTGATCTTTAGAAGGAGGAGAGATCTTTAAAATTTGTGATGCTTTTGTGACGGCTTGGGTTACTGTTTGATCATCTATGAATCCGAGGTTGTTTTTGTCGACTTCTTGAAATGCAGGACGAATAGCTTTTTGCAATGCTTGAGTGTCATTATTCAATTTTTGATAGTCTGTCGCCATTTTAATATATTTAGAGTAAATAAAATAATTTTCAAATAATTCCGCATAAGATAAATCATAGTCCTCTTATATTATTCATATTTATTGATATTTATTATTATCCGTCAACATCTACTAATAACCAATTTTCAAACAAATTTTATACTGATTGCCCAATAATGGCGCTCAATGCGCCATCATCGGGCAACGCCTTTTAAGGGTCCACACATGAAATGGGTTCCACGTGTGGAACCCTTTTTGACACATTGGTCATAGATTATTGTAGAAATGGAGACTTTCTTAAAGCCATAGTTGATAAGACTCATGCTCATGATATGTTTGAAGAAGACGAAATCTGAAAATATTTTAGGGTAGGGCGTAAATATAATTTCTTTATTCTTATTCTTTTTGACGTGGAAGTGAGGATTCTCCACATGTTAAAAAGGGCTCATCGCGGAACCAGTTTCCAGCGTGGACCCTGAAAAGACGTTGCCCGATGATGGCGCATTGAGCGCCATCATCGGGCAATTTCTATAGCTAATAAAAATTTATTAAACATTAAAAATCATTCTTCATCACTAAATAACAATTTAATAAGCTTATAAATTATATTTATCATACAAAATTAACCACCTTAATTACGGATAATATTGAAAATGTTGGCCTCTCGTTATACTTCTGGTTTAATTCGAAACTTCTTGAAGGCTAATTTTTCAACCTCTGACAGCCTGCGAAAATATGAGAACATCGAAAAGTATTGGAACACGAATGCTGAATGGTACCAAAAGCATCAAGCGCAATGCTCATCTGACATATATAAAAGCATGATTCCTTTCCTTCACCTTGACACTGCCAAAAACGTGTTAGAAGTCGGCGCTGGAAACGGAGTAGGCGCAGAAATCATGCTAAATCACGCAGGCCCAGACACAAAATTCACTTTAGTTGATTTTTCAGAAAAACTTATAGATCTTGCAAAGGCGAAGAATTTGCCAAGATGTGATATAATGCATGTAAACTCTGACCAGCTACCGTTTCCTGGAGAAAAGTTTGATAGATATGTTAGCTTGGCGACACTTGAAGAATTAGAAAACCCAACTAGCGTTGTGAGAGAAGCTTATAGGCTAATTGCACCTAAAGGAGGGATTTTAGGGATTTCAGTCCTTGGAAGAAGGAGTTCAAGTACTTATACAATGATTTTTGAAAAAGTAAGACACCAGTTTGGAATTGAAAACCAAATCAAGCTTAGAAGAGAACTCAGCAACCCTGGAACATTAAAAAGGATGCTGAAAACGGATCCATGTCAAATAACCGTGGATTTTTGACAGTGTATATTTCATCGAAATCCATTTGGTCGAAAATTTTTGATAGTGCAGACATTTAGCCGAAAATTAACTTTTTTTCTCATTATCAAAAAATTTCGATCAATTTTCCGCCAAAAATTTTTCGGTGAAATGGACACTATCAAAAAGGCATAGTCATTTGACCTGCACCCGCTGAAAACTGCGGGATTTAATAGAGTTATTACTTTTTATGAACAGTATCATTTTCCAACTACTGACGTCGATCAGCTAAAGAACATCTTTTTAGAAGAGCCAGGAATTCAAGCAGTCATTAAAGCAGGCGGAAAAGCTGAAGTTGAACAAGCTGTCATTGAAGAACTCAACAGTGTTATTCAAGTCGAAGAAACTGCTTTGAATTATGAAGCACTTTTGGTTATGGCTTATAAGTAAGTTAATTATCATTTACAAAAATTAGCCAAGCGTGTGATTTTCTCTTTTTTCTCGAAGTTTGTCCACAAATTTAAGGAGAAACTCTAAAGGCTGATTATCAAGTTTTTCTGTTTTTAAATATCCAACGATATCTTCTTCTGTTAAATTTTCAGGGATGCTTGATTCTGCGTTGATTTTTTCTTTGTCCTTTTTCAGCAGTTTTTTAATAAGTTTTTCTTCTTCAAGCCTATGAATTCTGGCTTGTTTAAATCTCTCATCAAGAAATTGCTCATTCTCATCAAGCAAATATTCACCTTCATCACCTGAGTCTTGGCATTGTTTTGATAAATCTCTCAATGCTTCAGCTCCAGTTGGCTCTGGGATTTCTTCTTCCGATTCAGAAGGCTCTGGAATTTCTTGTGGTTTTAGATCAGCATCAAAAGAAAAAACCATCTGCCTAAGTAAACACTTACCTGTTTAGAAGGAAGAAAAGCTCCTGTTTTGGTGATATCTTGGTCAATACTTAGTTTTTTGATATTTTTATGGATACTTGGAAATGAAAAAGTGTCAGAGCTATCAAAATTCAGCTGTGTTTGGAAAATCTGCTGGCTAGTAAGAGAAAGGACTGTTTGTACATATTGAAGCAGCAAAGACCCGCAATGAGATATTTTCGACAAATTTGAAGGTTTAGTGTCACCAATTTTGTCTAAAATATTATTCGCTCGTTTAATTTGAATTTTCGACAAATTTGAAGGGTCTAATGATAGCAAAATCGTTCTTGGAGATTTTGAATCCAATAAATTTTTAAGTAAAATATTGTTTGGCTTGCTCTTTTGAATTAAGCATAATAGTGCAAGCAAAATTTTACTGATTATAGGATGATACATATATTCTCTCAGCTGCTTAATTTCAAGATCTGTAATTTTTAATAGCACTTTATGAAGTTTTATTTTCTCTTTATCAAAATCCAGCCTTGATGTCTGCTCTCTGGTTGATGAAATTATTTTTGATGAATTTAAGCTACTCTCTATATTTTGGCTGAAATTAATAGTAAATTGTTTTAGTCTGCTTATTTGGGGGATTGCTTGGTCTTTTTCTGTTTTTGAAAATAAATCAACTATTAATTCTTTTGCTTTTGCAATCATAATGCGATAAATATCGTGCTGAGGGAGATCTCCATCTTTTCAAATTCTGACTCCTAGCACGATGTTTTTAATTCCCATTCTATTGATCAAGGTTAATAGCTTTTCACCTGCCCCAGTCTCTTCTTCATAGAAATTTTCACTCCCTGCTATTTAAATGGGAACAAAAATTCTTCAAAGAGGAGTTAATTTATTTTTTAAAAATTAAAAAATATAATTGAATAAAATTTTTTTGAATTTTAATTTATTTTATGGAGGATTAATTCAAAAAATTAATCGATTCAGTGTGAAAACTGTTTAAATAATATTTTTTTTGCACTTTTTCATTTTAGTAGGTAAAAATAATTTTATAAAAATTAGTATTTTACCTATAGAAACAAATTTCTAATGTTGCTCCAAAATTTACCTATGTTTTGTTCCAATTTAAAAGGGAGAGGAATCAGTAGATGGAGTTTTATAGCTAATTGCTGCCCATGTACATCCAACTCCTTGACTTTTCAGAAACTCAACTTTGTTGCATGCGTCTGTTTCTGAGTCACAATTTAGAGCTCCTGCTTGAAATGCTGATCTTTTATAAATTGTTTTTGGCGAAAAAGATATTGAGTTGTTTAAGATCATTTAATGCAGTTATTCCATATCAATAAGGCATTTCTAATTTTAATCGTTCATTTGTATTATTAGAAAATTAACCTAATCAAAGGGAAACTGCTAAGACTGACTGCTATTATTTTCTAAGTATTTAATTTAGAAAAAGAAACATTTTCTTATTAAATATAAAAAACCATTAAGGTATTCACAGTTAAATTATCGTTATTTGCAGATTTTTGAACTTTACCACCTAAGTGTGGAATTTTTTCTGCGTGTGAAAAGGTGTTTTTCACGTGTGGAGCCCTTTTGATTTCATATGTGGAATCCTCTTTTCACACGCGGAAAAAAATTCCACACTTAGTGGTAAAGTTCAAAAATCTGCAAATAACGATATAGCAATTGCCCGAGGATGGCGCTATCTTGCGCCATCCTCGGGCAATTCAAAAATGGCCCCACACCGGGAATCGAACCCACGTGTGGGGCCATTTTTGGTGTGTGGCAAACATCGACTTACACGCACCAAAAATGGCCCCACACGTGGGTTCGATTCCTGGTGTGGGGCAATTCCTATATCTCATTAAGAGACTCTTTAATATATTTTTAATCTCAAGATTCTGAATTAATATAAAGGTTAAAATTGTTTAAAAAATTATCAGATATGATTCAATATTAAATACCCACCTTTTAAGACCCATTATATAATCTCTTTATCACCATACCAAAATTTCCAATATTTTTAATATCTTTCTATATAAATCGTTATCCAAAATTCAAATAATTTATCCACATCAATTTTACTATTTCTCATTATATAAAAATCTTATTTCAAACAGAAAACTTACAGTAAATTTCTAACACTTCTACATGAAATTTATTTGAATATCATATAACACTTACTTTTACTCCATAATATTTTTATATATTTCTCTCCTTATCATATGCAATTGAAATTATAATTAAAATTAATTTCGAATGAGCTCAAATGAAAGAACAGACGCAAAATTATCTGAAGACAATTTTCTAGCTTCCCGTCATTTAAATTGGACCAAAAAAATCCTGTTTCAATTTAAAGGGGGCGCTAAGCAGTAAAGCCACCTAACGCCCTTTTCTTTCTGGGCCACCAAAAATGGTGACGTCACCAGTCTAAGGGGAGACTTACCCGAACCTAGTTGGACCAAAAATTGCATCACAGGATTCTCTTACCCCTGGTAGTGCTCAGGGTATGAGGGAAACGTCCAATGTCTCCTTCTGGAACTACCTCTGCCATTCACAGGCAGCATAATGCTCCTCCAGAAATGCCCGATTGGTGTTGCGCCGTCGCTCATCTTGTCTGTGGGCCGAGGGGAGGCCAAGTCAGTCCAAGCCTGCACCCCACCCCAGGACAATTGCAATCGCCTTCGGGCCGTTTTATTTTTCAAACTGCCAAATTTTGGGGAAATTTTTTTCTTTGCTGTCGCAACGCCATCGTTGATGGTAATTGTTATTTTTATAAGAATAATTTAAAAATTTTCCTATTGAAAAAAAAACGGTTCCAATATAAAGGGGGTTGAAACACCCTAAAAATTAAAATTCTATCTATATTTTATTCAAATTTAAAGGGGGGAGTAAGGGTCATAAAATTTGATGGTAAGTCAGCTATAAAACACTCTCCATTTGTCACAAATGAAATCAAAAAATCGAATAACAACATTCTTTGGCTTACCCCAAAAGTTCTTCTCCTTCAATTTCTCAAGGAGTCCCATTTATGATTTATTTTTGTTTTGATAGTCATCCTTATATTTGACGATTCTTCAAATAAAAACTATATCGTCGCACTGTTTTGTTTTTTTATAATTTTATCGATTTTAAAAGACCTTTTCAAGCAGTTTTGACACCATAGATATGAAAAATCAGGTAACTTTTTACCTGTGAACTGTTGAAATGGACATGAATTTATCGAAAAGCATTGTAAAGATTTGCTGGTCGGCGATATAATTCTTTTGTATGATAAACAGACTGCTCCAGCTGATATTTTGCTGCTTGCTGTTGGGAATGAGGAAAGAGAGTGCTTTGTGGATGCTTATGAAATTTTTGGGGATCGGAATTTGAGAATTAAATATCCTATCAAATGTGCTCAGGCTACAATAGCGACTCAAGACCTTAGTGAAGCTTGCAAGTCTATCAGACGATTAGATGGGACTTTGAGGGTTTCCACGCCAAGTAAGTCATTTTCCAAATTTTCTGGAAAACTTAAACTGAAAAAATTTCCAAAGGCAGAAGTCCTTACATTTAAAAATACTATATGGAAAGGAACGACTATAGTGTCTCAAAATTGAATACTTGGGATTGTTGTATATATATAGTCTCAATGTTTATGGACTCTTATAGTCCTGATGTCTACCGAGGAGATCTCAGGGTTAGCTTTGCCAATTTATGTTAGTGAAGCCAATCTCAAAATTGGCAAGTCTGCATTATCAGGCAGTTTTGTCAATTGAGGGTTGGTTTTACCAAACCCTAGGATATTCTTGGGAGACATCAGCACTATAAAAATCCATAAGCGTGGAAAATCTATACAGGAATCGAAACAAAAGTGTCTCTCAATTGAAAAAATCGACAAAGAAAGCAATCAAAAGTAGATAAAACAATTTCAAAATTAATCCGTCTGTCAGTCATTATTCTTGCTTTTGTTACAGTTATGTCTTTTATTATCCAAATTAATATTCCTGTCCAATTCCATGATGAATGTGATAACAAAATTGATGACATTGTTGCTCAATTATTACTTTATTATCCTTTAGTCCCTCTAACTCTATTTATTTGTTTATATTCAATCAGGCTCATACAATGATACCGAATGCATAAAATATTCCCATCAATCCATTTTAAAGCTGGCGAAATTTCTGAAGATTTAGGCCAAATTGAGTATATTTTAACTGACAAAACAGGAACTTTGACTAAAAATGAGCTGACTATTCAGGTTTGTATAATAGGTGAAACTCAGTACTGAGAAGAAGACAATCAAGCTGATTTCATGGAAATAGATTCAGCTTATTTTTATTCTAGTGAAACCAGAGTAAGCCCTTTATGTGATACAAATCCGGCTACGATGAGACAGAGAGCTAAATCTGACTCAAATAGATTTTCTGATTTAAAGCGAGAAATATTGGCAACTGAAAAAAGCAATAATGTTTTTAATTTTTTTCTATGCATGGCTGTATGCAACAGCATGTTTTTGGAACAAAATGGGGAACTGACTGCTATTTCTGCAGACGAAAGAATACTTGTGCAAACTGCAGGGAAATTAGGTGTAAAACTCGTAAGCAGAAGCCAGCACTATTGCGAAATTAAGATTAATGAAGAATTTTATGGGTATGAAATTATAGGGTTGCTGCCATTTACTTCAGAAACCAAAGTGTCTATGATTTTGGTAAGAAAAATTGGAGAAAATGAAAGCATCTTGCTAGCAAAAGGAAACAAAGAAAAAATGCTGAATTTATTTGATATTGAATTTGAAGAAAAATCCAACATCGAAGAAATGACATTGCTTACCCGAGGACTAATAGGCATGAGAATCCTAATTTTTGGCTATAAAAGATTGTCAAAAACTGAAACTGATTTATTTCTAATTGATTATAAAAATGCAAAATACTGCCCAGTCAACAAAGAAGGCAGAATTGAAAGTGTTTTTGAAAAATACCAAAATAAAATGCAATATTTAGGGATGGTTGGGCTAGAAGATAAAATTTCAGAAGAAACCAAAGAAGCTGTAAATTTATTGACACAAGCTGGGATTAAGCTATGAATCCTTTCTGGAGACTCAGAAGAAAGCACAATCCGAGCTGGAGTTGGGTCAGGAATTTATGAGGAAAGTGTAAGAATGATAAGGATGACCAATTTTAAGTCTGAAGAACATTGTTTAAAAGAAATGCAAAAACAGGTTGAAGAATGCATTTATCATAGACATAAACGGTCAAGCAGATGTGAAAATGAAGAATCTTTTAATAAGAAAAGAAGCCCGATACAGAGAACTGAAAGGTTTGAAATTTCAGAAGAAGTTAATTCAGAGCCGAATTTGTTAGTGGAAAGATCTCAAGAGCTTTCAGCGAAAAATACATCAGAGGATGAGCATATTTTGAGAATGAAGAGAAGTACTGATATAAAACAGCTGGAAAGAATTTATCATGAATCTCTGCAGATTTTTATATCAAATTTAACAGACACTAATAAAGGAAAATTTACTTTAGATGGACATTTTAACCCTAACTCCATTTATTATGTGGTTTCTGTGGATAAATCTGGATTGGAATATGGACTCAGCTCCAGGGCTCATCGTGAATGTTTTGCTGCCCTTTTGTTTTCGGCTCATTCTGTGATTTTTCACTCTTTGTTTCCTGATCAGAAACGAAAAGTTGTGAAATTTTTGAAAAATAACTTTGACTTTAATCCGGTAGTATTGGCAGTAGGGGATGGGAATAATGATCTTGGAATGATACAAGAAGCACATATAGGAGTCGCGATAAGAGGAAATGAAGGAAGATATGCAGAAAATGCTGCAGATATTGTGATAAATGATTTTTCACAGCTAAAAGAGCTGCTATTTTATATTGGAAATTCGAATTTTCGAAGAATTTGTAATGTGGTTTTGACAAGTTTTTATACAAAATTTTTATTGGTAACAGTGCTTTTTTACTTCAATGCAAACTCTCAATGGATGTGTTTTAATGACGTGGTGAATTAACTCACCCTCTTAACTTCTGTAGCCGACATCTGGAAGGGTTTGGGGACCTTGAGGAAGGGAGGTTGGCTTCGATAAGTGTATCCGCTTTGGTTTCGCTCAATGTCGAGCTGACAGACCGCAGGCTTTAATCCAATGCCAAGTTTTAACCTCAGAGATGGGTCCATAAGTTGGAAAGGGGTTTTCCAGCAGTGTCAATAGCGTCGTCTTGACCAATCGGGACTATTCACCCTACGCAAAGCAAGGAGTTAGACCCTGGGCATCGGATTCCCATCTTAGCCGAGAGTCGACCAGAAAATTCAACTCTTTTGAATTTTCAATAGTGGGCTATCTATGACGTATGGTACGGTGCAGATTTCAAGGTAGTATGCGTAGGGCCCATGCCTGATTGAAGCAAGACTTTGAAGGTGATGAGACTCCTGTCGGCGAATTGAGCTAGTGGAGCGTTATGGAAGGGACAGAGAGCCTTTCTATAATCTAACTAAGCATAAGTATAATTGCAAGTTCTCAATGATCAGGTGGGCATTTATTTGGAGTTAACATGACATTTTTATATATCTTTTTATTCAATGCATTTTTAGTGGGGGTTTATGGGATTTATGACGAAGATCTTACCCCCTTATCTAACGAGTAAAAATAATTAGAAAAATTCAATATTTTTGGGGAAATTAAGCCTTAGTTAGCAAGCAAATGTAACCAATTATTTTTATATGAAAAATCCGGCAAACTTTATAAGTTAAACTAGATTTTTTCATTCAAATATTCACAAATTTGAATTTTTTTTAAATAATATTTTTCTACGACTGGCGAGCCAATTAGATTTTTTTTGCTCACTTACTAAGGGGCGTGATTTAGCTGATTCCAATATTTAGAGCATCCTCAAGCTTATTCAATAGGTTTTTTTAGACCTTTTTTAAGTTTTGGAAGATATTTTTTATATATGTTTAAAGGAATTATCCAAGGGACAATAATATGATATTTTGCGTACAAATTCGGCTCTGGAATCTCTTCAAATGGGCATCCAGTAGATTTAGAAATAATGGGATTCGTAGTCGCCATTGTGCTTTGCTTATGCATAGCATGTGTATTACTAGTAGAAAGCAGCTCAATTAACATCTTCACAATCGGAGCACAAATCATATGTCTTCTGACATTAATTTTAGCTTGCTTTTTATTTACTTATGATAGCACTAGTGAAATCTGGCTAGTTGGAATTTTTAATGACCTCTCAAAAATCCCATCAACCTGAATTTTTATTTTTATTGTCCCTCTGATATCTGTTATTATATCCTACTGAATAAAAGCTTGGACTTTTATATTTTTCCCTTCAATAATTGACAAAATCAAAAGCCTAAAGGCTCATAATTTCCTATTTGAAATCAGATCTCGGCTATATGACTATATCTCCAGGCTGCATTTATTATATAAGGACTCTTGCAATTGAAGATATAAAATCGAGCTCGATGCCTTTGAAATTGACAAATGGAAATTAAAATTTGCGTCTGAAGTAAGAGAGAAGGAATACCAAACAAAAGATATGAATGAAAATTTCGTCTCATATAGGAACATTTTTGTGATCTTAATATTTTTTATTATATTCTATCAACTGCTTGCATACTCAATTGACACTGATAATAAAGCACTAATTGCTTTTTATACTGTGCTTCCGTCTCTTACTATTTGGTTTTTCATATCTTTGGCTCCTGCTTTAAAAAGCTATTATAAGTGGCTGGTTTTAGCATTTTTTGCTATGATTTCTATATTTATTTTGATAAAAAATTAAGCTAAGTGAAGTGTTATGAGGCAATAAGCTGATAAACAACTAGCCTGCCTATCTGGCATAACCCACCCAACTAAGGATTAGCCCTAGGCTTGAGTCACCTCTTGTGGATCTCCGCTCGTCAGATAAGCAAATAAAATTTGAGGCAAAATCTATCTAGCCCACCTGGCAGCGCAGGGAAACTTTCAGGAAGAAACAAAGCGACCCTCTTCGGCAGATTTCCTACTCAAGGCCTACTTCAAAAAGTGACAGAGGCACTATTTTCAGCTTCATCGGAGCGGGTCCTGCCTATTCCATAGGAAATGTGTTTCGAAGTCCATCTTCCATCGATTTCACAATTTTATTTCCTCTATTTTGATACAAGGAATCTTCACACAAACCAAAAGCTCACAAGGGTTCCCACTGCTTATTATAGTAGGGCTAACGTGTCTTAATTCATACTGGCATGATTTGTCAATTTTTTATTTATTTTTAGTAGCTTGTGTAGGAGTCAACATCTGTATCCAAAGCGGTCATGATTATAGCACGACAGCAGAAGTCATCCTTAAAACTATTGAGTACATGAATTTATATCTATCAATTTATATTGAATCAAGCATAATTGGCTATTGCATCAATAAATCCAAAAGATCTGAATACGTCCTTTATAATCAAGTCCAATTGGATTTCGAAAAATCTTTAGCTGTGTTAAGCTATCTTTTACCTCCATTTGTGATGAATCGCGTAAAAAATGGCGACAGAGCTATTGCAGAAGACCAAGGGATTGTTTCTGTTCTATTTTGCGATATTGATAATTTTGATTCTATTATAGAAAGCTACCAATCTCAAGAAATCACTGCATTTCTTGGAGAAATTTTTGGAAAATTTGATCAGCTATGCGACTTGGTTGGGGTTACCAAAATAGAAACGGTTGGAAAAACGTATATGGCCTGCGCAGGGCTCATTGAATGTGAAGCTGAAATGGATCCTACATTTAGCACTGTTCCTCATGCAAGAAGAGCTGTAGAAATGGGATTGGCAATGTTAAGGACTGCAAAAACGATTTACTTAAAAAATGGAGAGCCGCTTCGACTAAAAATTGGGATTAATAGTGGACATGTTACAGCTGGGGTTGTTGGCTACCACAAGCCGCAGTTTTCTTTAGTAGGAGATACAGTGAATACAGCAAGCCGAATGGCATCAACTCTAAAAGAGCCTAATTCAATACAAATTTCAATGGCTACTTATAACATGATTTCTGATAAGCGAGGCCTTGAATTTATATTAAAAACAGTCCAAGTAAAAGGCAAAGGAGAAATGGAGACCTGGCTTGTCAGCGTTTCAACTCAGCTTGGAGAGCTTCCAAGTCCAACCAGAGATGGCCCAATTCAAAATTATTATTCAAGCCATGAGCTATCACCACTGCCACGAATTCGGCAGAATTGTCAAAAAAAGCTTTCTGGCAAAAGATCATCTTTATTTAGAAGACTTGATATTCAAGACGCAGACTCAATATTTCAAAAAAGTAACACAGAGCTTTCGCTAGCTCCCCCCTTTTAAATTGGAGCAAAACATAGGTAAATTTCCATTTTATAAAATTAGTTTTGACCTAATTTATTGGTAAAAGTGCAAGTTGAATATTATTTAAACAGTTTGTTCACTAATTCTATTAAGAATTAATTTTTCATAAAATAATTAAAATTGAAAAATATTGTATCCAATTTTTTTTTTTAAAAATATTTTTATATGTTTAAAAAAAAAAAATTAATCCCCTTTTAAATTGAGCTGAATTTTTTATTCCAATTTAAAGGCGGGGAGTAGTAAGGTCGAAATGGCTCCTATGTGGGATTGTGGACGATGACAAAGAAAAAGGGTTTAGGCATGAAATTAGGATACTGAATTATCCTATTTATCATTATGGACTACTTATAGCATCTATTAGCATTGGCTTTTGTGCAATTATTGAAGGCTTTAAAACTAAGTATGCGAATGGGACCTACATAATGATGACGAAATATATATGTGAGAGTGTTAGCTATATAATAATGCTTTTTGTGATGAAAAAGTATTATAAAACAAGAGCCTATGCGAAAACACTTCATTGCATTTATTGTGCTTATACATTTATAGGAATGATAATATAGAACTTTCTCTTCAATAGCGCGAAAAAAGAAGTGCATCCTGGTTTAACTAAAAGGTCTTTGGACCATGAAAATCTGCTGTTCCTTCTCCATAAGAGAGGAAAATAGTGAAAATGAAGAATTCTGCCCGATCCAGTTTCGAGAACTGGAGGGATAATTTTGTTCTGAGTTAAGAATACCTGAGTTATTGTGGAATTTTGATTTCTTGCAAAATTTTTAATTTTTAATAGATTTTGGTTCGACAAATGGTTCTGACGAGTTAATTCTGGCAGGCACTTGAAATAAAAAAATAAATAATTGTCATAATTTTTTATTTTTCTGATGTTAAGGATGATCAGAAATTTTAATAAATGTCACAGGATCAAAAAAAACAAACTTAAAGATTAGTGAAAGCAAGCATAAATGTTATAGCTATAAGGGGCCAAGATATTTGATAACAAAATAATAAGAATTCTAATAAATAATTTTGCCAACATTTTAGCTAATTTTTAGGAACTAACTTTTATATTTCTCAAATTAATTTTTCTTATTTTAAATTTCGCTATTTGATGCTTTTGTTTTCTCTTTCTGAACTTGAACATAAATTCATTTTTAGACTTTTTTTTGTTAGTTTAAGCCGCCATCTTGATTTTGTACCCATATAAAAAAATTAAAAACTCTTAAGTCACCACATGCGGTTTCATTCAAAGCATGATATTTGAGAACTAAAATAAGCTATTTGGTGCCTTTATTTTCCGCTTTCTGGACTCGAGCACAAATTCATTTATGAAAATTTTTTGTTCGTTTAAGCCGCCATCTTGATTTTATAAGCCATTAAAAAAATTAAAACTCTTAAGTCACCTCATGCGGTTTCATTCAAAAAGCTAATTGGTGCCTTTATTTTCCGCTTTCTGGACTCGAGCACAAATTCATTTTTTAACATTTTTTGTTCGTTTAAGCCGCCATCTTGATTTTGTACACTATATAAAAAAAATTAAAACTCTTAAGTCACCTCATGCGGTTTCATTGAGAACTTGGTATTTAAAGTTTTAAAAACAGCTATTTGATGCCTTTTATTTTCCGCTTTCTGTACTCGAGCACAAATTCATTTTTTAACATTTTTTGTTCGTTTAAGTCGCCATCTTGATTTTGTAAAATCTGATCATCCTTAACATCAGAAAATTAAAAAATTATGACAATTATTCATTATTTATTTCAAGTACTAGCCAGAATCGGCTCGTTAAAACCATTTAACGAACCAAAATATATTAAAATTATAAATTTTTGCAAGAAATCAAAATTCCACAATAACTCAGGTATTCTTAATTCAGACCAGAAAAATTTCCTTCAAGTTCTCGAGACTGGATTGGGCAGAACTGTTCATTTTTACTATTTTCCTCTCTTATGGAGAAGTAACAGCAGATTTTCATGGTCCAAAGACCTTTTAGTTAAACCAAGATGCACGCCTTATCGCGCTATTGAAGAGAAAGTTCTATAGCTTTTGCTGAAGGGCATTTATCAAATGAGTTTTGTATTGGATTTTATTATCATATGATTTTAATCACTCATTGCAGTCAATTAATTTTTACTCTCCCCTTTTAAATTGGAACAAAAAATCCTGTTCCAATTTAAACTGGGAGCTAATTTTTTATTTAAAAGTTAAAAGAATAAAATTTAACGCAATACTTTATTTTTATTAAAAATTAATTTAAAAAATTATTCAGCCTAGTGCAAAGCACAATAATATATCAGTGCGAAAACTGTTTACATATTATTCTAGCTGCACTTTTTATATTAATTTAGGTCAAAAATAATTTTATAAAATAATTTCACCTATTAAATTTTCCTATTAAAAAATCTAGTTTAATTAAAGTGTGTTTAATATTTAAATTTCACCTATGTTCTTTCCAATTTAAAAGGTGGAGGCGGTTAGAGAAATTTTTTGGACTGCGATATTCTTTTGCGCCCTCAGAATTTTACTCATTTCTATAGACCAGAAGCCTGAATTTGCCACTTTTATATTATCTACTCTAGTTTACGTAGGATTCTTATTATATATGATTTATAATCGAGAATTCCGAATACGCAAACTCTCAAATCTCAAAATTATTTCCAAAAAAGAGCACGAAAAAACTGAGACCTTGAATAAGAAAATGATGCCTCCTCATGTCTATCAAAAGCTTAAAGAAGAAATAATAATCACTGATAATCTCCATGAAATTCCAATTCTTTATGCTGATATCGTAGGATTTACGTCCTGGGCAGCCAACAACAGCCCAAAAGAAGTGGTAAGGATGCTTTCAGAACTTTTTACAAGATTTGATAAATTTTGTGTGGAAAATAATATCTACAAAGTCCATACAATTGGAGACTGCTATGTAGCCATGGCTTATAATGAAAACGAAAAAGAAAGCAGAGACTCTATAAGAGATTGTGTCTCTATGATTGATTTTGCTCAAACAATGATTAATATTATAAAAGAAGTCAATGAAAAAAACCATACAGAATTAAATATGAGAATTGGGCTTCATGTTGGAAATGTTATTGGAGGGATCACTGGGACTAACCTTATAAGGTATGACATATATGGGACTGATGTACAAATTGCTAATAAAATGGAAAGCCATGGAGAACCTGGTAAAATTGTTGTTAGTGAGACTATCAAGGAAATGCTGCAAATTCTTTTATGCGGAAAATATATTTTTGAATTTTGGAAAAAAATCGCCCTGCATAATGGAACAACAATCAGTTCTTACGTACTTTTGGATTCAGAGCCACAAAGGAGTGAAATTTTTAATACCGATGAGATTGGGTCATAAGATCATCCATCAAAGATAATTGTAAAACAAAATAAAATTTATGCAAAGGGAATTAATATAAAATTTAATTTAAGGCCCATAAAAATATCATGGATCAATACATTTTCTGCGAATTTGTGAAAACTGTTTAGAAAGGAAACTACTCTGGGGCTAAAGACAAAGTTGTATCTTCAATAAAGCTTTCTTCGTCTGACTCGAAATATGAATAATGATCACCAATAGAATCTCTCTGAGATTTTTTTCTTCGAGGTAATGGCGAATGACCTACAGTTAATCCTGAAAGCCTCGAATAATCCATCACATACTTCTCCAGATTTCCCAAATAAGCTTGCGCATTTTCCAATTTGTCATAAAGATCTCCAAAGGTTAATTTCTTTTGTTTGCTCCTTCCTTGTGAGCGAACAAAATAATTTTGTTCGTTCACGGAATGAGGTTACATAAATATTATAGTGAAATTTTTCCCAATTTTAAAGCAAATATTAATTTAATTTTTAAATTTATGTTTTAAAAATGCAATTTGTATTAAAATTAAAGAGAGAACTAGCTAGAAATTCATTTAAATAATTATCACTATTAATAAAAATATATTTTTTCAAAAAAATTTTTTCTTTGTTCTTTAAGGATGGGCTTTCACCAAAAAATAGGGATCGTCCAATGAGTTCGTTCAAGAAGGGGTATTTAGAGACTCTATGAAATCCAATTTCAGTGATTCTTTTTTGAATGTCTTCAGCCTTTTTAATTTTTAATTTTTTTTCAATTTTATCTTTAAAATTCGCAGGATCAATCATAAATAATTTTCCTTCTTTTGACATGGAGTTGCATTCTTTAATTTCAAGAATAGTTTTTTCATTTAATGCATCTCGTTCTTCAGCAGTTTGAGTCATTTCGTCCCACATCCCTGGAAATTCCCTTCTCACTGTATTTATTAGGCTTTTGCCCATAATTAATAACTCAGAACTTCTCACAGCTTTGGCGCTATATTTTCTAGGGATATGATACACTACTTCGATATCTCCAAAATAAGTTCCTATCTGCGCAGAATATACAACAGCTTGGTCTCAATAAATATAGCTTACACGTCCCCTTGTCAAAAAATAAATTTCTTCAGCGAACTCGTCTTTTTGGTAAATAAAATCCTTAAAATTCACAAACATAGGCTGAAGAAATGGTACAATGTAAGCAACAATTACTGGGTCTTTATCTTGAAAAAGTATTAGGTCTCTTACAGCTCCATGGTGCATGGCAAGCGCTACTTCATATCGGAGATGCTTACTTCCCCTCAATGGGGAACGAGCAAAAGCATTGGATAAAAACTTTTTTTTTTGTGGAAAAGTATTCACCTTCCATCAGTAAGCAAAAATTTTTTTTTGATAAAAACGTTTATATAAATTTTTTTAAATTAAATTTATTTTTCTTAAAAATATACTGATAGCAAAAAAATATGCTTGCTATGGAAGGGGGGAAATTAGGAAGTTCATTGAATATACTATTTTTATCTATTCAAGAAAATCCAGTTTTTTCTGTAGAATATTTTAATGCATGCCGTAATTTATATTTAAGCTTTTTGTTGAGTTTGGTCTCGATAGCAAATTCATCAATAACTGCTAATTTATTGTTAAGAACATTTTCTTTTGTGTTGAGTCCATCAAGCATTGATGCTAGCTCTTCCCCTTCAAAAGGGAGCAAAATAATAAGAAAAAATCCTATTTTTGATAAAATTAACCCCTTTGAGAGAGACCAAAAATTTCTAATATACTTTTTTCTATATAATTAATAATTAGAATTCTAGTTGATTTCTATAAAATTCTAAATTTCATTATTAAACATTAGTATTCTCGAAATTTGAATTAAAATTATAAAAAATGTTTTTAAATATAATTTTAATATAAAAAAATTTTAAATGGAAGTAAGCTCCCAACAGTAAATGATACAAAATAAAGCCCCGAAAACATCCAACAAATACAGAGAATCATTTCTAAATCCGTTACTGCTGTAATATCTCCATATCCTATATTTCCTGAGCCTCCTTTTGGCTTGGGCTATTCTTATGTCTTCAGACCTTAATCGGGGAGCTGATTTTACCAACAAATGCATGCAAAATTTACTCCCCAATTGATTTCTGGAGAAAAAGAGGCCTGGGCTATACTGCAAACTGTTGCTATTGCTCAATAGATTGATGTAATATAAAGCGTAGAAATATCAGAATCCAGATAACCACATCTACTCACCCATGTATCAGGGTCAAATCCTTGGATTTTTGCAGAATAATATCATACACAGGCCATAATATGTACACAAAGCATGATAGTAAAAAATGATTTAAACAAGCGCATTTCGGTATGCTTTATGCTTAAAAAGTCTTGAAGCATTTCAAAAATATAATTGTGTTTGTAATGCTTCATCATTTTAGCTAATCTTGTAATTCTTGCTAAACGGTATAATTTTGGGAGCCGTAGAAGCTTTATCATACTATTATGGCTTGAGGTTCCAGATTGGCTACCAACTCCTAATAATCCAAATGGAATGCAAGAAACAGCATCTATAGCAAATCAACCCAGCAAATATTTCAGAATAATTTTATACAAAAGAGGGTGGCTTTCTTAGTCCCCCTCAATGAGCGAACAAAAGCATTGGAGAAACGCTATTTTTCGCTCAAAACCCACTCTCCGCCACCGAACAAAAAATTGTTTTAATATATAAAAATTTTAGAAAAATATTATGATATATAAGTGATAATAAGTGTAATGAAATATCTAGCTAATTCTGGTGAATTTAAACAGCTGTATTTTAAAACGTAAACTTTACAAATTAAATTAATATTTGCTTTCCAAATGCTGTGAATTGGAATTTTTTAAATTTTGAAAAAAAAATTTACAATGCATTTATATATAAATTTTTTAAAAAAAATCAACTCCTCAGGAGGGGAAGTTAAAAATTGTTTAGTCATTAGCCGTTTTTGAAATAAAATAGAAATTTATATTTTTATGTTGATAAGCTATTTTAATTAGAAAGAATAAATCTTGATGTCACAAGTGTTCCATCTTCATCATAGTATGCGCTACAAAACTGTACTAGTATATCTATAAAAAACAGCCCATTCAACGTCATATCAATAAAGAATCACACATCATAGCCATTAGTCTCATAAAATGCCATAGAAAACGGCATTATTGTAACACAATAAATTAAGCAAATCGCTATAATTATATTTCATATAATTTTTGCTTTGATATTTGGATGAATAATCAAAAACGGTAGTGGTTCTTTTACCTGAACTTCCATAGTAAAAGTCCCCTTAATTTCTGGCTCTATTGAGAATACTATATTTATCTCGTGCTTTTCTTGGTATATTTCTAAAAGCAATAATTGTTTTCAACACAAAATATGTTTGTTATTATCTTGAATAAAACCAAAAAAATAATGCAAATAGCATATTCTATCAGTTATTTTTGGAGAAGATAGATGTCCGTATAAATGCACATGCTTAGATAAAGCTCTTACACGCTCCCTCCGTGAGAGAACACAATTTTTTTGGCCCACAGAGGGGCTAATTTTTGTTTTTAATATAAAAATTGAGAAGCAAAATTAAATCAATTTGCAAACTTTATATTTAAAATGCAAGCTGTTTAAAATTAAGCAGAATTAGCTAGAGATTTCTTATAATAATTATTATACATATCAATTTTTTTTTTTTCATAAAAATATTTTTGCTCATGGAGGATGGGTTTTTGGGAAAAAAATACCATTTTTCTAATGGTTTTGTTCGCTCACGGAGGGGGAAGATAAGATAAAAATTACTTGCAATTTGAATCGTGCACGCTTTCATACATCATTATAAGGAGAGTCAGGGACAGGGACACTCCGAATTAAAACTCTATTTCTTTCAGTCGAATTCATATTATCTGATTCAAGCATAGGCTTTTCTTCAGAATCAGCGACACTGACATTATGTCGATGCTGAGATTTATTTTCTGTGCTTTCATTGCTGCTTTGCTGAGAAATGTCATCAGAAAAGCTTTGCACAATATGTATTCTTGGAATGCTAATTTCGAAATCCTAATTGAATTTTACCGTCATAGCTATTAAGTTTTATTTTAATTAGAGAGCATTCAGAATTTCCTAGATTTTTTCTTGATGATATGTTATAATTAACACAAAGATTATTTTAGAATGCAACCAATTAAAGCTCAGCGTTTGTTATAATTGTGATTTAAGCCGAGTTTGTATATAATTATTTATATTAATTAAAATTTATCAAGAGTAAAAATGATTTTCAGGCTCTATTTTAGCCTTTAAGCTCACATAATTTTTACAGCAGACTATAATAGCCTTTTAGTATCATAATAGATCACTACGTGGAAGCATCATAATAGCAAGAATGATATAGTTCAGAACATTTTGCCTAAATAGTCTATAGGTATTTCGCCTATATTGTCCGATATGTGCCGAAAGCTGAGAGCGCTTCCTCTCAAGTTGGTTTGACCAACTTAGGTTTGCCAAACCATCCAGAAAGTTTTGGGAGTTTTCCTCTCCTGCTGGTTTGGCCAACCTAAGTTGGTCAAACCAACTTGAGAGGAAGTGCTCTCAACTTTCGGCACATATCGGCAGTATAGGCGAAATTCATATAAGTCTGATTAGGTATTTCAAAGCTATAAACAGAGATTTCTTATTTAAATTTTCACCTACAAAAATATGACAAAGGATAAATTTATTTTGAAAATTAAACTGGATAGCCATTAGCAATCTATTAAGCAAAGGAACTATATTTAGCAGCTTTTTCTGTAAGCACTACAATTTGATAGTGTATATTTAATTTGCAGATTGTAACTGCATAGCTATAATTTATTCAGTTATTTAAATCAGAAGAATAATAAGATCGTTGTCAGTTTGTATATAATAAGTGGAAATGAGTATGATTAAGCAATTTGATATATTTTAAGATAATAACTAATTTGATTAAATTAAATAAATTTACTTGCAAGGCTCATTAAAATAAGAATAATTGCAATTATTTTTGTTTTTTATCACAGTAACTCTTTTGTATATTCAGCCTATTTAATTTTTCCAATAGCAAAAATGCTTAATTAAAATTTAATTAAATATCACTAAAATGCGTCTTATAAAACAAACAACTTTTATTATGCTGTGATAGATAGTTCAAAGATTATGCTTTCAAAGCCATTTTTATAATTATTCAAATATTGAGGACGATCTTCCAATTTTAATGGCACTTTAATTTGAGAAATATAAAAAAATTAATATGAAATCTGCACTAATCATCAGATTAATCAGGACAATGCTTAAACTTCTTTATCTGTGCTACACAATCGTTGTTGTAATATGAGCATCTTTTGAGGAAGCAATAAATGATGATGGAGTTTTGGCTTTAAACTGTATTGAATTATCATTATTGATAATAATCAGCCTTCTATTTTGTTATCACATTCAATCGAATTTCAAAGTATTTTACATTTAGTCAATTACTTTTACCACTCCAAAGCTTCTAAATATCATTGCTACAATAGTTTGTCTGGTAATTAGTATATGCCAATTAGCGTCGTCTTTTTCAAAGTTTTAGAAATTAGCTTTTCACATAAATATTCATATGATACGAAAAAATATTAATTGAAAACTATTTTATTAAATGCTTTAACAAATTTTGATGGTTATATAATAATTTATTTTTAAAAATATTTAAGCCAATTGTTAGGACCTAATATAAGGCACAGACATGGAATTAAAGGGATTTTTTTCGTTTTTAAGCTAACTTTGACTGATATAGCTTTATATGATATGCTGGTTCCAATAAGAAATAATCAAAGATCGCCTAGCTCGATAGAAGATTCAAGTCCTCTAAATTCAGAAAAAATTGCGGAAATAATGAGTAAAGCAATGAAAATGGCATCAAACACTAATGATAAAGAGCTGATGAATGAAATAGACTTATATTTGAGATCCACATGTAGACATTCTTATGAAATAATTGATCAAGAAGAAAAAATAGATGACAAAAAAGATGAAGCTATAAGCTTAATTGGCTGAAATTTCAGCTTGAAATTAGATGAGACAGCTCGCCCAATAGATCCTCAAGATATTATTCCAGAGCCATCTATTCATACTGGTAGCCAAGATCTTGAGGAGCTTGAAAAAATTGAATTTGATATTTTTAAATTTTCAGAAGAAAATGGCCAAAACAGCCTTCAAATTATTATGAATCATCTTTTTAATAAATTCGACTTTTTCAATACTTTAAATGGCTAAGCCTTTTTTTATAATTAAATTATCTTTTTAAAAAAAAATAATGGCAAATATTTCCCTAACAAAATTAGTTTTTGTCCCTTTAAACATTCCACAACAGCAATTTAAAAAATTGATTTTAAGAATACAGTCTGGATATAAAGCTGAAAATCCTTATCATAACTCAACACACGCAGCAGACGTTGTGCAAGCTTTTCATTATATGATAAATAGCTGTGGAGCCAAAGAAATCTGCAACTTTTCACCTGCAGAAGTTGCTATTTGCTATATAAGTGCTGCAATTCATGATTATCAGCATCCAGGGTTAACAAACGCATTTTTAGTTAATACTCAGCATAAGTTAGCAATGCTGTACAATGATAAAGCAGTTTTAGAAAATTTCCATATATCTTCAGCTTTTAATTTGACCATGAAGCCAAGCATGAATATTTTTATAAATATGGAAGAAAATTTACAAAAATTATTCAGAAAAAAAATAATTGATTTAGTCCTTGCCACGGATATGAGCAAGCATTTTGAGCATTTAAATAATTTTCAAGGCTTAATTGATTCAGGAAAAGTATTTTCTGAAGAAGGGAAATATGCTTCTATGGAGCTTCTTATGCATTTTTGTGACCTAAGCAACGCATTTCGACCTTTTGAAATAAGCAAGAAATGAACTGAATTAATTAACCAAGAATTTTTCATGCAGGGAGATAAAGAAAAAGAACTGGGAATTCCAATATCTCCTACATGTAATCGAGATAATGTCATTGTGGAAAAGGCACAATTGAATTTTGTAACGTACTTAATTGAGCCTTTTATAAGTCCAATGGAAACACTCCTCCCGAAATTTAAAGATCTTGTCGAAATATTAAACGAAAATAAAGAAGAATTAGAAAGAATTCTAGCTGAAAGCAACGAAAATCAGTCAGTTAAATAGTAAACATTAATTTAATCAAAATGGTATCCGTTTATAAATATAAGCAATAAGAAGATGAACCGAGACCACTCTTATGTGAGAATTAGATCTGCTATAAGAAAACTATCACAACCAGTTAAGAATACTATCAATGAATCTCAAAGAATAAAAATATATTCAAATGAAGATAAAAAGGAAATCAAAAAAATTAGCGAGTATACCACTGAGGGCGCATTAGCAAGTGTTAAATCCGAAAGAAATCTCGACGCACTTTTAAAAAAATCGTATACTCCCAGTTTATCTCCAGACTGCATAAGTAGTTTTGAGAAAACAAATTTTTCAGTTTCAAATTCGAAAACTTTTAAAACGCTTGTTTCAATAAAAGAGCCAAATTATAAAAGCCAAGAAAATTTACTACTCATCACTCAAAATCCAATATCAAAGAAAGAAGATCTTGATTTCAATCGCATAGATAAGGTTTTTGGGGAAAGAAAGCAGCGAAGAACTGCTAGAGTCAGTACTTTGAAGCTAAATGTAAGAACGCTAAAAAACCTTTACTCCCCCCCCCCCTCCGTGAGCGAACAAAAAAATTTTGTTCGCTCACGGAGGGGGGTTAATTTTTTTTTTTAAAAAAAATTTATATATAAATTTTATAAAAAATATTTTTTTCGAAATTTAAAACAATCCTAATTTGCAAAAATTGGGAAGCAAATATTAATTTAATTTGCAAAATTTATGTTTTAAAACGCAATTTGTTTAAAATTAAACAGAATTAGCTCTAGATTTCATTATACTAATTATCACTTATATATCAAAATTTTTTTCCATTAAAATTTTTTTCTATTAAAAAAATTTTTGTTCACTCACGGAGGGTGGGTTTTTGGTCAAAAAATGGCGATTTTTCTAATGGTTTTGTTCGCTCACGGAGGGGGGGGGGGGAGTTAGATAAGATTGAAGAGGATGAATTTACTGGATCAGAAAACACATTTTTCAAGACTCCTCCGAATAAAATCGTAGATGAAAGCAGAGAATCAAAAAACTCAAATGAAAAAATTTTTAAAAAGAAAATAGTTAAAGCATTCGTAATAGACACAAATAAGGAACAAATTAAAATTCAGCCACAAGAAGAAAAGCCTGAAAGATTTAACTGAATTAATGAAGCAAAAAACTTAACAGATGTTAGAATCAAAATAAGAGGAAATATTATAAATCATTCACAAGAAAGATCCTCAGCGCAGAAAAAACAAAAGAACTCTGAAGATATAAAATCTCAAAGTGAAAAGAAGCAAAATAGCAGATGGGTTTGGAAAGGAGCTAATGGCGTCTTCACTAAATAATGCTACAATAATAAGCTAATTAAAAGATTTTCCTGCAAAAAATTATGCTGAACTTACTTACTTATATAGACGGGCTCGTGCCCTTAATTGTTACGCAATCACCGAGGATCCCTTGTGGGATTCATCCGCTTTGCGACCTCCCTCCCACACCTGATGGGAGTACTGAGGCCTCCTCCTTGCCTCTTGTAAAAGGCTCCAGTGTTGAGTGGGCAGACTACGGGTTTGTGCGGCCTCCTTAGGCTGTAGTTGACGAGGTTGGCATTCCGAAATTCCAAAAAATGGAATTTCTGGTAGCCTGTCGGCAAAAGGGTTGAGTCCAGATCCTGGGACGTAACGCCCAGTTTCACTCTAGGCAGTTGCCCGATTGGTCTAGGTATTACCTGTAGACTCCGCTGGGCTTGTCCTTTCCAAATCTGAACCCTCCTCTTCCTCGAGGTAAAAAACTAGTCGCTGAATTAGACTTGGACTAGGTTCTGCGCTCCTTTAGAATTAGTTGCCTAGCATTGCCGTCTTATCAGGGCTAGAAAACCTTGCTGGATATAATTAAAATATGGGTCGGAGGCTGTATGTCCGGGAGGCTGTATGGCCGGGAGGCTGTATGACCAGGAGGCTGTATGGCCGGGAGGCTGTATGGCCGGGAGGCCATACCTAGACGAAGACGCCATATTTTAATTATAAAATTATGCTGAACAATTTTTATTTTTTCATAATTTTATTTAGTATTTCATGATGTAACTTCTAATTAGTATTATAGCAATTATTATTAATTAATTTAGATATTTATTTAATAAGTAAATTTGGTAATAATTATTTTTAATTTAAATTTATGATAACTCTTCAAGTGACGTACTCCTTGGCCTCAGCTTGGACCACAGCTCTGAATAACTGTAGTGGGTTGGCCTAAAAGTCAAGCTGTTTCTGTCCCCAAGCCCCTTAGGACCTCTCTGATCTACACAGACACAGTTTAAACCCATTCTCTTGAGCTGAAACTCTCAGAATTCATTAGCTTCTCTCACTGAGTTCGGTATAGGATCTGAACCCTACCTAACTGACATTTTTAATTGTCTAATTATTTTTAATAAGAACTCTGCTTATTTAGACTTTTTAAGAAAATAAATACTCTATTCCAATTATCTAATATAATTTATATTAAATTTTTATTATTATTATTGGAAAATCAGAATTACTTCATTAAATTTGTTTAAATTTGTTTAAATATTTATAATATTGTTAATAAAATGGATTAAAAATTCTTCTAACTCCCTCCGTAAATAATCAAAACCATTAAAAAAATCTCGATTTTTAAGGTAAAATCACTCTCCGCTAAGGAACAAAAAGATTTTTAATTATGATGAAAAAATATAATGATATATTTAATTTTAAACAGCTTGCATTTTAAAACTTAAATTATACAAATTAAATTAATATTTGGTCTAAAATGGGATTTTTTAAATTTCGAAAAAAAATTACTAATATTTATATAGTAAAATTTAAAAGAATTAACCCCCTCTGTGAGCAAACAGTTTTTTTTGCTTGTTTTATAGGGGAGAGTAAAACAAAAATATGAACTTATTTCCTTAATTAAAATATTCTAATTCATAAGAGTATATATACTTTTAATCTAAAGCATTATTAATGTCTATGTTAATGATAATAAGAATGCTGATCTTCCAAGTCCTGATTTTTGCGGTCTTAGCATGGATTGAAGCTCTGATCAGCGATATGTAAAACCGGTCTAACCGTCAAACTGTCCATGTATCCAAGTCACTTTTGACCTCTCTCTCCAACTATCCTCAGTGTAGTGATTCTCTTGAAGTCAGAATCCTCAAGAAGTCATGAACTTCTCTCACTAAGCTCAACTGTAGGACCAATGTTCTACCCCTAACTGCCATTTTATATTGTCTAAAGTATTATGATCAAGTAGAACTAAGGCACCTTATTAATATTTTTAAATAATAAAAATTGATTTCTCGTCCACTGGAGCATATATAAAAATATATTTTACCAGTGCTGATCGTTGAAATTTATAATAAATAAATTTAGCAATATAGACTTATGTTTCTTATTGCATTTAGCATTTTTATTAATTTTAAACAAAAATTCAACGAGCATTTTATTCTTAAAAGAATTATTAATATTTTATTAGGTCTAAATACAAAATAGTTTTGAGGTCCAAACTCGAATTTAAAATTTACAGTGATGTATTATTTTTTTATTTGTCATACATAACACAAATAAAATAACTATTACACATCTACCATTCAGCAATGTCTAATAAATAAAAAACGTCAATTGCAATGGATCAAGATCAGTTTCGAATGATAATGAGATCACCCAAAAGAAAGCTCTCTCAACCATCTATAAGGTCAACTTTATCTCATAATGGCACAAGAGTATTTTCAATCGAGTCGAACAATGAATCAAATCTCAAAGACAATGAGCCAACTGACCATAACTTACCGTCCAGACTAAAAGTTGATAGAAATTTTCTTCGATTAAACTCTGCTCTAGAAAGGACAAACAAGCCTCAGTCAGCAAGTCCTGTAAAATCTAAAGAAGATAAATCATTCTCTGTTTCAAACCCCAAAATCTTTAAAAGACTAGTGTCTCTTAGAGACGCAGAAAGCTCAAGGAATCAAACAAATATATCCCAAATGCTAATTAGAGATTCTACTACAAGTGAAAGCACTCTGTCTTGCTATGAAGAAAACTCTTTAAATAATTCAGAATCAATACAATTTAGAATGAGGCCAAGAATGAAAACCTTAAAGTTAAATTCAAAACAAAATAAATTGTATGATATTAAAGAAGATGAAAGTATTGAGCCGGAAGATAATTTCTTTCAGGTGAAAATTCATGAAAAAAATGAAGATAATAATGAAGAAATAAAATCTAAAGTGCAAAAATATCAGAGGCGGCATGTAAGAAAATTTTCTATAAGTCCTGAGGATGAATCACGAGGATATCAATATAAAAGTCCTGGCAAAGATTCTTGCATAAAGGAAATAGTCCGCATTCAAAGCAGTGCTGATATAAAAATAAGAGTTAGAGGAAGAACCACATCATCACATAAAAATACTGGGAAAATGGACTCTGAAATTAAGGCAGAGGAAATCGAAAAGAAAAATCCTCAAAATTTGTTTCCTAATGATAAAAAAATGAAAAATAGTAAGCAGGAACGCTCAAGTAGATGGACCTGGAAAGGTGCACATGGAATCATTGTTTCTTAAAAATTTAATTCGTAAAATTAAGGTACACTTAATCTTAAGTGCTTTTTCAGATTTAAATTCATGATATCTATAGTCGAGCACCCAAATAAAGTAATGTCCTTTTTGATTCTTTTTGTAAATCTAAACATCATTGCTATGAATTAATGAAAATATTTATAAAAAAAATTATTTTTTAAAAATAGAGTAAAGAAGACCTTTACAAAAGGTGTAAATTTTTAATCTGATTAAGTATATCAAGTTCTTCTGAAATTTTTAAATATTCAATGTTTGGTTGCTCTTTTGATTTTGAAATTTTAGGGAGAATAATTTTTTCTTTAGGCTTGAGATCAGCTGAAGAGCTGTATGTTTTGCTTTTTTTAATTAAAAGGTCTCGAGGCTTGCTTAAACTCATCAATCTTTCTGAGCAAGCATAGGATTTTGAAATACCAAACACAGTCTCAATATTTTTTTGGCATGGGATTGTTTGGTGTATTTTAAAAATGCCTGCTAGATTTTCAAGTCGGAGAGTATTTAAATGCTTATTAGCCAATTTTTCTCTTTGGCTGGAGCTTTGTTGCTTTGGAGATTTTCTGTAATTTTGGAGATCAATTTGATAAACCATTTCTTATATACAGGAAAATAGTTAATAATAGTTTTGAGATCTCAGTTAAAAAATCAATAGTATTGGTATACTATTATGACAATATATATTTATTAAGATAAAGTTTGCTAAATAATAAAGATGATTAGCTGTTATCCATTCGCATGCACTATGAATTGAGCTGATTTTACAAATTTTAGGCACTTTTAAGGAAATTGGCTATCATAAATATATAAAATATGCTTTATTTGTAGATTTAGAGGCTATATTAATAAGCTATATAGAAATTATTCAATTTCATATTATCGAAAAAGATAGAAATTTAATAATTTTTTGTTATTTTATGAATAATTATATATTTTATATAAGGGATAAACAATTTTGTATGATATTTATAGACTAACTCTTCCGAATCTTTGATCAAACGAAAGGATTGAAAATCCACTAAAAATTGGGGAAATATGTTGCATACTTAGCCTTTATCGCACTAAAATATTGATAAGAAAAAAATTTTCAAAAATTACTTTAGCCCTATAGATGGTCCAACGATGGCGAACGTTCCATCAAGAATGGATGGAGTCAGCTAAATTAATTCAAAATTTTTTATGTCATTATTTTAATAGCCTATCTATAGGGTTGCTAAATTGTTTTCTGAAATTTGATTTATCTAGTTTTCAATTTCTTTTATTTTCATAAATTTCGATTCATATCAAATTTATAGATTCAACAATTTAAGGAATATTCTTCATAAGAATTATAGCTACTTTCTAGCTTAAACAATCTAAAAGATAAAACTTACTGCATTTATTTATTTCTTTGTAGTTTTATAACCTTCATATATCGCTCAGCATTTCTTACCACTAATTAATAGTACTATGCATTTTTCAAGCATTTATTATTTCATATAACTAACTAAAAGACATATCTAAAATTATTTAAAAACGAAATTTAATAACTCTCGTTAATATAAATAAATACTCAATATAATAGTGATTTGAGATCTTTCCTAAAATTAAGATACACTTGATTTTCGATATTTTTTTGACTTTAAATTCATGATGTCTATTGTCGAGCATCCAAAAACTGTTGAATCATTTTTAATTCTTTCAGTAAATTTATCTAATTCTTGGTATATTTTTAAAACTT
This sequence comes from Blepharisma stoltei, assembly GCA_914767885.1. NCBI lineage: Eukaryota > Ciliophora > Heterotrichea > Heterotrichida > Blepharismidae > Blepharisma > Blepharisma stoltei. Next base: position 1,008,343 of record CAJZBQ010000004.1, on the reverse strand, counting down.
CGCTATTGGATTTTGGTTTCGAAATTTGAGGAAAAATGCTTTTTGTTACTTGAAGGCTGGTTTGTGAAAAATAAGTTTTGCTTTTCTTCATTCTAGGATCACGAGGCTTACTTACTCCCCCCTCCGTGAGTAAACAAAAAAATTTTGTTCACTTTCGGAGGGTTTTTTTTTTAAAAAATTTATATATAAATTTTTCAAAATATTTTTTTTCGAATTTAAAAAAAATCCTAATTCGCAAAAATTGGAAAGCAAATATTAATTTAATTTATAAAATTTATGTTTTAAAAAGCAATTTGTTTAAAATTAAACACTCTAAATTTCATTATACAAATTATCACTTATATATCAAAAATTTGTTCCATAAAAAAATTTTCTATTAAAAAAAATTTTTGTTCACTCACGAAGGGTGAGTTTTTGGGCAAAAAATAGCGATTTTTCTCTAATGGTTTTGTTCACTCAAGGAGGGGGAGTTAGGTGAATTAGCCTTTCAGAGCAAGTGTAAGATTTCGAAATGCCAAATAATGTTTCGATACTTTTTTCACGAGGAGTTGCTTCATGAACTTTATAAATCCCTGCGAGGTTTTCAAGTTTCATTGTATTTAAGTGCTTGTTCATAAGCTTTTCTCTCTGATTATTGATTCTTTGCTTAAGTGGTATACTGTTGTCTTTGTTATTTAGGTTATAAATCATTCTTAATTAATTATAATAATGGAAAAATGATAAATTCTTGCATAAAAAATCATATCTAATAAAGAAGTTATTGAGGATTTAAATTACTCCACATACTTTTCGAGCAATTTGTATTCATAGCTTTTAATTTTACTTGTGCTGTCAATTAACTTAGTTGCAATATAAATATATTAATTCAAATGATAATCAGAGCATAATTCGATGCAGCATAAATATAATTATGAAGTATCATAATCCCATATTATCTAAACTATGAATTTTTCGTATGATTTAAAGTCCCAACTCGAGAAAAATCCTTGCTTAGGAAGCTGATATGGCTTACAAAGAGGCTTCACAAGTGAATCATTACCTCACTACAACAGCTTTTCAATGGAAAAATTTACGAACCAGAAAAAGAAACAACGGCTCCGAGAAGCAAAATTAGCTAACTCCCCCCCTCCTTAAGCGAACAAAACCATTAGAAAAATCCCTATTTTTTGCCCAAAAACCCACCCTCCGTGAGTGAACAAAATAGAAAAAAAAATTTATGAAAAAAATTGATATATAAGTGATAATTAGTATAATGAAATCTTGAGCTAATTCTGTTTATTTTTAAACAAATCGCGTTTTAAAACATAAGTTTACGAATTAAATTAATATCTAATTTTTGTGAATTAGGATTTTTTTAAATTTTTAAAAAAATAAATTAACCCCTCCGTGAGCGAACAAGAGTTTTTTGTTCACTCAGGATGGAGTAAAGAAAAAATCCATCTCTCAGTAAGGCAAGAAAAGCGAAGACTTGAAGAGCTGGAATTCCGTGCAAGTATGGAATTAAAGAAAACATTAGTCAACGAATTAAACAAAAAGTGCATTGAAGAAAACAATAAACAATTGGCTGCAGTTAAAATCCAAAAAATTGCAAGAGGATGACTCGTTAGAAATAAATTTGATGACATGATAATTCAGCATAGAAAAAGACTGACTGATTTTAATATTTCAACCATGGATACTGAAATCACTTATCAATTTTATCATAGTAAGCAGTGCAATGGAGCTGCAATTGTTATACAAGAACATTATAAGCGTTATTTATTTAAATGCAAATTGCAGAGACTTAAAAGAGGATATCTGCATTTTTGCTCACTCCCCCCCCCTTTAAATTGGAACAAAATATCGGTAAAATTTCACTTTTTTGGTAAATTAACCCCCCCTTTAAATTGGAACAAAAATTTAATTTTATAATAAAAAAAATTATATATAATTTTTATGTAAAAAGTTTTGATATAAGTTAAATGTTTCTTCTTAACTAAAATTGAAAATTTATTTATATCCTGCTCTTTTTTAAAGAAAAAAGTATAAAGAGCATCTTATTTAAATAAATTTATTATCCTTAATTGGTAAATTTTAAAAAAATTTAATTTTTTTTTTTAAAAATTTTCAAAAAAATTTTTGTTTTTTTTTTGATAAAAATGATATTTTTTATTTGGATAGTTTTGATATAAATTCAATAGGAATTCTTTATAAAATTTCAAAATTTACTTATTTCTTGCTTTATTTTAAAGAATAGCGTATAAATAACATCTTATTTCAACAAAATTAGCACTTTGATCGATAAATTTTCCAAAATTTTTTTTTTTTAATTTTTTTCAATAAAAATAATAATTTTTGTGTAAATAATTTTGATACCAATTAATAGTGGCGTATTAACTAATAATGAAAATTTAGTTATATCTTGCTTTGTTTTAAAGGATAAAGAGTAAATAGCGTTTTTATTAAACAAATTTATTGATCTAATTCGATAATTTTTATATTTTTTATATAAAAAATTTTATACTGATATTTTTTTTTAAAAAAAAAATTAACCCCCCTTTAAATTGGAACAGAATTTTTAGTTCCAACTTAAAGGGGGGGGGGAGTCAGATAAAAAAAGCCAAGCAGAAAGATTAATTAAGAGAACTATAAAAATTTTTATATCAAAAATAAGAGTTATTGAAGCAAGAGTGATTTATGAAAGAAATAAAAAGTTAAGGGAAATAAGGGAGAGACTTGCAATTTTGACTATTAAGGATTATTGGACTAAAAATAATTTGCAAGGATTATCTTGATTAATTAACTAATTCTAATAGTACCTTTTGGCTCAGGCTATATCTATAGTTGCATCTCTTCTACTCCTATATCAGAATTATTCGACATGATTTAACAGGTATTAAGATAAAAATGATATGTAAACTAAACCTCATAATTAACTCTACAAAATAAAACTGCAAGAGCAAGAGCGTATTTAATTTTTCATAACTTGCAAGCGAAATCAATAAAGCGAAGATTTCGCCACCATAAAAGAAGAAAAACCATTGAAAAGCGTGACAAAGATTTCCTAGAAGATCCAGCTACAAGTCATCATGGATCAGCCGAACTGATTTTTCCTCAAGATTTTCAAAATCTTTTATCAGAAGTTCGAGAAATCGACCTTTCTTCTATTCTAGGAACCAAAGAAATCGAGCTATCAAAAATCTCTTACAATGTTAAAAGCCCGAAGCCGAAAGAATTAACTCCTATAATCCACCGTGATAAAAAAAGACTTTATTATCCAACCTATAGCAGCTATTCAAGAAGCCGTACAATTTCAAGAGTGTCTACAAGGCCTGATTCAAGGGCTTTTGACTTATGGACTCAACCTAGTAGTGATAAATGAACATATAGGGCAAGCAGAGACAGATTTAGCTCTAATTCTTATTATATTCCTAGGAATTCCACAAGTGAAACACCTGAAGAAAAGGGTAAATTCAAATTAAATGAGAATTCATTTAGACAAATATCAACTAGCTCTGATAGGAAAAAGAGAAATAGGTTTCATTCAAGGTCTTATCATATTACGAGAGCTGAAACTCCTGATGAAAACTATGGAGCTAAAGAAGAAATTGATCCTTATAAAAAAGCGTTTATAAATCCTTATAAGGTTAAAAATTCAGGACCTTATCATCATGCTGCTAGAAAATCTGAGAGTGAAATAGAAAAAAAGAAGTTTGAGTTAAAAGAAGAAATTTGCCAAATGAAAGTTCCTCCGGTAAACTCAGAAAGACCTAAATCTCCATCAGTTAGAGCAAAATTTTTTTGCTCATCCACAAAGAGGATTAATTCATTTTGAAAACTTTTATAGAGCATCTTCAAAATTTATTTTATTTTTATTCGCAAAGGTTTGTCAAAAAAAAAAGAAATTTTCCAGTGATTTGCTTGCTCACTAGGAGTAAGAGAAGCAGATTTAATTCTAATTCTTATCAAATTGTAAAAAAGCCTACGAATGAAAATACAGAAGCAAAAATAATTGAAGTAAAAGAAGAAAAGGATCCTTTTAGGGCATCTTTTATGAACTCTAAAATAGATTTTACATATCACATTGGGAAGTTCGAAAGACCAAAAACTTCTCAAGTCAACAGATTTTTCAGTGAGATTTTTAAATATAAATAGATTTTACCGAAACTATAAACAAAAGCCTTTATTCTTAATAAAAATAATTTAATTGTTAAGTTTTCCTCCTCTCCTGAGTATAATTTGCATTCTTCAGCGACTGACCGTTTATCATGAAGCTTGGCGAATTTTTAAACAATATTGCAACTATAATATGCTTCCAATTTCCGTTTGTATAAGGAACTTTGCCTAAAGCGCTTAATGCATTTTCAGCACATTGCTCAGGAGTGATAAATGAAAAGTTATGATCTTGCTCTTTTGTCAAATTACTATAAACCCAGGCAGGTTGCAGGCTCATCATATCAATTTCGTTCAGTTTTTCATGTCTCACTGTATATCTAACTTCTTCTCTCGTGCACAATGTGAAAGTATTCGTAAACCCTCTTGTAGCTCCATAAATAGCAAAACCAGGCAAAGGTCTTAGAGTGGCTGTCGAGCTTAAATTAATGATCCCGCTAGGAAGACTCCTATTCATCATTCTTCTTATTCCCCCCGTCCATGAGTGAACAAAAAAATTTTGTTCACTCACGGACGGGGGGTTAATTTTTATTTTAAAAAAAAACTATAGTTAGTGACACTGACTATATATTTAAATTTTATAGAAAATTTGTTTTTAAAAAATTTTCCACTTCTCGAAAATTGGAAGGCTTTCTTCACTTAGAGACGATGGGGAGAGTTAAGAACATTTTGGTTAAATATACACAAGGCCATAAATTGACTGAAAGCATCTGAAGAAGCTCGTCATGTATATGATGAGTGTGGAATCTGCCTGTTCCAGCATACCCGACATTGTTGATCAGGATGCTTACATCTAAATCTCTTATTTCCTCATCAATTTTTTGGAAAAATTCCAGAGGCTCCTTTGTGCATTCTGAGAAATCACAAACAACGACTTTAGCTTCGACCCCGTGCAAGCGTGTGATTTCTTCTCTCACTTTTTCTAATTTCTGAGGGTTTCGGGATATTAAAACGATATTAAAGTTGTATTTTGCTAAAACCCGAGCAAAACCTAAGCCAATGCCTTCAGTACACCCAGTCACGACAGCCCATGAGCCTTTCCCATATTTCTTTAAGGAATTGGTTGAAAGGATAGTTCTAAGATAATAGTAGCCTGTACACAGCCAGCAGAAAATTGTCCAGCCTGCCACAATCACGCACAAAAGCTCTATGTACCATAGCAAAGTCCAATATCACATGATTAAATTTAATGATAAATTCATTCGCCATTCAATTTTGTTAAAAATTCAAATGAATTATTTGTAATAAAAAAATGCAAAGCTCTCATCATTTTTATAAAACTAAAAACTATAAGCTTATCCTATGAAATAAATGACCAAATTACCGTTTTTCATTTTTAAACGCTTGCATTTCTGAAATTCTTTATTTTATTCTGCTTCTGGTAAAGTCAGAAAAAGTATTAGCTGTTTTCTAGGCTGGATGCCTAAAGTATTTATTTATTATTTTATCTTTTAAAGCGGTAAATCCGCACTTAATCAATCTTTTCTTTATCATAAAAATCACAATTCACTCAAAAACAAAACTAGACATACACGAAAAGGCATATGATATATGTCTCCGTTCAAGAACATATTAAAATCCTTGTGATAAAAATAAGAAACTAATATATGGGAGTCAACAATTCTACCATGGCAAACCACATCAAAGCCCAAGTCAATATCCGTGAAAACCTTTCTGGTTTTACACCTGCAAAGTTCCAGACAAAACGAAACGCTGCCAGCTTTTCATCAGCATCTGATATATTTGAGAGCCAGGAATCTATAGAAATTTCCCATAGATGGCGCTGTTTGCCCTTGATTTGCCCATGAGGAAAGTTTTTTGGTTTGACCAAACCATATGGGACTGGTCGAACCAAAAAATTCCCCCAGTGGGCAAATCAAGGGCAAACAGCGCTATCTATGGGAAATTTCTATACCAGATTATCAGAAAATACGACTCGATCCATTCATACAACTAGGCAGTCATTTCAGAATTTAAAACTTCCTCCTCGTCCAGAAAGCAAATTATCTGATGTAAGAATAAGTCTTCATACACGTCCAAATTCATTGCGTATATCAAAATCTAACCCTGGGTCAGCTCATACCTCTCCATCAGCAACTTTCAGGATTGACATTAGCGAAGATTTGCCTATTTCTTCTATTGAAACTTTTAAATTCCGCCCAAATAATGAAAAAATCAAGAAAAGGATGAGCCCTGTGAATTTTACTTATAAATTGAATACTGGGCAAAAGAAAAGCCAAGACGAGGATTCAAGCGATGAGGAAATTCCTCAAGAATTGCTGAAAATAGAAATTCCTGACCATCGAGGAGCTGTACAAGATATTTTTCATAATGGGAATGAGCTTCATAAAGTTTCAAAAGAATTTATCAAGCCACCGAAAGTGCTTACTCCCCGTTATGAGCTAACAAAACCATTGGAAAAATTCCTATTTTTTTCCCCAAAAACCCACCCTCCAGGAGCGAACAAAAGTTTATTTAATAGAAATATATTTATATAAAATAAAATTTGATATATAAGTGATAGTTAGTATAGTAAAATCTCAAGCTAATTTGTTTAATTTTAAAAGAGTTGGCATTTTAAAACAAATTTTATAAATTAAATAAATATTTGCTTTCCAATTTTTGCGAATTGGGATTCTTTAGATTTCGAAAAAAAATATTTACTATAAAATTCAGATACAAATTTTTAAAAAAAATTGACTCCAAGCGAAATAATTTTTTGTTCGAGGGAGTCAGCATTTCAAAAAGTGATTCAAAGCTGAAAGAAGAAAAAAAGGATTTAAACTCTGCGTCGAAAGAGCAGAGAAATGTAAGAATTAGGGTTAGCAGAGGCTTTAGTTCAGATAGGAATCAAAAATCGCCTCGTCTCACAACTGAAAGTCCTCAACCTTTTATGCCTAGAAATGAAGAGCCTGGAAATGAATTATTCTCTTTAAGTTAATTCTGCAGACTTTTGCACCTATCTAGTATTTTTGAATTATTTTAAAGAAAATATTTGAAAGTTATCAACTTATTCTTTTAGTATAAGGTCAAGCCAAAAGTGGATTTGGAAAGGGGCTCACGGAACTTTAGAGTCATAAATTTTCTTTCAAATATCCCTTTAATACCAAATGCTCCTTTTTCTTTACTAAAATTTAATTAAAAACACATTGACATAGAATTTCATCTATTATTTATATTTCAATTTAAATAATTGAAATTCATACTTTAACTATCAGTAAATTAGGATAGACAAAGCGATATTGAAACGATCAGAAGGAAGATTGAGAACTCAAGCTTAATACTCATGTCGTCTCTTTCCCCATACTTTATCACAAGTCTGTCGTTTTCTTCTTGTAAATTTCTATTATTTCCATTCTTATCTGCAAATGAAGCATTCCCAGCCCAAAATTTGTGGAAAAACAGTCTCTGGTTTTCATCTAAATCCTGGATTTCGCTCCAAAGAAACCATTTAACTCCTTCAGTGCATGGTGGGGTTGTTAAAGATCCTTCAAATTCATAAAATTCCTCAATTTTGTCGATTCCGCTGAAAATATCCCCTAAATTCACATCGGTGAATTTTTTTTCTGAGTCCATTACCTGGGAGATGAATTTATTGGTCTTTCCATTCACGTCAAAAAATATGCCTAGCACGTAAATCGAGCCTGGAGCATTCGGGTTTTTCATCACCGTGTGCATTTCTAAGTCATAATATTTGCCATTAAGCATATACTCAGATGGTGAATGAAAATGGAATGCTGACGAATAAACGTTAAAAGGCTCTTGAGACGGAACTGCAATTGTAAGATAGCCCCAGTCTGAGTAGAGAGCATAAGAATAGGACGTCAGATGCCCCATAGTGAAATTCGATTCAAAATGAGGGTAGAGAACTACTGATCTTGTTGTGTTTGTCGGGATGATTTCGGATTTTGAATCTTTGATTGCAAATGGAGATTGTAGCATACCGTCCTGGCACGTCCCGGTCCAATCATCTCCGCTTTCATTGTATGTGACGTGTAAGCTCAATACAAAAGTAAGTGCGACAAGATATATAAGTTTCATTTTATTTATATATATTTCTATACGAATTCTAATAAGCCATGCAGATTAACTTATATAGTGTCTGAAAGCTTTTAGCCTTCTCTTGTCCCGATGTTTCCTGAAATAATAGGGAGGCTTGTTTCAAGAGGTTATGCTGGTAAAACCAACCCTCAAAATGGCAAATCTACCTATTTTGATGATTTGCCACTTTGAGGGTTGGTTTCACAAACATAAGCTGATGAAGCCAACCCCCTGATAGTCTCAGAAGACATCGGAGCAATAGGGGACTAAAAGCGTGGAGACGATATATTTAGTATTTGTATTTTATTTATAATAATGGCAGGCACTCGTGCGCTAGTTTTTGGGTCAGGCTTAATGGTTCCTTGTTTAGTCCAAAACTTGTTGAGCCGAAATTTTACTGTTTCAGTAGGTGGAAATATCCAAGAAGAGCTTGCCAGAATTGCCCAAAAATTCCAAATCCCGACCCTTACAGTTGATGTCACAAATATTGAACAAGTCGCATCACTGCTCGATGAGGTCGATATGGTGATTTCAATGGTCCCAGCCAAATTCCATCACTTTGTAGTGAAAGCCTGCATCCAGAAGCGCAAAAATATGGTCACTGCTTCATATGTCAGCCCTGAAGTAAAAGCATTGGAACAAGAAATTATTGACGCAGGGATTGTTGTTCTCAATGAAATGGGACTGGACCCTGGCATTGACCATATGAGTGTTATGAGGAAAGTCAGAGAAATCCAGCACGCTGGTGGACAGATTGTGTTTTTCCAATCAAGCTGTGGTGGGTTACCAGCTCCTGAGGCTTGCAACAATATTTTACAGTACAAAATATCTTGGGCACCTTATGGAGCTTTAATGGCTGTGCTAAGGCCTGCTAAGTATTTAGAAAACAACCAAGTCATAGAGATTCAGCCACAAAATCTTATGTCAACAGCTCAGCCATTAGATTTGGAGTATGATTTACCTTTGGTATATTACCCCAATGGCAACTCAATTAACTATGTGGACTTATATGGCTTGCATAACGCTCACACAGTAAAAAGATGCACAATAAGATATAGGAATTATCCAACAATATGCAAAGGGTTCGTAGTATTAGGAATTTATAATGACGACAGCTTTGATTTCGGGGAAAACTTAACGTGGAGAGATTTAATTAGCCATTTAGCAGGAGATGTTAATGGAGATGAAAACTTATTAGGACAAATCCCTGATGAAATGAAGCCAGTAGCTGTAAAAGTGGCAGGGAAATTAAACAGCTTTGCAGCTGATGAAGTTAAATTGATCATTGAAGCCTTGGTAAAGCTTGATATGCTTAGCACAGCCCCAATTAGAAACGCGAAATCTATATTTGACGCATTTGTGCAGCTTATGCAAGAAAAATGCAAGTATGAGCCTGGAGAAGAAGATTTAGTGATTATGGAGCATAGGTATATTGCTCAGTATAGTGATAGAAAAGTGCTTTACAAATCTAAACTTATAGAGCGTGGAGTTGTTAGCGAGCTAAGCTGCATGTCAAGATTAGTTAGTCTGCCTGCTTCACTAGGTGCATTTTGGCTAGCTACTCATCAGCATGCCCCAGGATTGATGTACCCAATGGAAGAAGGATTTTCAGAAGAAATTTTGTCTAGTTTAGAAAGAGACTTTAATGTCAAGTTTGAAGAAACTGAAGAGATCATTAACTAATTTTAAGAAAATTCTAAAGATGAGATTTAGCTTAAATTACTTACTCCCCCTCCGTGAGCGAACAAAAAAATCTTGTTCGCTCACGGAGGAGGTTAATTTTTTTTCGAATTTAAAAAAACTATTCGCAAAAATTGGAATGCAAATATTAATTTAATTTATATAAAATTTATGTTTTAAAAAACGCAATTTATTTAAAATTAAACAGAATTAGCTCGAGATTTCATTATATTATTATCACTTATATATCAATTTTTTTCTATAAAAAATTTTTGCTCACTCACGGAGGATGTTTTTTGGGCAAAAAATAGGGATTTTTCTAATGGTTTTGTTCGCTCATGGGGGAGTTAGAGGCGTGCTTTCCTATTATATAGGCAACACAGCTAAGTGCTTTTTTGAGGTACTCAATGCTAAAATTTTCATTGATGCTATGAGGGTTGCTTTCCAGATGCAAAATTCCTGTTATCACAAACTGAGCACTTGGGAAGAGCTCACCAAGGTAGCCCATAAATGGAATGCTCCCACCTTCCCATAAGTTGAGTGCTGGGGCATGGAAGACACTATTTGATGCTTCTTGGACTGCTTCATTCAGCCAAGGCTCTAAATCATTTTGGGCCCAGCCATCGCTTGGTGATTGGGGAGTTACTTCAACAACAGCATTATATAAAGGATCTCTTGTAATTTCTCTAATTAAAGCTTCTGTAGCAACTTTTCCGCTAACTCCAGGTGGGAGTCTTACTGAAAGTCTAGTTGTAAAATGAGGCTGAATTACATTTCCAGCGTCTGCGACAGGTGGGAGACCTTCACAACCAATGACTGTCAAAGTAGGTTTCCAAGATCTATTAATCTTCAATTAATTATAATATAGAAAAGTTTACTGTAATTCTCGAAGGGCTATACTACCTCAACCCCTCCAGCTCGTGTTTTGCAACATCTGGAAGTTGTTCTGGAGCTTGGAAGTTAGGTTAGTGTGCCACTGTGCCGTGTGTCAACAAAGATGCCCATCATGAACGGTTGAATATTTTTGCCAACTTTCACCTAATTGGAAATCTTAGGCCTAGGGTGTGTAATTCCTCCTGATTGGTCAAGAAAATAACTTTTGGCATTATGGGAGAACTCTTTCTAACTATTTTAGCATGATTTGGAGCAAAGCATGGACAGAAAATTGAGCTCAAGCAAACAGGTAAAGCCTAGCCAGTTGCATATTTTTGAATGTCATTACTCCTTGCTCAAGGCTCCTGCTTCCCTTGAGTTGGTCAGCTACAGGAGTTAAATGGTGGCTCACTTTGATATTTTTCCAAGATATATTAATCAAAAGTTGTACCAAATCATCAGTCATAGGTTTAACACCATTTATAAGTGGAAAAGCACCTACAATATAAGGTCCCATGAACTTTACAATCTGAGCAGCTCCTTCATAAATGCTTGGTTTTATTTCAGTATGTAGTTCTGGTATCAAAATTTCTCCTGTCCTCTCATCTTCAATTCGAGAAATAATATGCTGCATTATTCTATATGCAGATGGGAGAACTCCAGATGTCCCACCTGAGTGCATCCCCGCTAGGATAGTTTTGACAGTCACATCAATATTCACAACCCCTCTGAGAGATGTTGTAATAAAGAATTGCTGATAATTCATGATTCCTGAGTCCAAACAGACTATAAGTTCTGGGCTGCCAATCCTATCACGTAGCTTATTAATGTAATAGACCAAGCTTTCACTATCACTTTCTTCTTCGTTTTCAGCAACAATCACAATTCTGCCATGAGGAATCCCCAAGCTTTGTAGAGTTTTAATGCATAATGCAGCGCCAGGAAGGGCATAACCATCATCGCCTCCACCTCTTCCATAGAGTTTTCCGTCAACAATCACTGGGTCTGTTGGCCCTCCTACAGTCCAACCACTTAAATGAGGCTGCTTGTCCATGTGGCCGTACATGAGGATTGTTCCTTTGTCTGGGGCAGTTGCTTGGACTTCTCCAAAAACAAGCCAAGGCTTTCCAGGTTCTTTGACAATTTCATAAGTAAAGCCTTCAATGTTTAATGATCTAACATAACTAAGCAAAACTTCTTGGGCTTGTTCCATGTATCCATTAGTTTCCCAGTTAGGGTCGAATGCAGTCGAAAGACTAGGAATTCTGATGTAATCCATTAAGGTTGGGATGACTCCAGAATCGACTCCTTGGCTGATCACTTCTTGGATTCTTTGAGAGTCCATTTTTAGAGATTGGTGAAAATGGTGAAAATTGGGAATTTTAGAAAATCTTTTCAGAAAGCCTTGGATCATTTAAAATATAATGTTTGGGTTAAATTTATACAAATAAATGAAAAAAGCTAAAAGAAATAAGATATAAAATTTTTTAAAAATAAAATATATGATAATTAGTTTAACAGCAGATATATTTTTATTTAATAATTGATTAATTAACTTAAAGTACGTTTGCAAATATGACAAACCATTTTCATATCCTTGCATTTATGTGTCATATACGGCAATATAAAGCACCCAAACACGCCGCCAGCTAAGAAAATTCCAACTGCTGATCAAAATGTCTTTGACGAATTTGTATAACAAATATCAGTCATAACTTCTCCTTTACAAAAAGCGCACCATCTTAGCGTCGGGATATCTTAACTAAAATTTATTGCAGGCTGGTGGTTTGCCTATTGGCAACGCAGTCACCAAGGATACCTAGAGGGTTCACCTTCTTGCATCGTTAGGGAAAACTTGATTGAATAAGATGATGATTCGTTGGGCAACTAGGGCTCGAACATTACCCTACTGATGCCATGGTAGTAGGGTTCTGTGTCTCCGTCTCCTCTTTGACTTGTCAGCTCCAGTGTTGAGTGATAAACTATGAACATCTGAAACAAAAATCCCAAAAAATGGAATTTCTGGTCGACTTTCGGCCAAAAGGCAAGATTCAAAGCCTGAGGTGTAACCTTCAGTTTCATTCAAGGAATTGCAGAATTGGTCTAGACATTGCCTGCAGAGTATGCTGGACTTTCCCTTTCTAACCTTTTCCTCGAGATCAAATCCAATTCTGAAAAGGACTAGGGCTAGTCTCTATGGATTACCAGAATTGCTTACCTAGCATTACTGTCTATGCATGGGTTTGCAAAACCTTGCCGAATATAATAAATATGCACTTGAGGCTGCATTACCTCCCGGCAATCCCTGGCCACGTCGCCATATTTATTTATTAGCATTGGGATATCAGAATTCTCATTTTCATCTTCCATTAAAGAAGCAAATTTTGCTTCCCCAAAACTGTTATTCCACGGCACTGGTGCAGTAGTTTCAAGTGATTTAGCTTGAGGCACTTCTTCATGCTTTGCAATGAAGCTTTCTCCTACTCTTGAAATGGCTGAGGTTTCTGATTTCCTTCCGCTCTGGAACTCTTCTTCTAGCTGCTTTAGCTTTTCTTGAAGCCTTTGTGTCAATACAGATTTATCGGTTTGATTTATTTCATTTACTGCTGATCCAAGCAAAAATGGATTTTTAGGTAGGGTTCTCCTGGGGGAAATCGTTTTTCGGACAAATGTTGACCTACGTGTGCTATAATTTGTATCTCGGGTGTCTTGCAAGTTAGTCCTCATTGATGGGGATTGAAGTGATTTGTCGACGGGAACGGTAGGGGATTCATAAAATCTTGATGAATTTTTGGTATAAGGCACTTCGGGGGTTTCAATGTTGCTGAATAGGGAGTTTAAAGCAATATTTCCAGAAGAAGTGTCTATTTTTTCCCTTTTGTCCATTTTTTATAAGAAATCATTATGACATCTTTAAGATATAGGCATTCGTATTAAGTGATCAGTGAAGTTATTTCTGTAAATTTTAAATTTTGAGAAAATAATTAAATTTTCAAAAACCGTTATTTTTGTAACCGGAACATATATTAAAGGTAATCACTTATAAAGTTAAATCAATTTATGCGGCTACTTATATAGATATAAATAATATTTTGTTTTTAATCTTATTGAAGTTCTTTAAGCTTAAAAAAGCTTGAATCACGTGATATTAATAATATAACTGTTTATAATCATTTTTCAAAATATTATAATAAGATTTTAATGTTAAATATGATGCTTATTATTAAATTTTTCAATTGATTTTTCAATAATTTGAAGAGCTTGAGAAAATGATTTGGCTTCCAGACAATTACATATTTTCTCTGATCCTTTTTTAAGAGACATATACTCTTCTAACTCCCCCCCCTCCGTGAGTGAACAAAACCATTAGAAAAATCCCTATTTTTTCCCAAAAACCCACCCTCCGTGAGTGAACAAAAATTTTTTTAATAGAAAAAATTTTTATGGAAAAAAATTTTGATATATAAGTGATAATTATTATACAAGCTAATTCTGTTTAATTTTAAATAAATTGCGTTTTAAAACATAAATTTTATAAATTAAATTAATTTTTGCTTTCCAATTTTTATAGAAGTGAGATTTTTTTTAAATTTCGAAAAAAAAATTTTATAAAAAATTTTATATATAAATTTTTTAAAAAAAAAAATTAACCCCGCTCCGTGAGTGAACAAAATTTTTTTGTTCACTCACGGAGGGGGGGGGGAGTAAGAGGCGAGTTATCCATTTTCATACTTGATGGGGACTAGGAATTGAGTAAAATGATCCTTCAGGTGAACATTGAACTATTAAATTTGCTATTTTTTTAAAGGTTTTCTTCAAAGAACTATACTTTTCATCAAGTTTTACAAATTTCGCTATTTTGTCTTTAGCATCTTTAAAGTCAACTGCTCCCAGAATTCTGATTAAGTCATCATTATCTTGGTTTTTGTTTTTACTATTTATTTCTTCAAATTTTGAAGAAAGCTGATTCATTTTTTCTTTGAGTTTTGATATTTCGTCAAGTTCGGGGATTTGAATTTTGCATCTCATTTCTAGTGTGTTTTCTTTATCTTCATCTATGTTTTCAGCTTTATTTGTGGAACTATAAGATTCTATTGCAGGTTTTGTACTTTCATTCATAAAAATCTTGTCTTCTGAGTTCTTTCATTTGAGCTGAGGGTCGAGCTCTGCAAGAATACTGTCATGCTCCCTAGTCTTTGAAATATCATTGAGGGAAATCGTCATTGTTGAAATTTCATTTCTAAGCTCATTAGAAATCTCAATTTCGTTCAAATATCTTTTCTTTGCATCTTCCAAGTTACCTTGTAATAATTTTATATCCGAAATCTTTCCATTTAAAATTTTTTCAAGTTCTTCATATTTTGTTTGGTGACTCTTTATCTGGCATTTTAATTCACTATTTTCTTTACTCTTTTAAACAATTTTTATTCATTTTTTTTCAGTTTTATTCAAGAATTATTTTTGCGGGATTTATATATTGCATTAAGGAGTTAAAGAATATATTGAGCTTAAAATTCAATTCGCTTTTTTCTGCTAAAATTTGTGTAATTTCATCATCTTTCCCTTTCAGCTTTTGATCTCTTTCTTTTATTTTTTCTTTGAATATTTCAATCTCTCTTTCAAGAATTCCAATTCTTTTGTCACAATTAGTCGTTTGAGGAGCATTTCTTTGCTTCAGCATTTCAATTGTTGCTTCGAGTTCATGCTGCAAGATAATCATATCTTTTAATGACTCATCTTTGGCTTTAACCTTTTCTTCGAGGAATTCTGATCTTTTCCTTTCAAAATCCAACATCTTTTTCATCTCCCACATCTCATTCTCTGGATACTTCCCTGTTT
Organism: Blepharisma stoltei; assembly: GCA_914767885.1. Lineage (NCBI taxonomy): Eukaryota > Ciliophora > Heterotrichea > Heterotrichida > Blepharismidae > Blepharisma > Blepharisma stoltei. Next base: position 992,758 of record CAJZBQ010000004.1, on the reverse strand, counting down.
TCTGATAAAATGATTTTCCATACAAGTCCTCTTCTTTAATTTGAACCTTTTTTTCTTCTTCAAAAACCCGGGAATTTTCAATGTCAGCAAAGTCCTATTTCTTTCTTACCTCTTCAATTAAAGACCCTCCTAGTCTATTCAGGGTTTTTCTTATCCTCTCAATATTTCTTTCAATGTTATATCATGCTAAACTGAATTAAAGGCCACATATTTGATAATATATAAAACTATTTATTAACAATTCATTATCTTTTAATTAAATTTTATCAAAACGATCATACTTTCACACATAATTATTTAAAATTTTTATTTCTTATAATTAAAGATCATCATGTGAGCCCACATCTTCATGTCCAGCGGTATCATATATTTTCGAAATGATTGGATTGCAGACTTTTTCTACCTCCTTAAGTTTGTCTTGGTATTCTTCTTTGCTTGCATCAGGATTAGACGACAACCAGCTCAAGGCGTCTTCAACTGCATCTTTAATTGTTGATTTGTCTGATTCTGATAATTTGTCTCCAACCTTTTCTGTGTCTTCTATTGAGTTTCTCATTGAATAAGCATAGCTTTCAAGAGCATTTCTTGCGTCAACTTTAGCTTTAGCCTCTTTATCTTGGTCAGCGAACTGTTCAGCTTCTTTGACCATTCTTTCAATTTCGTCCTTAGAGAGTCTTCCTGTGTCGTTTGTGATGGTGATGTGGTTTTTGTTGCCAGTTCCTTGGTCGACTGCTGCGACATTGAGAATTCCGTTGGCGTCGATTTCGAAGGTGACTTCAATTTGTGGGACTCCTCTGGCCGCTGGTGGGATGTCTTTTAAGTCGAATTGGCCGAGCTTATGGTTATCTTTGGTCATGGCTCTTTCACCTTCGTAGACTTGGATAGAGACCATGGTTTGTTGATCTTGGTAAGTGGTGAAAGTTTGGGATTTTTTGGTTGGGATAACAGTTCCTCTTGGAATAAGAACGGTCATAACACCTCCAACAGTTTCAATTCCTAAGCTAAGAGGAGCGACATCAATAAGAACAATGTCAGCTGTCTCTTCACCACCTTGTCCAGACAAAATACCAGCTTGAACTGCAGCTCCATAAGCAACTGCTTCATCAGGGTTGATACCCATATTTGGTTCTTTTCCATTGAAGAAATCTTTGATCAATCTTTGTACCTTTGGAATTCTGGTTGATCCTCCTACAAGCACAATTTCATCAATATCGCTCTTTTGCATGCTTGAGTCATCAAGTACTTGTTTAACAGGCCCCAAAGTCTTTTTGAACAAATCATTGTTCAAATCTTCAAACTTAGCTCTAGTCAAAGTTTCACTGAAATCGATGCCATCATGGAAAGCTTCAATTTCAATTGTAACCTGATGAGTGCTTGACAAAGCTCTTTTAGCGTTTTCAACTTCTCTCTTAAGCTTTTGTATGGCATGCTTGTTTTTGCTAGCATCGACATTGTTTTTCTTTTGGAAAAGCTTGATCAAGTAGTCCATAACTCTTTGGTCAAAATCTTCACCTCCCAAATGTGTGTCTCCAGAAGTTGCTACGACTTCGAAAACTCCGTTATCAATGGTAAGCAAAGACACATCAAAAGTGCCTCCACCCAAATCGAAGACCAAAATGTTCTTTTCGCCTTGTCCTTTTTTGTCAAGACCGTAAGCAATAGCAGCAGCTGTTGGTTCGTTGATGATTCTTAGAACGTTAAGTCCTGAGATGGCACCTGCATCTTTAGTGGCTTGTCTTTGTGAGTCATTGAAGTAAGCTGGGACAGTGACCACAGCGTGTTTTACTTCTTGTCCTAAGAAAGCTTCAGCAATATCTCTCATCTTGGCAAGGACCATAGAGCTGATTTCTTCAGGGGCGAACTCTTTGACTTCTTTTCCAGCTTGAAGTGAAATATAAGGCTTTCCTTGTTTGTTGGTAATGTCGTATGATAAAAGCTTCTTATCATTTTGCACTGTGTCGTCGTCATATTTTCTGCCAATAAGTCTTTTAACACTATAAGCTGTGCCACTAGGGTTGATGGCAGCTTGGTTTTTGGCGGCTTCTCCGACTAGTCTTTCACCTTCTTCTGAGAGTGCGACGTATGAAGGAGTGATTCTGTTTCCTTGGTCGTTAGGGATGATCTCTACACGGCCATTTCTATAGATACCCACACAAGAATAGGTTGTTCCCAAGTCAATTCCTACAGCAGGTCCTTTAATGTCGCTGTCCTTTGAACCTGCATTGGCTGAAAAGAATAAGCAAGCAGCTATCAATCCAAAGTATGCAAGACCTAATGTTTGCAGTTTTCGAGACATTTTTATTATACACGTGTTATTTATGTATTCAATTTAGCATGATGTAAAGGGTGGACGAATTTTCTGGAATTTAGAGATAAAATAGAGGGAAAGATTGAGGGAAAGAGGTGGAAAGGAATGGAAAGGTTTTGGGAAATAGAAGAAAGGATTTGAGTAATTTTTAAAGAAATTGGAAAATTAAGATTTCTAGATTTTTCATCAAAAAGGAAAAAGTTATTGACTGAAGGGTGTTTTATTATAAGTATGCAAAAATTTATTTGGAAACAAACAAATTATAAATTACTTATGAAATTAGCTGAACAGGAGATTAGGGGTTATTGAAGATTCGAGCAACAATGAGAAAATCTTGCTGCCTTTCCCAGAATAAGTTATTCTAAATATTTTATGATAAGCTTGAATCTCAATTTTAGATTTTAGCATATAAAATCAAGCCTAGGAATGTTTATTTCATCACAATCATATCTTATTTTTGGTTTTCATCGTATACCACTACTTTAAGATTGTCTAATGCTCCACAGTCACCTTCTCTGCTTACTTGTGCCCCTAATTAAGGAATCTCTTTTGATCTTGTGAGGGAATATTAATAAACTGCGCCAGATCGCACCATTCATAAGAATTTTTATCAACTGCTATTTTGAGCTTATAGCAGGGCAAATCTTAAATATTTCATCGCTACCTAACGATGACCCCCCTCAATCTTCATGCCTATTGCAATAAAAATGCAATTTTTTAATATAAAATTTTATATATAGAAAAAATTAATTTTCACGTCTCTTGCAACAATTTTTCGATGCACCTTAAATTTTTCAGTAATTTATATAATGTATTGGTAATATTTTATTTTGCTTATTTATGGCAAATTGATTTTAAAATGCCAAAAAAATTTTGACATGCCATTATATATAAAACTGAGTCTATGGTATGCTAAAATTTTTTTGACATTTTAAAATCAATTTACCATAAATAAGCAAAATGAAATTTATGCAAGGGATTATAGGATTTTGACTAACTCACCTAGAGAAAAATGTAATAATTTTTTTTTATAAAAATGTGAGGCATGAAGATTTTTTCGAAAAATTTTTGTTGCAATAGATGAAGATTGAAGGGGGGGTCATCGTTATATTACTGCTCCAAAAATTAAAGCGCATTTCTCCTAATGCTTAAATCTGTTTTTGATGATTTTCTGCAGATGAATAAGTCATCATAAGAATTAAATGGATTGCAATCTAAGAATCTTGCAAAATGGTCAAACAGCTATCAATTCAGAGTATGCAAGACCTAATGTTGTAGCTTTAGAGACATTTTAATATACCTATATTATTTATGTATTAAATTTAGCATAATATAAGATGGAAGACTTTTCTGGATTTTAGAGACAAATAAGAGATGACAAAATGAGTGAAAGTGGTGGGAGGAGTGAGAAGCTTTTGGAAATAGAAGAAAGGATTTGAATGGATTGAAATTGGAAAATCAAGATTTCAGGATTTATTAGCCATAAAGAAAAAATTATTGGCTGAAGTAAATGAAAGGGGTTTTTTATAAGTATGCAAGAATTTATTTGGAAAACAAAAAAATCATAATTACTATTCAAAATAAGCTTAATATGAGATTAGAGGCTATAGGAGATGCGAGCATAACAATAAGAGAATCTTGCTCCATAAGTTCCAGCCTGGTCAGCATGAAACCCACCCCTCAACCCACATCCCCTACCGCACCTACTCAAAAGCAAAACTACCTAGGATATGCCCCGATGGTCCAATAGGTAAAGGCCATGCGGTATGAAAAATTCTATCTAGCTCCATCTACTATCCCCCCTCCGTGAACGAACAAAAAAATCTTGTTAGCTCACGGAGGGGGGTTAACATTTTTTAAAAATTTATATATAAATTTTATAGAATAAATTTGTTTCGAAATTTAAAAAAATCCTAATTCACAAAAATTGGAAAGCAAATATTCATTTAATTTGTAAAATTTATGTTTTTAAAACGCAATTTGTTTAAAATTAAACAGAATTAGCTAGAAATTTCATTATAATAATTATCAAATTTTTTTCCCATAAAAAATTTTTGTTCGCTGGCGAAGGTGTTTGGGCAAAAAATAGGGATTTTTCTAATGGTTTTGTTCGCTCACGGGGGAGTAAGGATAGAAATACATTCGGGTGATGAATAAAAACTTTCCTCTTCGGTAAGACTTCCCTTAACCCGAAGGCCTACTTCAAAAGTGATAGAAGCATTGTTTTCACCTTCATCTAGATGGGCCCTACCTCTGCTCTATAGTGAGCGTGCCTCGAAAACCAATTTTGTCAATATCACATTTTATTTCTATCTACTATATTAATTAAAACAGTTAATCTTGCCATAAGCGGGTAACTCACTAGCCTTTGCCTAGTTTCGGCTCTAAAAGAGCAGTCTCCATAGACCTCGGAGTTCAAATGAGGAAATGGAAGGCAGCCATCTTGAATTTCCGACCTTAATGCCTGTCCAGGGGATTAGTTCCTTGGGAAGAGCCACCATCTAAATTAGTCAAGGAAAGACTATGTGGTAGGCAAAACTTTTCTAGCCCATCTGCAAGGGCAGGAAAACCTTATGGGGCAAATAAAAATTCCCTCTTCCAAGCCTGAACACCTACTTAAAAAAGGGACAGAGGCCCTATTTTCAGCTTCATCAGGATGGATACTATCTGCTCCATAAGGAGCACGCGCCTCGAGTCCGATTTCCGTCAACGTCACCAATTTTATTTCTTATCTGCTATATAGTAACTTCCTATTGATAACCAGCAAGGTAGGGAAATTCATTCCTATATTTCTTATTATCAATACTTACTCCCCCCCACTCCGTGAGTGAACAAAACCATTAGAAAAATCGCTATTTTTTCCCCAAAAACCCACCCTCCGTGAGTGAACAAAAATTTTTTAAATAGAAAAATTTTTTATGGAAAAAAAAATTTATATATAAATGATAATTATTATAATGAAATCTAGAGCTAATTCTATTTAATTTTGAACGAATTGCTTTTTAAAACATAAATTTTATAAATTAAATTAATATTTGCTTTCCAATTTTTGCGAATTAGGATTTTTTTAAAATTTTGAAAAATAAATTTTTTAAAAAAAAACAAATTAACCCCCCTCCGTGAGTGAACAAAATTTTTTTGTTCACTCACGGAGGGAGGGGGAGTTAGAAATTTGTTTTTGGCAGGGATACAGAGGTTTCATGCCTGAACCAGCCCACCAATTCGTGTCTTTCCCAGAATAAGTTATTTTAAATATTCTATGATAAGGTTGAATCTCAATTTTAGTTTTCAGCATATAAAGCGCAGGCCCAGGCTCACGAATATTTACTTCATCAATTTTATAAGTATCTTTTAAATTTTTGTTTTTATCATATGCCTGTACTTTAAGTTTTGCTAATGCTCCACAGTCACTTCTTCTGGTCACATATGCCCCTACAATAAGGAATCGCTTTTGATCAGATAATGGAATAGAAATAGTTTGCGTTAGATCACACCATTCATAAGAAGTTGTAAAAACTGTCTTTTTATGTCTATAGCCAGGCCAGTCTTCAATATTTCATCCATCACCTCCATTATGTTTTTCCCAAGAATTAAAGCCCATTTCTCCGCATGGATTTTTAATCATGTTCTGTGATGATTTTATGCAGTTGAATAAATCATCATAAGAAGTAAATGGGTTACACTCTAACTCCATCTTTCCCTTAGAGAGCAAAACTATTGAAAAAACACTAGAAAATTTCATCGAGATACACAAATTTATTAAATGAAAAATTTTTATGAAAAGTATTTTGCTTCCTTGTGCGAATTTCTTACTCCCCTTACTTTTTTAACTCTTTCAAGGATAGAGATTAGTTTGTCCCTTTAATAAAGTTTTTCTTGGTCATTAAACTTTCTATTATATTTTGCTCGATAAATAAAACTTATGGGGTATGGGCTATAGTAAGAATCTTGCAAAATGGTCAAATACGTCGGGATCATTTTGGTCAAGATTGGCAATCCAGCTTGCTATTGGCTTTGAAACATAGAAATAGAACTCGTGATTTGGCAAGTGCTGGTGGAAGAAATGATTTAAAGAGAGCAATTTTAATGAATCAGTTGGGCTTAAGAAACTGGAAGCTCTCCTGAAGATAATAATCAGTTCATTCTCATTCATTTGATTTTTTTTAACAGGGCTATTTGAATGGTTTCCCATTTAATACATAAATTTGTCTGGATTAATTTAAGATATTTTAATTTTTTATATAAGTTATATGCTGGGCGACAATATAATATGACAATATCGATATAATTCCAAATTAATTCGAAATACCAACAGTAAATATTTAGTTTATGATGACTATGCTTAAAGCAAAAAAAGCTAGAAATTCAGTAATATTTTCAACTAAAGTCAAGCTTTAACATATCTAGCAAAAACAAAAATATTTCCTCCAGATAAATTGCTTATGCTTTTAATGGGTTTTTGGGCATAATATAGAGGTTTTCTAATGAGTAAATACGAAAAAATCACTATTTAGTAGAAGCAGAATTTTTAATTAAAGCAATGCAATCAAGATCTAACATTTAAAATTTGGCTTTAATTTTTTTACGTAAATCAATTACTTCTAATCTATTATAAAGAACAATTAACTATTTCGCAAGTGTTATAAGCGCAGCTTTAAAAAGTTATTTCCAAATTTTAAATAGCAACCTGCAAGTTATATCGCAAGAAAACCAAGGATTTAATCCAATATTTATTTATCTTTATCAATAATACTTTGCGAAGTTAATCCATTATTCCTTAAAAATAAAGATGAAAAAAGTCCTAATTCTCCTCATCCTTTCTCAAATTATCGCCTCTGAATTTTGCGAGCATAACTACGAATGCAAGTCGCTTCACAACTGTGTTGACGGAGAATGTATGCATAAAGATCTTTTCCCTATAGCAGGAAGTGAGTTTATAGGCACCTTTATTAATATAATTATCAGTGCTTTATCAACTTCAGCTGGTCTTGGCGGTGGCCCACTTAACACAATTGTCGGTCAGCTTTTGTTCAACTATGATTTAACCCACGCAATACCTTTGTCACAGGTTGTTATATTTGGCGGAACTCTGATGTCAGTATGCCTCAAATTAAATGATCGCCACCCTACCATAAAATCGAGGCCGCTTACAGATTATGAATTGATCTCATATTTAATTGTTCCGTTGCTAGCTGGAACCTCAGTTGGTGTTTTCTTACACCTAATATTTCCAGAGTGGCTGATAATAGTGACAATTATTATTGTCAAAATTTATATATCAATATTGGCAACCCAAAAATGGTGACTTGCATATAAGAAAGAAAATTTGGAAAAAGTTAAAAGTGAGGCATCTGCAATGAATGAGATTTTAAAGCCATTAATGGAAGAGGACACAAACCAAATAATAGAAATCAAAGAAAGAGAACCAAGAATGAAAATTTCTTATTCTAGCATTGGGATAGTTGGGATTGTGTATGTAATAGTTGTGCTTGGGTCCTTCATTAGGGGAGGAAAAGGTATGAATTCAATTGTAGGAATAACGCAATGTGATATATGATACTGGATTTATACTGGATTTTACTTCTTTCTCCTTGTTGCTATATCCTGATTATGTGGGAAACTTTTAGTTGACAGAACGCAACGAAGAATTGAAAATGGATATGACTTTGATTTGGGCGATCCTAAGTGGAATAGCCAGTTAGCTATCAAAATTGGATTGATCACTGCATTTGCAGGACTTTTGGCAGGAAGTCTGGGAATTGGAGGAGGGATGATCATGAATCCTTTTATGATTTCAATCGGAATTCGGCCTGAGGTGTCTACATCTTGCTCAAATTTCATGATATTATTTAGTGCTTCCATATCAGTGTTACAATACACAATTGGAGGGATGATCGAACTGGATTATGGACTTTGGCTATTAGGGGCTTCTCTTATAGGAGCTATACTGGGATACTATGTGCTTCGGGCATTGCTAAGAAAAGTCAAAAGGCCATCAATGATAGTCTTATTGATTGCCTTTTTGACCACAGCAAGTCTTATTGGCATAGCCTCTACAGGTATTTTCACAATAATTGAAGAACAATATTTTGGGTTTTCTAGCTTATGTTAAAAGATTTTCAATATCAAATTGAAAATCCTAATAAATATTTGCATAAAAATTATTTTAGTTAATAATCTGCCTGCTTTTCTTCCACAGTTCTTATATATGCCCCTAAATCTGAATGATTGAAAACGACAATATCGTGAGGCTGGAGTTTTAAGCTTTGTTCAGTCGATCTTGCAGCAACCCCAAAGCCTAATGGTACATCATTCATAGAGAACACAACAACACCTTCATATTGAGGCACTCCTTCAGTCATTCTGGCTACGTGTGTTTTCAATACATGGTTTCCATATAAAAATACTTGCTCTCCACCTGGCTTTACCCAGACCTTATATTTGGTGTATTTAGCCAGGTAAGGCAGAGCTGTAATGTGTATTTTGAATTTTCCTGATTTTGTAAAATTTCCAAAGCAAATGCCTGCGGAGAATAGTTCTTCTCTGCCGATAAGTTGGCAGAGATCTAAAACACCTTTGCTCATATAATAAACTTTGTTTTCTTGAAGCCTGAAAACGTAGTCTTCATCAGGCCTATCAATTAAATGTCGGATATTGTCGCCGAGGATCAGCTTTAGTTTGCTGAAGAGGGTTTTTGTTTCTTCTTCTGTCAGCTGCCTCATATTTTTCTAATAAAATTACTTAAAAAGCCATAATTATTTTATCATTATACGTGCATTTCTCTTTGGAAAAATTTTGCATTAATATATCAAATTTATGGTAAATTTGAAAGCTTAATGAGACTTTAATTGGTAATCCTAAGAAAAGAGCTGGATAATTGCTTTTGTTATAATAATTGTTTCAAAATATGGTTGTTTGGTCAGCTTTAAAATTTTTGGGATCTGCTGGAAAGTTTGATCTAAAACACCAGTCATTTGCTCATCCCATCATCGCTTACATCATTGCAGTTGCCAGTTGCTTTTTCGTTTTATACAAGGTAAGCGGTAAAAAATCAACAAAAAAGCCTACAGGAAGACAGCTAAAATACGGTATATTTTTATTCGCATATGCTTTTATTTTGTTTATCTCACGTGTGCGGCAAGATAGTAATAAATAATCAGAGCAGATAGCAATTTATGACATGTTTTGGCAATGTAACATGAGCTTAATATTAACCGGGTTAAGTGCTTTTCTAGGAAGAACTGATATGATGTGCGCTGGAGCAGCTTCAGTTGCCCTTGACCAAACATTATATTGGGTAGATGTTTTAAGCTTTTTACTTACTGGAAAGTTTAAATTAGGAGTTGCAGGATACTTGGCATGGAAAGAAACATCATGAAATAAAATCTTTACTTCTACCCATCATTTATGGTTCATTCCATTAACGCTTTTTGCGGCCAAAAAAATGCCATGGAAGTCTTTCCCAATGTCCGTATGGATTGTTATGCTAATCACAAATTTAAGCAGACTTTCCATTCCTTTTGAAATTCCTTTTAAAGGGCAAATGAGGTATATGAATGTAAATTGTGTACATGAATGCTGGAAAGACATAAAAATACCTATTTTGCATATGTGTGATCATAAAGGGTGGCTTGGCTCTTTTTTCTTATTGAATTTTAATTGGAATGGAGGAAACTTCTTAGGGTTTTTAGTCTATAAGCTTATCTCGAAGATCGCTTATGGAAAGTAATATTTTAGACTACTTTATATAGGATTTTGCTTTAATTAAATTTATTTATTATCAAATATATGATAACAAAATTATTTTATTTTAGAAATACTTATATCAAGATAAAGTAACTGACTGACCTCAAAGGTCTTAGTGATGCCAAGTTCTTTATATACAGCATAAGTATCGTATCAAATAAGTTAATAGCCAGTCCTTAACTTTAATAATTAACTGCAAACCTGCCTTATCTTGAAATCTTGCTAATGATAAATAAATGAAGTTATGATTGAGGGTAACCTGCACGATATAAAATTTCGCATATTTAATGCCGAAGCGCCTTAGGAAAAATACTGGCCCACGTTTAAATATACCTAAAGTTTGCGATAACAATGGGAACTTACTAAATAGGTGTCTAATCTGTCTCGAAAGCATTGAAAAACATTCTGCCCTCGGCATTCTCAATTGCGGGCACAACCAATTTTGCTTTTCCTGCCTTTACGAATGGAGCAAAGTATCAAACAAATGCCCGCTATGCAATTTAAAATTCAACGAAATTGGAAATTCCAAGACATCTGAAGTTGCTTTGGTAGAAAATTCAGACAAGCTTATTGAAGATTTGTATGAAGAATATATTTCTAGCATATTCTGTATACGATGTGGTTCTGATCAGCAAGATGAATTCCTTTTGATTTGCGATGGGTGTGATCAAGGATTTCATACCTTTTGCATAGGAATTAATAGAATTCCTGACCTTGAAGAATGGTTCTGTCATGATTGCATACTTGAAAAGTCTACAGAGGTTAGAAAGAATCAATGGAGAGAAATGGAGAAGGCTGCCGATCAAATTGAAGAAGAGAAGGCGAGAAAGAGATTAAAAAAGTTAGTAGATATGTAAAAAATTAATTTTAAATATAGATGAATTTGAGAGACTGCAAATATGCATTGAACTGTTTATTTTATTGAATTGCTTTTGCCATTATTGGGTGTTATTTATGCAATAGCACTGATTATAACTATATAATTGCTATAATAAAATATTAAAATAATGTTTTTAGCAATTTGTAAACTATCATCCTATTATGGAATTTTTACTAATGAAGAGTTGACAATGAATAAACTTTCTAAAACAAAAAGTCAAAAATTATTCTTCGATATTCGTAAACCCTTAAGAAATACATTTTACTGGAGAAAAAATGGATTATAAAGCTTTCATAGAGTTCGAGAAGGATTCTCATTTTTAAATTGGAACTTAGCCATAATAATTAAAATTAAAAATACTTATATTAATTCAGTAAAATATGTCTTAGCATTATCCTCACTTGCAAATTATATATGTATATCTTCGCAAATTTTGTTACAGTCTTCATTAGATCATATTAAACGGTGCTCCATATAAAGAAGCACTAAAGATCATTTGAGATAATCTCTCTTCTCGTTCTCGAGCATTTAGCAACTCAACAACGAGAGTTTGGTTCATTTCGCAGGTTTCCTTATACTTTTTGTCAAGCGTGTCCAAAGCATTTTGCATTTCAACTTGCTTTGCTTCAAGCATTTGACACTTTTGGAGAAGTGGTTCAGACGCCTGCTGAATAATTCTTGCCACTGGAGGTGGAAAGAACTCAGAAGTTTTTCGGTGAATTTCAACCAAAAGACTTTTATTGCCTTTTACGAAGCAAGGGTGGCTAAAAATTTGTTTATCTCCTGAGTCTCTCACTTTGTGGAAATCGTACATGTTCAGTTGCCTAATAAAACTTGCTAAATTCTTGTGTTTGAAATAAATAGGAAGAACTTGATTCATAAACTCGCCTTGATTTTTAATAGTAAAAGATTTCCCATCATCACTCCAGCAGACAATGTCTTGAAATTCATCAAGGCTTAAAAGATCAAATGTTTTGGAAAGAAAGGATGTCGGACGAGCCGACTTAGAACGTTTTCGATTCATCATATAATTTACATTAATCCTTTTGAATTTTCCATATTGTTCTAGAATACACTTTATTTTGTCCTAAAATTTAGATGACAATCTAGAAGTTTCTGGTCCTTTTCACTGCGAATTAGTATTATGTAAGCACTCTTTAAGAATAATGAGAGGCTATTAAGTAATAAAAAATAATAAATATGAGCTATAAATTTTATTATATTTGCAAATTAGGTTTGAATCCGTAAGTAAGTTTGGTTTAAGAAGAAGATTATAAGGTAAAAATTATTTGCAAATATATGTAATAATTATCTAAATTGCAACATAAAAGATTTTTATAGAAAATATACCAATTGCCCGAGGATGGCGCAAGATAGCGCCATCCTCGGGCAATTCCTATATCAAATCTAAAATTTATTGATTTAGGCTCAATTAGAATCTTCTAAAGACATAAAGCATTTCAACTGTACTTGCAATCTGCGTTTACTTTTTTAATTTATAGTTTGCATCTTTAGCGTGAAAAATTGGATCTATAATATATAAAGAACTTTTTAGATGTAACTTTTATATTGATAATATGAAAAAATTAAAAATAATCGGAAGTTATTATTTATAAATTTTCATGGTATAATTTTCAAAATTAGAAGCAGCTCCAAGAAAGTAAAATAAAAGAGTTATAAATGAAATAAGAATTGCCACTTTAATTGATCTGCTATTTCTTAAGCTGAAAAATATTTATAAAGGAAATTAATTTTTCAAAATTAGTATACTATAAATAGCAATAAATGCTTTAGATAAAGTGATTATTTTGAAACTTATTAAATTGAGTTTGCTTGACTCAATCAGTGAGAAACAGAAGTTGCTAAAAATTTAATTAAAAATGAGATTAATTGCAGGCAATTAATTAATGCAGGAAACGAAATACAAGTGCTCTCGAATCAGAGTAAAAAATTGGGAAAAAAATACTAAAATCTTCAATCACTGTAATATTGCCATTTTTCTGAGATTTAGCATGGACAATTTCTGCATAGCTTGCAAGCTTGACTAAATTTAATTGCATCTAATTTTAAATTACTGCATTCCTCATATCACTCGAAAAACTTGCTAAAGCATTCGCCATTGGCATTCGAGTTTTATCACAAAAATGTCTTTTATCAAAAACAAGTGACTTAGCATTTTCAAGTTCCTTGTCTGGCTGTTTCAGCCTAAATAAAATTTACTTCAATAAAGCGATTTCAATCATTTTCTTTTCATTCTTCAAAAATAAATTAATTGGGTTCTTTCTTATTTTTTTGAAAAATATTCTCCACTCTTCTTCATCTCTCCTCCTCCTTTCTCTTTCTTCTATTTCTCCAATCGTTTTTTCATTTCATTTTTTCTTTTTTTGTTCGTTAAATGTTTCCAGTAAAATGGAGGCTTCTTTATTAATGCAGTTTAACAAAAATTCACATACTGAAAGAAAATCTGGGTGAGCTGAATATGTCAGCTTAAGGGTCGCTTTTAATTCGAAAATGAGATCCTCAAGAAAATATAGCAATCTAATTGAAGATGGAAATATTTTGTAATTTTTTTTAATTGTAAAAGAAAAATCGGGGAAATCAGGACATCTTTTCGGGTGTCTAATGGAAGTATCTAGGCGGGGTATAGGCAGCTCCAAATTTTCTGTTGGCTTGATTGGAAGAGAAATTTGTTTTTCAATTAAAATTGGCTGCTTTGAATCGCTTTCAAGCTTATCAATAGCTTTTCTTTTCCTTCTAAAAGACAAGCCATTATCAACTTCACACTGGTTCATTGCTTCAGATTTTTTTTCTCATTCTTCATGTTTTAAGTTTATTAAACATTCTTCAACTGGCTCAATTTTACTGGTCTTTTCTTCTTCTTTTCCTATCGATTCATTAAAGTTTATTTTTCTGCATGATAGCAAATTTGAGTTAATTTGAACATTTTCTTTGAATTTTAAAGATTGTTCAATATTACTTTTGCTGATCGATAAGGGTGCTTCATTTTCATTTTTAATACTTTGAGCTTCAAGATCACCTATTTTTATTTTTCTTCTGAAAGTTAAGCCATCTTCCGTTTCTTGATTGGTATATTCAAATCTATTTGCTTCATTGATCTTTCTACAAGAAGAAAACAGAAGATCGCTAATAGGCTGCGATGATGCTTCCTTACATTGATCCTTTTTGTCTGATGCCTTAATTCTTCTCCTATAGGAAAATCCATCCTCTGTTTTGCAGTACTCATACTCGGATTTCAAACACGCTTTTGACATATTTATATGGCATTAACTCTTGTAATTTTGAAAGGCATAGAATTATCTAATATTGGTTATTTTTACTTTGAGTTTATATTTAATTTTTCAGTGATTATCTATGATTAGCATTTAATATTATAATTAATTATAATTAGGGGTCTTCTCCTTTTATCTCTCATCCGAGATGAATCTTCGTAGAAGACTGGTCCAGCTGCTAGTGAACCTCCCTTGGCATTTCAGCATTTCCACAAGAGATAGCTCTCCTCCTGCTTCCAGTCTGGCTCTTAATGTTGTTTTGAAACCTGGAGTATGCAGGTTTTGACTTGACGGCTGTTGCTTGAGTGGCTAGAGTTCTAGCTAGGAAATAAACTCTCTTTCTAGTATCAGCATTAACTAAGTCTTTATTGTCTCAACTAGTGGTCTCTAGGGATAAAAAAATCTTTTTTCCCAAATGTCCATCGGAAAGACAAAAATTGTTCATTGCCGGATGAGGGAGGCAAAACCCAACCGGAACAAAAATACCCAGCACTCGTAGACTCCGTTTTCTGCTCTGTTGGCTTCAAGCCGAATAAGATCCCAAACTCGAAAAAAGGTCCGGAAGAGGACTCGTTGGTGACGTTTCCCTTTTATTGTTTATCTATGATTAGCAATCAAATGATTTTTATACATTTATTCAATCAATATATAATTTCTTACTGGAGATAATCCATTTACCGTATCCAAATTTGCACACTTCTCTATTTTTACCAGAATCCTTATATAATACCTCAATTTCTGTTTTCTTATCTTTATTTCATTTTTTCAATCTCTTTATATTCTCCCGTTTCCACCTAATAAATCATACTCAGTTTTCATCTCTTAAATTCTCTACTAGCAGAACAATAAAATGGAACAAACAATTAATCCTAGGCGGAAACCAATGACAAGGTTAAACCTCCAAGATACCCAACCAGTCCCACAGTTATCTTTCTGTGAGTCTCCCAAGCATATACCAAAACTACGAATTCCTTCGTCAAATGTGAACAAAAGCGATTATTTATCCCCTCGCTTGAGGAAACGAGCAGAAACTCAAAGTTTAGCCGACATTTCCTTCAGTTTTGATCATGGAGATCTAAGAACACCGAGGTGCATCAAGGCTAACCACGGAATCGACATTTTGCCCAGTCCAAGAATTAACTATACTTCGAGGCAACATCGAGGTTCAGTAACTTTTATTAACAAGAGAGCAATTGCTACCAATTTGTTATTAGACACTTTTCCACATATGTAATCTTGCAAAGAAGGTTGAGATTTATAAATTCAGTAGATATCTAATTCCCAGCAAGCAAAAAAATTAGAAAATTATTGTTTTGAAAAAATTAGCCTCCTTTGGCTAGAGACCAAAAGGATTAGCAATACAAAATTTTTGTAATAATAATATGGCATATAATTAATGATTATATAATTTTAAATTATTTTAGAATTTTTCATTCCAAATATATTGAAATATAGAAGTTTTATATAGGATTTTTAAAAAAAATTAACCTCCTTGGCTAGCGAGAAAACATATCATTCTTTAAAAAATAAAATGGGATAAGTAAAACAGATATAAATAAAATCGAATAATTCAAATTTATGGATTTCCTAATTTTGAGGTGTGCAAATTATTCTTTTTCGTTCAATAAAAAAACCAAGCTAAGTTAAAAATTAAATAAATTTATTATTAATGAGATAAAATTAGAGATCTAATTCAAATATATAATTAATTCTTAACTCTTACTCATAATTTTTTTTTTTTACTCCCCCCCCCCCTCCGTGAGCGAACAAAAAAATTTTGTTCGCTCACGGAGGGGGGTTAATTTTTTTTTTTAAAAAAAATTTATATATAAATTTTATAAAAAAATATTTTTTTTCGAAATTTAAAAAAAAATCCTAATTTGCAAAAATTGGGAAGCAAATATTAATTTAATTTGCAAAATTTATGTTTTAAAACGCAATTTGTTTAAAATTAAACAGAATTAGCTCTAGATTTCATTATACTAATTATCACTTATATATCAAAATTTTTTTCCATTAAAATTTTTTCTATTAAAAAAAATTTTTGTTCACTCACGGAGGGTGGGTTTTTTTGGTCAAAAAAATGGCGATTTTTCTAATGGTTTTGTTCGCTCACGGAGGGGGGGGGGGGGTTTAGCATAATATTAATTAAATCAACAGGTATCTACATAATAAATAAATTTTAATAAAAACAATTTCATAGATAGAGTTAACTTTAAAAAAATTTTACAATTTTTCTTAAATTTCTCATTTTATCATATTCACGATTTTATCAAAAATGTTTTACAGTTTCAGGGCCTTCAAAGATTTAATGAAAATCTAATTTTAATGGCATATTTTGATGGTTTCATAACCGAATAAGCTAAAAAATGAGCAAAGTAATTTGATCACTTTCCATTTATCAAAATATTTGATGATGTAGATTATAATAATGGAGACTTGCTGGAGTCAATTCGGAGTGAGCTGGTGTGTATGTTTATATTTATTTGCAGCAGTTTCATTCTCTATTTTCACTTTTACAGTACCCTTAATTTAGATTTTCCAAATTGTTTATTATATTCGACACACCGAAAAAACAATTAAGCGTCATCTATTAGTTCTTTGTGTCACTTCTGCCCAGTGCCTAGTGATGACAACTCATTATTTAATAGTGGGAGATGATTATAATATCCTGTACATGCTTATGGAATATATGCAGTTCGTTTTCTACACTAGCATCTGTTACTACTTTTCTTTCCAAGTATACTCGCTTGTCGGGCATTTAAGTCGAATTGATAGACTTGGATCCTGCTTGCTTGGGTTCAATTTTTTATATTTATCAGGCTGCGCTCTTTATTTCGTAATTGAACAGTTTAATGATAAAGACATATACAGCTGCAGAACAGGGCTTTGGCTTTATATGAGATCCAACAGCTTTGTCTTAACTTCTGTTTTTCTTATGATTGGGATCAGAACAAGAAAGCAGCTCAGAATTGTTAGCACTTCAACGATTTTTATTACAAATCTAGACAAAGAGAAACAATTATGGTGAAATCTAATTAGGTATTTACTAATGATCATCTTTACTTCAAGCACAGCTAGTTTTTTCAACAATATTTATTACTTTATAAATACAAAGCCTAATTGCAATGAATATTTTGATGGAAACCAAAGCTTAAATATTTTTTTATTTGCCATGACAAGGGTGATTTCTCATTATTTACCTATCACAGCATGTCTCTATGTTTTTTGGAACAGCATGAAGCCGACACCTATAGATAAACGTGTAAATATTATGCAGGATAACCTTTTGGAGAGCTTTGAGAGTTCGCCAAGGGATTTATATGAAAGTCTTGCTCAATCACGATTGCGATTCAGCTCAGTTATAAGCAAAGAACCATCTTTATAATTAGTTTAAATTGTATTTTTATGATTAACAAATATGCGACCAAGTAAATATAAAGAGCCTTCTTCTAGTGCAATAAATGCAGCAGCTCTGCAAGACCATTTATTAAGATCTCTGGGATTTAATAATGTTGAACTTCAACCCTCAACTGTGAAGCCGAAATCAAATCCTCTTGCATCATTTGGAAGAAAAATCGTAAATGATAGGAAAAATCATTTGAAAAGCAAGCCTCATGATAGCGATATAGAAGAAATAAGGCAAAGAGCCCAAAATTTTCAAAATAAACTGACACTTGCACAGAGACTGGGGTTAATTGAAAAACCAGCGGCACCTCTAAATGAAGATCAATGACTTAGGGTGGAGCAAAAAGCACAGTCAAGAGGAGAACACAAAGGATGCTGTCCAATTTGCCAAGAAGTGTTTGGGAGGGCTTCTAGTGTCATTTTAAGCTGTACTCACGTTTTTCATAAGCAATGCTTACAAAGTTTCGAAAAATACGCAAAAATCAAAGTATGCCCCATCTGCAGAAGAAATTCTTATGAAAAGAAGAATTATCATAAAACTGAAGAGTTTTATAGGGAACAGTGCGCTATAAAGATACAAGCTTATTATAGAGGCTACAGAGCGCGAAAAGCTTATATGGAACATCTCAGATTGAACCCTCCTCAGCATCCTTTAGTTAGGAGAAAATATTTTGGACAGCAGTTGCATGGATTGACTGACAAATTGACAGAGGACATGGATAGGAGAGAAAGGTCTATTGAATTCTTATTCAGGCAGCTTGATGAGCAGCAGGAGGCTTCTCGACAAGTTTTTCAAGCTTTTCAGCGGCAGCAAGCAAGAACTGGTTCTCAAGCACAGCAAAATAGAGAAAATTCGGAAGAATGGGAGCATATTAAGCATCAAGCATTAATTAGAAATGATAAAGAGTGCGCCATCTGCTTGCAATCTTTTCATGACAGAAGAGAAAAATGCGTGCTGTCTTGTTCTCATGTATTTCATTCAAAATGTATAGAAGGTTTTGAATATTTTGATATACATAAAGAACATCATTGTCCAGTGTGTAGACAACAATACTCAAGAACAACATTTCATTAAATTATCCTTGTAAAATGAATTTCTATATAACCCATAAGTATTTTTTAAAGTTCTTGAACATTAAATCAAGGTTTTATTATAATCATGAAGATTTGCAGACATTTTAGAGTATTAAAATGATATCTCAACTTTTCCTTCTTTCTGCACGTGGCGATACAATCATAACAAGAGACTTCCGAGGAGACCTTATTAAAGGCACAAATGAAATCTTTTTCAGGAGAGCCAGGTTTTGGAAAGGAGATCCTCCTCCAGTATTCAATATTGAAGGAATAAATTTCTTGCACATAAAGCGAAGTGGACTATATTTGGTAGCTACCTCTCTTCACAATATTTCCCCCTCGTTTGTATTTGAGATGCTTTATAGGCTGGTTACAGTGATAAAAGACTTCTGTGGAGTTCTGACAGAAGAAGCTATCAGGAAAAATTTTGTTCTTGTATATGAAATCATTGATGAAATGATGGATTATGGGTACCCTCAAAGCACATCTACTGAACAAGTAAGACCTTTTATTGTAAATGACGCTGTCGCTGTAGAACAGTCTACTCCAAGATTTACCCCTGGATTTCTAACTCCAAATACAGTCTCCTATACAGAGCGCCAAAGACCGATTCCCACAAACAGCTCAAAGAAGCAGAAAAATGAGATTTTCGTAGACATTTTAGAAAAAGTTTCAGTATTATTCAACTCAAATGGATACATTCTAAACTCAGCTATTGATGGCTGCATTCAAATGAAATCGTACTTAAAAAACAACCCACAGCTGAGACTGGCTTTAAATGATGATTTAGTGATAGGAAGAAATAATGGAAACTATGGAAGCACTGTCCTAGATGACTGCAACTTTCATGAATGTGTCAATTCGAATGAGTTTAATGAGTTCAAAATTTTAACTATAAATCCTCCTGATGGAGAATTTGTAGTCATGAATTATAGGATTAGAGGGGATTATCAGACACCTTTTAGGATTTTCCCATTTGTGGAAGTGCTGACTCCGTATAAGCTGGAGCTGCTGGTGAAGGTTAAATCATGCTTTCCTGAAACCCAGTATGGATCTAATGTAGCTGTAAGAGTGAACTTACCAAAAAGCTCATCTTCTGTGGCATTTGAAATGCCAAAAGGGCTAAGTGCGCAGCAGTCTGAGTATAGAGACCAAGATAAAATTGCTGAGTGGACAATAAAGAAATTTCCAGGTGGGGCGGAATATGCAGTTAAAATAAAAGTAAGCTTAGCTTCACCTTCAGGTTCTAAAGAAATCGGCCCAATTTCAATGAATTTTGAAATACCAATGTTCAATGTATCGAATTTGCAAGTTAAATACCTGAGAATTGCTGATCAAGGAAAGGTATCATCTCCATGCAGATGGGTGAGATATGTGACACAGTCAAGTTCTTATGTTTGCAGGGTTTAAGAAGATATTTTTAATCATTTAATCCATATAAGCTTATTTATAGAGGTTTCCTCTATATAGCGCCGAAAAAGCGCAGACATTTTCCCAGGAGCTTTCCAAGTTCGTCGGACCGAATCGCTTTTTGGTCCGACCAAGGCATTGATTTGGTGCAACCAACCGATAAATTCCGATCAGAATTATCGGCCTTACAGTGCCAAACATAGGAAACTTCTATATACAAATAAAGTTAAATTAAAGTTATTTACAGCGATTAGTTGGCGAATTCTTCATTATTAGAAGATCCAGGAAGCTTTTTTCTATATTTAGTCCTAATAACTGCACCTTTGGGAATGTCATTATTATTTTCAAAGTTGTTTTTAACCAAACTATTGTATTCAGGATCATTCGAAGAGGTTGGAAAATCGTTATTAACGACGTCGCCTCATAAAGGGTCCCATCCTAGTCTTCCAGCCTCTTCCATGATATCGCTTGGAACTATATTAATAATATATTGCTTTGGAGAATGGTCAGGAAAGAGCTTTTTATGAAGTTGCGACGGAAAGTTATCGTTTGAGTCTGGAAGAAATTCAATTGAGAATCTTCTTATAGCAAGATGATTTGTTATCTGGAGAAGTGGGGATTCATCCATACTATGAGGACTCATAAATTCATTCAATGGAATGCAAGCATTCAATGATGCCCTACGCTGCCGATTCATAAATTCTTCAATTGTGGAATAAGCTCGAACCTGAGGAGTTGAATAACCTTGAAAATCTTTAAACATTTTTTATAATATGGCAGTCATTTAATGAATTTACTGAACAGAATCTCAGATTTTTTTTAAATTAAGCAAAGAATCTTTAGAAACTATTTAAGGGAATGCTAATTGATTGCAAGCCCGTTGATTGATATAATGCGTTACATTAATAAATTAAGCCAGATGATATTGCATTTTTTGTTAATAAATCGTGATTTGCAATTAAATATATAGTCGGCTAAAAGAAAAAATCAAAATTTTGATCCCAGCTCTGAGGTTTTATTAATAAGTGGTACAATACACAAGATATGAATAAGATATAAAGTATCTCTGCATGATTTTACTCAGAATTAATTATACTTGGTAATTGTTTTTAAATTAAGACTCAATAAGAGAATTAATTTCTTTTGACTCTCACTTCTGGAGAAGAATTCTTAAGAATACTAGTTGACTAAATTTGAGGTATAAAAAAATATTTATAGAGAATTCTAGAAATGTGTATATTAAATATTTTTATTCAATTATTTATTAGCACGAATTTATTTGAAATTTACAATTTCCTATGATATCAAAGGAATATAAAAGCCTTCTAAATGATTCACGCCGTCAGTAGATTCATAAAATACACTCTAATAATGCCATCTATTTCGTCAATCAGTTTTAAAAGCTGTTTCTCTTTATTTGATCTTTATGCCCAAAATATCATAAAATAATTATAATAGAAAATTGAAATTTAAAAATATAGCAATTGCATTCATTGTGTACTCAGTAGCATTCTATCCTTTATGTGATACAAACTTGAGTGTTTTCACATATTTTTGACATTTTTAGTTTTTTTTGAAGTTATATTCGAATTTAATTTTTAGATTCTGCAAAGATACTAATATAAAATCAAATTTTTACTAGCTCAAAGAAACAATTTGGTCAGGGAAACCAAAATAAAGCATTTTAACCTTCTAACAAAAATGTAGAAAGCAAATAGATTGCTGAGAATAAACATATGGAATATTCCTACCATTTTATTACTTCTATTTGAAATTAAGCTCCTTTATATTACTTTGGCTTCATTGCGGAGCTTGTCAAGGAGCTGATCAACGCTTTCTACCTTTATTCCTGCTTTTCTCTTGTCTGGAGGCTCAACAGACAGTGTTTGGTAGCCAGGAGTTAAGTCTACACCAAGCTTGTCAGGGGTTAATGTTTCCAATGGTTTTTTCTTAGCTTTCATTATTGAAGGGATTGCTGTAAATCTAGGGGTATTTAGTCTTAAATCACACGTTAAAACAGCAGGAGGAGGGAACTCTATAGTCTGTAACCCACCATCTATTTCACGCGTTGCCCTTACTGTTTGGTTGATTTCTAATTTATTTAGAAAAGTTGCTGAGGCCAGTTAGATTAGATTAGATTAAGCCGTTTGCCTTGCAGGGCCGGGGATTCGTACCCCTAGACGCTCATCGCCCCTGAAAGAGCCTCGGCGGACACCCTCCTTGTTGCCTCAAACAAGGGATTCGCGCAACCAGTCTTGACTTCCACGGCTTCTAGAGTCTAAGGGCCAGCCACCTGGGTCGAAACTCCCAGTTTCTCGTTGGGCAAATACCGTCTTCAGGGTCTGAGGGTCATATTGCCCTCAAACATTGGCCGACCTTGCCCTTTCCAATGGTTGTCCTGGAGGAAAAACTCCAAGTCCGAGAATTAGCTCCTCGGGCTCGAAGAAAACCCAGCCCGACTATACATAAAGGATTACCGGCCCTTTTCCACCTAAATCTCCGACACTGGGCTGTTGCCTGCTGATGTTGAAGAAATAGGGTCGAGAGGTCGGGTGGTCTGTCGTCACCATTTTTTATGTATATGCCTGAGGCCAGTTAAGTAGCCCAGCTAACAGCTGTCCGACTTGGTTACTATCTGAATCAATTGACTGTTTTCCAAGAAGGACTAAACTGTAGTTATCTCTTGCTATAAGTGCTCTGAAAATTTGTGCAATGCTTAATGGGAGAATATCTCTATCAATTCTTTCTTCAACGTGAACGTGAACAGCTTTATCTGCTCCCATTGCGAGTGCAGCTCTTAGGACATCAGAAGCTTGTTTAGGACCAATAGTTAATACAGTAACCTCTGATGCTTTTCCTGATTCTTTCAATCTGACTGCCTCTTCAACAGCAATTTCACAAAAAGGGTTCATGGCCATCTTCACTGTACTGAGATCAACACCTGAGTTATCAGGGAGTAAACGAACTTTGGCATAGGCATCAATAACTCTTTTAGCACCCACAAGAACTTTGAGCATATTTATAACTTAATTCCATTTAATTTGACATTCTGCTAAATTTGTTTATTTATTTTCAGTATTATATCTTAAAATAAGTCATAAACATGGAGAAATCTCCGGATTTCCGAATTCGAAATAAATCGTCTAATTCGCGGTTTACAGCACAAGTAGGAAAAAATAGGCAGCGTGTTAGGAAATCGCAGTCAATAGTTTCAGATTGAAAATCGCAAATGGGATCTATTGAGACCGAAAAGCCAAGTGAAGTGACGATGGATTCGACAGAAAATAAAGATTTTAAAATATTATTGGAAGAGATAAGGGAATTAGATAGAAAACAAAGAAATGTAAAATATATTTAGCATATAGCTCAAGTCAGAGTTCAAATCGGGAAGCAAAAAGAACTTATCAACGAGATGATAAATTCAAATATTTTTTATTTATAAATTTATCTAAATTTCAAATAATTTTTTCTTTATACTAACGAGTTATAAAAAATCTCAAAAGTGAAAACGAAGAATTAAAACAGCGTAATAGACGAAGGAGGAGAATTAATCCAAGGCAGCTATTAAGGATACTGCAAACCAATATAATGCAGGAACAATATAGAGATGAAGAATATGAACAAATGCAACTAGAAATGATAATAAATCAATCATACGCTGCTGAGCAAGAGATCTACAGCCATCGCCATAATGATGAAATCCAAAATACCCTTCCTTCAGAAGAAATCGTAACTTCTACTCAGAATATCCCAATCCCCAATACCAACTCTGACCATCTCTGCTCAATTTGTATCAGTCTAATAAAAACCAATACAAATTCAAAAACCCTCGAAAAATGCGGGCACAAATTTCATCCCGAATGCATTGACGGCTGATTAATCTCTAATCCCCATTGCCCAATTTGCCACACATCAATTAATTCATAATTACTGCATAATAAAATTTATTTTATAAAATTAGCTGTATATCCAATTTTCAAACAAAAGAGTTGGAGGCCACAATGACTTAGGATTGATATCTTGGTATTTGTGATTTATTGACTCAAGCCTTGTATATTGAGGATTGCTTCTAGCCTCAAGCCAGATCTCTTTTACATGCTGAACTGCATGCTCAAATTCTTCATTTGAGTATTTTGGGAAAAATAATTTTTTGTCTTGGAATTCTACAAATCTTTGAGTAAAAGCACAGCTTATATATAGGATTGCAGAGGCTAATAGAGAAGGAGCGCAAAAAATGCTATCATAAGATAGGAGCATCAGGTCTGATAAATATTGAGCAATTCTATAAGTCTCTTGGTCAACATTTAGTAATGATTGATAAGCTTTCATGAAAAATAAAATAGTTGGAGACAGTAGCCTGAATTTCAGAAGATTTAAAATATCTTTTTCCATTGTAACTACTTGAGATGGGGAATATTCATCTGCTGTAATGTAAGCGTATTCAATTGAATTTTCTTGCCGATAATATTCTTTAGATCTTTCATGGAAAACATCAGCTATTTTCATACAAGTTACTCCGACAAGCTGAAGCTTAGATCTATCAATAGCCAACTTGCCTAGTACTCGATCTATATAGCTGACAGCAAGATGAAGAGTTTCATCGTTAACCTCAAAATGGACACTTACATCGATAAGCCAATCAATCAGTATACTTCTCATAGAGTGGCTTATATTTGATTGAGAATTCAAATAATTAAAATATGGCGTCTCCACCTAGCATGGCCTCTCGGCCATGCAGCTTCCGAGCACATATTTTAATTATATCCGGCAAGGTTTTACTAACCCAGAAATGGACAGCAATGCTAGGTAAGCAATTCTGGTACTGTACAGAGCCTAGCCCTCAGTCCAAATTCAGGATTAGGTTTTTTTACCTCGAAGGGAAGGAAGGGTTCAGGTTTGGAAAGGGCAAGCCCAGCAAAGTCTACAGGGAATACCTAGACCAATTGGGCAAGCGCCTAGCGTGAAACTGGGAGTCACGCCCCAGGACTTGAATTTTTCCTTTTTGCCGAGAGGTCACCAGAAATTTCATTTTTTTTGGGATTTTTGTGTGGTCAACTTCGTTCACTCAAGCAGCTAGCCGCAGAAGTCCATAGCCCGCCCACTCAACACTCAAGCCGCAAGGAGAGGAGTAGACGTCCAGGCGAAATCTCACTTCAGAATACCAGGCTCATCAGGAGCTGAAGAAGGAGAAAGGCAGTGTCCGAGCAGATTCTCTTGGGCCAGCGAACCATTGCCCCAATTCAAACAAGGTGGAACCGAAGACGGCGCAAAGCAGGTGAATCCCGCATTGGGATCCGTGGTGACTGCGTAATCAAAACGGCAGACGCCTTCTAATTTCTAAGTTAAGTTAAGATTGAGAATTCAAATAGTTCGAAGGAAGCAGCTCAGATTCTAAAGCATGGAGCTGGGCTATATAATTTGGGATTTCAAACTCAAAAGAAGGGCACAATATTTGAGGGGATTGAGATGCTAAAAATGGGTGGCTTAAAGCCTTAGCAGCTGTTATTCGTGTTGCAGGGTTTGGATCCAAACATTTCTGCAATAAATCAAGCCCATCTTCTCCAATGATTTTTCCCATTTCCCTTACTCCCCTCTCTGTGAGCGAACAAAATTTTTTTGTTCGCACATGGAGGGGGTTAATTTTTTTTTAAAAATTTATATATAAATTTTATAGTAAATTTTTCTTTCGAAATTTAAAAAAAATCCATATTCGAAATAATTTTAAAGCAAATATTAATTTGTTGAAATTCAAACTGTTTAAAATTAAACAGAATTAGCTAGAGGTTTCATAATAATAATTATCATTTTTTTTTCTTTAAAAATTTTTATATTAAATTTTTTTTGTCAATGGGATTTTTACCCAAAAATCGGGATTTTTCCAATGGTTTTGCTTGCTCACAAATGGGGGGAGTTAGTACTGTAAAAATTTGCTCTCTTGCAGGTACGAGTTTCGCAAAAACATTTTTAAATGTTTTTGAATTTTTTAGAGCTATAACATCAGGGAAGTTAATAGGTGTTCAGCTTGGGAACGATTTTGCCTGAATAGGGTAAATATCAGAAGGAACTCCTGTCACTTTAAAAATTTTGAACAATTGTTCAATTTCGCTTTCGCCGTTGAATAATGCTTGGCCAGTTATTAACTCTGCCATTAAGCATCCAACAGTTCATACATCTACCTCAAAACCATATATGTCTTTGCGGAATAACAGTTCAGGAGCTCTATACCATAGTCTCCTTGCTTCTCTTCCTGACCTATCTCTTTCTTTTGGATCTTCTGGAGTGTATTGGCCATGAGGAATTGACGTTAGCCTTGACAAAGTAAAATCAGCAATTTTTACTGTTCCTGAGCCTGATATAAGAATATTGTCAGGCTTTAGGTTTCTATGGACAATTCCTTTGTTGTGGATATATTGAAGTCCTACGAATAGCTGCCTGATTAGATCTCGAACATTTTCATTTGAAATTTTATTCTTATCAGATGTAGAGGTTTTAATATATTCTTTCAGGTTGTATTCTTCATAGTCTGTGCAGATGTAGACTACTTTGCCCGAGACTTCTCCGCCAATGAGCTTAACAACATTTGGGTGTGAGAGTTCTGATAGGTAACTGATTTCTCTCAATAAGGAAGTGGGCACTCCATCATCATATCCAGCGTTTGTTACATCTAAATACACTTTTCTGAGCATCACAGGGGCATCTAGGCTTCTTAGAATTCCTCTAAAGAGCTTTCCTTTGGATCTTCGCTCGACTAAGCATTTTATGCATCTCACCATCCATTTCATCTCTATTTGTTTTGATTCCAAGTTCTTCCATAGCATTGGAGTATTGGCTAGCTGCCTTCATAATTTAGAGACTAATTGAATTTTCATCACTAAGTCTTTTGCTGAGAAAAAATCAAAAATATAAATCAGGATTTCTGTTGGAAGAGCATCAAAAGGCCTGAAGCATTTCTTTTGCGTAATTTCTTTACCTTTCTGCTGACTTCGATTTTCGATATTATTTAGAGACAGCTCAGATAGGCATTCCCTTTGCTTTGGTTTTCGTTTTAATAATCGATAGTTTCCTCTGAGTCCCTCTTTCTTCATATTTTAAATTTAAAAATTAGATTCATGAAATTTGATTTTAATAAAAAAATTAAAGCTGTTTTGAAATTAATTTATTAAAATTAAACTTATAGCCTATATAATTTTTGATTAAGCCTTTTTTTATTTAATCTTGCTGTAAAAATGTTTAAATTAAACTATATAAGGAATTAGTATATTAACTTATTGCCCTTTTAGAAAATTAATGATACCAAAATTTGATGAAAACTGATTATTGAAAATAGATATAGATTTTTTTATTAAAGATGAAGATCCAGAATTTTAATAGCTATTTTAGCTTATTGATAAATTTTTAACTCTAATAAAAGCTGTTTTTCAGCTCGTCTTAATGCTATTTATATTAATTTTGTAGATGATTGTAGAGTATTTAAATTTGATTTTACTTATAGGGAAATAAGAATTAATTCTATGAAAAATTTTCGATGTAAATGAGAAGATTTTGGCGAAATTTCTCCTCATTTTGGCATCCATGGCACTTTATTGCTCTTCTCCCTTTTTATATCATAATAAATTGTAGATAAGCCTATTTCATTGGCTTCGTGTATTATATGTAGATAATATTCAAAAAAGAATCCTTTGCATTTATCAGCGGCCAAGCAACATATTTTCAGCTTCTTTCTATTAGGTTTGTTTCTATGGCTGAGTAATTCTAAAATGTTTTTCTAATCCTTTGCTTATCGGATCTGAGTTTATGATAATGAAAATGCCTTCTTCTTTTTTGGTCTAACTAATTATTTTTCAGATTATGTCATATATTCTGAAAATCAACTCTTGGAATTTATTATCTCTAATTGACCCAAAAGCTGTATTATCTGCAAGTTTGAATCAATTAGGTTTAAATCAATTTCTATGCAAAATTCCAAAAGCCGAATAAAATGATCTTGGGACTTGGCAGTGATATTTGAGTAAATTGAAATGAAGAGTCATACATAGGTCACGGTGATCATAACTTAAAGTCTGCACCTTCAAGTTATCAAGTACCAATTTGAGAGCCATTAGAAGATGATTAAGAGAATGCTCTTAAGCTTGATTATTTATGCCATCGATATAATCTTGAAATTTGTTTAAAATTCATTAGAAGGCATTTTCTTCTTTAAATTAATCGCTTGAGTAATTCATTATAAAATCTAATTTTCCAAGAATTTATTTAATACAAAATAAACTCCAAGTAAAAGACTCTTATATTTATAGAACAAAATAGCATATAAAGCTATAATTATGAATTTTGCTAAAATGTGAAACCTCATTTAAATAAAGTTAATGATATCAGACATATGAACTTTATCTGAACAAAGCTCATCTCAAGACCCCAATACCAGTGAAAGAACTATATTTGTCCTTGGAGAAAGGAAGGCAGGGAAATCATCTTTGATTAATAACTTGATATCACAAAGCGCAAATAATGAAGAACCAAGGCCTACGGTAGCTTTAGAATATTATTATGCTCGAGCGCCTCTTGGGATAAACTCTACTCGTGATCTTGGCTATATATATGAATTAGGCGGCGGCCGTCTCCTTGCAAATTTAGTGTCAGTTCCAATGACTGCAGAAACGCTTTCTGAGCTGATGATTGTGATTGCTATTGATCTTTCACATCCATATAAGGTTATCGATTCTCTTTTATACTGGCTGCAAATTATTAGAAACCGAATTAGTGAAATTTTATCACATCTCCCTCCAAAAGAAGCCCAAAAATACCAAAAACGCATTACAAAAAAATGAAGCAAGCATGAAGATTCTGCAAGGCTTGAGCCTATTCCCGTTCCAGTTTATGTTATAGCGACAAAATATGATGTATTTTGTGATCAAGAAAGCGAAAATAGGAAATGAATGGCAAGAGCTCTACGGTATTTTTGCCATAAGAATGGGATTAGCCTTTTTTATTGGTCTAGTAAAGATCAGAAATTGCTTGGATCTTTAAGGATGGTTTTGTCATATCATTTGTTTGGATCTCCTATACGGAAATTAAGCCAAAAAGACCATGCGCAAGCAATTCTTGTATCTTCTGGAGAAGACTCTTTTCAATCGATTGGGCCGCCTCCAAATGCTGCTAAAGGCTCAAAGGGTAATACAGATGATGAGTGGATTAAAGCAATTCAGCAAAGCTTTCCAAAGCCTAATAGGAAGTAATAATTTATTTTTAAGCATATCGTAGTATAAAATCTTTAATCTACATAAGGCAGCGCATTTATTAGCTTTTTTATTATTTGGAGACTTTACATAAAATTCTTTTTAATTTAGACCATTATTATTATCAATTCAGCTAAAGAGCACAGGCATTTAATTGCAGCAAAATTTTTTAAATAATATTTCAAAAAGAAAGTAATTTAGTAAGCTTACCGTATAATAAATACAAAAATAAAATGATAAATAGATCATCATCGAGTTTGGATTTATTCAAACAAATAAGAAATGCAAACAGGCAAGTGACACAAATTAATAAATTGCAAGCTGAAAATCAATCTGATAACAGTGCTTCAGATGACGATTCTGATGAATGAAAAAAACTCAAAAAAACTTCGAAATTGAAATTGCTCACGGCTGGCTTTTTAAAATGCGCATTTACAACTCAGAGCGTAAAATCAGTTGAGTCTCTTAAAGTGAATCCAAATAAATTTAAGAATTCATTGCAGCATCCAGAAAGCTACCATATCATGAAAGGCCTCTGCAGACTTAGCAGCATCAAATCTAAGCCAGAACTAGAACAAGATCACCATTTGAGCCCAGGCTTTATAGACATGATTTCTAAAACCATGATAAAATCCCGAAATAAAGGCATTCTCATAAGAAAATCCCAAGCAGATGAAGACAAAGAGCTTGAACTTGAAAAGTTAAAAATCATGCAAATTATCAGAGAAGGCAATAACACCCCTCCGAACAAGCAATTATCCAAAGAAGTTAGGCGAAACGAAGAGAAAAAAAAGTCAGTTTTGTCAAAGAAAAGGAAAAATATCAATAAACCTTCACAAAATCGTTTATTGAGTCCGAAAATCCCTAAGCTTTTGCTGCCTTTAGAGCCTATCGATCTGAAATCATTCAGTGAGATTTCTCCTCGATCCTTTGTTAAAAGTACTTCCCCTCGATGCATAGGAATTTCAGAAAGGCTTTACCCAAAAGAGAAACCGATAAAAAAAGAGATAAAAGAAAATTATACAGAAAGAATTCGACAATACCAGTCTCCTTATTTAGCAAGAGTAAGCTAAGTATAAAGTGAAAATTTTATTAATGATACTAATAACTTTCAATTCCTCGAATCCTCTTTAAAACTCCGCTGTCAAACCAAATATCTTCAATTTTAAAAATCTTTGCAACAATCCCATGTCCTAAATTGACAGTTGAATTAGGTTTAATGAGTGGGAAATCCTGGAAATCAATGACTTCGCCGTTAGTTTCAGTAGCTTCATATCAGGAATCTTCATGTAGTATTGATTGTTCAATTATAGAAAGTGTAGGTGTGTAGTTATTCAGATTTTCTCCACAAATAGTGTAATGGGCTATATATTTGTCTTGCGGATATTCTTTGATACAATCATTAACAGCTTCACGTATGACTTTATTTTTTTTATTTTTCCCCGTTTTGTCTCTGCATATCCTTTCAATTTTGTTCATTAAATGATTGATCAAGTTTTCAGCTTTTATAAGTAAAAAAAGAGATATTTTGCTCATCACTTTTAAGTTTTCACCAAATATAGTAGATAGTGGGCGTTTATAGACTTCTCTTCAAGAAATAGCGTTGTTTAGATAATTCAGATATTCTGCGTTGGCTACTTTTATAGATTCTGCTTGGTTTCTCAAAGTGTCGAGTTCATTGGCTTTTTCGTATAATTCTTTGGCAGCCTTTGGAAGATAATCATACTCTTTTTTAGCCTCATAGTAATAATCTCTATATGGGAAAAAAGTATTGTGGATGCACATATTGTATTTGTCAGCTATGTAGTATACGACTGGAGATCTTGGTGGAGTTGGGTTGAAATAGCTGATGTTTCCAGTAGTTTTAACTACAGCTGCTTTTAGTATGCTAGCTAAAGTGGCTGGGTTGTCAATAATGATTTCTGGAAGGTAATTTTTCAGCCATTTTCGCTCTTCATTAGACTTGAAGCTGTTTTCGCCCCATGCTCTGTCTTTTAACCTTTGAAATTGGCTGGCTAATGATTGCGCTTTATTAAACCATTTAGTCTGGTCATTTTCTTTATTCTCCCACTTTTTCCATAAGCTTAAAGACTCGTGATTTACATCGCCTACGAGTTTGAGCTTTTCATTTACATAGCAATATTTTGCATTGATTCTGAGCACAAAAGGCTTTTTCATTCCTGCATTTTTCTTGACGGCTTTATTCCATAGATGCTTGAGCTGGGATTCTGATGTTCACATTTCTTCGAAGTTTATCACTAATCCTCTGGGTAGTCTTAAAGTCATTTAAATTATTATTGAGGGGGCTTTAAAAAAATTAAAAGAATTTTATATAGATTTTATTAAGAAAAATTTTTTAGGGGCATTTTATTTAATAAGAATTTAAAGCTAAAGATTTTTTTAATTTGATGTAGAAATTAAGGCAAAATTTGTAATAATCCATAATTAACTCGCTGATAATAAAAAATGGAGGGAGAAGATGTGCATGGACTAGTTATTGACAATGGCTCAGGATTCATTAAAGCTGGCTTTGCAGGTGATGATGCTCCTCGCTCAATATTTCCTTGTGTAACTGGAAGACCCCGAAATAATCAAATAGGAAATGACCAAAAGGATTTATACGTAGGAGATGAGGCAAGGTCAAAATATGACATGCTGAGTTTGAAGCACCCAATTGAACGAGGGATTATCGTGGATTGGGACGAAATGGAAAAGATTTGGAATCATACATTTTTCAGTGGGCTAGGGGTAGCTCCAGATAATCATCCTCTTCTCCTTACAGAAACACCGCTAAATCCGAAGTACAGCAAAGAAAAAATGACTCAAGTTATGTTTGAGGCCTTTAACATTCCAGCTTTTTACATTGCATCTCAGCCAGTTCTTTCCCTATATTCCAGTGGCAAGACAATAGGTCTAGTTATTGATTCAGGAGATGGAATTACCACCACAGTGCCCATTTATGAAGGTTATGCTTTGCCTTACTCAATCAAGAGTTTACCATTGGGAGGGAAAGATATGACTGAATATTTCATTTCTTTGCTAATTCACTCTATATATTTAAAATTTTTAAAAAATCAATAATTTTTAATAATAACAATAAGCAAAAATGAAGTAAGTGCTAAAGGATATAAATTTAATACCTGTGCAGAAAGAGAAATTGCAAGAGATATCAAAGAGCAAATATGCTATGCCGCAATGAGATTCAAAGATGAGCTAAATGCAGCTGGAGCAAGCATAGAAAAAAACTATGATTTGCCTGACGGAAGATCTTTAATAATCAGGGAAGAACGATTTAAATGCCCAGAAGCAATGTTTGACCCTTCGCTAATGAATATTGATGAAGATGGAATTCATTTGATTGCTAACAGATCGATAATGAAGAGTGATGTTGAAATCAGAAAAGAACTTTACTCAAATATTTTGCTGAGTGGAGGAAATACGCTATTCTCAGGCATGGCAGAACGTTTAATTGTAGAAATGACATGCCTTGCTGGAATAAGAAATAATGGTGACGTTGATGGAAATTGGATTCCTAGGCGGCATCTTCTATTGGAGCGGTGGACTAGAGCGATGGGTGGCAAAAGATGATCTTCATGAGTGAAGTAGAGCATATCAATGGGAAGCCTGCTGAAACAGGGTATTTTATTTCTCCTGCGAAGGTTTTACTGTTCCTGCCAGATGAACTAGGCAGTTATACCTGCCACATGGCCATTGTTACCAGACCAGTGGATACTCTACAGATGGTGGGTCTGCTCAGGAGATTAATGCCCTGGATAGGTGATTCCGTTGGAGATTCAAGATGGTAGCCTTCCATTTTCCTCATTTAAACTCCCAGGCGTATGGAGGCTACGACTTTGGAGCCCGAGATAGGGCAAAGGCAAGTGGGTTGCCAGTTTAACATTTTAATTTGCTGGAATATCGTCTAAGGTGAGAGTAACAGCACCTGCTGAAAGATCTACTTCAGTCTGGATTGGTGGCTCAATTTTGGCTTCTTTGTCAACATTCCAACAAATGTGGATAACCAAAGCTGAGTACGAAGAAGCGGGCCCTACAATTGTACACAGAAAATGCTTTTAACTAATAATCGTAAGATAGAGTTTATTGGATAATCTGCAAAATAACCTTTTAAAGTAACGAAAGATAATTATCTCTAAACTAGACTTGTTTAGTAAATATACTTCTTTTTATATATTAGATGAATTTCAAAGTATTTCAAACTTCAAGCAAATAATTTAATCTTTAATTTATCCCCCGTTTTGGCGAGCGAATAAAAAATTTTGTTCGGAGGGATAATGATTTTATTTTTAAAAAATTATGTATAAATTATATGGTAATTTTTCATGACTTAAAAATATCAAAATTCGGAATAAGAAAGCAAAAATTAATTTAATTTGTAAATCTATTTTTAAAGTGCAAGCTGTTAAAGGTTCAACAGAATTAGCTAGAGATTTCATTATAATAATTAGCACTTACATATCTAAAACTTTTTTCGCTCACAGAGGAAGTTTTTACACAAAATAGTGATTTCCAATTTTGTTTTGGCTTACACAATGGCGAGTTAGATCTATTACAGAAAAATAAGTTCTTTTATGTAATTAATTATTCAAACACTGGTGCTCGATTGAAAAACAAGAAAAGTTATTGTATTAATGAACCTAAAATTAACAGTAGCAAGCTCTGCCAAAACAAATAGCTAAAATTGTTTGCTTAAAGTATCACCAAAGTTAAACTCTTCAATCCGACAGCAAATCAAGAAGAGTAATTTGTTGATGCGTTACAAATTTTAAGGTATTCAAAAGTGGCTGAAAGAAATATACTTAAACGTTCTCTTCTTTACGCCTTAATTAAATCAGACAATTTTTAATAATCAAAAATAAGAATTTTAACATCTTGCCTAATTAAATTTATTTTAATTGATTAGATTTTATAGCTAATTGAAATTTCTCTAAAATGATCTTAAATTATAATGAATTGATTTGATTTAGCCAGAGATTGAAGCTGATTGGGTTAATATTTCTCTGAATAAAAGGATGACTTAGCAGTTCTCCAACAGTAGATCGACTGTCTTTTTCTTTGCCCAAGCAAATCCTTACTCTCCCCTTAAGATTGGAACAAAGCATAGTAAAATATCCACCCTTTAAATTGGAGCAACATTTTTGATTTTAAGTTTTAAATTTTATAGGTAAAAGTACTAATTTTTATAGCAAGTTTTGAATACTATAGAAAGAAGTGTAAGTAAAATGTTATTTAATTATTTTCAAATGAATTCATTAGTTTTTAATTATTAATAAAAAAATTAAAAAATATAGATCAATTTATATTTTTATAATTTTTTAAAAAAAAAATTAATCCTGATTGAAAAAGAACAGTTTTTTATATCGATTTGGGGGAAGTTATAAAATCTCTGAACTCTTCACTGCTTCCTGGAGGCGGCTCAGGTGCTTTTCTTGCTGAAATATAGTTCATAAGTTCCCAAAATGTCAGAACAGGGATGTTACCATTTTCATCCGGCTCTGGATAAGGATAGCGTCCTGTCGCACACTCTAGCAACGACAATCCTAGACTTCAAATGTCAGTATCAACGTGGTATCCTTCATCTGTAAAGCGTTCTGGCTAACTAAATTAGATCTTACAGACATATAGGTGACTGTCCCTACAAATGTCCTCTTTGTTGCATTTGTGTGACTCATGATTCCTGAAACTCCGAAATCAGAGATTTTCACCAGTCCTTCAGATGTGAGTAGTAGGTTGGAAGGTTTTATAGGAGATTGGCTATATATTTCATAAGTTTTCATTAATTAAAACTATTTAAATAAATTCTTTTAGCAATGAATTCTATAAAATGGGTCTAAGCAATATAGCCAATCCATTATATATCTCTGTGGACTATTTTCTTCTTCCTATGAAGATACTCAAGCCCTGATAATACTTGAAATGCGATTACGATTAACTTAATATTTAAAACGTCTGACACCACATATTTAAAATGCTCTTTTGGACTCAGCTCGTGAGGCCACCAGATTCTGATCAAAATTGCCAATGCGCCAGAGGGTCCAAACCTAAGCAAATACCACCATTATTGAGCAAGCTGGCTGCCTTGCTTTTTCCTTGCCAAACTAAGCTCCTACACATACTTCGACTAAGGGCCACCTTCTTCCGGTATGTTGAGTGGGAAAACCTAAGCCTCTTCTTACCCGATATGATCAAAGTTAAGCCGCTATTGTTGCACAAAAGTTCTCTAGGAAAAACCAAACCCATAAGAGAGAGAGAAAATTAAAGAGCTAATTTCCACCGAGCCAAATACCATTTTATTTATGATAATACTTGAAATGCAATATGGCCAATCACATCTTCTGAAATCCGGCCACAGCGCTGCAAAGCATCCTTAAGTGAACCTTTGTCCATGTATTCCATAATGATGTTCATTACGCCCTGATGAACAACTGCTCCATAGGAATATACGATATGTTGGTTCTTGCATGAATTCAAAGCGTTCACCTCTGTGATGATCTGCCTTTTTATTTCGTTGTTGGAAGTTAGAGGAACTCTTTTGACTGCTACAATCTTATTAGAGGGAATATGCCTACACTTATCAACAATTCCTGCGCTTCCTTGACCTAATCTTTCAATGAACTCGATATCAGATAAACTATCAATTCTAAGTTTTCCAGAATTCGTTCTATGCATCGATGGAATTTCTGTAAATTGCTGTTGAGCTGGAACCTGGATTCTTGGTGGTGGCCTCTTTTTGCCTTCCATTTTAATTATGTAGTGATGCTGTTTATGCTAAAATTATTCAAGTTTTAATTTTTAAAAATGAATTAGAAAGCTTATTATGAAGAAGAAAATTATTAGAAGATTCGCAAAGTTTCCAAATTTAATTTGTTAGGGGATGTTTTAAAAGATGTCGATATAACAACAAATTGGAGATATTTTTTGGTGTCAAAAATAATTTTTTGACTTTTTAGCAAACTTTCCTTTTACAATATTTTGATAAGTTTGATAAATTTATACAATATTCGCAAGTTTTACAATTTTAAGTAAAATTCGACGGAATTTTGACAAAGTTGCCATTTTTTGGCACTCAAAAAATTTATAAATTTGTATTTAAATAATTCAAATGATACAAAAGGATACTGAATTGCCTATTTATTAGCTATAGGCAATAGAAAAGCATTGGCTTATTTTTAATTATTAATAATTATTATTAAATTTAAAAAAGCAATATTATCATTTCTATAGCAGATTAAATTAAAACGAATATCCTGATATAAAAAAATGTCTCACTCCTCACCTTGGCAGCAAGCAAAATTGTTAGTAAAATATGTATTTTAGGTAAAAATTATTCCCTTTCGTTAGCGAGCAAAGACATTTTTAAATATTTTTTATTTAAAACTATAATTAATAATTATAATAATAAATCTTAACTAGTAAGTAATTATATTTACCTATAGTCAGCTTGAGTTCTAAAACATAAATAGTCAAATATTTCAAATTTTTATTTTTGAAAACCCCAAAAACTATTTTTTTCGTGTATAATTATTAACCTCTCGGCTAATATAAAAAATTTTTACTATCAAATCATGAAACGGGAGTCAGTGGAAAAGGGGAATGTGTGATTGCTGTCAAGCAATACCAGCGTGTTATTTAGCTACCTTTTGTGGTATCCCGTTTTTGCAGGGAATTGCTCATTTTGAAATGAATGGAGGCCGAGGAGGTGGAACAGCTTGTTTGCTATCTACTCTTTTAGGTCCTTGTGGGGCTGCAATAAACCGACAAGCGGTCAGAAATAAATATGGAATATCTGGGAATTGTTGCTTGGAGTGTCTTTTATATACTTGCGGAATGGGGGTGTGCATGGCGACACAGGAATATCAGGAAGTGTATTTAAACACATCAAACATAGCAAAATAATATTCGATAAAACTTTGAAATTAATAAGTCTTTACATTTAATGAAAAACTCATATTCATAACTATATAAAAAACTCAATCGCATTATTAAATTATATGCACAAAGTTTTCTTGCTCGAAATTTAATTGATATTACTCATTATTTTTTTTAATCCCTCCAAAGCTGAAATCTCTCTTGGTCTCCATCTTTTTTCCTATTTCATTTTGAAGCTCATTTTTAAGATCATCTGCAAAATCTGTCCTTTTGCTAAGTACAGATATCATCTCATTAAGTTCATAAACTGAACAATATTTTTTCTTTTCCTTGATTTCAGGATAAATATGACCTGTAAAGAGCTCATCAGCTTGAATATTTGCTTTTTGGATTCCTTTTATC
Organism: Blepharisma stoltei; assembly: GCA_914767885.1. NCBI lineage: Eukaryota > Ciliophora > Heterotrichea > Heterotrichida > Blepharismidae > Blepharisma > Blepharisma stoltei. Next base: position 955,120 of record CAJZBQ010000004.1, on the reverse strand, counting down.
ATTGACAAAATATCTTTCATTTCCATGAATCTAATATTTTTAGGGACAGCTTTTACTAAGACTTCAAAAAGCTCAGGAGTTCCTTTTCCAGCAAAAGCATTAAAACACAATGCAAGCCCAATAGGTTCTATTGCGGTGATAATTCTTTTTACGTGCTTTTCAAGAATATATCATAATGTCGGATCTTTGATATTTAATCTTGTGTAGGCATGAGCAAGGGAAGTAATATTCTTGCAAGGCCATTTATGAGCTTGGCTTTTAGTGCGCTCGATGGTCGCCTTTATGGCTGGATGTGCATTTCAGTCAAAATTTTCAGGAGCTCCTTTTCGCTTCCCTAATTCTGATAAGGCGTGGCTTATTTCTCCTGGTTTAAGTTTCTTGCAATCTGTCAATGCATATAAAATTTCGTTTCCTGTGAAAACCTTGAAATCAATATATGTTTGCTTAGTAATTGGAAGATCATTTTTCATAATGCTAGTTATCACTGGGTTTTTCCTTGCAAATCACCTCTTAGAGTTTCCTGCACAAAAATAAATACCTACTCTTCTAAACATTACCAAAAATTATTATTTCCATCAAATAAACCCAGCATAAGATTTTTGTAAATGACCATTATATAAAGATGAAAAATATAAATGAATAATCACATCGTGATTAAAAAGCAGTGGTTTGTGTCCTCAAAAACTGAAGACATTCTAAATCATTACTCATTTAATAAAGAAATCGGAAGCGGTGCATACGGAAAGGTTTTTGTAGCTACTGAACTGACTACAGGAATCACAAGGGCCGTAAAAGCAATCCAGAAAAACCGAGTCAGCGACTACACAAGCTTCCAAAACGAATTTGAAATTCTTTCACATCTGGATCACCCAAATATCGTAAATATCATCGAAACTTTTGAAACTGATCGTCTTTGTTTTTTGGTATTAGAATATTGCTCTGGTGGAGAATTATTTGACAGGATAGCCACGAAAAGATACCTTACTGAGTATGAAGCAGCCGCGATTATGAAAGTTTTGTTCTCAGCTGTAGCTTATTGTCATGACCATGGTGTTTGTCATAGAGATATCAAGCCTGAAAACTGCCTTTTTGCTAATGGATAATTAAAATATGGCGTCTTCGTCTAGGTATGACCTCACGGCCATACATCCTCGACTCATATTTTAATTATATCCGGCAAGGTTTTTCTAGCCTTGAAATGGAAAGCAACGCTATGGTAACCAATTCTGCAGGTAGCAGAGTCTAGCCCAAGTCCGACTTCGAGACTGGTTTTACCTCGAAGGAAAGGAGAGTTCAGATTTGGAAAGGGCAAGCCCAGCAAGGTCTATAGGTAACCCCTAGACCAATCGGGCAACTGCCTAGCGTGAAACTCGGCGTTACGTCCCAGGATCTGGATTTCACCCTTTTGCCTGAAGGCTACCAGAAATTCCATTTTTTTGAATTTCGGAATGCCAACTTCGTAATCCCTCAGCCTCATGAGGTACAAACCCCGTAGACTGCCCACTCAACACTGGAGTCTTTTACAAGAGACAAGGAGGAGGCCCGACGAAAGGAAGGTCGCAAAGCGGTTGAATCCCATAGGGATCCTCGGTGATTGCGTTAAAATTAAGGGCGCGAGCCTGTCTACATAATGTAATGCCTTTTTGCTAATGAATCTCCTGAAAGTGATATAAAACTAATTGATTTTGGCCTTTCTAAGGTATTTGATGAAAATGAGATGATGCATACGCTGAATGGGACACCATATTATATAGCTCCTGAAGTTTTGAGTGGAAACTACACTTATCAAGTTGACTGTTGGTCTTTAGGTGTTATTTTATATATTATGCTAAGCGGCTCTCCTCCGTTTAATGGTAGAAATAACCAAGAAATTTTGATGAATGTTTTCAACGGATATTATAATTTCAGAAATCGAGCTTTCGATAATGTGTCAGAAGCAGCCAAAGATTTGATATCTAAATTGCTCGTAAAAGACGCAAATTTCAGACTTACTGCAAAAGAAGCTTTAAAGCATCCTTGAATTACAGGTCTTGCACCTTCTCAACAAATATCATTACCTACATCAGTTTTTGATGGCTTAAGGTCTTTTGCCCAAGCCAGAAATCTTAAAAGAGCTTCTTTAATTTACATAGCCAGCAAACTTTCAGAAAAAGACCTGCAGAGCTTAAGAGAAATGTTTAACTCATTAGATAGTGATGGAGATGGGTCAATCACTATAGAAGAGCTCCACAGCGCATTATCATCTTCAGGCCGATCTTTTGACATCTCAGCAATCGCAACCTTATGTGAAATGCTTGACTCAAACAACAACGGGAAAATTGATTACACAGAATGAATAGCTGCATGCATGCAAAACCAAAAATATTTAAACACAGGACTGCTTAAATCTGCATTCCATATATACATAAAATGGCGTATGACGTCCGACCCTCCTCCCAGTGACGGTAACCCATGTATATCCGGGCATGGTTTTCAGAAAAAGCGACTTAGCCCAGCAGTATCTGGACCCTGGTGGCGACCAGGGGAGAACACAGACCCGCTGATCGTGGCCAGATCCCAGGGCAGTTAGGAGCATCTTCTTTTTCCAGCAGCGCCCAAGCCAGTGGGTGCCCGATATGGAGCAGGGCGACTTACCTGCTCAGGCTACTACTGTGGTCTGCCCCGAATCGCGGAAGCGATTGAGATTTTTTCAAGCGGATAAGCTGGGAAAAAGGGAGGCAGATTAGACAACAAGGTGGTCTTTCCAGTTTAAAAAGGGTCCTTAAAAGAAGGACGGCCTGGCCAACCGGAGACAAAGACTGGTGTAACTCGGGGCGGAAGGCTGAGTTGGAAATGGTGATGCTCGGCGACGGTCGGCTGACGACCCAATAGGGCAACCCACTACTGAGAAACCAGGGGTTTCGGCCTGGGCTCAGAGAACCAGTGATGGAAGTCTATCCTTTTCGCTCGTGCCAGCACGGCTCCTCACGGAGCGCGGAGGAATGTCACGCATGGAAGTAGGGACCTTAAATACATATCATTAATTTATTTATTTATTTAAATCTGCATTCCAGCACTTTGATGTGGACGGAAACGGGAAAATTACAAAAGAGGAGCTTAGAAATGTTTTAACTGGAGGAGACCTAGGCTTGAATTTGCCTCAGAGAGATGTAGAAGCAATGATTTCAGAAGCAGATAGGGACAGAGATGGAGCAATTGACTATATGGAATTCATAAATATGATGGCGCACCGAAGCTAGTAATAATTATATTTAATCAACGTTTTTGCACAATTTGCTGAATTTACAATTAATTGTTTAAAATAAAATTTATAAATTTGAAGAATTAGATGTCCATTTCAAAGGCCTTGACTGCTTCTCTATATTTCTTCCACTTCTGCAAGTTAAAATTTCCTGCAACAATATGCATTGGATCTTTGAATATATAAAAGTCAGCTATCAGCAGGGCTCCTTTATAAGTTATATGGTTCAAGCAGACAATGAATGTTTCTAGCCTAGCTAACTCCCCCCTTCATGAGCAAACAAAAAATTTTGTTTGCTCACAGAGGGATTAAATTTTTATTTCGAAATTTAAAAAAATTCTTTTTCGGTGCTAATATTAATTCAATTCGTAAACTTCAGAAAAATACAAGCTGTTTAAATTCAACAGAATTAGTTAGAGATTTCATTGCAAAAATCATCACTTATATATCAATTTTTTCACGCAGAGCGTGAGCTTTGAGCAAAAATAGGGATTTTTCCAGCGGTTTTGTTCACTCACACAGAGGAGAGTAAGCAGTCCCCATTTTCTTTCAGCAAGTTCATTCCTCTATCTTCTATAGAGTTCCCTGATAGATCTAGATATTTCAAGCTTATCAGATCGTTTAAGACTAGAGAAAGGTTCCTAACTATTTTGTGCCCAAGGAAGGAATTGACAATGGACAAATTTATAATATTCTGGGGAATTGAGGAAGTCATAATTACAAAGGATTTTATAGTCTGGGGGTTCATTACTATTGATAAGGTTTTATTGTCATAGTTGAACTCGTTTTTGGCTGTGTTATAGCTCATTACAGTATTGCTTTCGATCTCATTAGAATTCTGGCGTTCTTGGTCATAAACATTTGTATAGGGAATACCAAATGAGCTTTTAATATAAAAATTCTCATCAATATATTCGCAGGACAAGAATTTCTTGCTGGGGTTCATATTTTATTTACAAAGATAAGCCTACTAATCAATAAAATTCCCCTTCGCTGAATATTGATTTTTAATAAAATTTGTGGTTTTATAATGAAAATGATTTCTTTCAATCCCAGAAATGAAAATTTAAAAAATTTTCACTAAATTAAGTTCTAATTATCTAGTTAGCTTAAGGGAAAAAGTGAATATTGTCAGTGCTTTTATTTCATATTTTAAGATTACTTTAGAAAAAAAATCAAAAATATAAGCTAAAATAAATTATAGTTGTGCAAATGGACTTTTTTGGATGAAAGGCTGCGAAATGACTTTTGATCTTGTCTCAGGCAATTTTTGAGGCTTTTTTTCTGGCTCTGCTTTTGTTATCTTCGCAATCTTCGGGGCAGGCTTGAAGCCTGGAGGTGCGAATGAAGGAATTTTAGGCTTTGGAGGGTTTGAAAATGGTTTTTCTGCTCCAGTTGTACCTTGAAGCTGAGAAAATTTGGTATCTATAGGCTCTTCTTTTTCTTCTATTTTATTTGTCTTTATTTCTACTTCTTCTTGTATAAGGCTAAGATTATTTTCTTTTTCTTGGATGAGTTTTTGCTCTTCAGACTCTATTACTTCAGTTGGAAACTTTAAGTAATCCATTTGAATATTTTCTTCTTTAAGCTCCATTTGCTCCTCCTTATAATGCTGTATTGGAGGATTTATCATAGAGTTGTGATTTTTTTGTTCAATAAATTGAGCTTCTGGATTACTATTTTGAGTTTCTAATGCATCTTTTGCTTTATTCTCATTTTTCCATTCAGACTCAATTTCTCCTTTCTGGCTAATCTCAAAGTTGGTATTTTCTTCATTCTTTTCATCTATGTCTTCCTCAAAATTTCTTGGCTTATCTGGAATATGCATTGATACAGCGACTTGGGAAATCGAAACATACGGAATTTCTTCAGGACCCTCTTTGAGAGAATCTATTTTCATCCAGATTTCTTGGTGTGAAGACAAAATTTGTGCCTGGAATTCATTTTGTTTTTCATGGATAATAGAAATTTCTTTCTTGATGGCTGAGAATTTTTCTTTGAGATCTGAATTCAGTTTATTCTTTATTTTTTCAATTTGGCTATTATCCAAGCCAGCTTGAGATAGTTCATTGAGTGATAAAATCGTGTTTTCTAATTCTTTGTTTTTGGCTTCTATGATTTGAGCAATTGTACTTTGCTGCTTTTCTTCAACGATTTTATAAGAAAATGAATAATTTTCTCTTTTTCGCTTGAAAGTTTTGTAAATAATATATGAAAAGCAAAAATAAAAAATAATGATGTTGTAGGGTTGCTTGCTTCTTATGAAAAAATAAATGGAAGATATCATATTTTCAGTTCTCAATGCAAATTTTATAAATAGGACTTTAAAATCTACCTGGTCTATATCTAAAATTGATATTTCATCAATATGATTATTCTCTGTATTATTTGGTATCTCTGATTGGCTATTAGAAATGATATTAGAGTCAATATGTATTTCAGACTGTTTATCAGCAGCAATAATTTCAGGCTTAGGCTCTAAATGACTATCTTGATTTTTTTCAGATTGGGTTTCAACTTTTGAGCTGAGATCAATGTCTTTCATATTTGCTAGTTGCTCATCCTTATTTGTGTTTTGTTTATTGTCAGCAGCTTTATCCACTTCTAAAGCATTTGAATTTTCTAAAGCCCCTGAATCTTTATTTGTTTCCTCAAAATTTATATTTTCCTCTCTTTCATATTGTTCATTTGCATTTGTCTCTTCTTGACTTATACCAGAGCTGTCTTGATTTGGTTCTTCCTCAATATTTATGTTTTCCTTGTTTGCATTTAACTCTTCTTGGTTTATTCCAGAATTTTCTTCGTTTCTTTCTTCATTGATTTTTTTTGTTTCCTTATTTTCATCATGCTCACTGGTATTTAATTCATCATATTTCGCTTCAGAATTATTTTCATTTCGGCCTATCTCATTTCCTACACTTTTCTTTTGCTCTTCTCTATTTATTTCATCAGGATTACTTTCAGAGTTATTTTCATCTCGACCTATTTCATTACCTACGCTTTCCTTAAGCTCTTCTCTATTTATTTTATCAGAACTGCTTTCAGAATTATTTTCAATTTGTAATGTATCAGCATTTACAGTCTCTTTACTTTCCTCAAGTGCTTCTTTGTTTAATTCTTCATCATGATTATTTTCTTCTATAGAATACTCCTTTATACCTTCGTTTTCAGCTTCTTGTTCAACAAAAGCATTTTCTTGATCTGATGGTAATTCGCTTACTAATTCTGTATTGGCATTAGAATTCAGTCTACATGAATCGTCAGAGCATTCGGCATTATTTGAGCTAGATGGTACAGGTTGGCTCTCTATATCCTTCTGGTCAATATTTTGGCTGCTACTTTCTTCAGTAATAAATCCATCAGCATTTTCATTTATCTCTAATCTTTCTTCAGCAACTACATTTTCTTGCTGATCTAATACATTATTTTCTTGAATAGAATCAACTTCATTACTTGCTTGCTCTCCTCTTTCTTGAGCAGAATTGAAAATATGAGCATCATCGGCACCATTTGCATTTTCTTGTATATCAGATTGCAAATCTTCCTGGCCATTACTCGCTGCATCAATTATGTCTTTACTTTCAAGAGTTTCATCTGTTTTTAATTGTTCTTTTACTTCATTGCTGTTTTCTTCTAGTAATTGTTCTGAAAGATCATTGAAGTATTCTTTGTTAGGATTTTCCTCATTTGTATTAGCTTCTTGTGTAATTGGATTAAGCTCATTCTGGATGCTATTAGTAGGCTCATCATTATTTGTTTCCTGATTATTTCCTTCATTTATTGACGTTTCTATTTGATTAGATTCATCATTTGGATCGAAGTTCAAATTTGGATTGCCAGATAAGCTTTCCTCGTTATTTTCTGTTTGTGCCTCTAAAACTGCTGTATCCTCAGTGTATGAGTTTTGATCTTGATTTCCAAAAGCAAACACACTTAAAAGGATGACGAGGAAAATTTTCATTTATTATCTAATTAATTTTTTTGATTTGCACAATAAAGACTAATTCAAACAAAAGTTTTTAGGTCTTTGCAATACTGCATGAAAATGCCATATTCACTTTACAAATTAATTAAATCGATATCTAAATATAAAATATTCTTAAAGTATTAACTACTTTCTAAGTAATGCACTTGCTATATTACTATGCAAGTTATAGCAATTCTAGTTAGCTGATAAAAATTTATAAATAAATTATCATTAGCGACTGTCATGCCCATCAGGAGAGTTTTCTCTAACAATATGAATTTCTGAAGGAGATATAGTTCCTGCCGCTTTTTCTTCATTATTATTAGCTCCAGCTACCATTGCTAATTTGCTGTGAGACAGTTCAATATGATCTTCTCTTTTTGCAGCAGGTGCACGCAAATTAAAGTGTTGAGGAGGAGTTGGGCCATAGATCACCTTCATACAATTATTTATATAATTTCCTCTGTGGTACGGATTTTCTCCCATTATCTTGAAATTTCCTTTAATTTTTTCATGTGTGCTTTGTCCTGTGAACAATAAATACATATGAAACATAGTTAGCCCGACTACAAATCAAAATGCCTAAATAGACTATACCAAAAATCCATATAAGAGTAGCGCTACAGAAGGGCCTGTTTGCTGCATGGCACTTGCAAAAGCAGATGTCCCTGATCCTTCCCCTGTCCATACATCAGCAATGTGGTATATGCAGAATCCCATTGTCGAAATATCTAACATAGAAGTTGATATCAAAAATGCTATAAATTCTCTATAATTTCTTTTAGCAACACAGTTTCCTAACCATGGGCAATGATGATCAAATTTTTCCACACAAACTCCACAGTCAGAACAATGGGAAGCCCTCGGAGGCCTAATAATGTTACATGTGACGCAGTACTTCAGTCTTACAAGGTTTCCTTCGCATGGGACCTCTTTAGGTTTGAATGAATCTTCCATTAATTCTTGGATCGTCAAAGCGCCTGATGGTCCCCAGGCAAAGGGTGGCTTTTGTTTTGGAATGAATCCTGGGTTCTTTGTGGCACATCTGTAAAGGAAAAATAGTGATAGGATGGTGAAAAATAGGTTTACAAGAAAAGGTCCTGGATTATCGTGCTCTTTTATAAAATAAACTGAAGGGGAAGCAATATAGACGATTTCTGGGCATAGGATTAGGAAAAAAGTAATGAAAGCTCGGTGATTATCAGGACTAATTAGAATTTACCCCATCATGATTCTTCCGCTACAATAAAACTTGTTTGTGCCTGGCCATTGGGTAAATGCTTTTTTCTCTTTATCTGTCATTTCTTAATTAGATAAGTCCCTCTGTGAGTGAGCAAAAAATTTTTCTCGCTCACAGAGGGGTTATTTTTTTTTAAATTGATATATAAATTTTATAATTTAGTTTGTTAAATTTATGTTTTAAAATGCAATTTGTTTAAAATTAATATATACTAATCATCATTTTATTTTATTATCAATTTGTTTTTTCATAAAAATTTTTATATTAAAATATTTTTTTATTCGCTCACATGGGGATGAATTTATATAGGGGAAAACCCTATAAAAAACAATAGGGATTTTTTCAATTGTTTTATTCACTCACGGAAAGGGGGAGTAAGAAATTTAAATAAGAAATTTACGAAATGGGAATTTTTATTTGATACAAATTTACATTCTCCTATTATTCTTTATTTCTTATGAAAGAGAATTTAATAAAAATTGATATCAAAACATAATAATACCTAAAGGTTAGCTATATTGCATAAATAATTTTCGTGAATTCATTTGTACCCCAAAATCTTTGCTCATGTTTTATATTTCTTTTATTTTTTACAAAATAATTTAATTTTTATTTGCAATTGTAATTAAATTTGCATAAAACAATTATTTTCTCTTTTCTCTAGATTTACACTTAGTCTGTAAATCTTTTAATTTTATATCAATTTGATTCCATCTTAAAATATCATTTCTATACCCATTTTCCTTTTTAACTTCATATTTATATATCCGGATTTTTCTATTGAAAAATCATAAAGGAAATCTGATCTTTTCAGAATAAAAAGACTATCTAAAATCATAAACAATTAAATTTATAAGGCGTCTGAAAATTTTCAAATCAACAGGCAATGACCCTAAATATAACTCTGCTATTATATCTACAGTATCTAATCAGAAAATCTTAACGGTAATAATATGGTAATTTTATGGAAAAATGGTACATTATATTAGCAGTGAGTGGTAAATAGGCAATTTAATATTTTGCTGTCTGAAGCAGCTTTCAAAATTGATTGGAGGCAGTTCAAGGCCATCTAAACTAAGTTGGTCTCTCTCCTCTTGGTCCGAAATCTCTTTGGATTTCGTTTTCTTTTCTCCTAATTTCTTTTGATTTCTTTTGTGAACCTTTTTATGAACGCTCAATTGTGAAGATTGCCGATAGCTTTTTCCGCAGCCAGGCTCTTCACACCGAAATGGCTTCTCTCCAGTGTGTGTGTACATGTGCTCGGTAAGATTTTGCTTGCTTACTAGCTTTTTGCTGCATACCTCGCAATTGAATTTTTTAATACCGATATGGGTCGCGTTTATATGGCGTTTAAGGTTGTACTTGCTGTTGAAGCTTTTATCGCACCAAGTATAGTAGCAACTAAATTGTTGTCCTAGCATTCTTATTTATATAAAAGCATCATAATTTGAATTCAAAATGGATATTTGTAATTCACTTTTCACTGGAAACCAGCAAGCAATTCAAGATGCGTCAATGTGAGGATAAAAGAATTTGACTCATTAGTAAATTTTGTGTCAGAATCGAAAAATTCAAATTTGACGAATTTAAAGGGAATGGACAAAGTCATTCGGGGTATTTAATAATGGAGAATGGATTCTGAATTTATTATTTTAAATCAGATTTGAAGGTTCAAATCGTAAAAATCGATGATAAAAAAGAAACTTTAAATAATTAAGTGATAGTGAAGCCTAAGCTACTATCTAGATTTAAAAAAAAAACTAGCTATCAGGATAGGTATTATTTTGGGAAATTTCAATTTTTATTAATAATATCAATAAATAGAAAATAAATTATAATCAAACGAAAGAGTAGTATTGCCTATAGGCGAGCTGTGGCATCTAGGCTATTAATAGATCTTAATTAGATTCTTAAAAATTTTAATTCAACAATTGGCATATTATTTTTATACCTAATCTAAAATTAATATTAATGAGCTAATTAATAGAATAATATTATAGTCACTTATTAATTTATTTCTTTATATATCTATAAATCACATATGAGTTGTCCAGCCTTTAATATGCAGGATCTTTTATTTTTTTATTGTGTGCTTTTAAATTAAAAAATTATGTTTTAGAAATAATATTCATTTTTATTTTATTTTCAATTTCAATATAAAAAATAGTGAGACGAGTTAGCAGTTCTTAAAAATTATTACAAAATCTCATTTATTTTCTTATTGTTTAGCTTTAAAGCTATGTTGGCTATAATTATACAATCATAAAACCTGCTCTTAATTTAATTATAAAAATAAGTGAATAATATATATAATTATTATTTGCCATAGCCAATCATTATCGAGCTGTCGGTAAAAATATCCTTACTCCCCCCCCTCCGTGAGTGAACAAAACCATTAGAAAAATCGCTATTTTTTGCCCCAAAAACCCACCCTCCGTGAGTGAACAAAAAATTTTTATGGAAAAAAATTTTGATATATAAATGATAATTAGTATAATGAAATCTAGAGCTAATTCTGTTTAATTTTAAACGAATTTGCTTTTTAAAAGATAAATTTTATAAATTAAATTAATATTTGCTTTCCAATTTTTGCGAATTAGGATTTTTTTAATTTCGAAAAAAAATATTTTCTATATAAATTTATATTTAAAAAAAAAAAATTAACCCCCCTCCTAGTTTACAAAATTTTTTTGTTCACTCACGGAGGGGGGGAGTTAGGAGTTTTTTTTCTTGCTGAAAAAACCTAATAAAACGTAAAAAATTCATATATCAGCAATAATCAGAAAGCTCTAAACGATTAATAGTTTAAAGAATTAGACTTCTCTGGCAAATTCATTCTATATAATAAGATTTGCAGATTTGTAACTAATAGTAAATGATTATAGATATATATATTATAAAAAATTTAGAGCTAAAACGGCATTGATTTACATTTTTAGGGTTTAGAATTAAATTGCAGCAAGTTTTATATATTATATCTTTAAGGTCAAATCTCTAGCTATAATAAATAGATCCCTATAAAATATTTTTCAAGAAAGGGGAATTTTTCCCTGAAAAAATCGAAAAAAAAGGTAGGTTTTTCGGTACACTTTTTTAAAAACTGAAAAAGTCCTCCGTCATTTTTGACGGTAAAAATGCAGCAGGAAAAAACCCTCACTCCCCCCTCCATGAGCGAACAAGATTTTTTTGTTCGCTCAAGGAGGGGGGTTAATCTTTTTATTTTAAAAATTTATATATAAATTTTATAGAAATTATTTTTCAAATTTAAAAAAAATCCTAATTCACAAAAATTGGAAAGCAAATATTAATTTAATTTGTAAAATTTATGTTTTAAAACGCAATTTGTTTAAAATTAAACAGAATTAGCTAGAAATTTCATGATAATAAATATCACTTATATATCAAAATTTTTGTTCTGGGTTTTTGGGCAAAAAATAAGGATTTTTCTAATGGTTTTGTTCGCTCACGGAGTGGAGGGGAGTCAGTTTTTTTTTTTCGACACAATCCATCATTATCATTTTTCTGAGTATCATTAAAAATGAAGTAAATAATTAAGTTTATTATACATAGCTAGACAGTTATAAAACTCTTTACTCATTTAATCTTTGCAAATTTATTTATTAATTATAAATAATCTAAACTGGAAATTTGCATTAAATCTTAGTAACTCTCTTATTGTTTTATCACGAAGTATTTTAAAACCTCAAATAAATATAGGAATATCTCTATATATTTTATTTAATTTTTATATGAGCGATAATAAAATTACAGCTTCAAGCACTTCGCCCTTTGATAATAAAGTCCACATATGAGCAAATGTTGGATTCAAGGAAGACACTGAAAAACTAACTAAATCCATCAAAAGCATGCCTTTAAAGATTGGGTTTCCTTTAAAAGCTAAATCATATGGCCTCAAATATCATTTGAGAAGCGAAGCAGAGTCTAAGTCCACACTCAGAGAAGGAAAATTATATCCACTACCGCGAAAAAGCCTTCCTCAAACCTCTATATTACTACGAAGTAAAAAATTGTCCAAAAAGAAGGCCTCTGTAGATATAAATGATGAGTGAATAAATTCTCAAAGTATCCTTTTTTCAGAAAGACGAAAAACATTGAGATCTCAATTAGAGCCTTCAAAAGAAGAAGCTGGAAATTATGTATACTATCTCCCAAACGATATTAAAATCCAAGTTAGCTTTCAGCTAGCTCGCCTCACTCTATAGTAAGCAAAATATTTTTGTTTACTCACTGAGATTAAATATTTCTAATTTTAAATTGCAAATTTTCAAATTTCAAACTGCAATTAATTCACAAAATTTATGTTTTAGAACGCAGGCTTCTTACAATTTATAATCAGCTTGATATTCATTTTGATAATCATTAATTATATATATCAAAGCATTTTAAAAAAATTTACTTAATAATGGCGGCGGGAGTAAGAAAACTATTAGCATTTATTGAAATGAATAACCCTGATTGCAAAATTATACGAGATTATTATCGAAACTCAGTTGATGAGGTCTATGATGATGCATTCCGTTATCTTTACTGCTCATACAAAGACTCACCAGTGACAAAAATTGAAGAAATTCCAGAAGACAGCGATATTTTTATTATAAGCCCGAAGGAAAAATTGAATTTTAATCCAACATTAACTGGCTATGATCCTGAAGCACAAATAATAATAAATGCATCACTCCTGAATCCCAAACTTGAAGGAACAATAAATATACTGCCAACAAATGATAAAAAAGTTCATGAAAAGCAAGAATCACCAATAAAAGAAAGAGATGAAAGAAAAAGCACTGATGGCAGTATTATACCTAATAAAATATGCTGCAATCTTATTGAAATACTGCCTGTTTCCAAACGCAGCAGAAGTACTCAAATATTCAGATGAAAATCCGATATGCCTTCTACAATGCCCTTATTCAATAATCTTGAAGAAGCCAAAGCAATCAATTGAAAAGCTTTTTTTCAAGGGATGAAGCTGAGTATGCCCAAAACTTCCAGAAAATCAATTCCCAATAATGAAACTAACTTTGAAATCAAGCCAGAAAAACCTGCAAATTATACAGAACGACCTTTAAATGGCTATAAAATCAAAGAAGGCACAGGAGGATTTCGGAAATCATTTTTACCCTCACTGAAATTTGAAATCAATAAACTAAGGACCCAGAATCTTCAAATCCCAGCTCAGCCGGAGTTCAAGGAATCCCCTTCTAAGCTCCCTAACATGAAAGATGTAGTAAAAGAGGTCCAATCAGTTGATGCAGCTTTCAAAAATTACTTAACTCGAAGCGAAATGATCACTATAGCAACTGAATATTGCTCGCTTCAGCTAAAATGTGGCGATAGCCATGGTCTGGATCCATATCTTGTGTGCTTAAAATATTCTGTTCCATTTGGAGTCCTAAAAGGAATCAATGAAACTCTTTTAAGTGGCAATAAAATGACTTGGAAAGAATTTTCTTTATTTTATATTTTATTGGTTCTTGAAAGAGCTGAGCTATACAACATTGTTGTATTTTTATTTAAATATCTTGATATAACAAAAAAAGAAGATATTAAATTTGATACTATGGCTGATGCATTAGAAAGTCTTTTTGAAAATAAATCATGTCCTGACTATGCCAAAAAGCAGTGGAATTTAATTTGCAGCGCTGTAATTGCACATAAAAGTGCTATAGTTCAAAGGCCAGGACATAGCGACATTGACTTGGATGATATCGTAAATATTATTGCAGAAACAAAAATTTCTGTGATAGATCTTCGCCTTTTCTTATCAATAATTACGAAAGGGCTTTTAAAGTAACTAAATTATATTGATTAATTATTAATTCTGATGGACAGGCGTTCGAGGAATTTTACTCCTGGGCTTGAATGCGTGCACTATTTCATTGAAATCTTGAGGACTTGATTTATTTGGGTCAATGTCCATAAACGAAGCTCTTACACTGGTTGAGTTTGAATTTTGCTGAGCCCTCTGATAAAATGATGTTCTTGATATTGACTCTTCTGTAGGATTTGTCTGATACTGCCTCAGCAACTCCTCTCCAAGTAGCCCTGATGCATCAAGTAAATCGTCCATGTCTTCATCATCAGAAATCTGCTCACTTTCTTCATCCGGGTTCAAAGAAGGCTCCTCTTCATCTTGCTCTTCATCTGAATAGCAGCTGTCTTCATACTCACATCTGAGCTGTTCCAATACGAAGTAAATTTGTTTTTTGAAAGCTTCTTCTGAACTATTATAGAGTTTTTCTAGATGTTGCTCAAACCCCATTTCTCTAGCTTTTCTTTTCAAAGTTTGTCTTGTGAATATTGAATAAAGGGTTCCATTGATATAAGTTCTTACATTAGGGTTTTCATGCTCCATTAAAGTGCCAAGGAGAGGTAAGACGTCAAGCTTTTCACAGACATTCTTGCCAGCTGTACGCAAAGAAAGGTTCATTAATAAGGCTGAACTGTATTCTAAGGTATATTCACTTAAATTTTGAGGTGACTCTAGGATGCTTATAAGCCATTCTATGACTTTATACTCAATCATCACACTCTGTGGCCTTCTTCTTAAGGACAGTTTCTGTAGGATTCCGATTGTGTTTTGCCTTAAAACAGTGTCTTGAGTTTCTTTTCTTAATATTGAGACTAAAGTAGGTATCAACTGAGAATCAGCTAAAAGGTAGCTCCTCCCTTGAATTTCGCTTGCCATCACATTTGCAAGCTTGCAAGCATAATCAATCACTCTTGGGTTTCCTCTTTGCAGTAAAATAGATAGTCCAGAATCAGCCATTTTAAGAATATCTTCTCTTACATATTCATCCAAAACCGCTCTTCTAACTGATGCAGGTGTCCTAGTTAGCCTCCATCTCAACGCTTGAAATAAAGCACAAGCCTTTATTTCATCTTGCAAATTAAAAAGGTCTCGTTTCACAATCTGATAGTTTAAATTTGCTAAATGCTCTTTTTGAGAAACGGGAAGAAAAGAGCTAGCATTGCTGACTGAATCTTCTGAACTCATTAAGAATTTTTCATATTCTGACACCTTTTTCCTGACTAATGGCAAATTAGCTTCTCCGAGCCCTCCAATGTGTGCTAATAGCTGTTTAGATATTCCAAGCAGAGTAAAGGCAAAATTTGTCCATTTTGTGTTGCTCTCTATTAAAGCTGACCTTAAATACTCTTCTCTATGTCTTGCTTTAGCCATTTCTTGCTTACTCCTGCACCCTTAGTTAGAGAGCTAATCCATTTTTTATCACCATTTTTTTAGTAATTATGATTGCATTAAGGAGCTCTTCGGTTAATTATTAAATTAGATTTTACTATTAAGTATTTAAAATCGGATTTTTAAAAAATAATTTAAATACATTAGTAAGCGAGCAAGGTTTTGATGCATAATAAGGGTAAAAGTTAGAAGCTTCTGAGCTTTGTTCTTTAGGCAGAGAAAATCTTGTTGCAAGCTCTTTTAAATAACCCTGCACTTTTCCCAATAGCTGATTGCATCATGCTTGGTTGAAATATTTCTTAAAAGTCGGATGATTTAAAGGATTTGGAATATGTGGAAGTGCATAAAACGGTAAAAACTCTGTCGTCTTGCAAAAATCTGCCCCTTTTGTATTGAGGAAATCTTTGAAAATCCTCATTTCATTGGTAAAAATATCCCGCTTTCCATGGATTAAAGGCAAAACCGTGAAATAAATGTGAGAAAAAAATTCAAGCTTTTCATATTCCCCTGTTTTGCAGACATCTGGGATGTATCGTTCCCATTGGTCGAAAAATCTTTGTCGATTGCCTTCTTCCATTGCTCGAAGCAGAGATGAATGCCATTGCTCGTGAGTTGTAGGGGTTCGTGACGAAAATTCAGATTGGAGAGTATCAATTGTACGAACTAAGTTGTTGAGAACTAGATAAAAATGAGCTGTGACTGCTCGGTCGTCGTTTTCCATTTAAAGTATAATTTATTTAAGAAGCCTCTATTATTAAAATATACATCACTTTTACTCCTATACGTTATTTATATTATTTCACAGTATTTAGTTAATTTAAATTTTTCGGTCCTGATTTTTAAAAAATAAATTAATTAATTGACAACGTTGCTATCACACACTGGCAATGAATTTGCATTATATATGATTATCACCCCAGAGGGGTCCGGCAGGCACCCGTCCCTCTGCCGCCGCCGCAGGAGAGTCTTGCACAATAGTATTGGACATTCTGACTTCGAAGTCCTTCTTGGCTGATTAACGAGACACAACTTCAAGTATCGTGTTAGGCGCATACCATCTTGTGGTTAATGTGGAATATTATCGCTCTACCTATCTTGGCCGTCGCTACCATGCCCTTTCAATAATCACTAGAGGTAAAACCTCTGTCCCAAGATTAGCTCCTGCGACACGAGAAAAATGTTGTCCGATATACACAAAGGATGTTTGACCTATTTCTCAGCTAGGCTTCCCACCTTTAGGTGCTAAGAATATTTCGCCAAGAGGTCGGCCAGTCGCCTACCCATATTAATGTATATTAAAAAATAAATAAGATTACTGCTAACCAAACTTGCTTTCCTCTAAACCCTCTATTTTTAGCCTAAAACCAAATCTTTCTTTTCCTAATCTAAAAAAAATAAAATTCCATATCTAAAGAAGTGTATTCGGCTCTCTATAATCATTAAAATAGTAAATGTCGTCTGAGCCTGACTTAAAACTTTTTGTTTCAAAACTCCCTAAAGAGTGGGACGAAATCAACATAAAAGAATACTTCGAAACTTTTGGAACCATAATTGATGTGTCACCTTTCAAAGACCAAGGCAAAAGTAACTTTTATTCAGATCTCGGATGCGCATATGTAAGGTTTGCCAAAAAAAGCCACGCTGAAAAATGCATTCGCGAACTTGAAAGATCAGCTGTAAGGTAATTTTTAGTCAGTTCTAAGCAGAAAAACTTGACAATCCGATGGGCAGATGGAGAAGAAGAACGACTTGCAGACTACAAGCAAGCCCCTCCTCAATATGTATCAACTTTTGTTGAGTACATTTCTTCAGACGGGCGGCCTTACTACTGGAACTCTCAAACTGGAGAAACCCAGTGGGAAAAGCCTGAAAGTGCCCTTGTAATCCCAGTCGACCAAATCCAAGTATCATCCCCGATCCAGGCCAAATCCCAGCAAGCATCCCAGGCCAAGACTGGGTGCAATTTATTTTTGTTTCACCTTCCTAATGAATGAACAGAAACCGAGCTTGTCGCTCACTTTGCTCCATTCGGAAAAGTCACAAGTGCCCGAATTATGACAGAAAAAGACTCTGGAAGAAGCCGTGGCTTTGGGTTTCTGACTTATGATAATCCTACAAGTGCGACTAATGCTGTGAGAGCACTTAATGGATATCAGGTACTTGGTAAACGCTTAAAAGTTCAATTAAAGAAAGGAGACTCAGCCCCTGCATATTTATATCAGCCTACTCATCTAGGTTAATTTTATAGTTTAATGCATATTAAAGTCTATATCCCACGCGAGGACAAGCGCAAGTCGCTGAAGGCGAAAGCACTTCGAGCTGGAAATAGAAAAAAATTAAGAAACTGAGTTAATTACCTAGCTCAGAAAGCTTTTTATGAGCCTTAGCGTATTCTTTGAAGAAATCGGCAGAATCAAATGCAAACTTATCGACCCATTTTCTCATCTTCTTGTCGTGCAGTAGACACACATCGGTTGGGAGTCTTAGAAGTTTAGGGTTGGGCTGGGGTTTAAGCAGCTCAGTGAAATAAGCGTTATCAAATGTATTGGAATTAGTAGTCCATTCCCCTTCAAACCCGCTTCTGTCTTTGTGAGCTAGCCCTAATGTATGTGCTCCACTTAGAGCGACGATTTCTTTATCATTGAATCCCATCCTTCCAAAAACACTTCTGAGATGATCAGCTCCTAGCTTGGCGTCAGGCAACCTTCCGTCAGGGGTGCAGTGAGAATCATCAGGAGCTTCTTTTCTTCCAAATTTGAAAGCGATTGCTGGGCCTTTGCAGTACTCAACAGCAATATATCCTCCTGCTTGGATCAAATCCGCGTAATTTACATCTGGAAAGTCAGCCTTTATAATAACAATTTGGTCTCTTGCCCATGTAAGTCCAGCATTGGCACCATGGGCGAGCTCTTTGTCAAATCTGATACTTCCATTAGGACCACCAGTTTTAGTTGCTGCGTCAAAAGTCCCTGCGTCATGCCATGCTAAACGCAAGAATAAAGGCATTGCTGTCGTTTCATCATAGAGCTTGTTGAATCTTGTTTGGAGCTTCTTGTAAACAGGCTTTTTGGATGTTAAAGTCCCGAAGTTTCTTAAAGCTGTTTTAAGCATATTAGAATAATGGCAACTAATTAGCAATTGTTTTAACAAAATATGAATATGCTGAGGAGTTGCAAATAAAATGATTATAATAAATTGCCTATTTAAAATGAATATTATATTAATATTAATAATTGGTTTTTTATTTTCTTGTGGTAATAAAGAATTATTCATCCTAAATAAATGTAATTTAAAACAGGAAAAATTTATAGCTTTAATCTTGGAACTGACAGCTTTTTATCTGTAATATTCTTTGGGAGGTTTAAATTTTTTGATTCATTTGCCTGGAGAAGTTCTTTTACTAGAGTGTCAAACTCTTGACGAAGATTTTCCACTGTTTTTTGAGTCTCAGATCTAAGCTTTTCTGCATTTTCCAATTGAGTCTTTAATAATAATCTAAGTTTTTTGTTATCCTCTGATAACTTAGCTAACTTCTTTGCATATTTTTAGTCTTAAACTTAAACTTAAATTAACAGATGCGCAAGCCTGGCTTTATCGCAGCTGCTGAGGATCTCCGATATAGGAGGTTCAACGCTTTACGACAGTGCCTTTTGCCAGGGATAACAGTGCCTTGTCCTTACCTTCCGGCTTAAGTGTTGAGTGGAGAGTCTTCGGCTTTCTGTAACGTTGCTCGAGGCTGAGGGGGTACAAGGCTGTGCTCACAAAAAACTCAAAATATGTGGTACTAACTCTGGTTTTTGCGCTGGAAGATTTGCCAATTAGGCTAGGCGTTGCCTATAGACCTGATTGGATGTTCCATTTCCAAATTCCAAGTCTCCTTCACACTTGAGGTAAAATCCAACCCTGAAACTGGACCAAGACTAGACGTAACACAGTACTGGAATTGCTTACCTAGCATAGCTATCCTTCTCTGAGATGGCAAAACCTTGCCGATATATTGTAATTGCCCGAGGATGGCGCAAGATAGCGCCATCCTCGGGCAATTACTATAATTTAAATATGTACTTGAAGGAAGTCAACGCAGCCGACAGCGAAGCACTGAGACACTATATTTAAATTGCATATTTTTCGTCAATTGGGATTTTTAAATCTGGCTGGAGTTCAAGTTTTTGAGAGTAAGCAATCAGAGCATCTCTTGATCGCTGCACTTGAAGTTGAAGCTGATCTCGCTGTGTAAGAAGATCTTCTATAAAAGATAGAGAAAAAGAATTCTGCTTCACCTTTATTACAACTTCTCTTGATTTTGTAATATCTTTTAAAGGGACGAGTGTAAAAAGTTCAATATCTTGGACTTCTACACCCAAAGAGTCAGCGCATGAGCTTGAGAGGGTTGAAATATCTGGGGAGTTCATTGAAAAAGCTGGGGTTAGCACAAAGCAAAAAGCCATTGCAATAAAATTATTTTAAATATTATTTCATTAGCCTAAAAAAGCACTTAAAGATATTCCACTTTAGAAATTGAATTCATATTAATTTAAGATATAAATAAAAAGTTAATAAAAATCTTAAAATATTTTGACCAGGATTTAAAATTAATGATAATGACATTGAAGAGTATAAAGGTCTTTGCTTGAGCAGTTCTTTTATTTATAAATCTGATAATAAAGTAATTGATATCAAACATTTAGATAGAGGAAAAATACTGATTAATAACCGTATTATATAATTCCGAATAAGTTCTGATGAAAGTATTTTATTATACTCAGGTTTAATAGTTTTATGTCAGATTTAAATTATATAGATGGAATTATTCTGATAATATAATTTTCAAATATCGCTTATTTTTCTAATTCTTTTCTTGGTGTAGAAAAAAATTGTGAAGTTGGCAGAAATTGGTCTCTAAGGTGCACTATTTATGGAGCGGGTCGGCTTCTTTGATAAAACCGAAAATAGGGCCTCTGTCCCTTTTTGAAATAGGCCTTCAGGCTTGGAGATAACTTACTGAAGAGGGAAGTTTTGCCTCTCCTCAAAGGTTTTCCTGTCCCTGCGAAGCCAGGTGGGCTAGACAAGTTTTGCATCTCATATAGTCTTTGTCTATCGGAACTATCAGGTAACCCACAGAAGTTGGCTTTAACCTAGAGGATGATAATACCTATACTAGTGATCCTCGCCAGGAAAATTCAAGAGAGTGAAAAATTGGTTGAGCCTTACACCATTTGCGATCTGGCGTACACGCACCCAGTTTAGGCCACCTTTCCTGGAGTCAAGATAGTTGGATTAGTTGGGCTGCCGCTTGTGGCTGTGTAACATTTTATCTTTATCTTTCTTGGTGTCTTCATTACTTACTAAATTAATTAATATTTGAAATACCATCCGATTCCACAGGATGGCATAATTTCAACATAGCCTCTTAATTCGAATTTGTGGGCCCTCTTCCGCCCAAAGAGTTAGCGGCTCCTAAACACTCAATTCTCTTGCCTGGCCGCCGAATCTTGCGAGCTACATTGCCTCGCTGTTTAGTTTCCTCTGCACGTGCTTAGATAAAGGGTTCCCCTTCAGGAGTAAAACACTTGACTTATATTATTATAGAGTAGCTCCGGCCCTCCATGCCAACTTTTCACGACCCTTGCTTTGCTCCATCCTCTTACTTGATAGTCCATTTGCACGGCCTAAAGTATGTATTGCTGCCTCCGGACAAGGGCCAGGAGGTAAAGAGGCTGGGATATTTCCCGATTGGCCATCGAATGCTTCTCGCCTTGCTGGGCTATCCCTTTCCAACTTCCGAGTTCCATTGTCTCTCGCAGTAAAACCTTGCCCCGGATGTGAGCCTGCAGTCGATCAGCCTGTCATTGCTCTCCTCTAGACCAAGTAAAGCCCGACCTGCAGCTCTCATCGCACACTGCTTCCCCTTCATTACACTATTTAAAGTAGTTGAATAATTCTGATAAAAGATTTTTAAAATAAGGAATAATTATTATATCAGATTTTCAACCTAATCACGAAGTTTAATAGAATTTTTGCAATACGAATCTAATTTTCAACTATAGCTTCTACATATTTAAATCCGAAAGTGACAGAAACCCCTTTAAGTGTTTTTTCCAAACCTGAAACAGTTTCTTAGTGCTAATTATTTCATTATTTATTATTACACTTTTGATACTTCCAAACGATTTTGTCTTTGATCTTGATATTAAGGTCCTTCTCACAAATTTCATCCCAATCCCATTGGGAATTATTTATATAGACGACCCACATTTTTCCTTTATACGGGGAAGTCTCATCTTCAGTTTCAATTCCCATAAGTTTTTGAACAAAATATTCGAATCTGTCTTTTGACTTATTATATCTGGATATGAAATTTGAATCTAATTCTTCATCAAACTCGGTTTCAAAGCATAATAAATTCATAAGAGTAGTAAAGGATATTTTATCCTTAAATGCAGGATATTTGTATTCGTAACAGTCACCTTTGTTCGGTAATTGGATTTGGATAATGAAATCATCTTCGTATGGAAGTTTTACGGTAGATTTTTGCTTTTCCTGCATTTCAACCTGTGAAGAAACTGATGATGAACTTCCCATTATTTTTTATAATATTGCACCATTTTTGAAAAATAAGTCAACTCTTGGCTGGAGAACAAATGCTATTAAAAGGAAATATTTATTGAGAATGTCAATTATCTAGATTGAAAATTGTCTCTAGGGATTGAAATTTGTTGGAAAATATTTTTAAGTTGGATCAGATATGATTTTAGATTTATTATAATAAACTTATAAAATTTTTTCAAGGAAAAGTAATTTTTGTAAATAATAGCACAGAAACTCATTTCCAAAACACATATGGCTTAATATCAATAGTTTGGCTAAAGGGAGGATTTTAGAAAAAAAAAGTAAAATGTTTAAATTATCATGAAAGAATATTTCATATGATGTCATTCTTGGCAGAGAGATTTAATTTTATAAGACCTTGCTAAATTATGTATTTGTGGGTTCAAATATAGAGAAAGTCATAGCTTCAAAAATTATGCAATTTTGCTTAACAAAGTGCCATAATCATAATTTTATTTTTAGTAAAAATGAAAATTTAGGTCGTCTTTAAAGACAAATTTTTTAATCAACCTGGCATATTGGGACAATAACTCAAATATAATTTTCGTATTGAATCAATCTCAATTATGCTTTTAAGATAAAATATTATATGTCGTTCCTTATTCCATGAACTATGATGAATCAAATATGCTTTGAATCTACTTCTGAAGTTAACATGACGTTTGATAACGTTCAAACAAAGACTAGCTCATAATATTTTACTTACCCCCCCCTTTTAAATTGGAAATATAGATAGAATTTTGAATTTTTGGTCATTTCACCTCCCTTTAAACTTGCTTATTCAATAAGAAAGTTTTATGGGTAAAAATATTTATTTTTATAAATCAGTTTTGACCTAATTTAATGGGAAAAACTCAAGTAGAATATAATTTGAACAGTTTTCACGCTGGAATCGATAATTTTTTGAATTAATTCTTTATAAAAAATAAATTAAAAAAAATTATTTATAAATTGAAAACATTTTTATTATCTCCCCCCCCCATCCTTGATCGAACGATTGACTGTAAAAATTCCTAAAATTTGGGAAAATTAACCCCCATCCTTGATCGAACGATTTTCATATCATGCAAATTTTTTATATATATAAAAATATAATAGTTATCAAAAGCTTGGGAAGATGTACCTAATGAAGTTGTTTTCAGAGACTTTGAGACGATAGAAAGCTTCGGAATCAACCAATCAAAGTAATTTTAGTCATCAGCATGGGCTTAAAAACTCAATAATCTAAGTAACAAATTAAAATTTATACAGTTTAAAGGGGTAACTAATAAATTAAAATATAAAAAATTGGTATTTTTATGAAATTAAATTCAATTTTTTGCTGTAAAAATAATTATTAAATACTCTTAACCCTCTTATTTAAAAGTAAATAAAAAACAATTTATATATATATTTTTTTTTATATATAAAATTTTTTACCAAAAAAATTTTTTTTAACCCCCATCCTTGATCGAACGATGACGAGTCGTTCGATCAAGGATGGGGGGGGAGTAAGAAAATTTAACGGGGAGTGATGAAAAAATTAAGCTATTATTTTTAGCTGAGTTCCTATTTAAATCGTATAAAGAACTTTTTCGTCGAAGTGCTTTTTGAACTCTAATCCAGTTTCCTGCCCAATCAATTCCTTAAATTTCCTCCCAATCTCTATTGCAATGTTTTCTTCAATTGTGTCTATCCATAAGCAAATTCTGAACCTTTTCATGCGGACACACATCTCAGCTCCACATATATGAGGCATCAGCTCCAAAAAAAAGCATCCAATTAATCCTAGTTGTGTATTAAGCCATTGCTCATTGATTTTTTCCAAGTATTCAGTCCTCAGAATTCATGCTCCTCCGTTTGCATTTGTTGGGTGCTCCCACTCAGGCAAAATTTCGCCTTTAAACAAGTAATAATCACCTCTTCCATATATATCCGTGGGGACTTTGATGTTATTGTAAACTTGCCAAAAGTCTTCAGCTTCTTTAAATGTGCTGAGCTTTTTGAGACGTTCTTCCCAAGCTTGAAGAGTTATTTGTTGGCTGGTTTTCTTCTTGCTCCTAGTTACGTAAAGTGACCAGGGATATTCAAGCTCATGTCCCATTAAATAAACACCTTAAAGAATAATTATGGATTAATTTATAATTTTATTAAAAAGAAACCTTATGCAAGAAATAATTAAGATTTATAAGTGATTTCTCATCTTGTAGAATCATGATTGACCAAAATCCAATTTTTATTCTCTTAATGCTTTGTTAGAAATTTCAGGCTTTCTAAATATATACTTGGTTATGGGATAAAATTTGAAGGAAAGAATTAATGGATATTTTAAAAAATGTATCTATTAGTTACTTCAAAGAAGGAAAAAGATTATTTCGAGAAAAGCTTTTCCGAGCTTATTTTTACAAAGTTAATATTGCTTATATCGACAGATAAATCCTTCAAAATTATTCAATCATTTGCTACTATAAGATCATAAGTAATTATCTCATACAAATCCTTAATTTAATACCAGTTGTGAAATTCATATTTTTATCGCAGATTATTTATTTCTCCATATTTTTATGCTTATTTCTTATTACCTCCCTTATCTGAACAGCCTCACAAGAATTTTTACTTTTTGTTAAATATGGTCTAACTTTCCATACTAATGTAAATGGACCAGCAACTGGTCCAGTAACAGTGCAATATAAAGGGCAAAAATATTTATTTATAAAAATTAAATGACTGACACAAGAGCTATCATCTCAACTGGTTCTCCACTAGAAACAATTGGAAGTTCCCTTCTGACAATCTTTATTGCTGAAATTGGTGACAGAACCTTCTTTATAATCGCAGTTTTAGCTATGACTTACTCAAGATCTGCTATCTTCCTAGGAAATCAATTGACTATGACCTTCATTGCTGTAATTGCAGCATTTATCGGAGGAGCGGTTATTTATTTGATCGATCCTTTCTGGGTTGCAATTGCTTCAAGTGTAATGTTTTTGGTATATGCAATTTTGTCATTTTATGAAGCATATGCTGGAGAAAGCGAAAAAATTGAAGGAGATAACCAGGAACCCTTAATATCATATCCAACTTGGTTTAAAACTTTTTGGAAAACTGCTGCAATGGTATTTTTTGCTGAATGGGGTGATAAGTCCAACACAAGCATAATGGCACTAGCCGCGCTATCAAATCCTATTTTTGTTGCCATTGGAGCAATTATGGGTTTTGCAATAATTGGATTTTTGGCAGTAATTCTGGGGAAAGTTATTGGAAAACATATACCTGAAAAGATCGTGAAAATAGCAGCAGGGGCGTTATACCTCGTGTTTGCTGCTTTAACACTGGCACTTTTATTCATATAAAATAATTAAAAAGAAATTAAAACGTAATTTAACTGCTACAGCATTGGTTGCTAGGTGGAGGCTTATGTCTTTGGGTTAAAGTTTCTGTGGTGGCTGCGTTATCTTGCAGAGCAGAAGGATCATGCATGACGATCATTTCCGAAAGAGTATTAAATGCTTCTACGACATTTTTGCCAGTTTTAGCACTCACCATAATAAAAGGGATCCCATAAGAATCTGCAAGGGATTTGCCTTCAGGAAATTCGTTTTGATCTATCAAATCCATTTTATTTCCTACAAGGATAATCGCCACTTTGGGATCGGCCTTTGCTCGGATTTGTTTCATCCAGCTTTCTACATGTTCAAGAGAAGTCTTATCAGTCAAATCAAATACTAAAACAATCCCATTTGCTCGCCTATAAAATGTGCTGGCAAGAGTTCGGTGGTATCTTTCTTGTCCTGCGGTATCCCAAACTTGAAGTTTTATTGCTCTTCCTGAGATCTCAGCGTATTTTGTTTTATATTCAATTCCTATTGTCGGCATAGTTGTTTTCGGAAATTCGTCTTCTGAAAAACGTAGGAGAATTGAAGTTTTTCCAACACTAGCATCCCCCAATGTAAGGATTTTTAAAGTAGGAAGTTCTTCCATTTAATAAATTATACAAATTGCATTTTTTTGGTTTATTTAATTTGAGATAGTTAATATATTTCAACAGAACAATATGTAGCATATGAAACTTATTTAATTATGAATTCTGATTCTAAAAGTATCAGGTAAAATAATCCATTTGATTTATGCTTATTAAGTGGTATAATTTTTTTAATTTATATTACAATGGCCTTCGGCACATAGGGCAAGCCATTCTTCGTTGTATTCATTCTTCAAGGCAACTTCTGTGGAATCAATGGTTGCATCGCAAAACCACACTTTCTCTTACTTCATGATCCATACATATAGAGCAAATCTCTCCTTCAGGCATAGGAGTCAAATATTGTCTTAAGCTATCAACAGTTTCCTGCAATTCTCTTCTCTTCCTTTTCCTGTAGCAAAGTCATAGCAGCGCGTAAATCATCAACATTATGCATTTAAAATAAGTCATAGCACAAAGGCACATAGCTAATATTCCCATTATACTATGTATAACACAATTTCTGTCTCTAATTATTTCAACTGACATAGCGACTGATATAATCATCCTGAAGCTTCATAATCATTACCTTTCGCATGATGCTAACATAATATTCACAAGCCAAGAAGAAATGTGCCGTTGCCCTCCATTTGCATAGCATAGGACACCAATATTGAAAAAAAGCTCGTAAAAATCAATTCCACCAAACATAATCAGATAAATAAATATCAAATTTGAGCATCCACTTGTGTCGAATATCAGAACGCATATTATTGCAGCGATCTTTAAAATACTAAACATTATAATATGCTAGTTTACTCCTCCTAATAATAAGCAAATTTTGGCTAATTAAGGGAATTTATATTAACTGATATCTTTTTTGGCAAGTTGAATGTGCATATTACTCATAAGCCTTTTCCTCTGCCTTTTTATTGGAATTACTAGAAAATCAAAATTATGAAGGCCTAGTTGGTCAAAGGACTTCACAGGAACCTTAACTCACCCTGAGCTTGACTTCTGCGCATTTTCTGCCTAACTCCCCCTCCGTGAGCGAACAAAACCATTATAAAAATCCTCTTTTTTGCCTAAAACCCACCCTCCATGAGCGAACCAAAAAATTTTTTATTAAAAAAAATTTATATATGAATAATTATTAGTATAATAAAATCTCTAGCTAATTCTGTATAATTTTTAAACAAATTGCATTTTAAAAACATAAATTAAATTTATTTTTACTTCTCTATTTTACAAATTGGAATTTTTTTAAATTTTGAAAAAAAAATTTAGTATAAAATTTTAAATATAAATTTTGAAAAATTAACCCTCTTCCGTGCCGAACAAAAGTTTTTTTGTTCTCTCACGAAGGGGAGTAAGTGTCTTCATTCAAAAATATCAAGTATTTAAAGCTGTGCCTCGTGAATTCAAGGACCAGCTTTTCCAGCTTGTGCGCTAGGTTTTCCGGCTATAGCTGGATAAAGTTATATCTGTAGCAACTGAACTCAATAATAATGAATATGCAATAAGAGGAAAAGTTCTCTATAAGAGCTCATTCCACTAAAAGTCATTTTATTATAGTAAAATACTCAACATTCATATAACATTATTATGGAATAATTAATGAGAAGTTAGGCTTTATTAATTATTAATTCAAGATAAAATTATTATTTCTTCAATGGCATGCATATAGGTTCAATAGTAAGTGTGAATATAGATAATAAACGGATAAATTATAATAAATAGTTTAATATTTCAAATTATTGTTCATATTGATCTTGTATGGCCATTTCAATTAGTGTTAAAATTATTTAAATTTTAACAAATTAAATCAATAAACCCCAAAGAAAATTTTCTTATGTAATGAGTTGGATTTCTTGCATAATGTCTAGCCTTTTCTCTTAATACTGATTAAAATTCATATATTAAAGGCTTGAAGTAAGTTTGAGATATAGATTTTTGCTTGTACAAGAGCCTTGAATGAGAAGTTTCCTAGCCATCATAATCATTTTTAATTTGATCCAAATAAATTGAAAAATTTATCATACTCATATTTTATATTTAAATTATGGCGAAGATTCAATTTAGCCGTAATTTCAACCTCGTTCACAAGAAAAATGAGGTGATAGGCGAAGTTCAACAGTCTCAAATTCTTTTAAATAGATGAAGAATATTCAGGCTTGCCTCAGCGATATTCTCAGCTGTTTCAGTTTTTCCTGCTGGTACTGATTATGAAATGAGATTTTCTGAGGCTAGAAATGCTGAAAATTGTGACCTTGACACAGATCACAACTCATCTCCAAGATTTTTAGTCATGATCCTTTGCCTCATTTCAATTATTCTCTTAATACCTTATCGCTATTATTATATTAAATGAAGAAAACATATACCTTCAACATATCGAGAGCTCCCTTGTCTAGCAAAAATTTCCCTTTCAGAGTATTCTAAATTGAAAAAGAAAGCAACCTGAAGAGATTATTTAGGAGGAGACACAATTTTCGCGTTTTGTGTAAATATTATTTTTCCTTATCCTGGACTTAACGCCACATTTACTCTTCGGCAACAAATACTGTATCAAGAAGTCAATATCTGCTATTTCTGGGCTGAATTATTTTATGCTATGATGTTCTTTAGATGAGCATTTTTAATATTTGTATTATTCAATTATGGAAGTTATCAGAACCCTATTGCTATGAGATATTGTGAAAAATATGATGTTCCGCCAAGTCCTTATTTTTCACTAAAATGCTATGTAAATCAAAACCCGATGGCCATGCTTTTTCTTTTCTTATTATTACCTGGAACATTGATATTTGCATCGACAATGAGAATTTTCGAAAGGCCAATGAAAAGGTCTGCTGTTGATTTTGATTATCCAGGAAATGCTATATGAAATGTAATTGTCACCATTTTTACAATTGGATATGGAGATTTCTTTCCAGCTACTAATTTGGGAAGAATAACTATTGCTTTGAGCTCATTCCTTGGCAGTGTAGTTCTTTCATTTTTGTTTGTGACGCTTACTCATATCTTTACACTTACAAGCAGCGAAGAGAAAGCTTTAAAAGAAATTCTGCTAACCAATTCAGCAATAGCAACTATTAAAAGGGCTTTTACTTATACAAAATCCAAATTTAGCACATCTGAAGAAAAAATCAATGCATGAGACTCAGTACAAACTCAAACTCGATCATTCAATAAAATTAGAGAAGAGCTGGGGATTGATGCAGATGATAATGAAGCAATATTAAGTGATCTTTCGGAGAGAGTTTTAAAGGTTGAAGCAAATCTTGAAAAATTCAAATGTTCAATTACTTTATTGTCACATAAATTTGATAGCTTGAACAAAAGATAATATTTACGATAATATTGTTATTAGCTTTAATTAATTCAGATTAATTAATTTACATTATAAGCTTTTCGAATTCAGCTAAAATATTTTCCGAGTAATTTTGGTCATCTTTGAGCTCCTCGACTATGCTGGAAAATTTGCCAACGGAAGGCAATGCTCATCTTTTATGCTTTAAAGTTTTCATTTTGAAATATAAAAGTTTCTTTTCTTTTGGAGATTTTTCATACTTTTCTTTTTGCTCTAAATTCCCTCTATAACAAATTAATGATTTGTAAAAAAAATTTAAAATAAATTAAAGTTTTAATTGCAAGCATGTAAGATTTTTCTATATTCATTTTTGACATCATTAGCTGCAGCTTGTAAAGCCTCGTCTGCTGCCATAATTTTTGATTTTTTGTATGTTTTTTCAACCTTTTTTATGCATTCATCTGTTGCAAAATTTAATTTAGCAATCAAATCATCTCGCGTTTTATTCAGGGAATCTATCTGAATTTGCACAGATTTTTCAACTTCTTCCATGCACTCATACTTTTTAAAAGATGGCGAGTATAGAATAGGTTCAGGGTGACTGGTAAGTTTATTCCAGCCCAGGTAGGAGGATTAGGATTAGGATTAGGATTATTAAAAGTCAGGCGCTAGCCATATTGGTGGCCCAGGAATACCGAGAGCGCAATTTCCGGCTAGCACATCTGGAAAGTAATTTATGCGTATATAGGTTTATATTTGAGAAGGAGGCACCAAAGACATCTTACTAGTACCCTGAACACTGAATGAGGCTGAAGGATTCAGTGCCCAAGAACCAGACCAAGGCATGAACATCGGATTCTCCCAAAGCAATTTTTTGGCGAGATGACAGGTAACTAGGGCTACTTGAGCCTGAAGTTCACTGTGATGGTGAGGGGGTGATATAAACCGTTAAGACCCGTTAGAATTTAATCTGATCTAACCAAATCCATGCATTCATGCAACTCCATCCTCTTGCTTTCTATATCTTCCAATTTTTTCAAGAGAAAATCTTCTTCACATAAGAACCTATGATTAATTTTATCAATAATTTTTTCAGTTTTTGAGCTGTTTAAAGGTATGCATTTATGATTACTATGCTCTTCAGCACAGTTTCAGCACAAGAGTTTATTGTCTTTTTTGCAATAGCATCCATATTCAAGCCCATGCTTGATGCACATCTTTGAATTATATTGAGTTTCATTTATTTGCAAAATCGCATAATTTGTGGGTAAATTTTTGATGTTTTCTGGGTCTAATGATTTGCATATCGAGCATACAGAACCGATATCTGATTTTAATTTTTCTAAATCCCCCCTGCTTAGAAAGATTTTTCGCTCTAATCTTAAAATTTTAATAAAATAGTAGTTTTTTATCTTACTTTAAAAAATTCAATTTGTGAAATATCTAATTTAATTTTATGTTTTAGATGAAAACTGTTTGAATTTTAATATAATTAAACTGAAAATCTCGCATTATAATTATTAGTAGCCTATCTAAAATTTATAAATAAAGAAATGACATTAATAAATACTTTTTTGCTTGCAATAAATAATGTTTATTTTTGAGAATGCTAAGTAAGCAAATTGAGCACATTGTATGTCCACATTTTATCATCTTTGGGATGATGAGATCAGAATCTTAATCTTAAATTACATTAATGAGGCGACTGCCGTGTTGTTTACGCAGACACCAGGGACCTCAATGTGAGGTTCACCTGCTTTGCGCCGTGTACCCAAACAAGCCATAAAGACTTGCCAAAGGGAAGCACGTCTCCTCCTTCCCGCATTGAGCGGCTTAAGTTTTGAGTGGGCGGGCTATGGAATCCTGCGGCTGCTGCTTGAGTTACGAGAGTTGGCTTTCCGAAATTCTAAAAAATGGAATTTCTGGTCACCTTTCGGCAAAAAGGGAAATTCCAAGTCCTGGGACGTAACGCCCAGTTTCACGCTAGGTAGTTGCCCGAATGGTCTAGGCATTGCCTGTAGACTCTGCTGGGCTTACCCTTTCCAAAGTTGGGCACCCTTTTCTCTCTGGGAGAAAATCCATTCTAGTCTTTGGGCATGGGCCAGGCTCTGCTCTGCAGAATTGCTTACCATGGCATTGTTGCCCATTTTCTGGAATGGCAAAACCTTGCCGGATATAATTAAAATATGAGTCGAGTATGTATGGCCGTGAGGCCATACCTGGACGAAGACGCCATATTTTAATTATGATAAGATCAGAATCAAATGGTTGAAGACAGATAGGGCATTCTGCCGATACTGTGTTCACTACAGCAACGGGCAAAGTTTGAATAGGTAGAATTCCTCCCATTATTTTTTATTGTTCTTTAAAAATTATTTTTAATTAGGCATTAATCTATAAAGTTGATGGTTTTACTTAAGTAGCACCCTTGATGAACTTAGTTATTTATTTATTAATTCGTAGCCTAGCATGAGCATTAAACTATAGAACCAGCTATTTATAATAATCTACAATCTTATCAATTTCTTATCGATTTTGCTGTTAATTAGCTAAATTACTTGTATATTAAATGTAAATCCTTTTGAAATATGAAAATAGCGTAAAACAAGTATTGAATTGTTATAGATTGAAAATATTTACAGTAAAGTAAATAAAATAAATTTATCAGCCATTTTAGATATCAGTAGAAAACTTACAAAATCTAATAAATTAAGAAATTGAATACCTAGTAAAAATCAAAATATAAAAAATTATCGAATTTATTGAAAAGCCTAATTATTTCTTTCTAAAAGAGATAAGCCAAGATAATATACAAGCAAAATCATAATCTTTTCTTAAAAAAGATTTAAAACTCTATTTAAATATAATTTAAATTATTGTTCAACCTTACAAATTTGATTATATTTGCAGATATTCATTAATAATCATATACCTATCCTCTTAATTATAATTTATTTAAAATACTTTTTATATCAAATATTACATTTTTGTCTGAAGAGCATTCATTATAAACGATATATTACTTACTTGAAGTTCGGATCTTGCTGATAATACATATATGGTCCTTGCTGGCCATTGACATAAGGATTTGTTTGAATATTGCGCTGATTCTGTGGAATTTGGTACATGTTTTGTGAATAATAAGGATTAAAGCTATTATAAGCTGGCATCCCATAATACGCATTATGCGAAGGATTTTCACAAAGATTCTGTCTCCCTGAAGGATCAACGAAATTGTTTGGGAGGCCTTGGAAATTCACCATTGATCCAAACATATGCCCTCCTCCATAAAACATCATGTCTCGGCTGAAATCTTGAGGCGAAGGCTGAGGAATTTGAATTTCTTCTTGCTTATTCATCCCTGCCTGCTCGTACAAGTATGAATAATGCTCTGGAAATGGACCAGTTGGCATTGAAAGCATCATATGCTGAGTTATTGGACAGCCAAAAGGTCCTTGGTGTTGGGCTTCTTTTGTTTCTTCTGTCATTTTCATAGACTCATTTTTTGTATAATCCATTTCAAGCTGTTGAGATTGGCTTTCAGCCAATTTTTCTCCACCTTTGGAGTTAGAATTAGCCATAGAAGCTTGTGCAACTATCTCTGGAGGACGTCGAGTTGTTTGGCTCTGTGCTAATTTAGGGCCTGCAGCTTCTGCTGATGGTTGAGCATCTTTTATTGTCATTTTAATTTTTATCTGCCCAGCACCGGCTTGGTCTCTTACAATATCTACCCACTTTTCGCCATCCTTCACATCTATTCGTGAGCTGCCAATCAAAATGTCTCCACTGGGATTGGTGGTATAAACTTTCATTAGAATTTTTGGATCCCTGCCTTTGATTGAGCAGACTTTATTTCAAAAAGGAAATTTTCCTCCACCTTCACAGATTTCTGTTTTATCCTCTGAATTGCCTAGGCGATAAACCACATATGTGTCGTTGACAGTCACACCTCTCATAATGCCTAGTTTACCACAAGCTGTTTCTATCTCGATTGTCCTCATTTTATTAATTACTGGATATTTAGCTTGAAAAAGATCTGATATTAAAAGATGGTTATGAGTGTTCACTGAATTTATCTAATTATTTTGATGTGTAATTGTAGAACATGGATAATAAATTTTGTTCTAAAATTGATAAAAAGTTATTTAAATGGGTTCAAAAATATCAAATAGAGTCGAAAAGAAAAATTAGATATCTTTTCATTGAACTATTCGATTACCTGCTTTCTGCTGAATTGGCGAATGGAGAGGAATCAAAACTTCTGCTGAGCCTAGAAATAAGTCTAAGTTCAGGTAAATGATGAGCAAAGGAGCTTTTTAAGCTATATAGGAGGGACTCTTCTTTTGCTTCTAAATTTTTAATTCTATCTTTAATTTCAATAGAAAGCTTCTTCGTTTCCTCAATTTTTTGCATAACCCTATTTGTGGCTTTGCTTTTCTGCAGCTCCTGCAGTATTTCTTTCGTTCTTGCAGGAAAGTCTGATGATCTGTGAATTGGAGAAGATGAAATTGGCTGTGTAGATTCTGATCTCAATTTTTTTAATCTTGCATTCTCTTCTTTTATTTTTCTCGCAAATTTTCTATTTCTAGCTTCTAGCATTAATCTTTTTTGCTTTAAAATGTTTTCTCTATTTCTTTTTGCATTTCCTATAGCTTTTCTTTGAAATTCTTGATCCTCTGTTAATTTTATTTTATTTATCATTTTTCTTTCTTTTTCCTCCAGCAGTCGAATTTGAGCTGCCAGCTCAGCTTTTTCTTTCTGCTTCTGTTTTTCCTCTTCCTTTTTACCTCTAATTTCTTTTCTTTGTAGAAATTTTATTCTGTTTTCAATATTCGCAAGTTTATTATTCAAATCTTTATATTCAGCTACTGAAGTTATTAGTTCTGAGGTTGGGCTTTCACTTGGAATGTCAAAGTCAAAAGATTCAAATTGCCTTTTTCTTATTCTCTTACGATGAGATTCAAGTGCGAGGTCTGGATCGCCAATCATAGAATAAGGATCTGTTTCTGTGCTTGTTGTTTGAGAATGATATGAGGATAAATATTTAGCTTTCATTTAGAGAAATAAATGCTATTTAAAAATTTATAGTTTAGCAATAAATGGTATTAAATCTTAAATAAATTTAATTTAAGTTATTTGAACTTATTTAGCAGTGATATTAGTATAAAATGTTTGAGAGCAATTTAATAATTGAAGAAAAATAAAAACAAAAATTGCTTAATTATACTTAATTGTCGCCATGCAATAATATCGAACTTAGAATGGCAAAATGATGTTTTCTGCGGTGATAGCTTCAATTGCTTCCTGAAATGCTTCTGCTATTCTATTAGACTTGCAATCAATAAAGTAGCCATTTGGAATTGAGTCACATAGATTTAAAAGATCGTTTTTTAGCTGATCTTTTAAAGAAAACCCAATAATTACTAGCCCACATTTATATGCGATAAGTAAATTTCTAATGGTTTTAGGATTATGCTTTTTAGAAAAATCTTCGCCATTCGACACTGCTATAATTCATCTTATTGGAATAGCTTTTGAATGCTTTTTTTCATCAAACACAAAACACCCCTCTTTTTCGACATCAGTAGAATTAAATTGCATTATTGCTGCAGAAATTCCATCATATATACACGAGCTCCCATGTGGGGAGTCACAAGCCATAATTGCATTTTTCATATAAGCTGTGTTTTTTGAAGCCAAACTGAGTTTAAATACAATTTCTGGGAGTTTTGAAGATAATACAAAGCTTACTTTATCGTTGTTTGACAGCGAATCAATCATAGTTGAAAAGCATTTCAGCGCTCTCAAATTTTTAGGTCCTTTTATCGTTATTCCGTAATCATGCAAAAGAACGACTTCTTTAACAAAATTTTTGTCTCATTTAAGTTTTCTTTTAACTTTATCTTTTTTTATTCCAGCATTTATGAAAATATTTTTCAGTTCAATTAAGCATGCTTTTCTTACTCATGGATCATAGTGGGAATTTAATTCCAAGCACTGCTTGAAAATGAGAGCTGCAGATCTGAATTTTTTGACTGAGCTTAATAGAACTCCTTTTAAGTATAAGAACATTTCGGCATATGGGGAGTTTTCATCAAGCTCTTCTTCTATGGGAGCTAGTTTTTCTTGAGCTTCACTAATTTTTCCACCTTTCGCTAGAGCTAAACTGAGTTTAAGCTTTATTCTTGTGTTTGAAGAATTTTCCAAGTCACTTAATAGAGAAATAATTGTAGGCCAGTGCTTGTTTTTTGTTTCTAATGATGAGTCTATTAATATATCAGCCAACTGTTCTTTTAACTTCTTGACCATCTTTATATAAGAAGGGCTCAATTTTTGCTGCATTTTAACAGTTATAGCTAGTGCCATCTGCATCGCTTCCTGTGCTTCCACATATCTTTTATTACTATAATGAATATATGCGATCCTGCTCATGCATATTTCCATTCCTCTCAAATTATAATACTGATTAAATAATGTAAAAGAATCAGCATACTGAATCAGCATTTCTGCTTCATTTCCAATTACCCCTCCTTGCTTTCTAAACCTCAGCACAGTCTTCAAACCTTTAAACACTTTAAAAAGCCTCTGTATCAGTTCTGTATATTCTTCTTTATCAGGGATTTTCACTTCTAAATCTTCAACCAGAAGTCTATCAATAATTTTCGATAATTCATCAAGAGGCTCTGTAATTGACCGAGATATCACTCTTGAAGAACTACATGTCTCTTACAAAATTCCAATAACTCCAACAATAATGACAAAAAACGAATAAAAAACTCCCTCGTAAATTATCATATGCTGAATCGATGTTCGGAGATCTAGAAGTCTTGCCTTTATTTTTTCATCTTTTAACGCAATTCCTATTGAGTAATATTTTGTAGGGGAGGAGTAGAGCTGAGTTTTTAAAAATACAGGAGATACTCCAATAAGTCTAATTGGAAGTTACATGCTTTCTCCGTGGTTTGTATAATGACTTACTTGTGAGATATTTGCTTCGAAAAGAGGAAGAATTTTTGACTCAAATTTGTTGAGCTCACTGTTTTTGTTGGAATAATCGTCAAGTCCGAATTCAAGGTCTGATATTCTATATACATTTGAGTCACTCCTATTTAATTTTGGATGGTAAAACACCTTTAAGTTGTCATCCAAAATAAAAGCGTAGGAATTTTCCGGAAGATTGCTGACCTGCTCCTTGTCAAGTTTGTAGTCTAAACAAGTGGCTTGATATAAATTAATATTTGAGCTCCAAAACCCATCACAAGCGGTTTGCCCCAAAGTGTTGGTTTCCGCAAATAGATATGGAAGAGTCAATATAACTTCTTCATGGTAATTGCTTGATCTAACAGCTGCATATCATGGCCTACATCTTGGTTCAAATCCTGTAGCATTGTAACAGTTTGTGCTGTTGCTTAAAAAAAACTGTTGATAACTCGATGGAATATAATAAAAAAAGCCGTTGGAATCATAAGCCGTGTAAACTTCATTGTTTATTTTATCAATCTGGCCAACTGGTCTTAAAAATGAATCAAATATAGTTTGATCATATAAATATTCTTTACTATCAGCATCTAATTGATCTTCTTCTGTGATTTTTTGACCTAAATATCACATTGAAGTTTCAAAATTTCTCCCTCATGAATTGTTTGCTGTAAGTGTCTGTGCAAGCTTATAT
The DNA here is from genome assembly GCA_914767885.1 of Blepharisma stoltei. Taxonomy (NCBI): domain Eukaryota; phylum Ciliophora; class Heterotrichea; order Heterotrichida; family Blepharismidae; genus Blepharisma; species Blepharisma stoltei. The sequence goes on along the minus strand of CAJZBQ010000004.1, from coordinate 917,916 downwards.
GCATTAACATAAGATTTGTTCCCAACCCAATTTTCTTTAATTGAAAGGTTTTTGTTGTAATATTTATCCATAAGGGTTTTCATAATAATTAGTATGTTGATTTGTTTTTGTAGCATAATACTGACTACAGAGGCTGCTACAATACTTGTGGTTTCCATAATGTCGTTTTGGTCATCACTTATATTATCAACTACATCATTTATTAACTTTGGGACCTTTACATAGAGTGGGATTGAGCTTGCAAGTGAAATCAAAATTATTCCAAGTAAAAGTGGGACTAGCACATATATCCCAATTCTTTTTCTCAAAGTACGATTAGTCATATTTTAATTATTTAAATTTTATAAGCACATCGAATTACACATATTTGGAAATTAATAAACCCATTCGAATTAGTTTGTTGATGACTTCTCTTTCATAGTCATTCCCAGCTGTTGAAGAGCCTTTACCTGCATTTCTGGATCTCGCAAAGAGCATCCGAAGTCTGGGAAGATAAGGCGTATAGTCTTTTATTCGGTCAAGCAAAATTATTAAGCACTCGATTCCAGTGTTGACTTGAATAAATTCTTCTTCACTTTCAGGTGGCATAGCGCCAAGAAGAGCTTCAAGGCAATTGTCAAGAGGCTTGGAGCCATCGTTGTTTTCAAGTTTGATCATTGCACCTTTAGATATAAGCCATTCCAGACACTTTGGTGAAAGCTGTCAGCATGAGATTCCGACCAAGGTGTATTCGTAAAACTCTGGAAGAGAAAACCAGCCATTGATATTTGTGACATAGCCCTCAAATTTCAATCGCAGCTCTTCTAAGTTGTCAGCATAAATTGCAGCAGCAATTTGGCCTTCTCTCAATAAGCTGACATCTGGATTGAGCCTAAGATTTGGATCAACCACTCTACATTCTAATCCCGCTTCACTTAAAAAGTCAATCACTTTGCTATGACCCCTTTTTGCAGCCAATTCAAGAGCATTGAACCCCGAAAAGTCCCTCAAACTGAGGTCCTGCATTGCATTTTCTACCAGAAACTTTACCTTCTTGATTTTCCCTTCATAAGAAGCCCAATGCAGAAGTGTCCTCCCATACCCATCTGTCATGTTAAATGGAATCAGTTCTTTCAAGTTATCAATGACATTTGTAGCCTTAAACTTTAAAAAGTCCACAGAAACGTCAATCATTTCTGAGTCACTTAGATCTTCGCCGTCTGATAGCTCCATTTTGAAAACTATATTAGCGCGCTTGGCTATTTAGGAAATTTAGTAAATTAATATGAACTCAGAACCTTCTGAAAGTGACCCAGTTGAAGCGATTAATAGAGAACTGGACGGGAAATTAGAAGGAATTGATGTTGATGGGATCATTGATAGGGAGCTTAGCAAGCTTGACTTAGATTATGCAATTACAGTTGCAGCGACCATTGATCCGATTGAATGCTTCCAGGAATCAGTTAATGCAAGTTCAAGTCAAGACTGGGAAGCTTCATTTGATGAAGGAGAAGAAGAGCCGCAATATCAAATTTGTCCGAGCGAGTCTGATTCAGACGAAGGAGAAGAAAAAACAGATGAAAAGCTGCCAGAAGTGAAAAGGGATATCCCAATGACACCAGAGAAGGTTGAACAAATTAAGAATATAATGAAAAAAATACAAATGCCACACCCGTTTTGGGCTAAAAATATCCCTGATCAAAGGTGGGTAGAGATGATGAAGAAAAGAGCTAATGTTAACTCATAAGTCTTTCGTTTGCGAATAAACCTTAGATTTTAAGATAAAATCTATTTTCTATGTGAATTTCTTAAAACTTTATCATGGCTTATGATTAATATTTAAAAAAATTTTAAAGCTTTGTTAAACGTTAAAATGTTAAGCTGCTCATCTTCAGAAATTATAAAGAGTAAGAATTATTTAGACCGACTTTATTGGATTTCTGATGTTTCTCCTCCAAGAAATCGCCCTAATTCTTATTTCATTTGCATAGATTCAGATCTCATCTACAAACCTTTTTGCTACGATTTTGGGCCACTTAACCTAGCTTTGACATATAGATATTGTGTTCAATTAGAAAGACTTTTAAAAGACCCACGATACGAATACCAGCGAATCTATCATTACACTTCAGAAAAAGCCGAAAAGAAAGCTAATTCAGCTTATTTAATTTGTGCTTTTCAAGTAATTGTCCTTGGAAGAACTGCTGAAGAAGCTTTTTCTCCTTTTGAGATGCATGATCTAGAGCCCTTTCGTGACGCAAGTGATGGGGAATGCTGATATGAATGCACAATAAAGCATTGCATTTCTGCATTAGAAACTGCGATCAGGCTTAAATGGTTTGATTATAGGAGTTTCAATGTAAAGGAATATGAGTTTTATGAAAAAGTAGAAAATGGGGATGCCAATTGAATTATCCCTGACAAATTTTTAGCTTTTAGCTCTCCATCTGAAAAACAGCATAACGAAGATAGAAGAATGACGCCTGAGGATTATTCAAAGATTTTCCGTAAATTGGGAATCAGTACAGTTATCAGGCTAAATAAAAGAGGATATCAGCCTGAAAGATTCACTCGTGAAGGGATAAAACACCATGAACTTTATTTTATGGATGGGAGTATACCTGACAGTGAAATAATAAGGAACTTTATAGATATTGGGCTAAAAGAAAAGAGTGTAATTGCTGTGCATTGTAAAGCTGGCTTAGGAAGGACAGGCACTTTAATAGGATGCTACGCAATAAGAGTGTTTAATTTCCCAGCACATGAGTTTATTGCATGATGCAGAATTTGCAGACCAGGCAGCATTCTTGGCCCTCACTCCTCCCTCCGTGAGCGAACAAAATCATTGGAAAGATCCCTATTTTTTTGCCTAAAAACCCACACTCCGTGAGTGAACAAAAATTTTTTATGAAAAAAGTGAAACCTATTATAATGAAATCTCTAACTAATTATAAATTTTAATTTTTTACAAATTGGAATTTTTTTAAAAAAAAAAATTTAATTCCTCTCTGGTTAGCGAAAAAAATGTTTTTGTTCATGGAGGGGGAGTCAGCAACAATTTTTGCTGGATTACGAAGAGGGCTTAAAAATATCGAGATGCAGACCTAGAAGCTTATCAATGACGTTTGAAGAAAAAATAAAAGCTTATATAGGAGATCCAGGGCAAGCTGAAAAATTGTTAGAAGCTAAGAAGCACAACCAGCAATCTGATAGTTTTAAAGAAAACAGAGCAAGAATTCCATCAGCCCACCAAAGAGTAAAAAGCGTAAGCTATGAAATACCTACAGAAGGATTCCCTTCGCAACCTTTTCGACCAAATTTGTATTTAAGAAGGCATGGAAGTGTGTTATATTAATAGCGAAATAAAGATTCATAAATTTTACCATTATTTTCTCGTAAATAATGATAGCGAGCGCTGTAAAGGCAGCAGGCCTAACAACACTTTTGTTCGGAACAGTTATAGGAGGAAATTACTATTATGTCCAAGATTAGATTAATTAGTTTTAGCGGGTCACGGAGGTTTATTTCAGCCTCTACCCAGCGCTGCCAGCTTCAGGCTTGCGCCCTAAGCACCGGCTCTGTTGCTCACTCCATTTTCTGTCGACGTCACCAAAAAATGGTGACGTCGTCATCTAACAGGGAGATTCACCCAGGTACTCCTTTGATCAGGGTCTAGTGACCCGGCGCCGTCCTTTCTGGGGAGGGGGAAAAGTAGCCTTCCGGAGTCTTCTTCAGGTCCCCAAGCTCCACTACAAGCTTCCTCACTTCCTTCTAGTCCTGAAGTGTGACTCCTGATTCTGCGGCTCTGGTCTTCTCGTCTTTGTGAGAGGCAAAAAACCTTGTCGTGGTGTCCCGACCAAGGTAAAAAAACCCACCCTGGACACAATATCCAGGCCCCGTTTACTTCTTAACCCCGTAGTCCCTGAGGGTACAGGAGAAGGACGGGTCGGATGGCTCGCCATTTTAATTGTGTATGTCCAAGATGATTGGAAGAAAAACCATGCATTAGTAAAAGAAACTATCACTCTATTAGAAAAAGATGCAAAAGTACAGAAAATACTTGGAAAATCATTAGCAAGGAAAGGCAGCATCCAAGGAACTCTAGAGCCTGACAAAACTTGGGCAAGTGCTGCGTTTATAGTATATGGATCTGAAGGTGAAGCTAAGGCCCACATTCTCGCAGAAGCAAAAGAGTCATGCGATTCAGACGAATTCCCAGTCAAAGAAACAGCACACCCCTCATCAACTTTTGGCCATATCATCAACATATTCAACCCAGCTTTCTCCAATAAATCGACATTCAGCTGGAAAATCACCTCTTTGCATGTAAAATTTGATGAAGTCTCAAATTATCCTCTTATTCATGATAAGCTAGCTCCTCCCACGCGACTAAAAGTTGGATTTTTTTATTTTGGCAAAATCCCACGCTGAGTGAGTAAAATTTTTGATATAATTTTTTGCTAAATTATTTTTTGATATATAAATGATAATTATTATATCGAATCTCTATTTAACCTCACTAATTTAAAAGTTTGCTTTTTAATTTTATAAAATATATTAATTTTTTAAAAAGGATTTAATATATAAATTTAAAACAAAAATCCTCTGAGAAAACAAATTTTTCCAAAGTAACGAAGAAGGAGTAAGAAGCCACAAAGAAATGAGAGAGCTTAAAGAAATAGAATTATCACCTGAGACTACATTAGAGCTAGAAATTAAGCCATTAAGCTATAAAGACAAGATTCAAAAAAGAAAAGCTGAACGATCTAAAAATATTATGTGAAGAATGCTTACAGTCGGCGGAGCATGTTTGGTGATAGGAGGGATTGGGTATCTTATCGGTAGAAAATATTTCAAAATTCTTCCTGTAGCAAACTCAGTTTTCTTTGGATCAACCCTTCAGTCATTGAAATATGATCCAGTTATTCAAAGAGAAATAGGGATCCCGATGAATTTTTTGCAAAATGTTAAAGGACGAACTGACAGTAAATATACCAAAGGAAATGCAGAGTTCACTGTATATGGACCAAAGGGATATGGGAAGATCTTTGCTCAGGGAGATTTTGACGCTAACAAATTGACGTGGAAATACACAAAATTGGCATTGATGAAGGGAGATAAAGAATATTCTATGTTAAAAGACTAAAACGCAGTTTGCTTAAACAATAAATTAAATATGATAGCTGCGATTAAGTATCTCTGGAACCATCCTATGGGCCTTAAAACAACTCATTTTTGGGGCCCAGCATTTAATTGGGGCTTTGTAATTGCTGGGATACTTGATATAGATACACAAATAAAATTGCAACGACATCGGCAAGTCCTCTCTCAGACCTATTTCGAGTTTGGGAACCTTGCTGCTGCCTGAAACCAAACTGAGCAGGAAATGAGTCTGCAGGTACTAGAATTTGCGCTCTGATTGGGGTTGCCTCCCTCATCCGGCAATGAAGACTTTGCGTCTTCCCGATGGGTATTTGGGAGAAAAGGCTTTTTACCCCCTAGAGACCACTGATGCCGACGACGAAGGCATAGTTGGTACCGATACTAGCTTGAGAGCTTATCCCTAGCTGAAACTCTAGTCACTTAAGTAGCAGGCCAAGTCTCAAACCTGCATATTCCGAGGTTCGGAGACAGCACTAAGAATTGGCTGAAAGCCAAAGGAGAGCTATCTCTGGTGAAAGTGCTGGCATGCCCAGGGTTATTCGCTAGCAGCTGAACGAGTCTTCTATTAAGACTCATGCCGGATGAGATGTCAAAGAGGAAGAGCCATAATCTATAATTAATGGTAAAGCGAATGTCCTTGATATGAATAAGCCGCCTGAAAAAATATCGAGAAATATGACTCTTGCTTTAGTGATTTATTCTAGTCTGTTTGCGCGTTTTGCTTGAATGATCACTCCGAGGAATTATTTTCTCTTGACATGCCATTTGACAAACATTACCGTTCAACTGAATTTACTACGGCAAAAATACCGATATGTTCCCAAGGTATCTTTATAATAACTTGTGATAATTAGAAAAATGATAGCAATTGGCATATATTTTTGCCATTTTTATTGAAAAATCTAAATTTAAATTCATTGCTAGTAGATTTTAAAAATGAAAAAGGGCTTTATTATCTATAAACAGTAAAATTTTATGAGATTAGCGATTAAATTAATTAAAAATTTAGAGTCCTTTTGCGAGGACTTGATTTTGGAGTAATATAATCATTCCTTTGGTTTGAATTCGCAAGGATATCATATTTTGACTTTAATGCCGAATACTGCTCCTTTTCAAATTCAAGCTGAGCTTCTAATTGGCTGATTGTTCTTTTATGCTCATTTAGTTCTTTATTCAGTTCGTCACAATCCAGATGCACAATTAGAGACTCGCTTTCACAAACCTTCAGCTTTTCTTTCAATTTTTCTTTTTCTGATGTAGCATAACTTAATTCTTCTTTTAAAATATCCTCTGCCCCTTAGCCTAGCTAAGGAAACCTGCAATCTCACAATATTTTCCTATACAAAACATTATTAAGATTCGATTTCTTTATATAAGGTTTTTCCATTTTATTTATCAATTTTTTGATCCATCCAATCTTTGTTTTTTGCATGCTCTTCAATTTGAATTCTTATATCATTGTATTCGTTTTTTTCTTTCTTTTCATAAGCATATATCTTCATTTGGCTTTCTTGGAACTTATCCTGTAATGCTTTATATAAAAACTGCAAATGCTCCAATTGGATTCTTACATCATCAATGTCCTCATCTTGGAACTTTTTTATTTGTTCTCGCATTTCTTCATTTTCAAACTCCAGTTGAGTAATTTGGAAGTCTCTTTTTTGGCACTCCAGACTAAGCTGACGGACTCGTTCTTCAGCTCTTTCAAGCCTAGGCAGCAGGTCTTTGATTTCTTGTTCTCTAGGCAATTCATCAAAGCAGCTAAGCTCATCTGTAGTCTTTGTTTCGCAGATTTGAGTAGGAATTGCTGATACAGATATATCAGTAGGTGGCAAAGATAAAAAATCCATTTAAATTTTATGCAAGATATTGCTACCCAAATTTTAAGACAGAAAATATAAATTAAGGATAAGGCAATAAACGCAGCACAAAACAATATCAAGCGATTATGATACATAAATAAGCTTTGGTTTAGATTTTGAGAAAGAATATCTTATTATTCATAGCTACAATTAATAAATGGAATCTGGGGAGAGAGTTTATAACGTGTACTGCAGCGAAGAAATAGCAAGATTACTCCAAACCTCCGGCCAGCTCCAATGGTTAGAGTCCCAGTACCAGGTTAAAGTAGATTATCAGGAGGGCCGATTCCTCTTAACTGGAAGAGATACTCCTGTTCAAGCTCAGCAGCAAGCCAAGCACATATTAATATCTCTGATCCAGCAGTCATCAATCCCCAAATCTGCTTTCCAATGGTTTTGGTTTAATGGGAAATCCTATTCTCCTTATGACCCTGACTCCAATCAAAAGATCGAGGACGCATTCCAAAGCCAGCAGCCAGCCCTAATCTTGGAGACCTTTGGGAAGCTCTACAACATCAACCTGATCCACTTCGCGCAATCTCCCCTGACTGGCAAGATTTGGAGACCCATAATCAGGCAGCCTCCTCCAATGATGAGGAGGCCTGAAAATCGAAGAGAATTCACATCTTGGACTTACGATGACAAAGGCAAAATAAAGCCGTTTTCAAGAGAAATCGTGATGAAGCTTGAAGAGGCGCTTAAAACTGGCACAAATAATGTGGATATCCGCATGGGCAGTTCTGAGTTTGTCATAAACTTGGAGAGGATGGAAATGCACAATAAGAAAACCAAAAGAATCCAGTCTGTATCTAGAGAAACTAAAAGGCCTAGCTAATAAGTTAAGATAATTGTTCACAAAATTGGATTTATAGTCGTTTCACAGAAATGGATGAATTTTGAATTACACTTTAATAGTTTACATAAACCATGGAGCCTTTGAGTGACCCAATGAGAGATAGAGTTGTAAAAGACCTCCCTCCGCCTCCTCACAGACCCTTGGCACATGATTTGGTTTTTCCCCAAGGCAGTAATAAATAGTCAGGCTCAAAGCCAAATTGAACAATTGTACGGGACCATTTAGCGAGAGAAGGAACTTTGACAAAGCTAGATGTTATGTTTATTATTAATAAGACTATCGATATCCTTGCAAGAGAGCCAAATTTAATCCGGCTTCAGGACCCTCTCCTGGTGATCGGCGACATTCATGGCCAATTTTTTGATCTGTTAAAAATCCTTGAATAATATTAAAGTGGCCCAGTGCGGAATTCGTTCTCTCCAAGAAATATTCCTTCTTTCGCCTTTATTATTATGGGTTCAGTTTTCTATGTGGACCTTTATATCCGCAACACCAATATGGAATACCGCATAAGGTATTTCTTTGGTCCAGGCATTAGGAGACTTATGGTTTTTTCTGCTTGACACACTCGAGGAGGGTACCCTTAGGTGGAGCACGCGCAGGAGTCAAGTTCGGGAGAGGCAACGCGGCCAAACAGACCTTCTGGCCTGATGGGTGCGTCTTCTGGAATGCTTGCGAGACAAGATGGCTGCTGACGTCACCAGTTGGGAGTTAAAAAGATGGGCTTATGCATGCCTAAATCATCCTGCTGAAGAGGGAAGACACTTTAAATACCTTCTAACTAAGTATGTTAAAAATCCTTGAACTTGGCGGAAGTCCAGAAAAAAACAAATACTTATTCTTACTCCTCCCTCCGTGAGTAAACAAAAAAATCTTGTTCGCTCACTGTTAATTTTTTTTTAAAACAATTTATATAATTTTTATAGAAAATTTTTTTTTTCGAAATTTTAAAAAAAATCCTAATTCGCAAAAATTGGAAGTAAATATTAATTTAATTTATAACATTTATGTTTTAAAACGCAAATTTTTTAAAATTAAACAGAATTAGTTAGAGATGTCATTATACTAATTACCACTTATATATCAAATTTTTTTTTCATAAAAAAGTTTTTTAGTAAAAAAATTTTCACTCACGGAGGGTGGGTTGTTGGGCAAAAAAATATGGATTTTTCTAATGGTTTTGTTCACTCACGGAGTGGGAGTTAGGAGATTACGTTGATCGTGGTTCTTTTTCTTTAGAAGTTATTATTTTGATTTACTGTTTGAAGTTAAATTACCCAGATCTGGTTTTCTTGCTTCGTGGAAATCATGAATGCAGGCAGCTGACTTCGTATTTTACGTTCAGAATTGAGTGTATTCAGAAATATGACTCAGAAGTATATGAAAAGATAATGGACAGCTTTGACTGCTTGCCTGTTGCAGCAACAGTCAATGATAACTTCTTATCAGTGCATGGAGGCCTGTCTCCACACCTGAAAAATATTGGAGATATTGACCATGTATACCGCTTTGAAGAGCCACCCAAAGATGGGATGTTCTGTGATTTATTGTGGGCAGATCCAATTGATAACGCAAATGGGGTAATGCCTTCATCATATATTCAAAATACTACAAGGGGTTGCAGCTATTTATACGGGGCTGATGCAGTGAATGATTTTTTACAACAAAATGATCTCATTGCGCTGATTCGTGCGCATGAAGTGCAGGCAGATGGGTATAAAATGCATAGATGGGCAGGTGACGACGATTTTCCTCTTGTCATTACAGTGTTTTCAGCTCCTAATTACTGTGATGTCTACAACAACAAAGGAGCTATTATAAGGTTCACAAACAACACATTGAATGTCCAGCAGTTCAACTACAGCCATCATCCTTATCTTTTGCCAAATTTTATGAATGTCTTTAACTGGAGCTCACCTTTCATTATAGAGAAAGTCATGGCAATGCTTTATAATATTCTAAAGCCCAGGTACGGAGAAAAAAATATTGGCTTTGATTCTGTAGCTAAAAAAAGATTGATTGGTCTGGAATCTGAAGCCAAAGAATCCAAGAAGAATCTACTGAAAAACAAGGTAAATGCAGTCTCTAGGATGATGAGAATGTTTAAGACACTTAGAGAAGAGCACGAAACTGTAGTGCTGCTCAAAGGCATGTGCCCTGATAACAAAATTCCTAGAGGGCTTTTACTGGAAGGGCGATCAGCACTGATGGTTGCAGTGGACAGGTTTAGACATGCAAGGATGCTGGATATTGACAATGAAAGAAGACCAAGATAATGAAATTAATTAACAGGATTATTAGCTTCATTTTATTATTAATTATCTTGTGCTTTCAGCCTTCTTGAATCTAATCACAACAACAATCCCAAGTATAAACTCTATACTTGAGATAATCAAGAAAATAATATTCATGACCCGGTCTGCTATTAGTCTGGATACTAATTACACATAAAGCTGCAAAGCAATGAAAAACACTCCTCCAAATATAGAAGGGATTGTTAAAACTAAGAAATGAATCATGACCCCTGGCCCTTCTGCTTTATTTCCAACTATGCCTGAATTATAATTACCGATAAATAAACGAAAATATTGAAGGAAAATAAAAAATGCAAGCCCGGCACATTCAAGTGAGATGGTATTTGGAGGATAAGTTAGGATCGTGCTTTTGTATATATATAAAACTGCTGTGACAATAAAGTATAGATGAGAGTAAAGGATGTCATAGTATATAAGTGTCTGTAGAGGAAGCAAAGATAAGGGCTTTCCTTGCAGCATTTTATGATTTTATTAATTTTTATAATATTCAAACTATTAAATTTACATGACTTTGCATTTATCAGATACTCCGTTTTGAGGGCGATCATTGTAATTGGGACTAGGCTTTCTAGTGTGTAAAGACTGGGTTTTTGACTTGTCAAACCTTCCAGAACTGTTTAACGTTGATGAACTAAAAGCTCGAACTGGGGTCACATTTCTTTGGTTGTATATGGACAATGGAATTCTGTTATATATAATTATAATAACTGTACATTTTCTATAGGATTTTTTATTTTTTAATATATTGATAATATTTAGAATACTTAAGGCAAGAAGAGATGTCTTTGCGCACCTGGTGCAAGGAAGCTTTGGCTTGCATTGAGTGCATATTTCATGCTTTTTAGGCATGCTTGAAGAATTTTTTTCAAATACTCTTGCAGATTGATAGTGCCTTTGTGAGTCTGGGCGGATAAAGTTTGATACTCTAATTGGTGATTTCTTTTGCAAAGGTAAATAGCAAAGTGAGCGATCATCATCGAAGCTGGAAGTTTTCCTTTCTTTAGATTGGGTCTTATATCTGCAGTACAAATCCATAACTTGGCGAGGGGAAGTGTCTCTAGTACTGGTTTTTACAATATGCCCAGGGGACTTCGAAAGCGGAGGCTGGTTTTCTTCATCAGAGTACCTTTCAGCCTTCACAGTTTTCTCTTTTGAAAAACTGAATTGGTCAGATTCCACATCTTTGGAATTCAGAGTTTCTTTGGTTTCAGTAGCGTTCGTTGGATCAATTGCTATTTTTATTCCTGTTGATATCTTCAAGCATTCATCTTCTGCAATTTCTGCTTTTTCATGATGCTTTATTTCTTCTTTGATAGGCAGCTTTAGAGGTTTTATTTCAAATTTTGAAACAATTTCTTTTTTCTTTTCATTCTTTTCCTCTTTTATTTCGATTGGAGGCTTTTCTTCTTTATTATTTTCATGATGGATTGCCTCAGTTTCTAATTCTTCTACTTTAATATCATTTTCTTCTTTTTTAACTTTTTTCTCTTTCAGGAAATTTGGCCTTTTTTTAGCTTCTTCTACATCTTGCTTTGTAAGTACCAAAACTGCTGGCTTAATTCCATGATAGGCATAATTATTTCTCATTACAGGGGGCACCACAATTACACATGGAGGCGCATTTTTCGGGAACCCATCAATGCAATAAAATTCATCAGGCTTGTCGAACACCAAATACTCCAGATTTTCAGAAAAATTCAAACTTAAAGGTGGGTCATTTAAGCACATATGCAAACTCAGCTTGTGGATTATTATAACAAATTTTTCAAATTCAGGTGAATCCACCATGTCTTCAAAATCTTCCACTTGCTCTATTCCCTCCACAGCTTCTGTATACTCTTTTTTTATATCCAACAGTGATGGTACTGGAAACGATTTTAGCGAAAAATCTTGAAAAAGCTTCAGCAGATATTTTTTGACCCCTTCTTCTTCGCTGCTCGGGATTAATAATAAATTCATGATTTCATTGACTTTATAATTGATTTGAGACTGAACTTTGTCGATTACAAGCTTTATTAAAACCTGTATAAGCATCGTAAATGTAACATGGTCTGACAAAAATGATGAAAAAACGTCCAAAATATTTTCCAAAACCATGACTTCCCAAATCTTTTTAAATTCGCTTGGCAGGGAAAAAGCTGAGGATGTGTTATTGTGGTTTTGAGATTGCAAAGCTGCACTATCTTGAAGCTTTTGAACGGTAGCCTCAGATCGTTTTAGATCTGTGCGTAGTTTGAATAATTCTTTCTCAAGAGACTCAATAATTGATTTGGCGTTGACTAGCTTTTCTTCTGCTGTATTTCCTTGAAAACTAAATGAGCTTTACATTTCTTCTTCAATGGGTTCTAAATTTGACATTTTAACTTTAACGATGAATTAAGAAAATTTATATAAAGAATAACTATCTTAAGCTTGCAATTCTCTTTTCATGCTCATTTAGATTATTAAAACTAATTTTATATTTATGTATAGGAAATAAAAGTTAATTCACATATCATTTACAAAAACTAAAATATTTGACAAATTTTAGCCCCACACCCACAAGTTTTCTTACTCTTTGGCTTTGGAGAAGAAAATGACTGTAATTCTGTGTTTTCTTTGGTTTGTCCTCCATCTGAGCGTAGTGATCGAATTTCAATTTTTTCTTCACTTTTTTCTTCTGGGAAACTTAAATTTATAGAGATTAGGCTATTATTTTTTTCAGGCTCACTATAATCTTCATCTGCTACCATTTCTTTTCGAAATATTGGCAAAGAAAGTGAAGGAATTAGTTGGAAGATAGGCTCATCGTCAGGGACATCATCAGGAGCATCATATATGCTATTTTCTTTTATATCATGATACTCATTATATGTCGTTTTATTACTTAAATGAGCACTTTGAGACTCTTCAGGAATTGTAAAGGGCCCATCTGGCAATATGGGAGGCCAAAAAGCAGCCGTATTTGGAGCCTTCCCACCATATTTTTCTTCCAATTGATTAGGAGCTACATGCTTCTTCATTTCGGGAGGATCTGAATTTTTACAAATTTTTATCTTTCTGACTGTATGGTCTTCTATAAAATTTTTAACAATTTTCCAAGCAAAAGTAAGAGTAGACGGAGAGTTAACAACATAATTAACTATCATTCTACATCTGAAATTGTCTTGCAGAACCTTTATTATTCTTCTTAACTCGCTAAAAGGCAGATTTTTAAGAGGCTGACTGCACAAATCTGTAATAATTATCCAGTTTTCTATTTGTCCAGGAATTGTCAGCTTTTGAACTGCGAATTCCAGGTTGAAGCAAAGTAAGGCGCAGAAGTCATCAATTGAATATTTCTTCATATCAAATTTGCTTGCATTAATAATTATTATAGGACGATATCTATGATCCCTGCCGTGAATATATATAGCTCCTGAGTTCAGAAGATGAGAACATTTTGAATAAAGTGACCGAAAACTGTCTGTTAAATTTAATGCTCGCCATTCAATTGAATCTTTTAAAGACCGAACTGCTTTTTTGATGTTAAATTTACAGCCAAGAAGGATTCTTAAGAGTTCTTCATCTCCAAAAAAATTAGGGATATCAGAAAAAGAGGATCTAATTTCTTGCTTGAATCTGTCCAGAATTTCATTTTCAAATGTTGTATATTTGGTTTTATAGAAAATATAGCGCACTATGCTTTTTCCTTCACCTGTGTAGAGATAGTTTCCTTCTGGCCAATAATAGTAGGCTTCTTCTGGGATTAACTTTTCGTCAGACGAAAAAATATTGTTTTCCATAATAAAATTATTACTGAAGTGGATGTAGTCGTTTTTATGATTGTGTGAAATTATTTTTAAGGATTTGATGAGTTATAGAGAGAGAATTAGATTAGAGAGGTTAAGCGGGGTTTATTTCAGCCCCTATCCAGTCGAGCTTCAGCTTCGCGCTTCATGTGGCGCTAGTCACTAAAGCCACCTAACGCCCTTTTTTGTCGACGTCATCATTTTTAATGACGTCGACATCTTTCGGGGAGACTCACCGGCACCTGCTGGACCAAAAAATTGCAGCAAAGGACTCTCTTAACCCTTGGTAGTGCTCAGGGCATGAGGGGATCGTCCCGTGCCTCCTTCTGGAACTACCCTTGCCATTTGCAAGTATCATAATGCTCCTTCAGAAGCATCCGATTGGTATTGCGCCGTCGGTCTTCTCGCCTGTGGGCCGAGGAGAGGCCCAGTCAGCCCAAACCAACACCCACCCCGGACAATCACCGTCAGCGACCCCGTGGCCCTTTGGGGCCACTTTTTTCAAACCTGTGACCCCAAATTCTGGATATTTTTTGTTTGTCGTAGCACAGCAACGTGTCGCCACAACGGCAATTATTATTGATGAGTTATAGAAGAATGAAAGCTTAATTATATGATTGCTTGAAGAATATATGATTATAATGTAAGAGTTTTTTTTTGAATGTTGGAGAGCCTTATCCTTAACCTTTGCATTTAGAGGTTGTAAACCCATTATATGACTAGCCAAAGCTCGCCATGCTAGGTCTTAAGTTATTACAATCTGCTAGAGATGACAAGTTGGCTTATCTTCACATCTCAACCCGTTGTCTTCGTCAGAACACACGTCTTCAATTCAATTGCTCCCAATAAACTTTCATCTCCTCTATTGGAGTCCGATGAGCTGCAAATCCCAAATCCGTTATCTTTGTCAGAAGAAACGTCTTCAATTCAATTACTCCCAATTAACTTTCATTTCCTCCATTGGAGTCCGATGAGCTTCAATCTTGTCTTAGACGATCTACTTCTCTTCCGACTTTGAATCAGGCAATACTCTGGTAACTACTAAGTCTTCATCCCACACACACCTTGATGCCCATCCATATCGCCAGCCACCCTATCCTAGGAGCCCAAGGTCGCTTGACCTGATGATAGAACTTGGCTTGAGGAAAACTATTTGTCAGCTGAGCAAATGCCTCACCTAAAAGAAAAATTAGCCTAAATAAAACTATACTAATTGCCCGAGAATGGCACAAATAGCGCCATCCTCGGGCAATTTCTATAACTAAGGTTGGTCAAGCTAATTCTATCTTTGGCTTATATTTTTCTTTGAATCTTGGAGAAAGATTATAATAATTCAAACAAATTATTTAGCATTTTCCTTAGGAAAAAAAGGAAAATTCAATTTCTGTTTAATTTGTTCTCGATATGATATGCTATTAGCACCATTGAAAATCAGTCTCAAAATTTTATACTTTATTGCATCTCCATTATTATTCTATCTAAAATTATTTTAGATAAAACAAAATAAAATAATTAAATAAAGATGAAAACTATGTCAACTATAATCCATTAGCATTATAATAATTGTTTTAGACAATCAGTTAAGATTTCACTTATTCTAAGTCTACAAATTACAGGATAAGAAAACTAAAAAAAAATATCAGCAATGGTAGTCAGTTAAGAAATTTTCAGGCTAAGTCATATACTCTAGTTAATCCTTTATTTTTCTACTTTACTTAAAAATTTCATTTAAGCTTTTAAATAATTTTACCCAAAGCGATTATTATTTTTTTTGAATTAGATCTTTATCGCTGAATTTAATTTTCTAAAATTCTCTTCGTAATAGTAAATATTTTAACTAACTTCCCCCTCCGTGAGTGAACAAAACCATTGGAAAATTCCCAAAATTTTTTATGGAAAAAAAAATTGATATATAAGTGATAACTAGACTAGTATAATGAAATCTAGAACGAATTCTGTTTACTTTAAAACAAATTGCTTTTTAAAACATAAATTTTATAAATTAAAATTAATATTTGCCTTCCAATTTTTGCGAATTAGGATTTTTTTAAAATTTCGAAAAAAAATATTTTCTATAAAATATATATAAATTTTTTAAAAACAAATTAACCCCCTCAGTGAGTGAACAAAATTTTTTTGTTCACTCACGGAGGGGGAAGAAGTAATTAGTCCAACTGTTTCGAAAATTTTCTACAGCTCATATTAGATTTTGAAAGATTTGCGCCTGCAAGTGTTTAAGTATTCTCTATTTAATAAAATATTTAAACTTTGAAAAAGTCACAAGAAGTTTGTCTTGTAAATTATTTGCCATGTTTATAATGAATACGGGAGAACATTCAGGAAATCTGATAGCTGATATAAAGAATTTTATTCTCAAGACTCCAGTGTTTACAAAATTCGTACTGATCATTTCTACACTTTTATATATTCTAACTCTAATAAGAGCAATCATTCTTTCTAGCAATATTCAAGCAACAGCATTGATTAGCTATTTTCAGATATGGCAATATTACCTCACTCCATTTCTATGAGCGTATTTTATATTTGAATTGGCTATCTATTGAATCATTGCATCAATAACTGAAAGAAGAATAGGAACTGTCAGATATTCAATTTTCTTTATTATAAATTCCACATTACTACAGTTTATGTATTTGATACTCGTACTTACATTTTCATTGGCCCCAATATGAATTAATTCAGGATTCTTTTATATTTTATACCCTAGTTTATGGTCTGTTTTAATGATGGAAATTACAATTACATTCAATAAAAATCCTTATTATATACACAAGATTCCACACTTATCGTGGGAAATAAAAAACTTTATTATTCCTTGGATTATCTTTGTTGTATTATCTTTGCTTTTCCCAGTCTTGCTCAGGCTGATTGCAGGGCTTATTTTAGGGTATTTATGTAATCATTATTTAGATATAAGGAAACATTTGAGCTGCATGGAGCTATCAGATGCAAAGGTTGAAGAGCTCGAAAACTCTAGTGTGTTCAGATACCTGAAATCCTTCTCTACTTTTATTTCTTATCAGTCAGTTCAAGAACTCCCGATAGGAAATGAACCTTTCTTGGGTATCCAAACGATAAATCGCCCAGTTTCTCCTTTATCTCAGAGCGATCACGAATATGAACTTCTCGAAGGAAATGACGAATTCACAAGCGAAGTAGAAATTAAAACAGATAAGTAATAAAAAAGATTAATAGCGTATTATAGATCTGGTCTCGGCGGGTTATAAAAATGGCTAGCTGCCCGCCTTTAGATCTTCCTGTTCCTGATAAGAATAAGAAGCTTATTAACCTCAGTAAGCAGGTTCTTGAAAAAGTAAAAAATTCAGAAGTGACAACAGGCAATCAAATTGCAAAAGCTATTTTAAAGGATTTCCCAGAAAGCACATATGAGGCTGAGTTCAAAAATATCCAGCGCAGAGTGTATGATGCTTTAAATGTGTTGCAAGCCATTGATGTTATTTCGAAAATAAGAAATGAAATTAGGTATAAAGGTATTATTAATAATGAACAATTGGAACGAATGAAATTATCAGTGGAACAAAATAGGAAAAGAAATATGCAAAAGAAAAAAGCTTTAGCAGAAAATATTTTCCAATATATCGCCATACACAAGTTAATGCAAAGAAATAAGGAACAACGAAAGAAAAAACTTGTTGAGCTTCCATGTTTAATTGTTGGAGGCGGAGATGCAAATATAGACATTCAAGAAGACTCTGTAAGACTTACTTCTCCAATTGGATTTACTATAGCCAATGATACTCATTTATTATCAAGATTAGACTTGCATTGTTTTAGGTCTGAAGAATTGCCTGAAAATTTTCCAGATGAATTAATTAATTTGATAGGGTCAAATGATTTTGTTAAGACTGAAGACTTGAGGATTAGAGAAAGAGATTATCGACAAATGCTACTTCAGCTGACTGAAAATCAATAATCGCTGTAAATTATTAATTAAATTATTTAAGAAAATACAAAATTCGTTTATGATTGAGACTTGCATAAGAATAGATAAAATTAAATGGCAAATCGAAAAGTTGCTTTTTGTACTACGTTTTATACTGATAAGCCTGATGAATTACCAAAAGAACCGACAGGATATGAAAGGAGACTCAGGAGAAAAAGATCTCCAGGAAGATGGCTTCATCTATCAACAATGACATGCAGGGATTTTTCAAAAGATAGTTATGATTATCGTGATGCACAATTTCAGCTCTCAGACAAAGGCCGAACTTACAACCCTGCAACATTCGAAAAAAAGTTATTTGCTCCTAAAAATAAATTTCAAAAAACTGAATTTAGGAAAATCGAGTTAGCGCCCGGAAAATTAAGTAACCAAAATAAAAAAGTTTTTAGGAATATGACTGAAAGCAGTATGGGGACTTTTACTAATTCTGAAACATTTCAATCTAATCAGCAACTTTTAGTTAAAACTCAAAAATAATCTAAACTTTTAATTATATATAGTTGCATTAATATAAATTAGCATCGAAATTCATAATAATTAGGTAATTTCTTTTCCAACAAAATTCTCTAAGTCATATCCTATTATTATTAGAGTGGGAGCTCCCCAGAGTCGCTTATGACTACCTTAGCTGATTGCGTTCCATCTAAAGATCCTTTCGATTCTATCTTTTTCACTACGTCATATCCTTCTATTACCTCCCCAAAAACAACATTTCGGCCATCCAGCAAAGGAGCAGGCTTTGTTGTAACAATAAAAAGCGAGCTATTGCAATTGGGTCCTAAGTTGCCCATGGATAAAATTCCAGCGGCTTTGTGTGACAAGGCAAAGTTTTCATCGTCAAATCTTCTAGCATAGATACTTTCTCCTCCACTGCCGTCTCCTCTAGTAAAGTCTCCTCCTTGGATCATCAGACCTGGGACGATCATATGGAAAGTTGAACCTTTGTAATGTAGCGGAATTCCTTCTCCATTCACTCCGTTTTCACCTGTGCAGAGGGCTCTGAAGTTCTCGACTGTCTTTGGGACAACTTTTCCATATAATCCAAAAATTATTCTCCCTTCGTACTTATCATCGATTGTAATGTCAAAAAATACTTTATTGGTAATTTCAGCGTCATGAATCCTTCCAAGAACTGCAATAATCAGGCATGCGATTATCAATGATCTCATAACTTGATTATATGGTTATGTGGCAATAACCATCAAATCCCAGTAAGGACATTTTACTCAAATTTGGTCAAAGCAAAAAATTTTAATCCACTTATAATCTGATGATGAGGTTGAAATTTAAACAGTAATTTTATAGCCAAACATACAAAATTTTATTAAATTTAACACAATATGTTACTTTTCCGTTTACCTAGTGAGCAAATTATCAGATAAATCTCTATTTTTAGAAAAATTAACCCATTTGGCTAGCAAGCAAATTATTATATAATATATGAAATGACATAAAGACCGAAGCAGAGTGAAACGCAATGCGTGACAGGATTTTATTAGGGAATTTGGACTGGATTTGGAAATTTGCGGCTGGGTAAAAAAGATACTGGGTATAAAAACAATTCGGCAAAAAAATCAAAAATTAGAAGTAAAATAAATGGCTAAGCCAGATCTAAGCTTTTATGGCCATTTATCACCCCATTAGGCCTTTTTGTGCACCAGTAAGTTTGCTTTATTGGTTGCAACCAGGTTTTTTTTTTCAGCTGGAAAATAGCAGACTGATTACAGCCAGTAAAATAGTTTTAATGGTGCACACAAAGGCCCAACGGGCTATAATTTGGCTACCAAATTCTTTAGGAATAAAAATATTTGAATTCTAATTTTTGGTTTTTTCTGCGGAATTGTTATTCCCTAATGAAATGCTCGGGTAAGTAGCGAATTGTTTCACATCCACAAATGTCTACACTCAAGCACAGATTACCTAGTGTAATCTTCTCATACACTAAGTTTCAAATTGTTACCCGTTTTTATATCAATGTATATAATTATTTTTTACATATGATAATTTAATATATAATCAATAATTATAATAAGACCTCCAGCTAATTATATTATATTTTTTAATACCTTTCATCTTTTTAATAATAATAAATTTATAAATTAAATTATATTTTTCATTTAAATAGGAATAAAATATTTAGAACAAAGTTAACCAAGAAAAATTTTGTTCGCTAATCAATAGGGGAGCTAGCTGTCATTGAATAACAGAAAATATTAATTCTTTTTGTATTTCTTAATTTAAAATGAAGTCTTTTGCATTACAGAAACAGCTAATGCATTTATATATAAAGAGAGTATAGTTTTCTATAATCTTTTAGCACAATGTTGTAAGAGTTTGCTATTTTTAAAAGTAAATTAAAATGATCTGAAGTAAAAAATTTATTACCTCTGAAATGAAAATACGGTTAATCTTCTTTACCATTAAATAATAATATTTTCAATTCGATTTAGATAATATCCAGAAATGATCTTAAAACTAAATCAAAAGAAAAATGGAATTTGTGCCTATTGTTCTCAGTGGACTCGGAACTTTGCTTTCTATTGGAGTTAACCTATCACCACTTCCATCTCTATTAAAAGCTTCCAAAAGCAAAAATTTAGAAGAAATTTCTCATTTATATCTTATTCTCTCTAATTTGATTCCTTTGATCTGATCGCTTTATGGACTAAAAAGCAAGATTTGGTTGATTTACATCCCAGCTCAATTAACATTTTTTACCAGTCTTGCGTGAATAGCATGATATCACATCATCAGTAAAAATTCAATTATTTTTATGTTCTGGTATCTTTTGTCCATATTTTCTTCATCTATCATTTTTTTGAATTGTTTGACTGCGAATAATTTAGGATTGGCCGCTGTTATTATCAGTTTTGGTGGAATATTTGCACCGCTTCAGCAAGTTCCTTATGCCTTACTGGAAATGGATCACAAGTATATTGATATCAATATTATGGTTTCATGCCTTTTTTGTGGGGCAGTTTGGCTACTGTATGGATATTTTATCAATAATCGCTTTATTATTATACCTAATTCTGTAGGAATCATATTTTGTTTGCTTCAAATTGGAGTATATGCATGAGCAAGAGGAATTTTGCCTTGTCCCTGCTTAACAAGAATATCAAAATTTCTCATTGCGTATTATTCTTATGATAAAAATATTATGATTTAAATAAGTATCAATACTCAAGAACTCATAAGAATCCTAGCGAAAAATTATATTTTAATAATGATGGATTAGCTATTAATTTCGTTTAATGCTGATATCTCTTCTTCTGTTAATCCTGCATATGCTTTTGAGTGAATATCTGGGCATCTTTGAGAGAAATTCACTAAAATATTTTTGAGATATTCTTTTAACCCAAAGTTTTCAAATGGTGAATCATAGAGATCTTCAGGTGTCCCGTCAAATGGATCATCTTCATCATCATCTTCTTCTTCCATGTCTTTTGCATTTTTTAATTTTTCCAATAACTTTTGGTACTCAGCATCGAATTTAGTGCTCTCAATCATGACGGCTGGGCCATTTTCTCCTCCTTCTCCTCCTTCTTCTTCATCGCCTTCATCTAAATCATTCCATAATTTCAAAAGTGTTTTCAAGGCAAATGGCATTCCTTCAGATAAAACTGGAGGCAGATTTTCGCAGATAGAGACTAGCGATGATAGTCCTAAGATTGCATAATTTCTAGGCAAATAGTCGTTATACTGCTCAGGATTTTCAAAGCAGCCTCTAAAGACCTCAGTCAGCACACCGAGCTCTTGCAGGGCTTGTAAAGTGACTATTGGGTTATTTCACAAAGAAATACAAATTACTTCAGCAGCATGGACTTTGACCTTTTTTTTTACTTTAAGCTTAAATAAAGTAGAAACTTGCTTAACTATTTCTGGAATGAATTGATCTAATGGACCTTTAAGATTCTCTAAAAGCGCAATAAGGATTTTACAGCCTGTTATTAAGTCAGGGTCTTCTGGAGCTTCACCTTTTAATAGATCAAGGCCCATTGAAAGAATTATCCCAAGGTTTTCAGTTGTAAGTTGTAAATATTTTGCAATGAAATTGGCTATAGGAGAAAATACTTCAAGTGTATGCTCTAATGCATATGCTTTCACATTTCCTTCCCCTAATAAAGAAGCCCTTAAGCATCTAGTAAACGGAAATAGATGTGGCAAAAAGTCCTTTGGTGCATAATAAAGCAAGCTTGTCAATAAATGGACAGCTTCTTCAAAAAATTCGCAACCTTTCTCATTTAGACAATAATCAAAAACAGGCACCAGCAAATAGGACATATTTAACAAATCCTGTGGTCTTTCTTCAAAAGAGTCTACAAGCTTTGCAATTGTGTTTAAAATGGATACAGCCGCCATTGCACTTTCACCTTCGTCTTGTGCTCCTTCATTGCTTGACATTCTAAAGAAAGTTGCGATCAAATGCTGTGTAAATTCAAGCGCATAAGGAATGATTTCAGTAGAAAATCGTCCTACAATTTCTTCTAAAGCGTCCACAACGTCTTCGCTATCAATTTCACTCATCAGCTTTAGGTAGACTTGGAGGATTTCTTTGATTTCACTTGATACTTTGTCTTTGGAAATATTCCATAATAGGAGCCTAGGCAATGCAGTTGCAGCTTCTGTTCTGACTGGAAGATCAGGGTCGAGCATCATTTGGCATATTTTTTGTAAAGCTAAGCCTTGGTGCTCTGCGTTTGTAAAAGGAAATGAAGCGAACTGGGCATACATCCAACATGCACGGGCTCTTAAAAACCCAACAGGGTTTTCGAATTCTGGGAGCACATACACACTAAGAATATTTTGAATGTTTTGTGCTAGTTCCACATTTTCCTTTAAAATTTGATAAATTGACCCAAGGGCAAGTAAAATGGCTTCTTTATGTAAAAGTTGAGGACTTGACTGCAGCTCTGTGCTAACATAATCTAAAAAGGTAGGCAAGTACCCTTTTTCACAAATCACTATTAATAAATCAATAGCAGAGCTTTTGGCAGAATAATAAGCTCTTCCTAAATCACTTTCTTTTCTTACAAACTCTATAGGATTTTCTTGCCATAGCTCTTCATCAGAAGGGTTTCTATAAATAATCGGAATAATTATGTCAGTGATCAACGCTGGAATTGCTAATTTTCCATTAGGAGCTGCTGCTGTTTTCATCTGCTCGGCAACATTTTCGAATTTTATCCCCTGAGATACATATTTTAATAAGTAATTTGTGACTATATCTGGAATGTAGCATGATGCTCTCTTATAAAGTAACGGCAACACAACTGCGAATAATGGAAGTGCCCATTGGCTTTGGAAATGTTGGCCGATTATTTGGTTATGGTCTTTTAGATACGCTAAATTGAAATATCTGTTGAAAAATCGATGCACTATTTGGGCAGCCCATTTTTTGCACGCCCAATGAGGGTTCGAATCCCTCAGCTTCTTTTCATCATCATTTGTAATTGGTGTTTCCAAGTTCCCTAAATCAATGAGTAGAATTGTTTTGAATTTTGTAAGCCAAGAGTCCAATTGCTGAGTTGATGTCTGGCTTTGTGGAAGCTCAATATAGAAGCTAACCCAGAATATTTGAAGGACTAATGCCATGTATCTAAAGGCATCTGCATTACCTTCACCCAAGAAGGTTCCTAGTAGCTGGTCAAGTTTTCCAAAACACCTGTCAATAAGCAGCTTCAAGTTTTTTCTTTTTTCGTCCATTGCAAACTCATATACTTTAGCAATCTGATATATCATAGTAAGGGCAGCATAAATGTGGTCAACATCAGAGTTCAATGCTGCATCAACCTGAACAAGAATTTCTTCCCATGGGAAATCCACCTTGGCTATGTTATGAGCAATTTCCTCAAACTGAGATCTGATCTTTTCAGGTATAGAAAACCTCAAGCACTCAATAATATTTGTTCGTAAAAAGATTTTATCATTTGGGGGCAACGCAAATTCTCTTTTTGAGTCTTTCCATATTTTTGTAAGGTTTTTGAGAAAGATTACAGCCAGCTGTTTTATCTCGATGGGGTGCTCGCTCAATGCAATCTTCATTAGTGTAGGGATGAGGCCTGGGGATGTTTGAAAAGAGGCTAGTAAGGTTTGAGCTTGCTTTCTGGCTTCATTGTCTGGCTGTAAACTAACTCTGAAGGCTTCAATGATAATTGATTCCTCCATTCCTTAATTATTTTAATATTGAAATGGCCATACCTTTATGCTTTTTATTAAAATTAGGTAAAGTATAAATAGATGCAAATAAGAGGAGTGCTAGCAAGCATTAGTAGTTTAGGGGTAGAATGTGACGTTGCCATCGTTACGACCCGGGTTCGAATCCCGGCTGATGCATTTTTTCATTTGCAAATAATTTTGGATTAAAAAAGCTAAAAAATTTAAGCCATAATTGATTTAGAAGATCGAGTCTTATAAAATAGGATCATTTTTTCAATTATTTCGCATAACTTTTATTGCAAATAAAAGCCAAATAAAGATAAATATGAAAGCTATTAAAAAGAGCAATATTTTACCTTAGTTTTGCTATTATTATGAACTAAATATGCTGTTGAATAAGCCACTTTTATGGTAAAATTGAGCATTCTTATAAATATTCTATTATAAAAATAATGTCGGCTGAAGACGTTTACAATTTCAGTACCTACCAAACCTGGGCAGATCTCCTTTCATATATCAGTCCATATTCTTGGGCCTATGTAGGTCTCGGCCTTGGCTTAGGCTTATCTATTGTAGGAGCAGCTTGGGGCATTTTTATCACTGGATCCTCTTTGGTAGGAGCTGCTGTTAAGGCTCCAAGAATAAAGTCCAAGAACTTGATTTCAATCATTTTCTGTGAAGCCGTCGCAATCTATGGTGTAATTATTGCTATTATACTTGAAGGGAAGGTCTCCAAGGTAGGAGAATCCCATTGGACTGAAACAGAGACCCTCAATGATGCGCTTTATGCAGCATTCGCAGTGTTTGGAGCTGGCTTGTCTGTAGGATTAAGCAACCTGGTTTGTGGAATTTGTGTAGGAATCACTGGTAGTGGCTGTGCTTTAGCTGATGCAATGACTCCAGAAACCTTTGTCAAGATTCTAATTGTGGAAATTTTTGGTTCGGCTATTGGGCTGTTTGGTGTGATTGTGGGGATTATTCAGATAGGAAATAACAGTTTCCCAAGCTAAATTAGATAAAACTTAGTTATTAAGCGATAATAAATTATGCAGGTCTTTCAGATTATCGAAGAGTTAAAGATTTTTAAAGTTAAAATTTTTGATTTTGCAGCTGAGAAGTAGCAGAGCAATGGTAGAAACGCTTCAGTAAGATAAATTTATTATTTATCATTTATAAAAAGTTAGAAATCATGCATAACTTAATGCTGAAAGACTGTGGCTATGAAGATTTGATTTTGAGAAATCAGTTCTTTAAGTATAATTAGCTTGTAATAATACATTGTAAAAGTAAAATATTTGTGATGAACTAAGTAATTCTGCTCAAACTAATAAGACAAACATTTATAATTTAGCTGTTTATTGTTTAAATTTCCTTGATAAATTGCTGGACTCATGCTCTAGTGCGGTAAGAAGTTTATCAGTATTTGTTAATAGCTTTGCATAAGCATTTTCACTTTCCCTAATAGTTTCGTTAAATCGCTGGAGTGTTGCTTCTTTTTCGTCTAATTCAGCCTTTGATCTGAGAAACTCATTTCTTAATCTTGCAAGTTCAGCTTCTAGCTGACTATTTCTCGCCCTTTCTTGAAGTATCACTCCATTTAGAGAATCTC
Organism: Blepharisma stoltei; assembly: GCA_914767885.1. Taxonomy (NCBI): domain Eukaryota; phylum Ciliophora; class Heterotrichea; order Heterotrichida; family Blepharismidae; genus Blepharisma; species Blepharisma stoltei. The sequence continues at coordinate 892,218 of CAJZBQ010000004.1, read as the reverse complement.
TTTCTCTTCTCATTGAATCCAATTTATTTTTCAGCCTCGTTAATGGGTCACTATCCATCTTGCCAGTTGAATTAAATTTTTAATTATTAGTTAAAAAAATTATAAAATTAATTAATGAGACAGCCTGGCTTTATTCATCATTTTAAAGCTTATTAAAGCAAAATAAATTAAATTGATTAAAAATTTCAAATCACAAATTAATGATATACTTTCTTCAGATAATTTAATTTTAAATATATTTAAACTCAAAATTCCTTCACAAATATAATGGCTGCAGGATAATAATAACGGCTCCATGTCAAATGACCGTGGATTTTGACAGTGTCCATTTCATCTAAATCTTTTTGGTCGAAATTTTTGAAAGTGCGGATATTTGACTGAAAATTAAGGTTTTTTTTTTTTGGTCTATCAAAAATTTTTGATCAATTTTCGGCCAAAAAATTTTTCGGTGAAATGGACACTATCAAAAAGGCAAAGTCATTTGACCTGCACCCAATAATAACAAAAAATAAAAGTTTTTTTCCAATTCTTTGAATAAATTAGTGTGATCAAACTCGTTAATTTAAAATATGGGTTGTAGCTCAAGCAGTGCAGAAAACCCACGAAAATCCGAAAGAACAATAGATGCACTAACATCTAAACCACCCAACAATTTTAAATCCAATTTAGACCGTGCACCAGCAGGCTCACATTCTTTTGTGATTCCTCAAAACAATGTAAAAGTAAATTGTGCACCTTCATTCACAACGAAAGCTGATAAAGTCAACCGAAAAACACTTTTGAGCTTGAAGTCAGAAAGCGAAAGCGACAGCCCAGAAAAATCATCCAAAGCACATGGCTTAGACCATTTTCGAAAGAAAACGCAAGATGTCAAAACTTATCTGAAAAGGCTTTTAAAAAAAGCTGAAGGTCTAGATGATTTGATAGAGAACCTTTCAAAGTCTCCTAGAAATTTATTAAATTCCAGCGTTTTTGAAGCTCCTCTTGTAGAAAACAGCCATGAAGAGGGGAAAGATAAAAAGAGCAATGACCTGTTTCTAGTTCTGGAAGAATTAGTTGAGATTGATTCGTCAATTAATATGCTGAATAAGAGATTCACAATGATAAGTGGAAAGGTAAATAAACTGCTCATGAGCAACAATAAAACAGCAGATAAAGACGAAACAGCTGAAAAGGCAAAAAAAATAGAAAATGAGCGAAAAATGACGAACGAAAATTTAGATGATATTAAGAAAGAAAATGTAAAAAATTTTGATAGACTGGAATTTGCAGAACAAGAAAATTTGAAAGGACTAAATGAAGACTCTATGCTGTGTGATATGAGCATTTCAAACATCCTTGCAAGTGGCTTAGATGCTACTATGCATGAGATTGAAGAAAAGGAAGCTGAAAATGATATAAAATTTTCTAATGCAAATAGTGAGCTAGATGAAAGCATGAGCCAAACAGGAGAGGATCGATCAGTCCATAATATTTCTTTTAATTCTGCACCTGATATGATAAGCAAATCGAGAGTTATCGCAACTCAACGCTTCAAAGTTACTACAAAGCAGCCAGAAAAATCTAAATTTCCAACGAAAACAAATCTTGCAATTGATCCTCTTGCTGGTTATAAAGTACAAAGCCAGCCAATCAGCACTCCAAATAACTTGAAATTGCCTTCTGAAGTAGGAAAAGTTGCTCCATTTTATAGCCCTGCGAATGGAAAATCTGGGGAGCAGCCAAGATTTTTCCAGAGCAATCAAGGTGGGAAATCTTCTGGACGGAATTCTCAAATAAAGTCAAGAGCATCTGAAGAGCAAAGTAATTTGGGTGCATTGAATAACTTAAAAAAGAAACTTGAAGCAGAGATTGATTCAAAGTCGAAATCTCGAATCCAAAGAGCAAGCTTCAACAACATAGCGAATCATTTGAGATCTTTTTCAAATAATGATCATTTGAACTAATAAACTACATATCCTAATATTTTATAATAACTTGATATTAATTTTTCATTAATTGTTTTATAAAATCCTCATTCCTTGCCCTCCCTCTGTGAGCGAACAAACCCCTCTATTTTTAGGGCAAGATCCTCCATTATGAAAAAATACTTTGATATATAAGTGATGACTATTATAATGAAAACTCTAGCTAATTCTGTTTTCTTTTAAAAACTTGCATTTTGAAACATAAATTTTTACAAATTAAATTATATTGGCTTTAAATTATTTCAAATTCGGATTTTTTAAAAAAATACAAAAATATTAATCTTCCTCCATGAAGCAAATTTTTTTTCACTCACGGAGGAGTTAGACTTTTTAAATGATATTTATTTTTACCATAGAGTTTAATTGACTCTGGCTCGGCAATAATTATTCTATTGAAAACCAAATTTCCAAAATCTCTTCTAACGTTATTCTAATTATTTAAATATGAAACATTTGTTTCAAATCAAAGAGCAGAATAGGGACGCAGGATCCTCAAAATCCAGGATTTCTGAACTTGAAGAAGAACTAAGGCAGGCCCACGAAGCACTGGACCGCATCCAGCAGGAAAAAGCCTCAGAAGACTCAGAAAGTGAGCTCAAAGACACCAAAGCCAAACTCCGCATCATAACAACAAAATTTGCAAATGTACGAAAAGAGCGGGACACGCTTAAGAAAGAAAACCGTTCCTTGCAAAGCGAAATTCTGGAGCTTCAATCTAACATGCGGCAGATGGTTCCTGGCTACCACAACATTTCAGCCTCATTTCCGATGCTCAATGAAATCACAGACATCTGCTCTCAATTTTATAAATGCGACTGCCAAGATGTATTTTTCGAAGTTTTAGGCCCTGAATTATCAATGGAAGGTATTGTCTACTACTTCAGGACTTCTTTTTCCCGAGTAAATGACCTTATAAAAGCTTATTTTACTCCAGCTGAAGAGACACTCAAGCGTGTTATTGGCATTGAGACCCTTGAAGGGCCAATCATGAACGTCTTGAGAAAAAGCTACCAAGTTTCTTGAAAGAAAATTTACCAACAATGCGTAGTTACCAGCTCGCTCCAAAAAATCGTAGAAGACATCCAAAGAGTGCTGAGGCTCGGGGACAATTCGCAGTCAACGAACACACAGATTTTCAATTTCATGCAGAAGTTAAGTGAGTTATTATTTACTTTTTGGATTCATGACCCTCCAGTTAAGTGTGGATGGGACACAGTCGGGAAACAAGTCGAATTCAGCTCACTGCTTCATGATGCGTTAGATGGGTTTATAAGGCCAGGCGACCAATGCATTATAGTGGTTCCTCCTGTACAGAAGACAAGTGGAGAGGTGCTCGTAAGGTCTGGAGTTCTTCATGTAGATTATGAGATGAACATTTAATATTTTTATTTGAATATCTTAACTTAGATATTAAAGTCTACCAAAGTCCATTTGGTTGTCTGTCTTGAAGCGATGTACGCAATCGTGAAGTCTCAGCATTTCATTTCTGCAGTCGCTGTGGTGTTTCTGATCACATTTAATAAAAGCACGTACAAAATCAGGACAAAATTCTTTTGCGAGATCGGCGTCATGAGAAATCTGGGCCTTTCTTTCCCGAGAATAGTAAAAGTATGCTAGTCCAAGAGTTCCAATCAAGGAGGTAATAGTTCTGCCTCTAGCGTTGGTATATAGTAATTTGGCTCTCACAGAGAACTTGCGCAAATTTTCAGCCATTATTTATAAAAGGAAGATAGAGAGTTTAAATCGGGGATTTACTAATTGGTGGTAAGAGTAGCCAGGGTCAAAAATAGGGTAAGCAATTATTGGCAAAATAAAAATAGCGACGTTATAGGAAACGGCTTTTGATGTATTAAATATGAATAAATCATAAATTTACTATAAATAAGCTTATTTTAATTGATTAGTATTATTTTGGGCATGGCTGCTGAGGATTCATATAAGGGTTCATCATCATTCCAGTCATAAATTGGTTATATGCCATCATTGCAGCCATGGGGTTATTCATCGGATTCATAGGGTTCATCGGATTCATCCCAGCCATAGTATTCATCGCTGGGTTTTGTTGAGGCCTGTTTGTTAATAATTGGTTTAAAGGTACATTAGGCACATTTGGATTATTAATTGTGATAGGCTTATTCGCTTCTTGGATTTTTCGGGCAACAGCAGGAGAGTATCCATCACCTAAATGCAAGTTATCAAGATCAATAAAATGGTCAAAATCTGGCTTCTGTTCTGGCTGAGGTTGTATCAATGGTGGCTGCGATGTCTGCTCTTGAGAAGAGCTCTGCTGTAATCCAAAAGGACTTTCTTCAGTAGAAGGATCAGATTCAAAAGGATTGCTAGACATTGAATAAGGGTTTCCTAAAGGGTTTTGGTTTGCTGAAGATTGCAAAGGTTTTGTGAATAAATCGTCAGGAAGGGAGCTTTGAACTGGAGGGGCATCAAGTAAATCAAGAGGCTTAGGTGGTGGAGACTCCACCTTGGGTTCTGATTTAGAAATTTGCTGCTTAGGCGGAGATGGAACTGAAACTCGCTCATTTCTTTGAGGAACTGATGCTCTTGGCAATGGATCTGGTGACTGCCTTCTTTTTGACTGATATTTGGGGTAATTACGGTATTCCTCTTCTTCTTCTCTTTCTTTTCTCTCCCATCTTTTATTTTCTTCCCATTCAGCTTTAAACTGATCAATTCTGGAAGATCTATAATCTTCAGGCTCTTCAGCTTTTTCCCATCTGGAAGATGTTTTATAAGTATCTATATTATAATCAGTCCTACCTCCATACAGTTCACTAGCCTCACCTCTTGATCGATACTGCTCATCCCAATTTCCTCCAGAATAGGTATCACCCCTCGGTTCTCTATCCCGATATCCGCCTGTAAAATCAGATTTTGATCGGTTTCTCATCAGAGCAGCCTCAAATGAAATATTGTCGCAACGAAGGTCAAAAATGTTGCCCTCTAATTCAAATAGTAATAAACTGTGACTCCCTATTCGGAGAGGGTAACTGCCATATGAAGATGATGATCTTTTGGCTTCTATTTTGATGTCTCCATTTAAGAGAATCTTTCTTTTCCCAGAAATCTTACTTAAAAATAAGTCGATTACGTGCTCTTTGCCGTCAAGCTCAAATTTCCACATGAAACGCTTTTTGGAGCTTTTTATATGTTTTCCTACGTTTAAGGTTTCGAACAGAAGCGGATTGAAGTTTCTCGCCATTTTATTATCAGTTTTTCTCTATTTCTTGAGGAGGTTTTATTTATATTGTAAATATTGAAACATTAAAGCCATGGGGAATGTATATTTAATGCATATGAGATATAATCACTTGATAGACAAGCACGCTTGCTTTTTAATTTATTTTTATTGATGAATAATAATTATAAAAATGCTGAATAATTTGAAACTTTAGTATATTCAATTAATATAAACTTGTTAAAATAAATAATTAGAGTAGCTATAAAATTTAAAAATACTTTAAAATGCATTTATTATCAGAGGTTATAATTTAAACTGAACATTTTTCTTCGGAAATTCCTTTGCAATGATTTATAAAATTTTTCTGCTATAAAAATAGAATACAAAATTAGTCTTTATTTTATAATTATCCTTACTCCCATCTCCTTAAATTGAAATAAAACATAGGTAAGATTTCCATTTTTGGGGCACTTTAACCTCCCTTTAAGTTATAACAATTTTTTCTTCAATAGGATAATAGGTGAAAATCCTAATTTCTATAAAATTAGTTTAGGCTTAATTTAATGTAAGAAGTGTAAGTAGATAATTATTTCAACAGTTTCCATACAGAATCGAGTAATTTTTTGAAATATTATTGTTAATTTTATATTTTTTTAAAAAAAATAAACCCCCTTTAAATTAAAAAAGAGCTTTTTGTTTTCAAATTTAAAGAGGAGCGAGTTATTTAAAATAGTTAGCATTAAAATTTCTAATTAATAACTTATGAAAATACTATTGGTGAATTCTCTTTCATTGAGGATATAATTCAAAAATAAAAGTAAATAAATTTGGATCTGACAATGACTAAATATGTAAATTTGTTTATTTCATCGAGCTTTAAACACTTAATTGCCAACAATAAAATCAAGGACTAAAATTTTCCTCTGTAAATTTCACTTCAATATTTTTTCTGATACCTCATCCATTTTTTTAATAATTTCTTACCAGAGGATCCTAATAGTTTAAATGGTTTAAAGCTCACAAATTATCGATCTAGAACCGTCCACATCTTTTAAGGCCTAATTTAAGCATATTTAATAGATATCATAAATTTCTGAAAATTTAATGGGATATAATATATCGATTTCAACAATATAAATACTTCAATTCCCACAACCATTGCTTATCTTCTAATTATTCAGAGTCAAGATTAGATATAAATAAAGAAAAGAATTTTTATAAATGGATAATTAAATTATGGGTTGTAATTCTTCCATACAAACCAATTCCCAATCCGAACTGTTGCAAAGAGTGAAACAATGCATTGAACGAAATAACTCCAAAGTTCTTCATTCCTTAATAATATCTCAACAGAGCCGACTCCATGGTCGACTGCTGTTAAATGATCCAATAGCAGAGGTCGAGGGGCTGCGCCTAAATTCTTTAGGCTACGCTCTTTGGCTGGGCAGGGCTTATCTTTTCAGATATATGTATGAAACCTTAGGTGCCAGCCTTTCTGTTCTGGAGGATCTCCTTAGGAGCCAAAGAACGAGCATTTTAGGATTAATTTGCCAGAGAGGGCATTTAGATATTCTTCAATATTATCTTCCTCTCTATATGAGCACATATTCAAATCCTAAAATTGATGAAAATATTTCATTAGACTTCGATAACTCGTTCGACAATAAAATTTTCTATACATATACACCTATACAAACTGCCTGTGAGTTAGGGCACATGTGTATTTTAGATTATGTTTTCCTGCATTTCAAGGACACCAAACCCCCAGAAGAACTCGACATTCACATGCAGGACTCCCTCACCGGGGAAAACTGTGCCCTCATCGCAGCCAGAACAGGAAATTACCCAATGATGAAGTTCCTTTATGAGCGGTGCAAAGCTGACTTTAAAGTTCTCAACAATAGCTATGAGAATGCCATCCAAATCGCCGCTCTAGGAAGCACTACTGGTGATGGAGATTACTTAGCATGTATCAAGTTCTTAGTCGAAAAAATTGGGGTGGACTTGAAATACAATTATGAAGAAACTTTGCTTCACATACAAAGTTATTCGCTTCGTAATTATGTTGAGAAAAAACTCAAAGATGTCGGCATCAATGCAAGCAAAAGCGAGATTGAAAAGAAATATGAAATCAGGTGACCAAAAGATGATAAAAAGCTAGATGGGCTTTTCTTTGACTTGAAGAAATGCGAGATGGATGATGACCTTCTCAGCATGCCAAGTCAAATAACCTTTACAGAAGGTTTGACTGTATCGTTTATCAATGAGGTGCGAAACCTATAAATAATCATAAGATAACTGATATATTAGCTCCAATTTGTCTGTCTTGAAATAATTCATAAATTAGAAATTAGAAAAAATAATTCACAAGCAGTTTTTCCTCTAAAATGAAACTTTCTAATCAAGTTTTCATAAATATGTCAACTCATAGATTACAAAAATCATTTCCTTTGCATCCTCTCATTTCTCATAACATACAAATCTCTATGAAATCTGCAGAATTAAAAGACGAAAACCGAACCTCAAGGACTCCTTCTCCCCACTTTAAAATGCCAACTGATCGATCAAATCAAAAAGCTGAAGCAGATAAAATCTACAATTCAGCAGTTATTCAAGCACTAATTCACCCAACAAAGCCAATTTTAACAAAAACTAATAATCACAAGAGATATAAAACTTCTGGGCAGCAAAACCAGTCTCCAAATAGAAGAAATGAAAACGCAATTAGGAAATCAATTCCCTATAGTTCTTGGGGAAACATAAATTCATCTCCTTTAAGACACAGTAAATCTACTATCCCGAAAAACTTTTTAGTTCTACCTCCTGAAGAAATTTCTCAAAGAAAATCAAAATCTCCTTTAAGATCCATGAAAACTTCAGTTGAAAGATCAATTAAGCGAGATACAAGCAGAGAGAGGAGTCCTTATTCTGTAAGAATACAAGCAATTAACAAAAAAAATTCCAAACAAAGATCGCCTAAATCTCCCAGCAGGTCTCCTTCTCCACTTTTGCAAAATTCAAATTCAAAGCTACATATAAGGTATCTGACTCAAAAAGAGAATCGCTTACTCCCCCCCTTTAAATTGGAACAAAATATCGGTAAAATTTCCACTTTTTTGGTAAATTAACCCCCCTTTAAATTTGGAACAAAATTTAATTTTACAATAAAAAATTATATATAATTTTTATCGAAAAGGTTTTGATATAAGCTAAATGTTTCTTCTTAACTAAAACTAAAAATTTAGTTATATCTTGCTCTTTTTAAAAGAAAAAAAGTATAAAGAGCATCTTATTTAAAATAAAATTTATTATCCTTAATTGCTAAATTTTTTAAAACATTTTTGTTTTTTTTGATAAAAATGATAGTTTTTTTATTTGGATAGTTTTGATATAAATTCAATAGGAATTCTTTATAAAATTTCAAAATTTACTTATTTCTTGCTTTATTTTAAAGAATAGAGTATAAATAACATCTTATTTAAACAAAATTAGCACTTTGATCGATATAAATTTTCTAAAATTTTTTTTTTTTAATTTTTTTTATCAATAAAAATAATAATTTTTGTGTAAATAATTTTGATGCCAATTAATAGTGGCGTATTAACTAATAATGAAAAATTTAGTTATATCTTGCTTTGTTTTAAAGGATAAAGAGTAAATAGCATTTTATTAAACAAATTTATTGATCTAATTCGATAAGTTTTTGAATTTTTTTTTTTTTTTAAATTCTTATATTGATATTTTTTTTTAAAAAAAAAATTAACCCCCCTTTTAATTGGAACAAAATTTTTAGTTCCAATTTAAAGGGGGGGGGGAGTTAGAATCTTTATCATCCAGTACAATTGAAAATAGTTTATTAATTGAAAAGTATCGATTTCAAAGCCACAAAAATGCAGTGAATACTATCATTACTGACGAGAAATATATATATAGTGGATCTTCGGATTATAATATTTGTATATGGCATAAGCCAACCCAAATATCGAATTCAAGGATCCACAAAGCTCCTATTTTTTCATGTCCTTCCCAAACCTTAAAAGCTCATTCAAAGCCTGTTACAGGTTTAGCCTTATTAGACGAAAATACATTAATTTCTTCAAGTGCTGACTCATCCATTCGGATTTGAAGGGTTTTTCCTGATATTTCTTTGAAGTCAAGAATTAATGCACATACAGGCCCAGTCCATTCTTTAATTTCTATAAGACCAAATCTAATAGTTTCATCAGGAGAAGATCATAATATTTCTATTACAGATTCAATAACTTCTCAACAATTTAGCCAATATACAGAGCACAATAAGCCAGTAAAAGTCTTATTATTGAACAATTTTCAAACTTTTTGCAGTGGAGGAACTGATGGGCTTATTAAAGTTTGGGATTTAAGGTTAGCTAAATCAATTGCAACTATTGAAGGAGACTGTGAAAATATAAGAACTCTATGCAAATGAGTAGACGGCTCCATTGTTAGCGGCTCAAGTAGTGGATTTATTAGGTTTTGGGATATGAAAAATTGAAAAAACTGAAAAGAAATGGATAATGGGAGCGAAGTCACTTCTTTGGTTTGTGTCAAAGGAAAACTTATCAGTGGAGGCAAAAGCATGATTTCGTGAGGAAAAGTTAATGAAAACGTCGGGGAAAATATAAAATGCGTTCAAAACTGGGAAGATAATGATATATTGCTGAGCGGAGATAGAGAAGGAAATATAGTGGGATGGAAATTCATGATTTAATTCATAATAAAGTTTACATTATGTGTATATGTAGCTGAGCATCAATTATAAAATCAAAAATTATTAATTTAATTCATTTTCTAAATACCCAAATCCTTCAGGTGTTTCAATTGGCCAAATTTAATGAGCCTATATATGAAATAGATAATAATTTGAAAGACCATGGCGGAAAAAGTATCAATCACTTTCGATGAAAATAATCAAATCAGGGTTTTGGAATCAAGCCTTTACAATGATAGTTTGGGACTTCAGACTGCTTCCTACGAGTTTATTAATGACATGAAACGTTTTCAAGAAACAGTGGGATCTCTTGTAGAGGTTCTAGATGAACAAGCTGGAAAAATAGAAAACGAGAAGCTGAGATCAGTTGGCTTAAGAAACCAAGTTGACAATGAAGCAGAAGCACGCAAAAAGAAGCAGCAAGAGCTTGTATTTTTAATCAATGAAAAAATAGCTGAACTTGAACGCTATACATACCAGTATGAAAGCTTGCTGAAGGTAGAAGAAGAACAGAAGCAATTGATAGAAAGATTGAACAATAATGAGGCTTAAATTATAGATCTCGTCTTAAATATATAAAGTCTTCAAGATTATAAATTTGACTATTAAATAGATGAAATTTCTTAAATAAGGGCTCATAATAATGAGATGCTCATAGAATTCTTTGCATTAAGCATCTTCCTAAGTTTTAAATTTCTTAATTAATAAAAAACTTATCCACAAATGCATATAATTGAGTAAAAGGAGAGCTTTAAGCTCATATAGATTCTCATATTTAGCCCAGGCACTGCTGGCTTAGGCTTCCAAATTTTTCCTGACTCTCCCTCCCCCCTTTAAATTGAAAAAAAGTTCTGTCCACTTTAAAGGAGGTTGATACATTTTTTTAAACAAAATTATTATAAATTTTCACTATAAAAATATTTTTAAAAATTAAAATATAAATTGAACACAATATTTTGAATTTTAAATTATTCTTATAAAAAATTAAATCAAGAAATTAATCTATTCAGTATGAATCTGTATAAATAATATTCTGCTTGCACTTTTTCCATTAACTTCGGCCAAAAACTAATTTTCTAAAAAATTTATATTTTTAACCCTATAAAAAATTTGTTTTATTTAATGTCACAAAAATTAAATTTTGCTGATATTTTGTTTTAATTTAAAGGGGAGGGGAGTAAGGAAAAATGGGGAGTTGAATAAGTCAAATCGTGTTGGTCAAATCAACTTCCCAAATGATCAAAACTCTTTAGCAGGCTGCTCTGTCATTTAATGAGTTGGTTTGACCAAGATATATATATTGGCATAGCTAGATCGCCTTTTTTCCGATGAGAAAGAAAGGGAAATTATCCGAATATTATCTTTAATTCAAATACACAAAATAACTCATGATGAGCAGCCTGTCCTCCCCGTGGCGGGTGTCATTATGTATATCCGGACGTGTTTTTGGTGCAAAGAGTTGTCCAAGGTCGAGCTAGTCTAAAGCGAGAGGCCCAGCGCTATTTCTACTGATTAGTGGCTTTGCCAGAGCGGGAGTTTTTGCATCATTTTTGCCAGCAATGTCAGGCCAGAATGAGTGTCCGATAAAGGCAGGGTGAGTTACTGCCTAGACTGCTTCATGGCCTGTCCCTAATAAGTGCAAGCATGCTGAGTTTTTCTTTCGGAGCTGATCCGGGGAAAGGGGAAGACAGGCTAGACAAGATTCTCAAGGCTAGTCTCTCTAGTCTGACTGGCGCGATCTAGGCAGAGCTAAGCAGGCTCAGTACTAATGATTAATTCGGGATTGGAAATGGTGCCACCCTGAAAAATCCTGATCCGGATCAAAAGGGCATGCGCTACCAAAAACCGGAAGTTTTAGGCTGGGTTTTGATGCCTTTTAATAGCCACCCCATGGGGGTTAGTGCCACTGGAAATGGGAAACTTAAAATACACTATCCTAATCTAATTTACTTTAATCTTTAATTAAGCTTATTTTAATACCCTTTTCGCGAAATCCACCCTTGTAAATGGCCTTTTTGCACTTGGTTAATTGTGTAATCCTGACCTTTGCACCAATATTCCTGATCTTCAACACCACCTCTCTTCACGAGCATGGCTTCAAGATTTGCATATCAGGTGTAATTGGTTATATAATCTCTGCCGCGATCAAATTACTGGTATACGCAACCTTTGTCCCAGCTTATGAAACATGGACTCTCTATGCAGAAGTAATAAAAGAAGCTATCGGAGTAATCGATGTCTACATTCTTATCTGGGTACTTGACTGGAAATTATCAAAAGTTGGCGACTCAAGGTCAAGAATCCTTGGAATCGGCTTAGGCTGGGCTTTAGGGGAAATGATTTTATCACATTTGCTTATATTCTTATTTAATGCAGGTGGGGGAGAATTCACATGGGAATACTTACAAAGAGCTATTCATGCCAACTGTGAAATCGCTCAGCTAATTTCTTTTGTTTGCATAGTCGGGGCTTTTAAACTTTTTAGCGCATCTTTGAAGATCCCATCATTTGTGCTGCTAGGCGTTAAAATTGTGGGGTTCCCGATAATAAAAGGCTTACTTTTACAGAAGGGGCTATTAGCTGAGTGGTCATCACTAGCATTTGAAGGAGTGTATTCAGGTGTCCTAGCACTCGCCACAAAAGTATTGATCGATATAGCGTTAGTAATTTAAAGAGAATCATTACATACAATTATTAGGTTATAAAATTATCTCACATTAAATACATCTCAAAACACAATTAATATAATTCTGTTATAATTATCGACTAATGCCTTATCTACTTAAAACTCTCTTGAATTGGAAGCAAGGTTTCTACAAATAGCACAGCCTAAAGAAAATTCTTCTCCGTTAGGTGGGTGTCTTACCTTCAACGGACATAAGTCAGGTCCTGGACACTGAGGTAGGTCTTCTTTTTTCTTTTGTGACACATAGTCTCCATTATTTTGTTTAGTATGGCACGGGTCACAGAAATGAGTGGTCCCCCAGCAAAACCAAGCAGAAATCCCACAGCAGAATTTGCATTTGAATTCAATGAATTCTTTCCCATGAGTTTTGCAGTCTGCTCCATCCATGCATATTGCTGAGCATCCTGGGCAAACTAGTTCTTGAGGGTTGTAGCCTGCCCTGTCTCTATTTTCTTCACATTCCTTTTTCCCTCCGAAATAAGGCTGCTTACATTTAAAACATTCATAATATGCAAATCGGTCTAATGCGTAAATATCAGGCTTTTGGTAATAGTGATCATTAGGGTCATTTAGTCTGGGATCATTTTCCATGCCTTCAAATTTCAACCGCTTGAGACCTTTTTGCCGAATATCATCGTAAAGCTCTAAGATCTTATCCATTTTTTGGGTTAGTGCTGGATTGTCTGGGACTTGTGCCCACTCTTTACAATTTGGACATTTTGCGAAGTTAAATGTGATTCTTGGCCCAACCCATCTTTTTTCAAGGTATGTGTTTAAGCAATGATAATGAAGCAGGTGGCCGCAAATTAATTTGACACAAGGTGCAGCTCCTAATCCATCAATATAGCATATTGCACAATAATCATAAATAGTCGGGCCTCCCTGTGCACATTCTTCTTCTAAACATGGAAAGCATTCAGTTTCTCCATTTGTCCCAAAACATTGGTGGCCACAAGGCAGTATTTTTTTGCAAGAGTTCTCATATAGCTCTAAGCATGCAGCTTCAGAGCACACAGGCCTAACTGACTGTATAACTTTTCCACAATACCTGCAATGCTTGGCAACCTTAAAATCCTGGTGCTCTTGGCATGTCTTTCCCAAATGATAAGGATCTGCTTTGCAACTTGCACAAAATATTTTATGGCAATTCCCACACCTGAATCTAAACTGTGCCATGTTCTCAGCAGCTCTTCTAGAGATTGGCTGCCCTTGCTCGTCTTTATAAGCATAATCAGGAACCCCAGGCTCTAAAATTGACATGACCCCACAATCGCAATTGACTACAATTCCTCCAGTCTGACTAATAAACTCTTGGAAGCTTTTTTCCTTTAATTTTTCGAACTCGTCAGCTCCTATTAAATCAATGATCTCTTCAACACTGAACGTATACCCACAATCCATCGGACATTTTGCATAATTTTGTATCGGATATTGGCTCCTTATAGCGTCAATTGCATGGGATTTGCACATCATATGGCAGCACTCAGGGAAAAACATATTGGTCATATCTGGCTGTTTCCTATGACAGAGTTCACACGAAACTACTTCTTCTTCGCGCACATATTTGTCATAGCTAGGCTGCTTTTGCATTTGAGGGAGTTTTTTGGCAGGCACTTTGAACTCCTCTTCTATTTCTGGCTTCGGCGAGGCTAACCTTAATAAAGCTTCACATTCATATATCAACATGCTGCGGCCTGCTGGACTTCTTGACTGTTCTATAGCATATCCATACAATAAAGAAGAATTTTTCCATTCAGGACAAACCAATAAGTGGTCAACTGCGCCCAGCTGTTGGAGGTCTTGTCCGCAAGGACATCTACAAGTAGCAAAGTGATTTTCCATATTATTTCCTACTAATAATTACCAAGGCTTATTATTAAAATGAACGAGAGTGAAGAATTCTCTTGCCTTCTTCTTCGTACTGCTGCTTTTTAATCCACATGTTCTTGAAGGCTGCTAATGAGGAGAGGATGGAACCGCCAAGCCAGCACGTTAGTTTCCTTTCTGGAGGAATTGTGATCTTTATTTTTACTTCTTTGGGACTTAGCCTTCTCAGGTCACTCATCAGTCTTTCACCAAATCCTGGCATCATTGTGGTACCGCCTGCTAGGTATATAGAGGAATATAGTGTTTTTCTGAGGTCTATGTCAGCTTTCTGGATAGAATTTATCAAGCACTCTTGGACGCCTGCATATTCTAGGCCTACCTTGTCAGGGGAAAATAGGATTTCTGCGGCTCTGTATTTTTCAGCTCCTAAGTTAATCGGCCTGCCGTCTGGCAATAAATAAGTGCTAGGATTTTTGTTGGAGTCGTCCATAAATTTGTCCTCGCTGCTATAAATTGTGGCGACATAGCAATTCTTTTCTTTAATTTGCTTTACGAGCTCAAACTCTGAAGAAGTGTTGAAAATGTAGCCAGACCTTCGGAGGAGCAGTTGTAAATGCTCTGTGACATCGCGGCCTGCCAAATCAATGCGAGTTGTAGCGTGGGAGAGAGAAAAGCCATCGTAGACAGGAACTACATGGGTTACGCCATCCCCACAGTCTAAAACTACTCCAGTGGTTGCTGCACTTGCATATAAACTTAGAACAGCTTGCGCAGCAATAAAAATTCCAGGGACGCTAAAGGTTTCAAAAAAAATTTCTGCAGCTCTTTCACGATTTTGATAAGGGTTCAAAGGAGCTTCTGTCAGCAAAACTGGGTGATCTTGAGGCATTGTGCCTAATTGGTTGTAGATATAACGCCAAATATTCTCCATATCAGTCCAATTCTCAACAATTCCGTGCTCCAATGGGTATCTCAGCTTTAAAAGGCCTCGATTTTGTTCTGCTTCTGAGCCTACGAAATATTCAGGCTCGTGCATTGAGCCTGGTAACACTTTTTTGTACTTTGGACGGCCTACATATGAAGGGAATACCAATGATGGACGTTCTTCGCCTGCTAGACCTGCCTTTATTAAGCCAGAACCGTTGTCTATTACTAAAGCTTGCTTGAATATCACGTCGTAGAAGGGTTCCACCATTTATGAAATAATATACAAATTTCAACTTTTTCCAAGTTGCTTATTGCCAAATTGCTATAATTGCGACTATTATTTTGAATATACTATTAATATAATATTTATTGATCTCGAGGCAGCATATTGGGGATTCCTTTTTCAATTGGATAATCCCTATTGCAGTTTTGACATAATAGGGTGCCTGCTTGTATTTCAATATTGAACATTATATCAAAAATCCTTTGCATTAGCTCTTGATTTTGATGGTCCGCTTCTGTAATTGCATCTGGGAGCTCATGTCCAAGACTTAAAGCATTATTTGTAAAGGACGGCCAATCTAATTTCCCAAGCATTCTTACAGCTAAATTGTGATTAAATTGTGTTGTTCCTTGTGTGATTTCTCCTGGGTTAAGAAATAATGGCTGGTTTCTTCCAGAGCACTCCACTGAATTGCACATAAGTAAATTCAATGTGATTAGCCTCATTTTTATTAAGTATATGGTAATTAATAGATAACTCAGAACTAAATTAACCGTGAATCTTATCTATTTATTCTTCACGTTCAGTTTGAGAAAGCTTGCCAACTGTGCAAAGGATTTGATGTCTTCCGACCCAGTCATAGTAATATCTCATCAAGGCTACCTTTCCAAGGTCCTTCTGGAACTGGAACACATTGGTCATATCAGCGTCTTCCATAACTTGGTCATTATTTGACAAATACCAGCCTAAATCATGATCCCATCTTGTAGGGCAGTCCACATACTTATACATGGTCCTGTATTGCCACAAATCAATGTCATTCAAAGGTCTTGCATGACTAATGTTCTCAATAAGATTGTCTTGCTCAGCTACAAAGCTCAAATGCAGTGCTCCATTCCAATAAACATAGCTTTTTAAGGATTTAAGCTCTTCAGTCTCTTCTACAGCTTGGTTTGCGAGGACGGAGGAGTCATATTCTTCTTTATTTATAGCTTCAACCTTTTCTCTAAGCTTTGAGACTATATTAGGAGTAACCAAGTGGCTCCATTCGTCCCAGTTAATTTCGAAATTATTTTTGCTTTGAAGTTCATCTTTTGGGACACTTGAGCCATAATAGTCACAGACTGCTGATAAAGCTGAGACTGCAGAAGCATCATCTGACGTTTTTACTTTGTCGTTTAGCATTTTGGTCCAGGCTTTGTAGCGCAGAGGGGCGCTAGAGTTAATTCGTCGCAATGCGGTTCTCAATGCCATTTATTAGGTATTAAAACAATTTTGATAAATATTAACGAAGGTATTAAATAAATTAAGTTTACTTAACTTAGTATCTGGTATTTAAGGTGTCTAGTGCCGCACCCCATAAAAATGGAGTTATAGCGAAAAATTGATGACGTCGCCGGGCCATCTTGGAATCGCGATGGTTAGCTCACCGCCCAAGCCTTCACCTGCGCTTCGCCCATCTTCACCGCACATCTCACCCGGCGCGTTGCCGTCGCCCTTGCCTCGACTCAACTCCTGCGCGTGTTCCGCCTAAGGGTCATCCTCCCGTGGGGATGTGCTGAGAGTGCACTGAGGAGCTGTTCCTTTGGTTATCCCCAAAGTTAAAGCTATTGCTGTGCAGAAGTTCTCGAGAGAAAACCCAACCCCATAAATAACATTCCATGAGGGAGAGAAAATTAGCAAAGCTAATTTCTCTCGAACCGAATGCCATTTTATTTATAATAAATTAAGTTTACATGTCAGGCAAGAGACTTCTGGTTAGGATTCTAATTTTATCACGTCTTTGGCTCGAATTTATTGCAAGAGAAACACTTTTTCTCTTATGAAATTTATCTTTATCAAGGTTAATGCTAGGCTCATGAGAGTTTATGAAAGGCATATATTTGTTCTCTTTTATATTTTCATAATTAATTGTCGCTTTTTTCTCATAAAAGCTCTCTAGCATGCTTGAAAGCAAGCTTGTATTTACTCTCCGCTTTTTGTGTTTTTTCTTTTTCTCTAATTTATATGCCATTTGGCCGGCAAATGAGCTTGAAATCAGCCTTGTTGGCCTACATTCAGTGATATACACATTTTTCTCTCTTAGTTCTTCAGGAAACAGCTCTACATCTAGCTCACTTAATTTCCCAGTTTCCATTTTGCAGCAATACTCAACAAATTTTGTCTGGTTTTCTTCCACAAAATTTTCAAATTTAACGGGCTCAGATAATTTATTTGGAGTATGTCGTGCTCTTTTCTGAGAATACTCCTTTAGTTCAGGATACGACTCATTTAGCAAGCTCTGGCTAGTTTCAAGCTGGCTTTCAGGGCGGTGAATCAATGGGATATTCGGAGTAACACTTTTCAAATAAATTTTATTTTCCAACCTTCTTTCCCTCGGCGAAGCACTTCTTAATTCTTCACTTCTCCCTCTTATAATGCCAAATGGATTCTGTTTAAAGTTAAAACTCTGCCTTGGCTTCTGCAGCCTTATCGCTATCAATGCTTTCCCTTTCATTTATATTTCTTACGAGCAAATTTACAAAATGTCTGATTTAGGATTAAAAGCAGAAGACATAGAAGACATCGCTAACCTCTACGATCAAATCCGCACCATTTTCAAAAAAAAATACCCAGAAGCTGACGCAGTTCTGGCTCAAGCTTTTGAAAAGACAGTTTCCCAAATAATTTCTGACCTGAATCCAAAAGCGTCTCAAGCAGTAAGTTCTGAAGATTTTATATATGATATTTTGCTTGCCAAGTACAAGCTATGACAAATGTGCGGAGATAAAATCTGTGCGTTTATAAAAACACTTGATATTGGAGCAAGCAAAATTTTAGTGGAAATATTTTCTCAACAAGCAAACCTGATTAGACAATCAGTGACTTATGCAACAGCTGAAAGAGAAAAAACAAAAAAAGTGCTTGCAGAGCTTGAAAGTAATAAAAAACAGACCGAAGATATCTTGATCGCAGCCGAAAATTTGGAACAAAGTTTGAAAGAAGCAAAGGAGGAGAATGAAAATTTAAGGAATGTTCAAGCAACCAAAGTTGATAATGGCGATGAGTTTGAAGAACTGAACATGCAAATAGCACAGCTCCAAGAAGAAAACGAAAGATATCTACAAAAAATAATTAAGCTTTCAAAAGAAAAGGCCGAAAACTCAATCACCCAAAGACCAAGCAGCACTTCTCCTGCAAAAGAAGTAGTAAAAGAAAAACCAAAAACAACTCCGAGGCCTACGCCATCAGTATCACAAGTTCGAGAACTCAGCCAAAGGCAGCTTAAAGAAGTTATTGACGAATTTTATGTAGCAAAGGAAAAATATGATCAAAAATGCATCGAGACTCGGCAGCCTAAAGAAACAATGGAGCAGTTCTTATGAAATTATTTAAACAAAAAATATGGTTTAAAGCCTTTAATCAATGACTGATATTTTGCAATACAAAAAGCCCTGGATAAATATCAAGACGCAGATCCTGAGATCCTGCTATTTGCAAAAATATTAAGGCATGAACTGGAAGAGAGCTACCTTACTTACTTATTTAATTATCTGGTGTTTAAGGTGTCTAGTGCCGCAGCCCAAAAAAAGGACCTATGGCAAAACTAGTGACGTAGGCGAGCCATCTTGGAACAGGTCAGCCCTGGCCAAGCCTTTTATCAATTCCTGCTTCACCAGCCTTGCTGCACGTCTCACCCGGCGCGATGCCGTCGCCCTTGTCGCTCGACTCAGCTCCTGCGCGTGTTCCGCCTAAGGGGTCATCCTCCCATGGGGATGTGCTGAGAGGTAAAAGCCCGAAATCTTGAGAGGACTGAGGAGCAGTTCCTCTGATTATCCCCAGAGTTAAACTGCTATTGCTGTCCAGAAGTTCTCGAGTGAAAACCTAACCCTATAAATAAAAATTCCATGAGGGAGAGAAAATTAGCAAAGCTAATTTCTCCCGAACCGAATGCCACTTTATTTATGGAAGAGAGCTACCAAAAAGTATTTATAGACGTTAAACAAACCACCCAGCAGCTATTAAAATTACAATTCAAAAACAAATTCCCGTATATGAGAGAAAAAGAGCTCAAAGATGTCGTAGCTGAAAAACAAAGCGGAGATCTCGATGAAGATGAATGGCAAGCAATTGTTACATACATGTATAATGCCCAAGACTCAGAATATCTTTTAAACATGCTTAAAGAGCACGTCGAAAGAAGCGGCCTAAAAGTCAAAGGAGCCAAGCCAGCAATGTCTTACCAAGAATTCGTAAGGCTGCTATTAGAGTTCCAAGTGACTGGGCATGATCAACTATTAGAAGCTTTCAGAGAAAAATTCAGAATGTTTGACGAAGACAAAAATGGGATCCTTTCTCATAAAGAGTTTTGTGAATTTCTTGCAATGATTGGATTATTTGATGAGTCAGAAAGGATGCTTGCTGTCTGTGACCCTCAAGAAACTGGGCAAGTTAATTTCTCTGACTGTGTTAATTTGATGCTATCAGAGCAAGTAGAAAATCAAGGGCAACAGCTTTCAGTTGTCTATAAATTATACCTTGATAGAGGATCAAGCTAATTTAATTAGGTCATAATTAACTAAATTGAGCCTTGAGTTATATATATAATGGAAGAAGAAATTGATATAAAAGCATCTGTAGGAAAATACACTGAAGATATAGAACTTCATAATGACCTTGAAATCCTCGCAACAAAAGAACACTTTTTTACTCGATATAAATTGCATAAAGTGAAATGCTGGCATATTCCAGGTGTTGTAGTTGTGGGGACAGAGTTGACTTTTATTAATCATTCAACTGGAGAACTATTAAGTCCAGGCCCACATATTGGCTATGCGCTTGATGATACCAAAGTGACTTCAGCAGAGCTGCTGCTTGACCTTGATGAATTTGTGATAGAGTTAAGTGGAAGAGCCAAAACAAGCATTGATTTTATCCATTTTAGGACAAATAAAGGAAAATATGCAGAATTTGGAAACCCATGAGCAGTTGGCCAATTTCGATACAAGCTTCCAAGAAACCATGCTATTCTTTCGCTAATTGTAGGAATTGGTCAAACGTTGCAATATTTATCAGTTCAGCCTATCCCAATAGAAGCAGCACCTGTCGAGCAATCGATATCGCAATTATCACCTACTTCTAACAGATCTCCTACAATAATTATTAAATCGCAGTATTTTGGAGTTGAAAAATCCACTGCGATTATTGTTGATGACTTTTTTGCATTAAATTTGCATGATCACGTCAAGAATAAAACTTCGAAAATAATTGGGATCAATTTGATATCTGGAGCCAAAATTTATGGGATGGAAGTTGTATATAGCATGAATCAGAGAATAGTTATGTCAAATTATAATATGGGCAATGCAGTTAATATAAAGAAAGGAGTGAGGGATGCTTTTCAAATAGAAGAGCAGGACTTTTTAGTAGAAGTCATAGGGACTAAAGATAGCAAAGGGATTTCTTCGTTGTGTTTTGTAACACAGAATGATAAAAGATTTTATTATGGGAAATATTATCTATATCGTTTTAACGTCCAGTACGGGTAGCCGTTACTCCCAGGGCTACCACCATATTTATCCACGTGTCGAGCCCATGGACCTCTGGACTGATCCACTTTGTTTCACCAAGGCACGGGTAAATACGATGTTCCGGCTTCGACGGGCTGCGTTCGCCTCGCGTTCCTTGACTCAGCTCCTGCGCGTATTCCGCCTAAGGGTCACCTTCCTCGGGTGTGCTGAGAGGTAAAACTTTGAGCCTCTTGATGTACTTTGAGCAGTGCCTCGGCTTATCTGCCAGAATTAAACTGCTATTGCTGTACACCCCATAAATAAAATTGCTTGAGGGAGAGAAAATTAGCAGAGTTAATTTCGCTCGAACCGAATGCCATTTTATTTATTTTATTATGGGAAACAGAAAGGAGAGCAGTTTAGTATTCATTCTGAGAGAGATTACGGTTAGATAGGGTTAAAATGGGGTTTATTTCAGCCTGTATCCAATCGAGCTTCACGCTCATGTGGCGCAAGACGCTAAAGCCATATAACGCCGTTTTCCTATTGGGCCACTAAAAATGCTGATGTTGCCAGTCTAACGGATAGACTCATCTAAACCTCCTTGGACCAAAAATGGCACTATGGCCCTCTTAACCCTGGAAGAGCTCTGGGTATGAGTAAAGCGTCTGATCCCTCCTTCTGAAACTACCTATTCCTTTTTCTTGCAACATAATGCTTTTCAGAAGTGTTCGATTGTTGTTGCGCTGCCGGTCCTCCTGCCTGTCGGCCGATGAGGATGCCCAATCACCCCCCAGAAATTCTGCCACCTGACCTTTCGGCTGGTTTTTTCTTCTGGCTGACTAAAATTTTGGGTTTTTCTTGTTTCGCACAGCATCTCTGATGGCAAAAATTCTCGCATTCATTCTGAAGGTTTGGAAATTGTAGCCATTAGAGGAGTTTTTATAAATACACAAGTTCTTGGGATTATGGGATATTTTGCATAAAATATGTTTTATTAAGTTATTTAATATTTTGGAATTTAATATTTAATCAAGAACAAAAATACATTTTATTATAAAATTATTATGTGATGATACCTGCGTGTGAAAATGAACTTTGATTATTGCAATACCTAACTATATATTTATTTAATGATGAAATGAACACGTCAGGCTTATTACTGCTGAATAGTCATTGCTGATTCATATATTTAATTTTTTTCAATTTTTATCTTAATAGCACGACTTCCTAAAGGGTAAATACGAAACTTAAACAATCTTCTTGCTATTAGAAAAATATTTCTTTCTTTTATTGATCTCATTTGAGTGACTAAAAAATTCGATAATTTTTAAACATTAAAGTCTCAAATTTAAACCTTTCTCTACTTGGATTATCTACAAATTATTATTACTTCAGGATATCCTCTCAAACTTAAAAATGCATGCAGAAATTTAACGTTAATTTTTTGAAGTTATAAATTCAAATATGAGCACAAAGATTCTTTTCAGTCTCTTCACACTCTTAACTGTCTTTTCTCTAGAAACAGAGCTAACTGCATCAGACTTACTCGCTGAGGTTGACTTAGATCCAATGGGCAACGCCATCCTCTCAACCATCACTCTCCAACTTGCATCCGGCCATGATGAAGGAAAAATCATTTCAGTCCTAGAAAAAGTAGCAGGAGACTTAAAAAAGCAGCAAATGACTAGCTCAGCCTTAAACGCAACCCAGCAAAAAATCTGCGACGAAAGCGTTGCTGCTTATTCTCTTCAAATTCAAAATACTCAATCTAACATTGAATCAAGCCAACAAATTTTAAATCGAGATGAGCCTGAACTAGAAAATGTAATAGGCCAAATCGCACAAAAAACCAAAGAAATCACAGGGTTTGAAGAAGAGCTTAAAAAAGCTGAAAACCAACGAGAAGCAGACCATAATGATTGGACTTCAAAAGACAAAGAGTCGGTTGAAGGAATTGAAGCTGTGATGGGAGGCATTAAACTTACCACTCAGCTTAAATATGAAGACGCAAATGTGGTGCTGATCCAACAAGAACTCACAGCACTTAAAGGAAGAATTGAAAAAGAAATTGAAAAAACTGATAAAATCATGTACAAGCCTGTGATTGCATCATTGGCTCAGATCGCGAGGTCAGCAAATTTAGAAACTGTTGACGAAATTATAAGGATTCTTGAAAATTTGAAAATTGATTTAATTGCTTCTAAAGGGGAAGATATGAAAGTGGAAGAACAAGCCCAAAAAGTATATGAACAATACGCAGCGACTATAAGCAGCACGATTAGTTCTAGCCAGCAAGATATTGATAGCTTGAGATCTAAAAAAGAAAGACTAGAAGCTAGTGTAGAGGCTGCTGAAAGCGATATTGCAAATTCCCGAGAAAAAATCCTAAATTACAAACAAATGTTGGATGACCAAGAAAAGCTATGTGAACAATGGAAAGAAATTTATTTAAGAGAAGATGCTGAAAGAGAAATGGAAATTGAGTCAATTTATAAAGTAGTAGAGCTTGTTAACAATGAAATCTTAGGAGTCAAAGCGTACCTTGGACAAAGAAATAAATAATTATAAATATTATAGACATTTAAACTATTTAAAACTCTCTTAAATATAATATATCCGATAGTTTATGCAAAATAAAACGAAAAATAGTCAGACAGATAAAGGAGAATGAGATTATAATATTTGGATAATAAAATGAACATGGCACTCTTTATCCTCTTACTCCCCCCCCCTTTAAATTGGAACAAAATATCGGTAAAATTTCCACTTTTTTGGTAAATTAACCCCCCTTTAAATTGGAACAAAATTTAATTTTACAATAAAAAATTATATATAATTTTTATCTAAAAAGTTTTGATATAAGTTAAATGTTTCTTCTTAACTAAAATTAAAAATTTAGTTATATCTTGCTCGTTTTTAAAAGAAACAAAGTATAAAGAACATCTTATTTAAATAAATTTATTATCCTTAATTGCTAAATTTTAAAAAAAAAATTAATTTTTTTTTTTTTAAAAATTTCCAAAAAATTTTTTGTTTTTGTTGATAAAAACGATATTTTTTATTTGGATAGTTTTGATATAAATTAAATAGGAATTCTTTATGAAATTTCAAAATTTACTTATTTCTTGCTTTATTTTAAAGAATAGAGTATAAATAACATCTTATTTAAACAAAATTAGCACTTTGATCGATAAATTTTCTAAAATTTTTTTTTTTATTTTTTTTTTTTTTATCAAAAAAAAATAATAATAATTTTTGTGTAAATAATTTTGATGCCAATTAATAGTGGCGTATTAACTAATAATGAAAATTTAGTTATATCTTGCTTTGTTTTAATGGATAAAGAGTAAATAGCATTTTATTAAACAAATTTTATAATCTAACTCGATAAGTTTTTTTTGAATTTTTTTTTTTTTTTATATATAAATTTTTTTTTTTATATATAAATTTTTTTTTTTATAAAAAATTTTATATTGATATTCTTTTTTAAAAAAAAAAATTAACCCCCCTTTAAATTGGAACAAAATTTTTAGTTCCAATTTAAAGGGGGGGGGAGTTAGGAGTGGCTGTGATGGCACTCGATACATCTGGATTTACCAACACCTATGTAGACAGGGTGATTGATCTTACAGGCAGATACTCACACTCAATTAACACGATAACAGTACTTAACCACGCTTCCTCATCAGTATCCAAGTATTATTACGCTATCTCGAAAGACAATTATGAAAAGCTGGCCCATATCCGAGCTTATTTCAAAGATGAGCCTCACAACCTATTCAAAATTGACCACGTTCCCGAAGAGTCAACTTCCCAATACGAGCTCTTGAAAATCACTATCCCTAGAGGCATTGCTTCTAAAGCTGAGACGGATTTGATAGTTGAAGAAATCTTGGCCCAAAAACTCGAGCCTTACCCATCAAAAATCGGCATTTTTGACCCTCAACTCCTGTGGTTTGAAGACAATATTCATCTATTAAGTCCTTACAAAACCAAATCTTCAAGAACCAGGGTATCATTCCCAACCCAAAACATTGAAAGTTATACCCAGCCTGAAGACATGCTTTATGACCTTAAAGGAAAAGAATTAACCTATGGCCAATATTCAGATCTCCCTGCCTTCGCCAATCTTCCACTCCAGCTCCACTTCGAGAACTCCAATCCTTTGCCATACTTCACAAGAGTAGAAAGACAAATTGAAGTATCCCATTGGGGGAATATTGCTATATCTGAGTTCTATAATATCATTAATAGAGGTGCAGAGCTTAAAGGAGAATTTTCTAGAGTCGACCTTTCCCACCGTTATAAATCTGCTGCACAAAATGCCTTAGAATCTCTACAAGCAATTTTGCCTAAAACATCTTGGGGATTATCTTATAGAGACGAGCTAGGAAATGTGTCAACTTCAAGAGCCAGGCAACACCCCAGCTATGTCCATTTAGAAGTCATGCCAAGATTTCCAATGCTTGGAGGCTGGAAAAGCAACTGGAATATCGGCTACAACCTTCCTATGAAATATTTCGTAAAAAATAAAGGAGATCAGTATATGCTGAACACAACATTCGGGTTCCCATTCAAAGAGATTATTGCAGAAGAACTTATAGTCAAGGTCATCCTCCCAGAAGGCGCCACTGATATTGATGTCGCTTTACCATTCGAAATCGACCATAAACACTTTGAGACTTTACATTCATATTTGGACACCACTGGAAGACCTGTATTAGTTTTGACTAAAAAGAACGCTGTAGACTATCACAGAAAGCCATTCCAAGTGATCTACAAGTTTTCGTCGGTACAGATGATGAGAGAACCATTGATGATCAGCGGAATAGTCCTGTGCGCGATGCTGTTATTGATTTTTTACTACAGATTCGACCTGGCACTAGACAAGACGCTGAAAAAACTTAAGACAGAGTAATCAATATTAAGATTATTTAGATTAGAAAAGGGCATTTATAATAATTATGGAGTGCGGAGAGTGCAGTGGATGCTGTAAAGAATGCTTTGGGTGGGAAAACCCAATTAAATCAGGTGCTTTTCTAGCTGCTGCGAATATTTTCTTCTTCACAATTTGGCTTTACGATGTTTCTTTTCTACAATTGTCCTTATATGCATTGATTTTTAGCATTATTGGCTTCCATGCTTACAGGACAATTGCCGGAGAAGACGAGTGCTGCAAAGACTGCTGCAATAAAGAATGCCTTGAAAAAGCATTGGAAATCAGCTATGAAGCAGTCAACAAAGCATTAGGTCATATTAGAAAGCAAACTCAAGGCAAAAAGATATATGGACTTATTGCCGGACTTTTAGTGCTTACCATAATTCCAACAAACTTATTTTGCTTGTCTTGGATTCTGATTAATGCATGCTCAGCTATTAAAGCAGCCAAAAAGTTCGCTGGAATTGACTTGAAAGAAATGTGTTGCACATCAAATTGCCCATTAAGTGACCAATTTTCTCACTATTTGAACTTTATTCCTAGAGCAAGATCATGCAGAAAAAATGATTAATAGAAATCTTCTTAACTAAATTTAAGTGATAGTTTTTCTAAATCCAAAAATTGCTGATTTCTATTTATTATAAGAAAGACATAGGTCTTACATTCGCATCTCTGAGTATAAGAATTTTGGAGGTTAAAATTTAGCTAGCAATGATCGCTTAGAAGAATTATTAACTAATTACAGCATAAATCAGGATTATCTAAATATAAGGAAAATATTAAGGCATTAATGGCATAAATTTGATAATGAAATATTTGGCAGCTTACGCTCTTGCTTGGCTAAGTGGAACCACACACCCAACAGTTGAAAAACTTCAAGCAATCATAGAAGCAGCTGGCGGAGATTTCGACAAAAGTAGAGCTGAAAAATTAATCGAAGACCTTAAGGACAAATCTCTAGAAGAAGTTGTGGCTCAAGGCACATCTAAACTTGGCTCTGTTTCTCTATCTGGTGCAGCAGCAACAACTGCATCTACCACAGAAGCCGCTAAACCTAAAGAGGACACTAAGAAGGAAGAAGAAAAAGAAGAGAAAGAAGAGGATATTGAAGGAGCTATGGATCTGTTCGGAGGTGATGAATGGTAAAGCTAAACAATTCTTTCAATCTATAGTCTTCATCATTTCTTAACGACAAAATAGAATATTTTATTGATTCTGTGGATAGGTTTAAAAATGCTTACGTTTTAATTGAAAATTCATTATGAATTTGAAAATCATTTTCCCATTAAGCTCTTTCTAAGTTTATCAGATTTTTGATAACTGAGAATTTATGCATCAGCTGTTGAAATTGAGATTTTTATTTGTAAAAAGCAAATAAATTTAATTAAAATTTTGAAATTGATGTTTTCCAAAAATTAATATAAAAAACTCGCTAAAATGATGGTAGAAACAAAGAAGATGATTGAAAGCACAGTTTCAAAGCCAGATTTTGATTTAAGAGCCTCCATTGAAGACGTAATCCAAGAAATGATCAAGGCAAAAGATGAAAATCCAGAACTTATCATTCCTGACAAATTTTTAGAATGCTATAACTCCAAAGAAATGCTCGGATTTATCGCTTGCACTTACAATTACTCATTCCCCCTCAGTTATTTAAAAGAGCCATTAGAAAAATTTCTATTTTTTGATAAAAACCCACCCTTCATTAGCGAATAAAATATTTCTTATATAATACGTAATAGTTAGAAATCTCTAGCTAATTCTATTAAAATTTAAACAGCTTGCATTTTAAACATAAATCTCCAATGTTTTAAATTTCAATAGCAAACTTTACTATAAAATACTGTAAAAAAATTAATCCTAATTGAGCTAAAACAATTTTTTGTTCGCTCATGAGGAATTAGCAGCTTTATTTTCTATTGAAAATAGGATTGAGCAACAAAAATCTGAAAGCAAAGGAAAACTTTCCAAAAAATTCAGTTATACGAGAAATGATGGATTTTTGCTTGAATCAGCTGCACAAGAAGTAGCTCAAAGCTATGGGAAATTAATCCTCAACCAATGAAATTTCAGACAAAATTACCAAAGTGAACAAAATTTTTTTGAAACTTTGATATATTTTGTAGTAAGAGTCCTCAAGCCTGCTTATAGCAAAAATGAGATAAGAATTCTTGAAGAAGAATTAAATAGATTATTCAGGTCAACCGCTTTTAATATTTCTAAAAGAAAGCATCAGCAAGAAGACAGATTCAAGCGTTTTCCTAAATTAAATGTGTGCAAAAGTAAAGACCAAGAAACCATTATAAGACATATTGAATACCGCAATAAAGTTACAAGAGAAAGACTAAAAAAAGAAAAAAGCAGCTCATGCGATATGAGGCCTGGGTATGTAAAACTCTCTCCTTATAGAGCGTTAACAGCAAGATCGCCTTTGATTGCCCTTCTTTTCCCAGCGCCTTGCGACAGAGTTAGAATTTTTGAAGAGTAATTTTCATATAGAAAACGTAAGAGGAGAAGATTAAGCATGGACTTAGAAGTAATGAAATAAAGATCTTATTGCAAGCATTATTTAAAATATTTGTAATTATGCTTATAAGGCATTTCTCATTATTTTAGATTCTTTGTAAATTCTGTGATTTGGATCGTCAATTATAAAAGCTAGAGTGCCTAAATAGCTGGCGAAATACATGCTTCTAAGCCCGCTTCATGCCTGGATCAAAAAATACATTATTAGAGCACCTGATGGTATTGCGATTGAGTACATTGCAATTAAAGTAGGAATTATGATTAACTTTTTGTTACTTCTGGTGAGCTCGACTGCTTTTTGAATAAAAAGCGATTTAAATACCAGTGGAGAAAATCCTCCAACATATATTAGAAATGCCTTCAATTTTTTGTATTCATGGGTTGATGTTCCGATGACAGGATTTTTGCCAGTAAGAACTGACCAATAGGCGTATCTAGATCGTCTAAAGCGAGATAAAAGTCTTTGAGAAAATGAATTTCCTTGAGCTTTACTCTTTTCATATATTTCTTGTAAATCCATTTATTGATGTTTACAATAAATATTGTTTTTCTTAGCAATCATAAATATATTGTTGCTATAACTCTAATTACTATATAAAATATTTGTGATTAATTACTTATAAATATACATTTACTTTCCCGTAAGCAAAGTATCTGGAATGTTCATATTACTAGCTAGTTCTTGAACGTTAATTATCCTTTTAGAAATCGCTGGCAAGCTTGATGGCTTTGCATCTGGCAGTGACGTTAGCCTTAAAATTTCATTTTCTTTGTATGTTGTCCCAAATAATTCATTCATTATTTCTTCAATTTGACAAATATTTTCTACATTTTTTTTGATTTGAGACTCAAGTGCATCTGTCCTTTCTTCTAATTTTTTTTTCATTTCTTCAGGAGAACGCTCATCTTTATCCCTTATTTCTTCGAAAATTTTTAATTCCTTTTCAATCATTGCCTTAAATTCTTTTGCTGTCATTTTTTTAATATTCCCATCTTTGTTGGCTTTCATAAGTATTTTCATTTCTGCAATTGAATGCTTTGTTTTTTGGTCTTTTTCCTTTGCATGAGTTTCCATTTCTTGTCAGATAGAAGGAAAATCGTCTCTTACCTTCTCAATAACTGATTTTATCATAACAAGCAAGCTGCATTCACATGCTGCTATAACGCTATGGATTCTTTTTATTTTTTGGAATATTTCGGTATCTCCGAAATAGTGGCCTTTCTGTTTAACGGTAAACGTTGTATTTTCTTCTCCGAATATGAAATTTACTCGGCCTTTTACTATAAAGAAAATGTCGTTTGATGGTTCTCCTTCTGAATATACCATTTCTGAAGTTGAGCTGTACGATGGCTGGAGAAAAGGAAAAATTGAATAGATGAATCTTTGGTCTTTATTCTGGAAAAGAGTAAAAAGAGTCAATGCGCCATTATGCATCTGTGTTGCAACTTCATATTTAAGCTGTTTAGGCAGTTCGTCCATTAGAGATTCGATTTCTTCAACCTTAAACGCCAAGCGTTCAGTTTTAATTCGAATACTTTTCTGCATTTTTCTTTTTATTTTTCTATTAATCCTCCCTTTAAATTTGAACAAAATATAGGTAAAATTTCCATTTCAAGTACTTGAACCTCTTTAAATTGCAAAAAATTGTTTTTCAATAGGAAAATTTAATATATTTAAATACTAATTTTTACAAAATTATTTTTGACATAATTAAAGAAAAATGTAAGTAGGATATTATTTAAATAGTTTTCACATTGAATTGATTTTTAATTAATTCTTCATAATTAAAATTCAAATATTTTTTTTAATTATTAAAATTATTATAAAAATTTGTTTTATAGAGAAAAATTTAATATAATTATATTTTAAAAAACACTAATCCTTAAACCGGAACAGAATTTTTGCTCTAATTTAATTGGGGAGTAAGAGAAGTTTCCTTTGAAAATTCATCAACAAGGGCTAGCTTTTGATCTATTTGATTCTTTTTAATGTCGATTTGAGAAAGCATAGAAGAAAGACTACTGATATTAAAAGAAACAAAATAAAGAGCGATTATCATCCAAAACATAGCAAGTATTTTTTCAGTATTTGTCTTTGCATAAATATCTCCATATCCTATTGTTGTTAAAGTCGTTAAGGCTCAGTAAAGTGAAGTTGCATAAACTGTTGAAGTGCTGCTATCTCTGTATCCACATCTCACTACCCATGTATCATAGTGATAATTTGATAATTTTGCACTTAAATGCCAAAAGCAAGCCATTGCATGAATTCATACAAATATTCTTGTTATTGTACTGAAAAATCTTGTTGAGCTATGATTAATATTAAAATAAGACTGCATTCGGCTTAAAACAGATTTTGGATTATCGCTCTTAAATTCTCCGATTAGACGGGAAACTCGAAAAAGGTTCTGTAAAGAGTTCAATCTTAAGATTCTGAGGAATCTATTATATCCAATATAGTTATCTTCAGAAAATCCAAGTATAACCCCTATAGGAATGCAAGCAATCGCGTCAATTACCAATCAAGATTTCAAATACTCTCGAAATATCAGCTTTCTGTCAGTTACCAGCACCCCATTAATATCATAATAAGCAGTATTAAGTATTCATATAATATCTATAACAAAAAACGCATCAAAAATTAAATCAACCACAAATCATCCATCCCCTACAGATGTTTCCATAAAAGAAATCACAAAAGGATCTACAATTGAGTTATATAAAATTAAAATCCCAATAAAAAATCCGTACCAAATTCTCAATCCTTTATCAGGATGAGACATACCTCAAGGCAATTTTTCGACAAAATAGATGCTTGATCTCATCATTGAATTTGCTTTTTTTTTGAAATATTGCTCAAGGTCTTGGTTTGAAGCCAAAACTGATCTATTTAATCATAGTTAAAATATGGAAAGAGAGAAAATTTGCTGAATCGAACGATACCATATTTTAATTATGAAATTTGGCTTATCTTTATGAATTTATCGGGCTATGGAAGCAAGCTCCCTCTGAGTTTTATGCAAGGGATTAGGATTATTAAAAGTCAGGAATAGCCATATTGATGGCGCAGTCACCAAAGACCTCCAGTACTGGAGGTTCTACTGCTATTTGACTCGAGTCCAGGGGGTCTTTCCAGGTGGATGCCACTTCCTGTACCTTCTGACTCCTCCTTGCGGCTTCAGTCTTGAGTGGCCGGCTTATGCCTGCTACGGTTATTGGGAATAGTTTGATCCATGGATCCTTGGAGTCTATTTAGGTGCCAAAGTGCCTTCCTTCGTCAGCTACAAGAAAAAGACTACTCCCCTGTAGGCTGAAACCCACAGTTTCTCGGTAGAGGAATTCCTATGGGTCCTTGTATTTAAACGACTTTGCTGAGCAGCTCCATTTACAACCATAGGAAAGCAGCGAAAATCTAGCCGGATGCAGATCTATTTAAATCAGGCTTATGACTAGACCCTTTAATACATTTTTTGAGCCTTATACTCATAATAATTTTCCTCTTCGCTCGTTTTCAAATATCGTTATATTTAGAAATTTTGGTTGCTGAAAGAGAATAATCAATGCTATGTTCAGATGAAATAGTTTTTAAAAATACGCGAGGACTTCTATTAGTTGATGCCATATATATTAAAATGGCGACACATGTCAGCCTGCCATCTTGGCGCAGCAGTCCAGACCTTATGGCTACGGCGATCTGGGATGGACTCCGAGTGGAAAATCAAGTGCAGGCTCAAGAGGTGTGTATCCGGGTAGGTTTTTGACTGCTTTCCTGTGGTTGGAAATGGAGGTGCTCAACAGCGTCCTTTGGATTCAAGGACCCATGGGCATTTCTCTACCGAGAAACTCGAGGTTTCGGCCCAGGCCACAGGAGAACAGTCTTTTACTGTAGTTGTCGAAAAAAAAAGGTACTTCGATACCCGATAGATTCCAAGGAGTTAATCCTTGGAATCAAGCTACTCTAATCGCCCGTTGCAGGGTCGCAGAAATCCATAAGCCTCCCACTCAAGACTGAAGCTTCAAGGGAAGGAGGAGACAGAAGGTACTGGAAGGGCACTCGCAAGAGGGATAGACCCTCAGGGCTGGAGTCAAAAAGCGGTAGGACTTCCTGTAGGGGAGGTCTTTGGTACTGCGTCACCAATATGGCTAGCGCCTGACTTTTAATAATCCTAATCCTAATTCAATTAATAGATGCCAAATCGTCAGGGGTACTTGTCACAAGTGTATCAAGTGCAGTTGGAAATACTTTTTTACTTTCTCGTTCTTTTAGAATTTTGAGAAGGCTCTACATAAAACTTACCATTTCTGAACTTTTATATTGCTAAAATATGTTTATGATGATAAATAGGGTGGAAACAGTTTTTAAATGTATTTATTTAGTGAGCTAAAATTCAATTGTAAAATTATGCAGAAAAATCTTATCTATACTTAACTTTTATAGGTAAGGAAGTATAATAAGCGTTACTTTGCAATTGCAAATAAAAAAATGAAAAACTTTCTTTTAAATTATTAGGACAGTTTCAGATGCATATGGCAAATCGATAATTGAATACTAATTATAAGCAGATTAATTTAAAGATTACAATAGTTTTATGAAAAAATTTAATAAAATCAATTTAATTATTTTCAGCAAATTTAGCAACAGAAAATAGATTCTATAAACAAGCATTGAGAATCAATTAAAACCAGCTAAATTTTAATAAATAAATCATTTTTTCATATAAATCATTGTGTATCATAAAGTTAATTCAAAACTAAATATAATAAATTCTTTTGATTACCATGATGAATCATTATTATTTTATTAAGAATTCATCTTTGAAAGCGAGTTCTTGCTTAAGTACCGATTCCAGCAACAGCTCTTTTGTGTATATTTTGAATCCTTGCTGCTTCATTATTTGATTTGACCTTTTATCTTTATTTTCAGCTGATGACAATATTAAAACATTTCCCCTCGGCGCATCAGGCTCTTTCTTAAGCACCCTTCCTCCAGCTGATTCAACAAGCTCTTGTATATCGTTTTTACTAGGCTGAATATTTGGGCTGATCCATACGTCCCAGCCATCTAATACTTTCTGCTCTTGGCTTCTTCTTAAAGATTCTTTATAATTGAATTTATGTTCAGCCTCAACTTCAGGAGTGCATAATAAATATTTTTCATGTTGATCCCATTCTCCTAACAGAGCTGACTCTTTTATTCATTCTATAGAAATTATATCTATTCCTCGATTTAAGGCTTCAAGAAGTTTTAGCGTTCTCAAGAATTTTTCCATTACAAGATGTGTTGGATTTTCTGAGAACTGATTAACAATTTTTCCTCCTAAGGTTTTCACCATCGTTTCAAGTTTCTTCTTTTCTTGTGCATTAATTCCAGAAATCAGTATAGAAGGTAGCGTTTTTGCTACAGTTTGTCTGGTTTTTCTGCCAGTTCCTTCTTCTTCTTCCTCTTCCATCGCTTTTGAAAGATCAGCAGCGCTCAATATTTTTGTTTTTTTGCATTTGTTGGCAGCCGAATCTTTTTTAGCTGGCTTTTTCTTAGCTGGTGTCCTTTTTCTTTTTTTTGGTGCCACATCTTCATCTGAAAAATCCAAATTTTCTTCCTCATCTGAATCATCAATAAAGCTTGATTCATAGTCTTCTTCTAGATTATGGCTCCCATATAATTCTTCTTCAATTTCAGCTTTCGATTTTTTTTGAATTTTCGGGGCAGCTTTTTTAGCAGGCTGAGAAGCTTTGCCTTTATTATTTCCCCATGGGAGAGCTCTGGCTGGGACTTTTTTTTCTTCTTCTTCATTCATTAAAGACGATAAAATGTCGTCTGAGTTGCTTATTGGCAATGATGCTGTAGGGAGTGAAGAAGAACTCCCAGATTTTATAGAAGCTGAGGTCTTTAATGGGGGGATTGGGTTTTCTTTAGATATTTTTGGAGGCTCTGTTAACTCCCCCCTCCGTGAGGGAAATAAAATATTTTGCTTACTTAAGGAGGGGATAATTTTTTTCAAAATTTTAAAATTGCACAAAATTGGAATTCGAAAATTAATCTAATATGTAAAATTTATGTTTTAAAAATGTAAGCTTTTTAAAATTTAACAGAGCTAGTTCGAGATTTCATTATACTAATTAGCACTTAAATATCAATTTTTTCCATAAAACGATTTTGCTCGCTGACGGAGGGGTTTTTACTCAAAAAATTGAAATTTTTCCAATGGTTTTGTTCGTTCACAGACGTTTGAGTAAGACTAGTGTAGGCTGAACGTTGTTGTCCATTAGAAGAGTGGGCTCCGGCAATTGGTTTTGCATTATTAGGGTTGGCTCCGGCATTTGATCTTGGATTAAAAGCGTAGGCTCTGGCATATTTTGAGGAAAAATTAAAGTGCTTTCTATTGTTTCTGTGTTCATGAGCAATGTAGGCTCATATTCCAATTTCTTAGGACCAGGCTCATTGTGAAGTATCAGTGTAGGCTCATAGTCTTGTGGCATCATTAAAGTAGGTTCAATTCTGTCATTCATAACTAAGGTTGGCTCGAATCTCTCTTCCACTATCACTTGTTTTGGAAGCTCTACTATTGGCTCTTGCGCTGGAGGTATATTTTTCTGTTCATTTCTAACACCATTTTCTCCCTTAAAGACATCATTTGGAAGTTGGATCCTCCAAAACTTGGCTTCTTCTAGTAGCTGATCTCTATTTAGATTTGGGTTCCAAAACAGCTTGCCATGCCTTAAAAAATCGAGCAAAATTGTAAAATAATCAGGATTTCTATCAAAAAAATAAGCACCTTCAACTATGATCATGTTCTGTACATCTTTGCCTGTGATCACTAATGATATAGTGCTAGTTGGGAATTTCATGATTGTTTCTCTGGCAACGCGAAAAACTTTCCCTCCAACGTCTAATGTTAAGATAGGGCTTAATGACATGGTCAATTATTTTTATCAAAAATATAATAAAAATGGAAAATTTTAAGTTAATATTTATATTAACACCTGTTCTATGAGCGAGGAAAATTGTTTTGCTAGCTAACGGGATAAATTATTTTTTAAAACTTAAAACTGAAAATTAAGACCAATTTAACTTATAAGATTTTATGCTTACTTCCCCTCAATAGCAAACAAAACCATTGGAAAATCCCCAAAAACCTACCCTCTGTAAGCAAACAAAAAATTTTTTAATATAAAAATCGTTACGAAAAAGATATTTCGATATATAAGTGGTGATTTTGTAATGAAATCTCTAGCTTAGTCTTAGTCTTAGTTAAATTTATAAAGTAGCTCCCGGCCAGACCGAAGGTCCTTTTCTTCCACCTTTTGGACGCCTCGCTTGCTTTCCTTGCCCTGCTCCCAGTGTGCACCTAAGTGCCACAGGCTACCACTCAGCTCCTTCCGGCCATGGGGCTTGGTCATGCTATCCCAGAAGTAGGCGGACTGGGTCACCGTGCTTCACGTCGCCAGACTAGGGTTAGAGCTAAGGATTAACTCTTTAGCTCTTGTCGGCTCCTGCCATGCCCTCCAAATTGGCACTAGCAGTCCCTAGAGGAAAAACCCTTTTTGCCCGTGTCCTATCGGGACGACCCTAGGATCGTCGTTGCTGGACTGGGAGGGAACCTAGCCTGACACAAACTACCAGTACTCATTCCAGACCTTTCCCTGGGCGGATTGGCTTCAGGCCGCAGCAAGGTCCCCAATCTCGCCTCAGTTCCGGGATAGGACGGGTCGGTGTCGTCGCCATTTTATTTGTGTATAAAATCTCTAGCTAATTCTGTTTATTTTAAAACAGCTTGTATTTTAAAACATATATTTTGCACATTAAATTAATTTTTACTTCTCAATTTTTGTGAATTGGGATTTTTTTTAATCCTAAAAAAATTAACCCCTGCAAATAAATTTTTTGTTTTCTCAAAGGGGGAGAATTAGAATCAAGCAACTCAATTATAAAAATTTTTATATAAATTTTTACTCATTTTTCCCCAAAATGTAGATTTTTCCATTAGCTTTACTCTTTCACGGAGGGGTGTAAAGCAGCGAAATTAAGCTATTATTAAGAGAAACTTATTGAATTAAACAAAATTTAGTTTGAAATGAAAGAGACTCATAGTAATTTGTAATAAAATTGAGCTCTATAAAGCAAGTGCGATCTATTCATAAATGTTGATTATGGCCTATTTGATACTTTATTAGTAAATATCATTAATGATGGATTTGCGTGACACCCATTTGCTTCACTTTTTTGCAATTATTTATTTTCAGATTTTAATCTCTTCTCTGCTATTAGATAAAAAATCAAGCAAGCAATCCAATATGCGTCTAGTAGCAAAAATACAATGTATTCTTATATTTCTACTACTATAATCAAAAGCATCCAAAGAAATTATAGCTACTTTCGCAAGGACATAAGCATTCTATCTCTAAAATAATAGCAAAGATTGATTATTTTTGCAAGCAACCAAGATTTTCTAATTAAAATGAAAATAAAAATATCACAATGAAATGTGTGGAGTGCGGAAAAGAAGTCCCTAAGCTTTATGAAGAGCTTGTAAAAGGAAATATCGCTCTGTTTCAATGCGAAGCCTGTGGAAAAGTCGCCGATAAATATGTGGAGTATGAGTTTACCTTGGTGTTTCTGAATTTAATTCTTTGCAAATCTCAAGTGTATAGGCACATTATTTTCAATATTGACTGATCAACGTCGACTTATGATATTCTGAAGATCCTCTTCTTCTCAAGCATTCTTGATTCTTCATTAGCAAGCTGTGAAAGCTTACCCTGCTGACTGCTTCAGATCATAAAAAATTGTGCTGTAATTATTCTATTTTTTACTGGAGTTTATATAGCTGCTTATTCTTCTGGGATAAAATGTAGTAAAATGTTTTTACTGAGAGCAATTTTATTTTCAAGCTTTGGGAAACTTGGGAATTTTATGATAATCACATGGTAATTTTTAATAAAGGAAATATTCTTCTCTTCCTAGCACATTTATGGCGCTATTTATTTACTTAAACAACATGATTGCAATTAGGGAGTGCTTAGAGGTACACACAATAAAAGCAGAAATTTTTATCTCATTTGCATGGATGTTTAAAACGCTATTAAGCTCATGGTTTATTTAATAACGAAAATCAGTATTTTGCCTTTAATGCATAAATCAATTAAATATCAATATTTTCAATCTGTTTATTACAATTCTATTATTCAAAGCTTGCTTAAATTAATGGGGAGTAATTATATTCTGCCTTGTTGTGCATAATAAGTTGGTCTTGCACAAAGTAAAAGCTATCTGATTTAGTTTCCCAAGGGTTATCAATCATTTGCTGGAGCAAGTCTTCTGGCAGTTCTGGAATTTCATAAATAACTTCCCAAGAGTTCCTTGTATTTGGGATGCAAAAATCTAAAGTAAAATCAAAGTTTTTAAGAAGTGTATTTCTGAAATAATGCCTTTCTATCATTCGGAAGTTCCTCACTTCTTTAGGACCCACTGTAAATTCAATAGTACTTCCAAGTGCTCTCAGCTTCAAGAAATCAGGTCCAAGATGATATTTTACAGTCCTTACTTGGTCATCATCGATTGCTGGCTCAGTTGATGCAGTTTCTCCTTCGCTTTGGACTTCAAAAAGGACCATGCCTGACTCCAAGTCCCTCACTTTAAAATAAACAAACTCAATGCCGTATGTATTAGCTGAAAGTGGGCACAAAAAATTCGGGGTTGCTTCAGTCAGCTGAACTACATATTCTGGAGTGATTTCCATTTTATTTTAGCATATTAGAGCTATTATTAGATTGGGCTTTTCGTAGAAGGAACCGCTCTCGTGCAGACTGTATATCTTTTTCACCTTTTTTCTCTGGTAGAGGCTCTGGAGTTGATTCTTGATTGATATTATTTTCTGTATCCTCTTCTGCTGCTTTAGGAGGTTCTTCAGGCATTTCAACCTCTTCTGACTCACTCGAGCTTTTCTCAACTTCTTCAATTTTTTGTATTTTTCGGGGCTCTGGCTCACTTTTATTCCCCATTGCAGAATTTTTAGTAACTCCCCCCCCCCCCCCCCCCGTGAGCGAACAAAAAAATTTTGTTCGCTCACGGAGGGGGGTTAATTTTTTTTTTAAAAAAAAATTTATATATAAATTTTTATATAAAAAATATTTTTTTCGAAATTTAAAAAAAAATCTAATTTGCAAAAATTGGGAAGCAAATATTAATTTAATTTGCAAAATTTTATGTTTTAAAACGCAATTTGTTTAAAATTAAACAGAATTAGCTCTAGATTTCATTATACTAATTATCACTTATATATCAAAAATTTTTTTCCATTAAAATTTTTTCTATTAAAAAAATTTTTGTTCACTCACGGAGGGTGGGTTTTTGGTCAAAAAATGGCGATTTTTCTAATGGTTTGTTCGCTCACGGAGGGGGGGGGGGGGGGTAAGTAAATTTGCATAAAAGTTGCGGATATCTCCATTTGAATTGCTGACGCTATGCATTTCTGATCTCTCATCTTTTTTCTCAAGATCTGCTGCCCATTGATTATTTTCCTGCAAAAACTTTATGTAGCTTGGAGTAATAAAAGTCTCAGTTTCGCCTAGTTCTTTGGCTTCTTTTTCTCTTTTTTTAGCTTCAACTCTTTCTTTTATCAAATTTTTTTCTTTTTTTCTGAATTCATTAGCTGCCTTAATAGCATCTAAATATTTAGGCTTTTTTTCTACATCTTTTTGCTCTGGCTTGTCTTTAAAACTCTCGTAAAACTTATCATATGAAATTATCGTTGGATCTTCAGCCAAAGCCCTATATAAAGCTTCATCAGATTTTTGCTGTCTCATAAGACTTTCTTTAACAATATCTAAATTTGCTGCCTTTATTGCATCTTCTTCATCGTTTTCTTCAACTTTAAACACATTTTTTGTTTTTATTAGCCCATACTTCTTTTGGGATTTTCCTAAATTCATCTCAAATTTTCCATTCATATAATTTTTATAATAAAAATAGCTTAGCCTCCTTAAGCCTTATTGGTTTAGAGGAATTTAAAATTATGAAAGGATAACGATGTCGTCCCACTCTTTTACTGGAATTCCATCTTCAAGGAAGCAGCCCTTTGTGATCATTTTTTCATCTTTATAGATTTCTTTTCATTCTTGGATATAAATTTTGCCATGCTTTCTTTGTTCTTTTCTGCAATATTTGTTGGTTGAGTCTTCTTTTCACTCTTCAAATCATTCTTCACCATTTTTGCCCCATTTCTTGCATTCTTTGGTGTCTGAGGTTTCTTTTCAGTATTCTTCTCATGATCCTCATTCTGGACTACTTCCTTTTTTCCTGGCCCATTTGAATCCTGGTTCTTCATTTCAGGTTTCTTCCCAAGAAGAGTTCGCGTCTTGGCCTATATGATGAACATAAAACTTCCCCCGAGACTGTTTTATTATGCTGCTTCATGTTCTTTTGTTGCTATACCCTTGCTTTTGTGTCATCATTTCACCAGTGCTAACATCTTCTGTGAATTCATCTTTAAACTTATACTCATCTCCATATCCCTCGGTAATTATTGATTTATGTCCAAATCCATCATCTTTTGTAATCTTAAACTTCCTAGAAGTCCCTATTTCTTCCCATTCTTCATGAGTTTCTGATATTCCTTCTATTATTGATTTTATACCCCATTTTTTTATTCCATCTGCCCATCATTTGTTATTGAATTTTCTTTCAGGTTCAATAGACCACTCTTCATTTCAGGTAGTGTTTCCTTGCTTTCCTTCCACTCTGCCCCATTTTCTTTCATTTTGCTCATTCCAGGATGAAGATTCTCTGGAGTCATAGTTTTCGTACCATTTCTCACCCCAAGTCCTGTCATCTTCTTTTCCTTCTTTTTCTCCCCATTTACTATTTGGAGAAATCCAATATTTTTCTAAAAATTTACTTGTTGGCCTGGTATGCCATATTTCTTTTCATTCACAGTCATTATTTTTCCCACACTTAAATCCATAATCATTTTCAGGACTCAAATGAAACATTTCATATTCCTGCTCATATGGTAAATAATTCCATCTTTCAGTCGTTGATCCATTATCTACTGGCTGTATCAATTCTCCTCATTCACGATCAGGGCTTTTCCAGATTTTAACTACAATTTTATTGATCCAAAGCTCAACAAACCAGGTTTTGCTGTTATCATTAAACCCGACTTTTTGTCCATAACCAGTACCAATCAATTCTAGAATTTTTGTGTTGTCAATAAAAGAAAGTGATTCACTTCTTGACATGGATTGGTATAAATAAGGCTCATTTCTGGTAGAAAAAATACGAAAAATAGGTTTTTTAGATATCTCTTCAAAACTATATTCAGTTTTTAGTTGCAATAGCCTGGTTAGTGAGGTTTGATCCATATTAAGGTTAAATATTACTAATTGGACTAATATTCGCAAATAAATTAGATATGGGATCTAGTTTTTTAGATTAAGAATTATAAATAAAAAATCATTGTTAATATTATATATCTTTGCAAGTCCTTAATCATAAGCTCTGTTTTCTGATGCTGATTTCTATTTATCATTAAGCACTATATAGATAAGAAAATAATACTGACTGACTTTATGGAGTCTTCTTATGGCAGCTTCAGCCTTAAAAATAAAAAGGTTTATCCTAAATCATAATCTTTGAAGTATTTTATGTCTCATGATTCTGTACAAGACTGATATCTAGAAGTCTATTAAGAACTCCGATTCTAATTTTATAGTAGGGATCTTGCATGACTCAGATAATAATCTTAGGCTATTTGCTATTGAAATGCTGAGAGAAAAATCATGAGAGCTTTACTAATTAATTAGAACTTAGCATTGAATAATGATTATTTCATCCTATCTCGAGTTTCACTAACTTAGAATGATTTTTAGCAAAGCTTTACGCTTAATTATTTTTTAGATATTTCAACTAGTAATTGTGAGAAGCCTAACCGACTAATTGCTACAGAGCAATAAAGTAACTTAACCTCAATTGTTTTAGCACAGAATATTGCCGTCAACAACAGCATTGACAGCTTAAAGACCTATGCCATTAATTTTTTATAAAGAGGCCATAATTCCATTAGTCTAAATTTATATCCTATTTCAAAAGTAATTAACGAAAATAATTCTAGTGATTTTTAAGCTAATATAACTCACAAACCATATTCAAAGAAATTTGCTGAACATGATCTAAAATTAAAATGTCAAAGAAAATCGGGGTTCAGGGCGATTTTCAAATCGATAATAAATTTCAAATCAAGAAAAAAATTGGAAGTGGCTCATTTGGCGAAATTTTCCTTGGCTGCAATCTCCAAACAAATGAAGAAGTTGCAATAAAAATTGAAAATGTAAATTCTCGGCATCCCCAGCTTCTCTATGAATCTAAAATTATCAGAATTTTGCAAGGAGGGCCAGGCCTTCCTCGAGTCCATTGATATGGCATAGAAGACGGCTTTAATGTGATGGTGATGGATTTATTAGGTCCTAGTCTTGAAGATCTGTTTAATTGCTGCAATAGAAAACTAACATTGAAAACAGTATTGATGGTCGCTGAGCAATTAATATGTAGAGTTGAATATGTTCATTCTAAAAATTTTTTGCATCGAGATATTAAGCCAGAAAACTTCTTAATTGGAACAGGGAAAAGAAGCACACTAATACATATCATTGATTTTGGACTCGGGAAGAAATATAGAGACCCTAAAACGCATAAGCACATCCCTTATATTGAAGGGAAATCCTTGACTGGAACAGCAAGATATACATCTATCAACACACATATGGGGATTGAACAAAGCAGAAGAGACGATATGGAAGGAATAGGATACGTCCTTGCATACTTTTTGAGAGGATCTCTTCCATGGCAAGGCATTGCTGCAAATTCGAAGCAAGAAAAATATAGAAGGATTATGGAAAGAAAAATGAATACTCCCGTTGAAACTTTATGTCGCAGCTTTCCTCCAGAGTTCGTCGCGTATATAAATTATTGCCGAGGATTAAAATTTGAAGACAGACCAGATTATGGCTACTTAAGGAGAATATTCAAAGATTTATTCATAAGAGAATCATATGAATATGATTATCTTTTCGATTGGACTTTAGTCAATTTTAATGGCATGAGAAAGCGTAAAAAGGTAGAAGAAGAAACAAAAGAGCCAGCAAAAAGAGACACAAGCCCTACTAGGGAGCCTGGAAAAGACGAAGAAGAAAGAAACATTAAAAACGTCCCAGTGAAAACTGAAAAAAAAAAGAAGTCGAAATGCATAGTATTTTAGTATTTTATTAGGTTACTTATTTTTCGAAAATTTAGAAATGATTTTTATAAAATGTTTATTGCTTTATTATCTAAATTGCTATAAGATTTTCCAAGCTCATTTCAGAAAACGAGCTACTCTTAATTTGAATGTAAAATTTGGTTTAATTTTTGCAAATTAATGTGATTTGTGTCCTTTGATAAAACAAAGAAACTGCGGGAAAAACATTGATTGGAACATTCGTATAAGCAATTCCAAACTCTTTCCCGTTTCTCGAAAAACTAAGAGACCCGTTATCCCCGTTATATTCCAGTCGAATTCCAACAACATCTCCAGTTCCGACTGTTTCTGCATAATCTTCAATCCCTGAGTCTGGTCTAAATTTTTTCCCTCCGCTGCATCGAAATCCCCAGAACAGCCCTAAGTCAGGAGGGTGGCCAACTAAAGGAGCATTTTCGTCGACAACTCCAATAAAAATATCATCGTCATCTACAAGCATATCGATTTTTATTTCCCAAAAATAAGAGCCAGTACTTAAGCAGATATTTGCCAATACAGTTTCAAATTCGTCTTCTGTTTTCTTTAAAGCTGTTAAGCCATTATTAGAAATTTCGATGTTTGCTGCTTTTTTGCTCTCATTTCAGAAAAAGTTTTGCCTTAGTAGTGCAATGAATTTAGCATTTCTTTTGAGCTTAAGGGAATATGGTGTATCTGATGCTGAGATCTCTCGGAGCGAGCCCATTGGGTAGAGAAGTTTTATGAAAGTGCCTGCAGATAGGGAAAGCTGC
Organism: Blepharisma stoltei; assembly: GCA_914767885.1. NCBI lineage: Eukaryota > Ciliophora > Heterotrichea > Heterotrichida > Blepharismidae > Blepharisma > Blepharisma stoltei. The sequence goes on along the minus strand of CAJZBQ010000004.1, from coordinate 848,684 downwards.
TTTTTTAATTGTGAAAAGAGATTGGAGAAATCCTGGGAGATATTTCAATCGAAGGTTAGGAGTTTTCGGTCTCGTGAGAAAATCTTTACTTGAAATGAGATGCTATAACTTATACTGCAAGATTCGATATATCCTATTCCGCCCCATGTAAACTTCACAATTGCTTTGTGATCGTTTCTTTCGACAAGATCTCCATAGCCTCAAGGTGTATAGACTTTTGAGTCTGCAGGCGGATGATCTCTGTCATGCTTCCTCATCATAATTTTATTATCTTTTAAGCTTTAAATGATAAACTAATTAATTAATTATGTGTATTTTGCTGTCCTTAAGATATGATATATTAAATGAACAAATATCAATAGCTTTACTAGTAGTATTTATGTGGAAATTTTGATTATAAAATTCATTCTTTCTAAGAAATTCATATTTTTTGTAATAAAAGTGTGGTTTTTCGAGCAAATAGGGGACAGATTTTCAATATTGGCAAAATTATAGAAATTTGCCAAAAGCTATAAATAATTTATTAGCTTTGTTTCATTAAGGAAAAAATAAAGTTGCTTTTTTTATTATATATTTAAAATAACTTTTAAAATGATATAATAATTAGGTGAAAAATATTAATTGCTGATAAGAGAAACTACTTAAACATTGTAAATACATAATAAGCAAGATGCACTACTAGCTAATATTTATATATTAATTGAATTTTTAATTAGAAATTAAAGATTGGTCTTCACAAAGCCTTTAAAATAAAGTGAAATAGCAAATAAAGTTAAAATAAGAAGGAGACTTTCTCATAAAATAATAAAATTATAATATTGATTAATAAAATTTAACACCAAATCTATATAATTTTGAAGATGAGCATTTAGGAACATTAAGATACCAGATTTTTTTAAAATTATTTTTAAATCATTGGATTTTCAGCTGGCATATCTTCCATATTTTAACGTTAAATCAATCAATTCGACAGTATCTCCATTAATTCTAACGTTTATTTTTCAACATTTAAAGGCATTATAATAAAAATGAAACTAAATTTGGTCTTCCTAGGATTGATCATTTTTGTCAATGCAGGCATAGAATATCTCCCTAGAGGGATGAAATGGAAGTGGTATTTCCCAACTCCAGATGTTGTTAATTTTGAACTATGGATTCCTCATGAAACTCACCAAGGTTTTGATTGGCAAGGAATAGCAATTCAAGACGTTAGAGATCCTAGAGACAATTTCAAGTGCGATTATTTCATTGCTTTCTATAAAGAAGGTGGATTTACTGATAGATATTCTGAAGCTAACGGACTCCCACCGTTAGATGAAGTATATGGAGGTACACAAGATATTACTTCTGAAAAATTCGATATTGATGGATATACAGTTTTTACTCTTAACAGAAAACTTCTTACAGGCGATATTTACGATGTTCCATTTGACTATGGCCGACCATATCTTCTTAAATGGTCAATAGGAAATTTCAACGAAAAAGGAGAAATTCAAAGGCACACCATGGACAACATGGGAATGGAATATTTTGTTCTCACTGAACAGTATCATGATAGAAATCACGATGAAAGAGGAAAATATGGACCTTGGGTCGAATATCCACCTGAAGATGAAAACTTACCTGACGTTAGGAACCCACAATATAAAGAATGGAGCTTAATGGTAGAAGATATGTTCCCTATTCCTCCTGAGTCTTCTACAGGAGCTTTTGCATCTGATAAAGATAACGAATTTGAGCCAAAAAGAGAAAAACGTTCCTCATCTACTGGAGCTGGCCTATCAGGATTCTTCAAAAATTAATTAAACTGACCTATTTTTTGATTAATATTTTTTATTTTATTAATTGAAATCCAAATCCAATGTAATAAAAACTATTATCATGCACAAAATTTTATTTATCATAAATGGTTACTTTACTGCGAAACTCTAATCAAGCTCGAGGTTTAGCTGAGTTCGGGATAAACTTTTTAAAATCAGCCAAGCCAATGAGAGCTGTTATCCAGCGCTTAACTTTATTTCACACTGATTCCGTCCTCTGTGGACTCTCTTCTTTAGCCTTAAATACAAATGCTCCTACAATTCTCAGAAATGAAGCTCACCTCTACCCAAGGATTCCTGGCGCCTTTTGTTTTGGCTCTGAAGTTGAAGTTTCCCCTGAGAAAGCAATTCTAGCTAACTGTGCAGCCGTTCGTGAATGGGATGCTAATGGGACAGTCTTTGGGTATAACCCGAAATTACAAGGGCATGATAAAGGCGAATATGGTCACAATGATTATTATCCTGTTGTAGTAGCAGCTGCTCAACAAAATAAGTTGAATGGCAAACAGTCATTATTCGGTATGCTGCTCTTAGATGAAATAAGAGGAAGACTTTGTGAAGTTTTTTCGTTAAGAAAACATAAAATTGATCATGTTGTCCATGGAGCTGTGGCTGCTACTGTCACATATGGAGCTTTAATGGGTGCAAATGCGGAGCAAATTGAAAGTGCTCTTGGACTTATACTTGCCCATTTTATACCGTTTAGAGCGATAAGGAAAGGAAAAGAGCTGTCGGATAGTAAAGGTTCATCTGCAGCGTTTGCAGCGGAACTTGCAGTCATAGCAGTTCGGAGAGCGATGAATGGGTTTGAAGGGCCTAAAGATATATTTACTCCTCCCTCCGTTAGTGAATAAAAATATCTCTTGTTCGCTCAAAGGAGATTAATATTTTTCTCAAAAAAATTATATATAAATTTAATAGTACATTTTTTCATTTAAATAAATCCCAATTCGAAATAATTTTAAAGCAAATATTAATTCAATATGCACAATTTATGTTTTAAAATTAAGAATTAGCTAAAGAGATTTCATTATAATAATTATCAATTATAGATTAAATTTATTTTTTCTTCACCCATGGGATTGGGTTTTTACAAAGTATAAGGATTTCTCCAATGTTTTTGCTCGCTCACGGAAGGTGGGGTAAGTTAGGAACCCGGATAGCATTTTTGGAGTTTTCGCTAATGCTAATCAAAATGAAAGCCCTTTTGATATATACTTGTCAATGGAAGGAGACGATTTTTCAGTGATGGATATGCATTTTAAATTGGGATTATATGAACATCAGTCAGCTGGAGCAATTTTTTCAATAATTTCATTAATCAGAAATTTTACAGAAATTCTAAGCTCACTTGATGATATAAATGAAATAAAAATTTTATGCTATAAAGATGCTTACGCAATAATAGGCGATAAGGACAAAAATAACCCTACAAATCGGCAGTCTGCAGATCACTCAATGGTTTATATAATTTCTACGATTATCAGAAAAGCCTTCGAAATAAAGCGAAACCTTGACATTTCAAGCATTGAGACCTTATGGAAACAATTAATGCTCACCCCTTATGATTATTCTGAAGAGTCTATCTTCCACCAGCAAACCAGAACAATTATGCAAAAAATAAAATTTGAGCATTGTGCAGAATATGATAAATTTTACCCAAAAGGGATTCCTTCATCGATCTCCATTAAGCATAAATTTGGAAAATACGAAAGCGGATTTGTTCTCTACCCACCTGGCCATAAAGAAAATTTAGGCGTTGACGTCATCAATATCCTCATGGAAAAGTTCCATTTGCTCGGAAGAATTGCTTTAGAGTTTCCTGTGCAATGCATAGAGAAGCTGCAAAACATTGACTCGTTTTCTGCTGAAGAAATGAGGACAATTTATAACTGGAAGTATAAAACTAGTAACTACCTAATGTAGCTTAATCTATTAGAATTATAATAAAATGGAGGTGTCGCATGTTACAGTGCTCTTTAAAGAATGGCGGGTCATTTGCGTCGCATATAATTAAAAAATTACAAATGCAAGCCCAGACCAGTCAAAAAATCCATCACAAGCGTCACATATCGCATGCAACATCTTCATTTTTAAAAGAATACCAACTGTCCCAACTATCTACTCTATACAGCCCCAAAGCTACCGAAGAAAATACCTTTTCAAACTCCACGACAAGCGGCAACTCTTCTCCTCACCCTCGGCTTGAGTGTGAAGAAACCCTCAATTTTCCCATCCAAACCTTCCCTCATACAGAAAACTCATTCACATCTGACATCTACGGAAATCAATCCTTGGATTATCAGCAAGTCCTTATAGAAAATCCCAATTTAGTTCCATATACACTATGAAAACCACAGAGTATTGGCTATATGTATGATATGTTAGAAAAAGAAACAATTTATTTGCCAAATGCTGGGTGTTTTGAATCATTGCAAGCCTATGTGACCCCTGTCATGAGAGCAGTTTTATTTGACTGAATGATGGAGGTTTCTCATGAGTTTATGCTGAAAAGGGAAACTTTTTATATGGCGCTGTCATATGTGGATAGGATTTTGTCGAAGTTGAAAAATATAAAGAAGGAGGAGTTTCAGCTGCTTGGGGTGGCGTGTTTAAATATTGCAGCAAAGATTGAAGAGATTTATCCACCGAAATTAAGCGATTGGGTTAGCTCTTGCAACAGCGGGTATTCAAGCAAAGCTATAAAAATGACAGAGAAGTTTGTACTTCAACAATTAACTTGGCTGACTTATCCAGCTACAAGCTATAATTGGCTTAATTGGCTTATGTCCCAATGGGACGATTTTATTGAGTATCATTTTTCCTGTGTTCCTTATAACTCTTTGAAAGACTTCGATCACTTGCCAACCCAAGAAAAAAAGATACAAAAAAAGCTGTATGAGAAAAGATTTATTATTTTCAAACAAAAAAATAGACAAGCCTATAAGCGCTTTAGAGAAACTTTCCAAATTCTGGATACTGCTTCATTAGACTCCGAAATAATGAAATTATCCCCAAGAATTCAAGCAAGTGGCTTGCTTTATTTAATGATAAGCAAATTTTTTTTCGAAACAAATTACAATTTGCTTTATTACGATGGGCCAGTTTCCCAAGATACTCCTTCATATGAAGATAGTTCTCAGTGGCTAGCAGAAGGGTCTTTTGATATTGAAGAATTTTCAAGTGATTCCCATATTGAAAGTGCTTCTATCGTCCAAGACCTTTACGCTGGATTTATTTCTTCAGCGTTAGATATGCATAGTGTTGAAGAGATCTATCATTCAATGACATTTTTCCATCCTTATCTTGAAATTGAAGCTCTTTACGAGTTTCCAATTGTAGTGAAGGCTAAAGGGAAAAGGAAAATTGAGAGTCATTATGAAGAGTTTTTGGGCTACCAGACACACTATCCCGAAGCAATAAAATTTGTGACAAAAAAGCTTAGGGGAGAGTAAAAAAATTTTGGTAATGATATTTAATATAATTAAAATTTCATGTATTTATCTTGAAAATATCACATAAATAATTGTAAACATCTGAATAAAGTTTTTTTTATTCGATAATAACTTAGCTGCAAAATTATGAGGATGGCTTGAAAATCATTGCAAAAATATTTTAAATAAATTCGACGCAGAGCTACTTAGTCATGGTTTCTAGATATTCTGCTAATAAAATATAAACCCATATTTCCAATAAATTTCGGTGGTTATTAATAAAATGCAGAGTCGCATCAATAAAGAACTCCAAGAACTCAGCACAAACCCTCCAGAGAATTGTGCAGTGTCACTTGTCGGAGACGACATTACTCATTGGAGAGTAAACTTGGTAGGACCTGAAGGCTCAGCTTATGAAGGTGGAAACTTTGAGCTCGCTTTGACAGTTCCGGCCAATTATCCTTTCAGAGCCCCAGATGTGAGGTTTGTTACTAGAATTTACCATCCTAATGTAAAATCTGACGACGGAGCAATCTGCACTGAACTATACCAATCTGATTGGAGCCCTACCAAAAATATCAGACATGTCATCGAGCTGTTGTTGAGCACTTTAATTACCCCAAGCCCAGAGCACGCTGTTGAGCCTGAGATAGCCCAGCAAATGATGAACAGTCATGAAGCATATGTGGCAACTGCAAGGCAATGGGTCAATCAATATGCTCGCTAAAATAAGAATTAGATTAAACTTTATTAAAAACTTTGGCTTATTGCTATAATTATTTCATAAAATCTTACAGAATTGAAAAATTAAATTATTTATTGCATTATAATGATAAAAACAGCAGATTTAATTAGGGAAGTAGTAAATGATAGCCGATAAGACCCATAACTTGATCTTAGATTTAGTTTTTTATTGAGAGTTAGAAATCTATATATGATTAATATTAGTTGTAAGGAGACTTCTCTGTGATCTTCATGATTTCTCCATGCATTCTTTTAATTAAGCTTGGCACATGTTTTCCATATTTCGTTTTTATTAACGATTTTGGCAATTTTCCTCCGAAATTGACTATTGTGATATTTATCACTTTATTTATATTTCCTTGATCATCTTTATCAATCGGCTCTATGTAATAGCCATTAACAGGCAGTGTCGCTCTTACAAATTTATCAGTAGGAGGATAATCAGGGTGTTCACATGATGTATCAATAAGCAAAACTCCTTTCTGAAGCTTTATTAGCCTGGAAACTAAAACCATATCCCTAGATGATATCATAGGCATTTTTTTGAATTTTGAATAAGTAATATATATATCAGGAGGTATCGTAGACACAAATTCAACACTTTCTAAGCTGCGATCTCAAGTCGTTCTATTGTTGATGTCTTCCATTACGATTTTATATTGATCTACTGTATAAGGGGTTAGCCATGACGCTTTAATTAATACTGCATCAGGCAACTCTTTCCCATATACCAGAAATCCATCTTTATTTACTAATTCTTGGCATCCTTCTTCTTGTAAAGGTGCATATAAGTGATCTAAAAATTCCTGGGTCGCTTTTTCTATTAGTAAACGCAAAATGTGCTCCTGGTTTAGATTTTCACTAGAACTGCTGGTGGTTTCTGAAAGCTCATAAGAGGCTGAGATATTTTTTGGTATAGAGATACTGCTATTTATAGAGAAAGACTCTGAAATTAGCGTTTCTTTCATTTCTTGTTCTTGATAAATCGGGTTTTCTTCTTCTGATTTAAAGCATTTTGAGCAAAGCTTCGAGACAGTGTGGCCCATGGTTTATTAGAAAATTATAAAAATACTTATTCCCCTCCACCCTCTATGAGCGAACAAAAAATTCTTGTTCGCTAAGGAGGGGAGTTAATTTTTTTTTAAAAAAACATTTATATAAATTTTAAGAAAAATTGTTTTTTTTCGAAATTTATAAAATCCCACTTCTCAAAAATTGGAAAGCAAATATTAATTTAATTTGTAAAATTTATGTTTTAAAATGTAATTTGTTTAAAATTAAACAGAATTTCTAGAGATTTCATGATACTAGTTATCAATTATATATCAAAATTTTTTTTCATAAAAAAATTTTTTACTCGCTCACGGAGGGAGGATTTTCTAATGATTTTGTAGGCTTATGGAGGGGGGAGTTAAATAATTCTAATCGAATATTGAAATAGTCCAGTCAATGCTTGCTAGTAATTTGTTAAAGGCTTACTTATATTTTAGATCTCTTAAATTAGCTTATTAGAATGCTCTAAATTAAGCTAGAACAATTATGATTCTTCTTACTCTTTTCTATGCCTGAATCCATCTTGAGCAATATCTAGATTTTGAAGGGCAAACAGGCCCAATGGCACTGCAAATATAGCTAGTTTCTTATTAGTTCTCAGCAGCCCTGTAAAACCAACATAAAATATTCCTCCCATTAATACAGATACACCTAAGTGGTAGGGCCATGGGTCGCTTTGAGGATATCGTCTTACCATTTTCAGTATTTTTATTGATCCTAATTTCTTTAAAGCTATTCTTTAAATGATATGGATTTTTTATTAGATATCACTATAAATAAAAGTCAAAATATCAAAGTTAAGTCAATTTTGCTTGTTAACAAAATAAGAAATTATTGAATGATTAATCTATAAATTTTCAATATTTTATTTGCTTTTTTAAAAATTCCTAGTTTATTTAGGCTTATATATTTATATATTTAGCCCTAGCAAATCATTTTTCTATACAAATTTAAATCCGATTTTGAACCTATTTTTAAACTTAAATAATTCTTACAAAATGGAACCTAAAAAAGGACCTGCAACTCAAGCTGAGAAAAACAGAGAAAGACTGAAAAATCAGCGAGACAACCAATTATTTGGCAAAGCCCAACAAATTGACGCGATGACACCTGAAGATATTTTGGTTGAGTTGAAAAATAAAAAATTGCCAGTGTTTGGGACAAATAAAGAAAGAGTTGAGCGACTTAAAAAAGCACTAGGAATACCAATTCAAGACAATGGATCAAAAGGTTCAAATAGTGTCTTAAACAATATTGAGCAAATTCAAAAAAAAAGAGAGGAAAGAAGAAGGAGGATGGAAGAAGAAAGAATCAACAAGGAAGAAAGAAAAGCTGAAAATGAAGCCCTAGGGAAATTAGTAGATGTAGATTTTCAAAAAATGGTTGATCAGTTTAAACAGCAAGTTCCTCCTCAGAAGCCCCATGTCCCTTCATCAGAATTAAAAATTTGTGTGTGTGTAAGAAAAAGACCAATTTTCTCTAAGGAAGAGAAAAATGGCGAAATTGATGCTCTGAGCTGTTCGAACCCAGTAATTATGATTCACGAGCCTAAGTTTAAAGTAGATGGCATTACTAAATACCTAGAAAATCACACCTTCCAATTCGACAATACATATGGAGAAAACGAAGACACAAAGACCGTTTACGAGTCCTCTATTCGGCCTCTCTGTCCATTTATACTGCAAGGAGGCACTGTAACTTGTTTTGCATATGGCCAAACAGGTTCAGGCAAAACTTATACAATGCGGGGCCTCCAGGAAATGGTAATTTGTGATCTTGATAAATTTGGCCGAGGTCAGCTTACATTCCATATAAGCTTCTACGAAATTTACGGTGGCCGCTGCTTTGATCTGCTTAATAATAGAGCCAAACTTACAATTCTTGAAGATGGTAACGGGAATATTCAAATCCAAGGCTTAGTTGAGCATCCAGTTGGTAATAAAGATGAAGTCTTACAGCTGATTGAATATGGAAACTCAGTCAGAACAACCCACGCAACCACCTCAAATGAAGATTCTTCACGATCCCACGCAATTTGCCAGATTTTATTAAAAAGCGGTCAAAGAGAGTTTGGAAGACTAAGATTAGTTGATTTGGCTGGCAGTGAAAGGGCACAAGACTGTGTTAGCAATAACAGGCAAAGACGTATTGAAGGTGCAGAAATAAACAAAAGCTTATTGGCACTAAAAGAATGTATTAGAGCACTAAGAGGAGGCCCTGGGGCACATGTACCTTATAGAGGCTCAAAACTGACTTTGGTGCTGAGGGATTCTTTTGAAGGAGGGTCTGATGAAAAAAAGGTTATTATGATCACTTGTGTGTGTCCTGGGCATTCAAGCTCTGACCATACTATAAATTCACTTAGATACGCTGATAGATTAAAAGAGCAAGTTGTAGCTAATCAAGTAAACCAATTTCAGCCAAAGCCAGAGCCATTAAAGCCTCACCAAGAACAGCAAAAACCACAGCCAGAGCCAGCAAAGCCTCAGCCATCTAAGAAAAACCTTCAGCCTCAAGTTCAGCAAAATCTACCTAAAAAAAAGGATGAAAAGCCAGAAGTTGCCGACAAATTCAGAAAAAGCTTCAGGGATATGGAATATATACAAAAACAAGAAGAAGACAAAATGAGTCTAGAAATGCTTGATTTGCATGAAAAAGTGGAGACAATACTGGAAGAGGAAGAAGAGTTATTAGAAACTCATGTTCATGCTATAAAAGAAGATGCACAAATATTGACAGAAGAGGGGGAATTGATTTCTATGGCCCAAGGAGATACAGATTATGACATTGATTCTTATGTGCAAAGGATGGAAATTTTGGTTAAGCATAAATTGACAGTTTATCAGAATTTGTATCAGAAGGTTATGAGTTTTAAAGCACATTTGAACGAAGAAGAGGAGTTCTCAAACCATATGACGCAGAAATTAAAGAAAAAAGGATAATGATAATAAAAATATTATGATCTACCTTATAATGTTTGGGAAAAAGATAATTTCAATGCTATAATAAACATTATACTTATATGAATATTTTTATAATGGCTGTTTCCGTATAATGCGAATACTCATCACCAAATTATTTGAATTTTTTAATGTTTATTAAAAAAAATATATGCTTGCCAGAAGCGAGATTCTTCAGTTTCTCAATACATGTGAAATAGCGAGCTTATACGTCTTAAATAAGAGCCATAATAAAAGTTTGAAAGCTGATCGAGCAATAAAGTCTAGTATATGAAGAGGTGACCTCCCAGATGAAGTCAGAGCCAAGTACTGAATTTATCAGTGTCCACTTTACACGTAAAATACAATTAGGAGTTCAGGAAGATTCTCGAAAACTTCTTAGAATTTCAGATCCAACCGCTAATACTTATGAGCTTATTCAGTTGCGCATTGAGCTAGGTGAAGGCTTAGAAGAAATAGGATTAAACATTGACACTGTTAAAAATGATATCGCCAAAGATATCCCACGAACCCTTCTTGTCGCTAACTCTAAGCGAGAACAAGAAAAGCTTTTTAGAATTTTGCTAGCCTTAGCCTATGTAAAGCCAAGTATTGGGTACTGCCAAGGAATTAACTTTCTGGCCTCGGTCATTTTGAAAGTCGTAAGAAACGAAGAAGTCGCCTTTTGGCTGCTTCTAGGGGTAATCAAAAAGTGGGATATGGAGAACATGTTTGTGCCTGGAGTCCCTGATCTCTCTTTGAGAGAGCATCAAATGAACCATTATTTTATGATTTTGCTCCCAGACCTCTATTCTCATTTTAGAAGAGCAGGAATTACTAGCAGCTTTTTTATTACGCGGTGGTTTATGACATTATTTTCTACTTATTTGCCTTTTAGCACTCTTGTAAAAGTTTGGGACTGCTTTTTCTTGGAAGGGTGGAAAGTTATAATAAAGGTCAGCATTGCGATATTGAAAGAGCTAAAACCGATGTTTCTTCAAATGGATGTGGAAGAAATTTCATTTGTATTGAGGGATACACAGAAAGAGTTACATTTAGATTATAAAAGTTTATTAGAAAAAGGATTTGGGATTGTGGTTAGTTCAAAGGAGCTGAAAAATATAGAAGAAAATTTTTATAAGGATCAAGCTAATTTGAAAATGCAAGCAGCAGAGCATACGCATACTTTGACAGACCAAGAAATGATCATGCTACGATGGGCGAAGTCACAGCTGTCAAGCATCGACCCACCTACCAGGAAAGATATAAAGGAGTTTCAAAAAAAGTTGGAAAAGCTAGATATTGATCTAGAGACTTTGCATAAACATCATTTATCAGTAAGCATGGAACTCTTACATGTACAAAAAGAAATAGAGTCATTAGCAGAGAAAAAAAGAAATTATTTTAGGATATTAAAAGATATGGAAACAAAGTTCAAACAGTCCAAATCTTTTTTTAAAAAATTAGTTCCAGGTAAAATGAAAAAGATTTTGTCCTCCAAAACTGGAAATAAATTAAATATAACCGAAATTAAACAAGAAGACATAGCAGATTGCCAACAAAAATTGAATTATATCGAACAAGAATTAAAAGAACTGTATATGCAGCAAAAAGAAAAATATTCTATTTATCGAGACGCTCAAACTCGAGTTGAAGAGCTTAAAGAGAAAAAACAAAGTTACTCTGAGCAGTTATGTGAATTTATTTCACTCCAAATGGTGAAAAATGATAGTAGTCCCAGAATCAGGCATACTCCACATCCAGTTAGTTTTTAAGGCTTCAATAATGATCAAATAATTTTAATTCTTACTCCCCCCATCCTTGATCGAATAATTGACTGTAAAAATTCCTAAAAATTGGGAAAATAAGCCGAACGATTTTTATATTATGCAAATTTTTATATATATAAAAATATATTAGTTATCAAAAGCTTGGGAAGATATACCTAATGAAATTGTTTTCAGAGACTTTGAAACGACAGAAGCTACGGAATCAACCATCCGAAGTGCTTTAGTCATCGATCTGGGCTTAAAAACTCAATAATCTAAAAAATAGAGATTTTTAAAATTTAAAAAAAAAAATATTTTTGATTCAATAAGGAACAAATAAAAATTTATACCGTTTAAAAGGGTAACTAATAAATCAAAATATTAAAAATTGGTATTTTTATGAAATTAATTCAATTTTTACTGTAAAAATAATTATTAAATACTCTTAACCCTCTTATTTAAAAGTAAATAAAAATATATATATATATATATATATATTTTTATTTTATATATAAATTTTTTTTTAGCCCCATCCTTGATCGAAAGATGGCGAGCCGTTCGATCAAGGATGGGGGTGGAGCTATAATATTGTAAAATCATAATTATCAAAAGGATAAACCCTAATCAAGTGAATTTACCCTTATTTTTTGCTTAATTTTTAAAATTTAATAATTTATCTGTAAAGCATTAATGAGGTATTGAAACATTACCAAATTATTCATATATCACAGTTTGTTTCTAGTATTTTACCCTCTGCTTTTGAACTGCTTAAAACAAATGAAAATATATAACTTTAGAGGTCCTAGCACTAGCAATTATGATTTTGAGTTCGAACTATTGAGTTTGTATTAAATACTTATTGCTTCATTTAATCCCCATCCCCGTAAGCGAAAAAAATAGGAGGGATTTTTTTTAAAAATTTATATACAGGTTTTATAGTAGTTTTTTTTTCAAAAAATCCCAGTTTGAAATAATTTTGAAGGGAATTATAACTTAATTTGTAAAATTTATAAGCTGTTTAAGTTAAATATAATTAGCTAGAAATTTCATTATAATAATTGTCACTTATATATCAAAATATTTTTTCATAAAAAAAATGTTTGTTTTGTGGGGTGAGTTTTTACAAAAAAATAGTTTTTTTTCAATGGCTTGCTCGCTCAAATAGGGAGGAGTTAGCATATTTTCTCTATCTAAATATCTCGAAATACCGCGATCTAATATAATAGCTCTTCGAATTTCTAAATCATTTGACTTTACTCACAGTAAATAATAAGTCCACTCTTAGACCGAGTAACCGATATTAAAGCATGAACTTTTCAGTAATGCTTTAAGATACTTCGCGAGTTTATTTATTGTTACTTAATAAACTCAACTAATTTAAGTCTACGCCAACTACTAACTTCCCCCCCTCCGTGAGCGAAAAAAACATTAGAAAAATTCCTATTTTTTGCCCAAAACCCAACCTCCGTGAGTGAACAAAAATTCTTTTAATTGAAAAATTTTCTTTTGAAAAAAAATTTGATATATAAGTGATAATTATTATAATGAAATCTCGAGCTAATTCTGTTTAATTTTAAACAAATTGTGTTTTAAAACATAAATTTTACAAATTAAATTAATATTTACTTTCCAATTTTTGCGAATTGGATTTTTTTAATTTTCGAAAAATAAATTTTTCTATAAAATTTATACAAATTATTTTAAAAAAAAAATTAATCCCCCCGTAAGCGAACAAGATATTTTTCTTCGCTCACAAGGGGGGAGTAAAGAGAATAATTATAGCTATGTGTAGAAAGGCTTTTTTGGAAAATTGCATGAAATTCGGGTATAGCAGTCATAAAGATGAAAGAATTTCGACATCATCTCATTGAGCTTCAAGCTTTATGTACCTTGAAAGTTCTCGAAATTTTTGCCTATTATACATTAATGCCTCTAATTTTATAAATAGTATTATGTATAACACCTGAGTACAAAAGTTTTTCTGACTATAGCTGTTGCCATGCGTTCTATTCTTAAATAAAATAGATTTTACTTATTTTATTTTAAATTTTTGATGGGTAATATTATTATTCTTGGCAAGGAAAGCTGAATTTAATTGAATAAGTTAGAAAGTATCACTATTATTTTACAAATTTGACTCTTATCATATATTAATATGATAGTGCCTTATTTATTTAAGTTAATTGTAATATATAAAAGCTTACTGCCCCACATCCTTGATCGAACGGCTCGCCATCGCTCGATCAAGAATGGGGGTAAAAAAAAATTTTTGGGAAAAAAATTTTATATTTAAAATAAAAAATACATTATTTTTTTTTTACGTACTTTTAAATAAGAGGGTTAAGAGTATTTAATAATTATTTTACAGCAAAAACTGAATCAATTTCATAAGAATACCAATTTTTAATATTTTGATTTTTGGTTACCCCTTTAAACGGTATAAATTTTAATTTGTTCCTTATTGAATTAAAAATTTTTAATTTTAAAGAATCTCTATATTTTAGATTATTGAGTTTTTAAGCCCAGGCTGATGACTAAAGCACTTCGGATGGTTGATTCCGTAGCTTTCTGTCATCTCAAAGCCTCTGACAACAACTTCATTAGGCGCCCTCTATATATATTGAACATACTTATTTTCATAAGATAAACTAATGATAACTAATATATTTTTATATATATAAAAATTTGTATGATATGAAAATCGTTCGATCAAGGATGGGGGTTAATTTTCCCAATTTTTACAGTTAGTCTTTCGATCAAGGATGGGGGAGTTAAGTTTTTTATATCGTTTGGATTTATTTACCAATAAATTCAGATTATGGAATTTTTAGACTAATTATTTAAACAAAAAATGTTACCCATTCATAAATAAAAATATGAAAGAGATTCATTATGCCAAAGAAGAATTTTTCATGAAAAATTCCAGTCACAATATTGAGTTTACTCACGAAATGTTAATAAATGCATTAGAAAATAATAACAATCATATCATGAATATGTGCCTACATTCAAGAAATCTAATAAATGAGATGTCTGGATTAATCACCGATTTTGAACTACTAAAAAATCACTGCTACAACTGAAAGGATCCATCAAGCCGTATCCCAACCATAGAAGAATTTATATGGCAATTGACTTCAAACAGAAATTTTGAGTTTTCCTTAAAGTTAACTTCAGAGCTTCAGATGCCTATTTGCAAGAAAAAAACCTTTGGAATGAGTGTTGATTTGATATCTCACTCAGGGGCTGTGCTTGATTCTTCCTTCAAACTTGACTTGCTTTGTGAACTTTATACATCTGAAAATCCACCAAAGAGGCTTACAGAAGGAAAAGCTGGTAAAAAACCTTTGGCTGGGAATACAAAAGCAGAATTGAGTTGAAATCAAAGGAAAAACTGCCATTCTGCTCATTTTAAGCTAACTCCCCCCAATCCTTGATCGAACGACTCGCCATCGTTCGATCAAGGATGGGAGTTAAAACAAATTTTTTTAGGGAAAAAAAATTATATATATTTTTTTTATTTATTTTTAAATAAGAAGGTTAAGAGTATTTAATAATTATTTTTACAGCAAAAAATTGAATTAATTTCATAAAATACCAATTTTTAATATTTTGATTTATTAGTACCCTTTTAAACCGTATAAATTTTAATTTGTTCCTTATTGAATTAAATTTTTTTTTTTAAATTTTAAAGAATCTCTCTTTTATTAGATTATTGAGTTTTTAAGCCTAGGTTGATGGCTAAATCACTTCGAATGGTTGATTTCGCAGCTTTTTATCGTCTCAAAGCTCTGAAAACAACTTTATTAGGTATATCTTCCCAAGCTTTTGATAACTAATATATTTTTATATATACATAAAAATTTGTATTATATGAAAATCGTTCGATCAAGGATGGGGGTTAATTTCCCCAATTTTTAGGAATTTTTACAGTCAATCGTTCAATCAAGGATGGGGGGAGTAAGAGCTAATGAGGTTTCTTCGCATTATAGAAATGGGTGATTCTTTTTGGTAATTACAGCTGGTAAGGATTATGGGCTGGATATTAAGCCCCTTATTATTGACAATTTTAACGTTAAAGCAAAGCAGTATTATCCCTTAATAGATCTTTATAAGGTGAATTAATTTCTAACGAAAATTCGATTTGCATAGATTTAATTTTTTATGATTTTTTACTTCTATTTCTTTTTAGATTGCTCCTTTTAGAGCTTCAGGATCTATGTCTAGCACATTCTTAAGAGATTTAACTTACTCCCCTCCGTGAGCGAATAAAACTATTAGAAAATCATTATTTTTGTCTAAAAACCAACCATCTGTAAGCAAAAAAAATTTTTTTAATATAAAAATTTTGCATAAAAAAATAATAAATATATATAGTTGATAATTAGTATAGTCAAATCTCTAGCTAATTCTGTTTAATTTTAAACAGCTTGCATTTTAAAACATAAATTTCGCAAATTAAATTAAATAATTTATAATTTTATAGTAAATTTTTTTTCAAATTGAAAAAATCCCCTATATCAGCTAACAAAATTTTTTTGCTCATTCGCGGAGGGGGAGGAGTTATAGAAATCTCATATTGAAAACGCAGAGGCTATAGCAAATATACGAGAATTGTAAAGTCAAGATTCTGGTAAAAAATAAAATATTTTAAAATTAAGAAAATCATAAAAATAAGTAAAAAATAATTAAACTCGTCAAATGAGCATTTTGCAATATTAAAATAAATGTAAAATCTAAGTTTAGAAATGGTTTCCTTTATGCATAAATATGGAATTCTTTCAAAAAATCTAGAATTTCATTTACCCAGGATTTTAGAGGTGATTTAAACAAATAATAATTGTCAATGATTAACTTATATTTAATAAAAAGCTGTATAATCATATATTCAATTCATTAAATTTTAATTATATGTTTAAAGAGAGCTTATAAATAATAGCTAACTCCCCCTCCGTGAGCGAACAAAAAATCTTGTTCACTCACGGAGAGGGTTAATTTGTTTTAAAAAAAAATTATATATAAATTTTAAAGAATTTTTTTTCAAAATTTAAATAATTCCCACTTTTTAGAAATTGGAAAGCAAATATTAATTTAATTTGTAAAAATTATATTTTAAAGCGCAATTTGTTTAAAATTAAACAGAATTAGGTCGAGATTTCATTATAATAATTATAGCTTATATATCAAAATTTTTTTACACATAAAATTTTTTCTATCAAAAATATTTTTGTTCGCTCACGGAGGGTGGGTTTTTGGAATTTTTCTAATGATTTTGTTCGCTCACAGAGGGGGAGAGTAAGAGAATAAAGAAGGTTTAATTAAAGAGCCAATGCTATAATTTATCAAAAAATTTTTTTGCATAATTATAAGAAATCTATAGAAGATTTACACACAGATGATAAAATTCGTTTGAGAGATAATGAGGTTGAATAATTAATTATAATTATTATATTTTTTAGTTTTTTACTCTTTTTGCTATAAGTTACTATTTAAAAAATATTTGCATTATAATGCAATTACCTAAGCACAATTAACTTTGCTTATGAACTTATTGTTATTTCTATTCTTTTCTGTCACTCCGTTACAATTTAGATAAATATAATTTTTACTGTTGCCTAAAATATTTTAAATTCCAACTATTTACTTACTTACTGTACATTTCAATATGGTAAAAAATTTTTGAGGCAGATCGAAGATGCTAGTAATAGATTGATCTTAATAAGATAGACTTTCATTCGCTTAATAATTCCTTAATTTTGGTTCTCTTTTATTAAATTAAAAAAAAATATTAAAATAATTATTGATAAAATATGCAAACTTACCTTTTTACTCCTTACCTTCAAGAGTCTCAACCTGACTTTACTAATGAATCGATGATAAATGCTTTGGAGAACAATAATAAACATTTACTGGCGATGTGTCTCTATTCTAAAAGTCTTAATGAGGACATGACTGGGCTATTAACCCATTTCGAGATGCTTAAAAACCACTGCTATAACTGAAAGGATCCTTCTAGTCGTCCTCCTACTAAGGAAGAGCTGATATGGCAACTTACTTCAACTAGAAATTTCCAATTTTCGCTAAAATTAGCTTCGGGTGTAACAATTCCGGTCTGTAAGAAAAAGACTTTCGTCGTTAGCGTTGACTTAAAAATTAATACTGATGTGCATTTAGACAAATCGTTTAAGATTGAGCTTGAAGCCGCACTTTATCTTGCTGAAAATCCACCTGTAAAGCTTACAGTAAGCAAAGCAGGTAAGCCACCACTCATTGGAAATACCAAAACTGTCCTCTGCTGGAACCAAAAGAAAAATTGTTTTTCTGCAAATTTCAAGCTTAAAGCAAACGAGGTTTCTTCGCATTATAGGAATGGGTGGTTTTTCTTAGTTATTATGCCTGAAAATAATGCCAGTTTTGATATCAAACCACTGGTTATTGACAATTTTAATGTCAAGGCAAAGCAAGTTGCTTGTGTTCAATTTAGCAAAAATAAAGATTATGAATAGATTCTTAAAATTTTGTATTTTCTCTATTGTAATGTTTAAAAATCTAATGGAATGAGTAACAAACAAATACAATTGCTCCTCTTAAAGCCCTAAATAAAAATAAATCTTGTCAAAATTGAAGTTTCTGATGGATATTAGATAAAAAAACCATAATAAAAATGCGATTTTAATCACCATAATAAAAATTAATAATTTTGCATATGGAATAGTAAAGTGGGAGCATATCAAATAAACTATTATTTTAAAAATCTGAGTTATGACTTTTCGAGAAGAAAGTTAAAAATATTTTTAAATGAATTATTTTGTGTAAAACATTTTAAGAGATACCGGATTAATGAGGCGATTTATAAGTCTAAACTTCCGTTTAAGTTAAAATATTTCGCACCTTACTGGTTCATCTACTCCAGTATGGACAAACTTATATTTTCTCTTCATTTTACCTCTCAAACTTGAAGCAATATCATCATTTTTCCCCATTGTTACATTTTTTAAAGACCTGCATTCTTTGAAATTTTGAAAAAGTGCTAAAGCTCCTTGAGTCTCAATTTCGCAGCAAAAAAGCTGAAGAATTTCTAGCTGTTGCATCTGAACCAAAGCATTAGCGAAAGCAATAGTCCCATTAGTTTTAAATGAATTAAAATTCATTTTCAACACTTTTAATTTTTTTAAATGTGATAGCCCTCTAGAAAGTTCTACTATAGATTCAGAATCGATGTCATTGTCCGACAAGTTCAAAATTTCTAGTTTAGATAAACTTTTTAAAGCAATTCCAAGCGATTTTGCCCCATCCTTCATGAAATTCATTTCTAAGTGTAAATCTATGAGGTTTACAAGATTTGATAATGCTGAAGCTAAAGAGTTCATTCCTGATGCACAAAGCATGTTATCTGCTAAGTTAAGTCTTTGAAGCCTTGGGTAGAAGTTTAAAAGAACAGAGAGATGGACTGCACCAATTGTGCCTAGCCTTAAATGCTTGAGATAAATTACTATGGTTTCTTTATCCTCACTAATTTTGCTTAATTCATAAGGAAAAGTTGCTTTATTTTTACATATATACTCGCCCAGCTTAAGACGATTATCAATTCCTTGATTATTGGGCTGAGGCATTATACTCACTCCGCCCAAGTAAATAGCAAATTTTGCTTATTTTTGAAGATTTCTACCAAAAAATTTTCAAATAGTAAATGATGGTTCAGGGAGGTGAAAACTTAAGTCCATGGATTAGCTCTCTGGGTCATTCGAGTCATTAATATTAAATTTACTATTGGAAATTTTATGCCAAAACCCCTACGAATAAGAAAGATTTTTTTTGCTACAGGAGGAGTTAGTTCATTTTCCTTTCCTTTTTCTTCTTCTATTTGCATTTTAATTTATAAGTCATTTGGGGAATAATTATAAGAAATATGCAAGAAAATACCAACTTATGAGATAATGATTAAACTGATTAAAATATTGTAAAATTTAATTTACTAGAAAAGAACGCTATGAAGGCTGCATAGGTAATTTTATCTTGAACTGAAGCGTTGATGGGTAGCTTAACATTTTGAAGGGAAATTAGAGCAGATAGATAACTTAGAAAAATATTTATACAATATCACGATTTTATTGGCTATGCAATTAAATTAATATTTTATATCCCAGATTATAGTTCATGAAAAAAGGCATGCTTTATAGCAATTAAATTTGGTTAAAAGTGCCAGTTATAGGGCTTTCTCCTAGACAGCCCTTTAAGGGCTGTGAATTCTGGGCTGAATCCTTTGGTTGGTGGAACCAACAAGTGAGTTGGCCCGACTATCGTACTGAGTTGGCCGGACCAACTGAAAGATTCCGCCTAGAATCCGCAACCCTTACAGGGCTATTTAGGGGGAAACCCTATATTAATTATGAGATAAATTGTATTTTTAAGTCTCAATATAGCATATCGCTCTATAAATGATGAAATCAAATTCATCAGATAAACCTGCTATTTGTCTTAGAACTGAATTTTTTTAGCAAAAATGTGCAGAGTAATATATTAGTGCAATCCTAGAGCTAATATATATTATTGTATTGCGATTTAAAATAAATTTTTAACTCTTCCAATTTTTATCCTATTTTTAAGTAATTCATTTAACTCCAACAAAAAAATTTTGTTCACACCGAGGGTGGTTAATTTTTTTTTAAAAAAATTTATATAGAAATTTTATAGAATTTTTTTTTTCGGAATTTAAATAAATCCTACGTCGGAAAAATTTGGAAAGTATATATTAATTTAATTTGTCAAATTTATGCTTTAAAGCGCAATTTGTTTAAAATTAAACAGAATTAGTTTGAGAATTCATTATACGAATTATCACTTATATATCAAATTTTTTTCCATAAAACATTTTTCTATTAAAACAATTTTTGTTAACTCACGGAGGGCGGGTTTTTGGGCAAAAAATAGGGATTTTTCTAATGCTTTTGTTCACTCACAAGGGGGGGAGTAAGAATCTTTCTCTAGCAATTTGTACTTGTTTTAGTTTTGATAATTTACCATATCATCAAATAAAATGATAATCTTATAATGATTTATTATTTTCAAAAAGCATTTTAGAAACGATGATTTATGGTAGAAGATATAAACAATGGCTTAAGCATAACGGCATTATTTGCTTATTAGATTTTTATTTTAAAATAAACTAAAAATCATACTAGCATGATGTGCAATAAATCAGAAATGTGCTGGAAAAGGTTTCAAATTTAAAGATAAATTACAATATAAAATACTAAGAGCTGTCTAATTAAATTTATCGAGCACTGATATAGATTTTAATTCTTCCATTTTAGTATTTAGA
Organism: Blepharisma stoltei; assembly: GCA_914767885.1. Lineage (NCBI taxonomy): Eukaryota > Ciliophora > Heterotrichea > Heterotrichida > Blepharismidae > Blepharisma > Blepharisma stoltei. The sequence goes on along the minus strand of CAJZBQ010000004.1, from coordinate 827,603 downwards.
TTATTTGAAACTAAAAGCGAACTTACTATCTTGCTCATTTTATAAGCAAGAAAATTATTAAAACATTCTATTTTTAAATCAATGTTTACTTAGACTGCTGTTGAAAATCCAACTCTCTTATTGCCCATATCGAAAAGAGTATAATAAGTGCTGATAAAGAGATCTCCAAGAATAATGGTGTTCTTAAGCTCTTCACCAAGGTCTGCTGCTTCAAATCCAAGGAGACATTCATTAGCAGAGCCATTAGGAACTTGCCAAACGTAAGCTGTAGGTGGTAATGCATAAGTGACTCCTCCAAGGATAAAGTTGACTATTGGAAGCTTGGAGAGATTGGAGCAATCTTCAGCAACTGTTGGGATTTTAGCGATAATTTGGTTGACCAATTTGCTGTCTCCAACAATAAGGGTGGTGCCTGTATCTACAATTGCACGCATGTTAGTGCCTGTAATAGCAGTTCCAGCAACGTTGATACCGTCCATGTTAATGAGCCACCAAAGCTGTTGATAAAGGGGAACGTAGTTCCAATCCCCTTTCGATAAGTTCGCATTAAATCCTCCAAGTGTCAGGGTGCTTCCAGTTTGTCCTGCAGTCTTAGTCAAATAAAATGCAAAGCTATTGCTGCTTACAAGTCCTTGCCCATATAATAAGGTAAAAACAGGTGGGGTAGAGTCCTCAGAAATACCAACCCATGCCATTCCCAAAATTCCATCAGATTTGCTGGAAATCCAGGTTGTCCCAGGAAGGCTTGTCATTTCTCCGAACAAAACATTCTTGACCTGATAGCCTCCCCAAGTAACAGTGTCTTGTGAGATGAAGCCAGAAACAGCGCCTTTCCCGTATTGAATTGAAATTGCTGTGCCGTTTTTAACATAAGTTGATGAAGCTGCTGAGTTATAGGTATTGTGGATTTTGCAAGCAATTGATGTGCATTTCACGGATGGGACCCATAAGTTTGAAGATCCTGAGTCAAAAACGACTTGGAAAGACTGAGGAGGAGTTCCAATTGAAATTGGGCCGTAGTATTGGGCATCCACGTAGTTGGTGAGTGGAACACTGTTGCCTCTGAGAAGTCTTCGGAGCTTGACGAAGTGGAAGTAAGCAAATTGCTCATCTGCAGTCTCGTGGATTGGCTTTAAAGGAATGTCAACTGTTGCCAAGACAGAGACTAGGATCAATGAAACCAATATAGCTTTCATATTAATATTAGTTCACCACATTAATGGCACCATATCATATTAGTTAATCTTTATTTTTACACTTTTATTGAACAGCTGGGTCTTGTGCCTCAATCATGCACACAGTCATATAAATTTTAGAAAATCCTGGTCTTAGTTTCGGCTCAACATTCCAACAGCTTAATATAAGTTCTTTAATCCCATCTCCGACAGATTTGGGCACACTAGGTCTATAGCCTCTTTTTACCATGTTTTTAAATTTTGTTCAATGCATATTTGGGAAGGGTTCTTGATTTGTGAATAATTCTCATAAAATCATCCCATAACTATAGCTATCGTCGCTTGGATGAAAAGTGGCTACAACTTCAGTTTCATCCTTTAGCTGCTCTGGACTGCTTCATGCAGATTTATTAGAATATTTAAGTACCAATCCTGCATACTTTCTGAAATATTCGATTCCTGCATCACTTACCAAAACTTTTCAGTCTTTATTGAATAGCACGTTATGGGAAGTCAAGTGGCCATGAATCTGACGTTGATAATGCAAATTTCTGAGAGAAAATGCTAACTCCCTTGCAATTCTTAGCTTATCTTTATAAGAGAAAAAAGAATTCCTTTGATGAATTGCTGAAAATAAAGAGCCATTTGTCATATAGGGACTGACAAAATCAATGTGAGAGCTGCCAGTGCTGATGCCTATTAAAGGTAATAGATGGGTTCCTTCAAGTCTTTTAGTGATGACCACTTCTTGTATAAGCTGGTCTATCATATATTTGCTGATTTTAGTGAATTTGACTCTTTTGATTAATACATGATGCCCATTATAAACCCCTCGATAAATTATCCCCAAAAGCTGCTTTTTACTAGGCACTTTTATATGGATTTGTATATTTTCTTCTTTTATTATCGGATCATCATAACTATTTATCCAGCTAAAATCATTGGGATCTTCTATCATCGAAGGGTCAATAAAATCCTCGTTTGTTTTATTAGGAAGAAACGAATTTGTGGTAGGAAGCGAATTTATATCACACGAGTAAATATAAAAAAATTGTTTCCTCAATACTAAATAAATGCAAAATATTTCGTTTACCAAGTAATCCAATAGCAAAATTGCAGCTGGAATGTTCTCACTCATGGTATCAAATGGAGGATGAACGTCATTTGAGCTGAAATCTAATGCTTCTGTGTAGTAAAATAAGATGTGAAGAACACGGCCTAACCCTCAAATAAGAGTAACTCTTAGCACCTGTATTGACAGTTTTTTGGCATCGCTTGATTTGCAATAGCTGTTTCGGTACTCAAACATAAGATAGCAATAGAAAATCACGATAAGCACAAAAGCGGCAACATTTGAAATCATCAATTGAAATTCCATTGAAGAAACGCTAATTAAGCGTCCAGCGAATAACGCATATAAGATAATTTCTCCGATAACTCATAGTGCACTAATAATTAGCCCAACTGCGCCAAGTTTCTTCAGTCTTTTAGGGTATCGGATTTGTCCTTCTATGGGATTATAAGACATAAGATGTGTGTAATAATAGACGCTTGCCAAAATTCAAAAAAGCACCAAAAAGCTTGAAAGGAAGAGAGATTCAGGTATTGAAAGCAGCACATATGAAAGCCGAGCTCGATCTAGAATGTAAGATGTAAAAAAGCAAATTGCTCAAAACGAGATCAGCCTAAAAAGTGAGAAAAACATCAAAACCACATAAAAAATTTTTGCGAACATCCATTGAGCATTGAACTGTATAAAATTGTAAGATTTCTTCAGCAGATAAAAAAATAAAGCAGTGTAAGCCACTCCTAATAAAAAGGAGATGCTAAATACAAGTGATCTCATTATAATTAAATTTCAGTTTTCTTAATTTTTAGCTTCTTACAAGAATTATTTTTCTCTTTTTGTCTTTCATTTATGCTAAATTTATTATTGCAAACACAAAAGTATCTCATTTATATGTGAAACTTTCTGAATAATTATCAGGTGCAAATAAAAGAATTTCACTCATATGTTTCAAATATAAAAGTGACAAAAATGGAGTCTGAAAGTAGAACTAATTCTAATTCATCACCTCCTACTAGAAACCCCTACGCACTTTCTCATGTTGGCGGCCCGTCCATGGTGAACAAAAAACAAGTTAATGTAATAGGAGCCACTTTCCTAATTGATGCAAGATATGAAATTATTGGAACTGTAGGCAGTGGTGCCTATGGAGTAGTAGTCTCTGCAAGAGACACTCTTACAGGCGAACGTGTAGCTATAAAAAAAATCGAAAAAGCATTTGAGCATTCAACGTTTACAAAGCGAACTTTAAGAGAGCTTAAAATTTTAAGACTCTTGGAGCACGATAATATTATGAGAATAATTTCCATACAGCTGCCAACTTCTCGAGAAGAATTTGATGAAATTTATGTCATAAGTGAGCTTATGGAAACTGATTTAAGTGCTATAATAAAATCTCCGCAAGTATTTTCAGACGAGCATTGTCAATTCTTCTTATATCAAATCCTTATGGGTCTCAAATACATGCATAGTGCAGGAATAATACATAGAGACCTTAAGCCAAGAAACTTGCTTGTTAATTCAAATTGCGATTTGAAAATTTGCGATTTTGGGCTTGCAAGGCCGATTATTAGCGATTTAAAGGTATCTGGAGCTCAAATGACTGATTATGTTGCTACAAGATGGTATAGAGCTCCAGAAGTATTGCTTTCTTACAAAAAATATTCTTCAGCAATGGATATGTGATCGGTTGGGTGTTTATTTGGGGAACTTCTACTTAGGAAGCCCATTTTGCCTGGAAATGATTCTAACCACCAATTAGATTTAATTTTTAATTTGATTGGGACACCTAGCAGTGAAGATATTGAATCTATCCCAAATCCCCTCTCAAAAGAAAAAGTTGCCCACATACATCAAAAGCAAGGGAAAAATTTTCAGACAATTTTTAGAGATGCCAATCCAGATGCCCTGGATTTACTAACTCCCCCGACTCCGAGCGAACAAAAAAATCTTGTTCGTTCACGGAGGGGGTTAATTTTTTTTTTTAAAACAATATTATATAAAATTTTATAAAAATCAATATGCAAAACTTGGAAAGCAAATATTGATTCAATTTGTAAAAATTATATTTTAAAACGTGATTTGTTTAAAATGAAACAGAATTAACTTGAGATTTCATTATAATAATTATCAATTTATATCAAAATTCTTTTCAATGAAAAATTTTTCTATTGAAAAAATTTTTGTTTGCTCGAGGAGGGTGGGTTTTTGGAAAAAAATAGGGATTTTTCCAATGGTTTTGTTTACTCACGGAGGGGGGAGTAAGAAAAATGCTTATTTTTAACCCCGATAAAAGAATTACCATACAAGATGCTTTAGAACATCCATATTTGTCAACATTTCATTGTGAGGAGGATGAACCTACAACGACGCCAGTCTCTATGTTTGATTTTGAGTTTGAAAAGCTGCCTTTAACAATGAGGCAATTGAAAGATTTAATTTACGAAGAAATTTTATTATATCATTTTCCTCATAAGAAAGAAGAATACGAAAAAATGAAGGAAGAGTATGATAATCAGTCAAGGCAGGTAGGAAGAAGAATGCCGAAGGAATTTGAAGAAGAGGAAGAGGAAGAAGAGCTTAATTAAAGTTGTGTACAAATAATAGGAAGAGATATTAAATTTTATCATTATGGAATAGAAATAAAATATTATGGAAATTTGTTATGGGAATTATAAAATAAAAATGTATTATGAGCCTTTGATATTATAATTATGCAAGAAAATTCCTAAAGATCACATTTGTAGTCAAATCAGAATATAGCTAAATATTATTGGGAGTTCTGATCATGCCTGATAGCCATTAAAAGGAGAAGTCCAAAAATTTTAGCATTGGCCGTTTAAAAAGCATATTATTTTAAAGCTGATAAATTAGCCACCAAAATATTCAAGTTTCTTAAAGGAATTATACAAAAACTCTTTCAATTTTTTTTCTTTCAAGAAATTAAAATCCGAATCTGACATAGGAATGAATTTTAATTACTCCCCCCCTCCGTGAGTGAAAATTTTTTTTTTTTTCACTCACGGAGGGGTTAATTTTTTTTTAAAGAATTTATATATAAATTTTATAAAAATATTTTTTTTCGAAATTTAAAAAATTCCTAATTTAATTTAATTTAATTTATAAAATTTATGTTTTAAAAAGCAATTCGTTTAAAAATTAAACAGAATTAGCTCTAGATTTCATTATACTAATTTATACTAATTATCATTTATATATCAAAATTGTTTTCCATAAAAAAATTTTGTTCACTCACGGAGGGTGGGTTTTTAGGCAAAAAATAGCGATTTTTCTAATGGTTTTGTTCACTCACGGAGGGGGGAGTTAGGAATTTAATAGAAAAAAGTATTAGTGGAATTCTTATAAATATTAATGATCTTTATAATTAGCACACATCTTCTATTAGGTATGATAAATTTTGATTTATATGAAATTTCATCCATTATGAACTGATAGAATTATTACTATTTGTAATATTTGCTATCAGAAGTCCTATGAAAAACCCTCAAAATTCTTCCAAAAAACCTTCAAAAATCAAAAATATCAAAAAATCGCCTTCACCTGACATTTTGCATGTCCCAATCCCTATAAAGCCAAGCACTTACTATTCTTCTAAACAAGATGAGCTAAATATGCAACAAATCCTAGACTATAACACTTACAAGCTACTAAGAGCTGAATTTAAACTGAGCCACCAAGGAACAATCCTGCTCCGCAGATGCGCCACAAATCCAAATGTTCCAAATGAGCTAAGACGCTTGCCACTTTTAGTTCTCTTGACCGAAACCGCTGAAGAAATGATGCTTAATGACCTAGAAATCGTCGTTTGAGATATATACTTAAAAAGATTCGTATGGATAGAAACATTTATACCATTTAAAGCAATGCTTTATATAACTGCTTTAGCAGTGAAAACTTATATGAATCAATCAGTTCAGCCGTTCAAAGCTTATCTATCAGCCAAATTTTCCAACTTTTATGGCGTTTATAATCTTTGAGTTGAAAAAACTGGAAACTTGTTAACTATTTTTCCGCAAGAGCTGAATAACGCGTTCAAGGCTTTGTATAAGCCAGTGAATTCCCAAAATGATGAAGAGTTGATAGATTACAATTATTATGTTGACGATATTTTAGAGATTGCACCTCCAGTTGTTCATAAAGCCAACAATATCCCAGTCAAAGAAACTTTTATCATTACAGAACCCATCAGAGAAATCCCTATTATTAATGAGCAAATAGCTCAAATAGAAGTTCATAAAGACCATAGCCATCATGAAAAAATAAAAGAAGAAATCATTGAGCCAAGCCAAGAACCTTTTGGCATTGTATTAGGAAAAAAAGATTCCATATTTTGTTATCCGGAAACACCAACTTTAGCCACTTCATGGAGTTATATGTCAAATGGAAGCAAGAGTGGTCAAGAAACTTCATGGTTCGATAACTCAGATTCTGATGGAAAAAATCAAGCAGCTGAAAAACATGAAATTAATGATGAAGAAATACCTACTTTTCATAGCCAGCAATCTTTATTTTCAGCCTTTTGGAATAGCCAGAACATTGGGAAAAACCAAGCTATTGAAAAAAATGAAATCAATGATGAAGAACTCCCTGAATTTACCAATCAGCAATCTTTATTTTCATCTTTTTGGAACGCCCAGCCAACTGAATAACAAGAGATTTAAGTAATCATATTCAAAAAATAAGGTAAATTAAATAGTTTTAGCTTGTTTTATAAAGAAGAGAATCATCAATTTTAAAATAAATGATTTCTTTTTGAAGTTAGAGCTTGGCTTTAAAATATTTTCAAAAAATACAATTTTAAGCCGAAAATTTCCTGATTTCATTTAAATTCAAATGCATTTTTTCTTTTATTTTAAAGAAATGCATCATTTATTTCTTCTATGCCACTACCTCAACTTTTTCTAATGCTCTAACTTTTACCTACTTAGCTATTTATTATTAACTCATAATGGAAGATTTAGATGAATTAGACAGGCTTTCTGAGAAATTCAAAGCTGAAGGAAAATACGTTGATGCCCTTGATATTGTTGAACGAGGCCTAAATATTCGAAAAGTGAGGTTTGGAGAAGACAGCCAAGAAGTAAAAAAAAGTTATCACAAATTATGCGAACTTTGCAATATTCTAGCAACCCATTATCTTCAGCGAGACGATTCAGATTTAGCTTTTGATCTATTGAAAAGAGCTGAACTTTTATGTGAAACTGATGATCATGCTAGAGCGATAACTTACAATAACCTCGCTTGCTATTATAGGAAAACTGGAAAAGCAAGGGTAGCTTTAACGTATTTAAAAAAAGCTCTAGCGCTCGATAATGACACACCGAATACTCATTTAAACTTGTGTGCCTCTCTTTCACAGATTGACAAGCATGAAAAAGCCTTAGAGCATGCTATGCAAGCTGTCATACTTTTGCAAGATCTTTTCATAACGACCACTCAAGCAAATCAAGGCTTTGAAGAGCATGCACCTGTTTTAGCTATTGCTTATCATAATATGGCAGTAGAACTCGAATATTTAAAAAGAACGAACGAAGCTATAACTATGTATCAAAAAGCTGTGGATTTTGCAAAGAAAAATTTGCCAGTAGGACACCCTGTGATTGATAGCGTTCAACGAGTGCTTCATAATGCTACAAAAGATGTAGAAGAGCATAAAGAAAAAACTATTAAAAGAAGGCAGAAAAATTCATCAAAGACCCAGTTTTATGCGAATAAGAAAATGGATAAAAAGGATTCAAGAAGAGAAATTGATGAAGAAAGAAGCTATGATAGCAAAAGAAAAACATTATCCACAGATCCTGCTGCAAGACCGGGACGGACTGGGGATAATTATGAGCCGAAATCCACTCAAAATCAAGAAGGTCCTAAATCTAATTTAATTGAATAATAATTTCATCAATAAAATATCATTTCAAAACATTTTATAAAGAGTTTTTGTAAGCAAAAAGTAAATTGCGGATGAGCTGGAAGTAAAAGATATATATAATATTGCATTTAATACTTTTATTAAAGAGTTCGACATTCTTTGAAGTCATTGGCTCCACGAATTGTGCATCTTCTAACTCCCTCCCTCCGTGAGCGAACAAAACCATATTTTTTGCCCAAAAGCAAACCCTCCGTGAGCGAACAAAATTATTTATGGAAAAAAAATTGATATATAAGTGATAATTAGTATAATGAAATCTCAGCTGGTTCTTTTAATTTTCGTTTTAAAACACAAATTTTACTAATTAATTAATACTTGCTTTCCAATTTTGTGAATTAAGATTTTTAAATTTCGAAAACAAATTTTCTATAAAATTTATATATAAATTTTTCTTACTCCCCCCCCCCCTCCGTGAGCGAACAAAAAAATTTTGTTCGCTCACGGAGGGGGGTTAATTTTTTTTTTTTAAAAAAAATTTATATATAAATTTTATAAAAAATATTTTTTTCGAAATTTAAAAAAAATCCTAATTTGCAAAAATTGGGAAGCAAATATTAATTTAATTTGCAAAATTTATGTTTTAAAACGCAATTTGTTTAAAATTAAACAGAATTAGCTCTAGATTTCATTATACTAATTATCACTTATATATCAAAATTTTTTTCCATTAAAATTTTTTCTATTAAAAACATTTTTGTTCACTCACGGAGGGTGGGTTTTTGGTCAAAAAATGGCGATTTTTCTAATGGTTTTGTTCGCTCACGGAGGGGGGGGGGGGGAGTTAAAAAAAATTAAACTCCCTCCGCTAGCGAACAAAATTTTTTTGTTTGTAGACGGAGGGGGGAGTAAGACACTTCAGTAAGTATTTACATGGCCTAATTATGAAAGATATTGAGTGTCATAACTATAGCCTGTGATGCTATATGCATATGGCTTTAATCATGTGTAATGTCTGATGCAATATGAAATGCATGACAATCAGCCTAACGAATTGAGGCACACTGCATGGCTTTCAATTGTGTGATTTGATGCACTCATCTTACTTATTCTAGAGTTATTAGCCTTATGCATGTACTACATTAAGGTTAGCGTATTAGTTGGATATTGAAAATTTTAATTAAAATTGACTAGCTAATTTGAATTGAACTTGAGTTGAGGGTTGCGAGCATCTTGCTGTGATTTCACAGCTCAAAAATTAAGAACTGCGATGCAGGAAAGCGTGGTTTTAGTATAAAATTATGATGAATAAACTGCTTGATGCAAGGAGGAGACAGAAGGCACCGGAAGGGCACTCGCAAGAGGGATATACTCTCTGGGCTGGAGTCAAAAAGTCGTAGAACCTCCCGTACGGGAGGTCTTTGGTGACTGCGTAACCAATATGGCTAGCGCCTGCCTTAAATAATCCTAATCTAAGCTAATTTTAATTTGGATATGAAAAAATAATTAAGATCTCTGATCGTTAATAAGTTTTTTTTTCAATATTAAAATGGCAGTTATGAGATAGGTCCATGTACCTGCTCCGCAGGTAGGGACCCTATACTTGGGCTTAGTGAAAGAGGTCAGTCCTCCTGAGAGTCTCGAGTGAAGTGAAGAGGCCAGTGCTGAGTCTGGCACCGATCAGAGAAGTCTAAAGTTGGCTTGATAACATTAGCTGTTCGACGGTTAGGAAGGTCCACCTACCGTTGTTCAGAGCTGCTAATCAAGTTGGACCTCAACGAAAGAGACAGAATACAAAGTGATTTCATTTAAACTTAAACTTAAATAAGTTTTTAAAGGTAACATATTTTTTCATACCCCCTTCTCTGAACTGCTGCAAAATAACAAAATCAACAATCAAACGCATTTATATTCTTTAGCATAATACTGCATACTTCGCAGAGCCTTTGGCATATAAATCACCAGATCGCATCAGTGTGCAAGTACTGAAATAATCATAAGCTTATGCAATAAAATTCATAACATCAAATTACAGAGTTTAAGTTTTAGGTATCAAATTAGTCTAATATAGAATATGTTAATTTTATAAATTTCAATTATTTCATGAGCTCTTAAGTTTGGTTCATTCAATGAAGTGTCTCTTATATTTTGTTTATTTATTTAGCGCATTTAAACAATTCATGGACCCTGCTTTAGAGTTTTCACGGATCTAAATGCTAATAAATACACATTTTTAATAATAAAGTTGTTAGCTGTAAATAAGGATCCCCCCCTTATTTGTCTAATTTTCTAGTCTTTTTTTTCTAAGAAAAAAAAATTTTTCAGGACCTCATTTGTCCAAAAATCTAGTCAAAAATGATTTGTCCCATTTTCTAGTCTTTTTTGGATTTTTTCGAAAATCCTAAATTTTAGTTTTTTACTTTAAAAAACTAGAAAATGAGACAATTGAGGTACTTAAAAATTTTTTTTTTTTACTATCAAAATTTTGACTAAAAAATTGGACAAATGAGGTCTTAAAAAATTTTTTTTTTCCTATAAAAAAAACTAGAAAAATGGACAAATGATAAAAGACTAGAGAATTGGACAAATGAGGGGGGGATCCTTATGAGGCAGTTCGAAATAAAATTATTTATATTGATGAAAGACAAAGGTAATTAACTACCATTAAATTTATTTAAATATAAAAAAATCTTTCTGATAGGATTATTTAAAGACATTTTTTTCACCATTTGCAAACATATGAGCCCAGTGAAATGCTGGTATGATATAAATAATGGTCAAAATTGCAATTCTTGTCATATTCTTCATTGCTGTATCGGCAGTCAAACCAAGCTTATTTAAGCAAGAAGATGGCAAAGTTAAAAATACTGGGCTAATTCAAGGAGTTGGTGAAGGACAATGTGGCGATTGTAAAGCAGAAGAATGCTTTGAATTTGACGAAGAAATCGATGATGTTTGTGCTGGACCAGTAGGACCACAAGGACCAACAGGACCACAAGGTCCACCAGGCCCATGCGGACCATGTGGACCACAAGGATGTCCAGGACCATGCGGACCATGTGGACTTAAAGGTTGTAAAGGCCCAAGAGGACCAAAAGGAGAAGACGGACCAAAAGGACCAGATGGAGAAGTCGGATGTCAAGGCCCTCAAGGTTGTGCAGGATGCCAGGGTGACCAAGGAGACGAAGGTCCTAGAGGTGTAAGCGTGAAATGCGTGTCAGTTCCAACACCAGATTGCAATAATGAATGCGGAGCAAATTAAATTTAATTAACTATAATTATTCGGCTACATTGCACTATAACCATCAAACTAAAATAAACTCACGAAAGATAAATTTTAAAGAAAAACATATGATTTGCTTACTCTCCCCCGTGAGTGAACAAAAAAAATTTTGTTCACTCACGACTCACGGAGGGGGGTCAATTTTTTTTTTAAAATAATTTTTTTCGAAATTTAAAAAAATCCTAATTCGCAAAAATTGAAAGCAAATATTAATTGAATTTATAAATTTTGTGTTTTAAAAAGCAATTTGTTTAAAATTAAACAGAATTAGCTTTAGATTTCGGCTCGGCAAATTTATCCGAAATATGGTGAAGTCGATTTTGGAAAAACTCATAGCAGTCGATTAGAGAAAATCCATTGGAGGTAGATTTAGTAAATAACTGAAAAGTCGAATATTATAAATTTTTATATAGAAAACTTAATAGAAAAATTTTATTTTCACGCGGTCTGTTATTAAAAAACTTATGAAAATCGAGAAAGCGAAACTAGGAGAGGTAAATATTATGGTGCATGGAAAAATAGGCCAAGAAAGAATGCTTTCAAGTTGCAAATATGAAATCCCAGCAAGTAGAATATCCATAACATATAAAAATTAATAAATGCATTGAAGTCTTGAATATAAAATCAACAAAAGTTGCTATTATGAATAGCGGGGAGGTCGTTTATACAAAAAAATTTTATTTTCACAATTTGACCCCTTTCATTATCATCGAGCATAAAAAATGCATAAAACCCTTTGAGGTAAAGGGAAAAAAATCAAATAGCGATTTTAAAATAGTCACAAGTCGAAAATGTAAAACAGTAAGAAGTTGGTTTTAAAAGATAATAAAGAAATCGATTATTTTTTTCCAATACAATGAAAACGGAATAGTCGAAAATACGAAAATTTTTTTAATTTAAAAATTTCATTAAATATCAAAATTAAAGCTTTTACTCCCCCCCCCCCCCTCCGTGAGCGAACAAAAAAAATTTTGTTCGCTCACGGAGGGGGGTTAATTTTTTTTTTTTAAAAAAAATTTATATATAAATTTTATAAAAAATATTTTTTTTCGAATTTAAAAAAATCCTAATTTGCAAAAATTGGGAAGCAAATATTAATTTAATTTGCAAAATTTATATGTTTTAAAACGCAATTTGTTTAAAATTAAACAGAATTAGCTCTAGATTTCATTATACTAATTATCACTTATATATCAAAATTTTTTTCCATTAAAATTTTTTCTATTAAAAACATTTTTGTTCACTCACGGAGGGTGGGTTTTTGGTCAAAAAATGGCGATTTTTCTAATGGTTTTGTTCGCTCACGGAGGGGGGGGGGGGGGAGTTAGTAATTAATTTGATTACGTAAATGAAAATATATTATTGTCAATATTTGGGACTTTTAAACTTTCATTTATATAATAATATGGCTCAATAATTTCTACATTCACTATTTTGGAAATTTTACAGTATATTAAGATCTGAAGAAAGTGCAATTGCCTGATGCCAAGAAGTAGGAATAATGAAGACAAGTAACTCTGTTCTATATCGAGATGTATTAGTATCCTTCTATTGAGAAAATCGATTTCTTAGCTCACAAATTGTAATGTTAAGAAGAAAATCAATATTTTTGAGATCTAAACTTTCAATCTTGAAGACAGTCAAGTTAGTATTTAATGCATTTTACCTTCTTCTAGAGCAGAGATCAATCCTGACAAAATAATTCAGATTTTAAATATTAATAATTTTGATTAATTGAATTTCATTTAATATTGATTAAGATGGATTTAATTTAGATATTTAATGAAATTTTTAAATTAAAAAAATTTTCGTATTTTCGACTATTCCGTTTTCATTGTATTGGAAAAAAATAATCGATTTCTTTATTATCTTTTAAAACCAACTTCTTACTGTTTTACATTTTCGACTTGTGACTATTTTAAAATCGCTATTTGATTTTTTCCCTTTACCTCAAAGGGTTTTATGCATTTTTTATGCTCGATGATAATGAAAGGGGTCAAATTGTGAAAATAAAATTTTTTTGTATAAACGACCTCCCCGCTATTCATAATAGCAACTTTTGTTGATTTTATATTCAAGACTTCAATGCGTTTATTAATTTTTATATGTTATGGATATTCTACTTGCTGGGATTTCATATTTGCAACTTGAAAGCATTCTTTCTTGGCCTATTTTTCCATGCACCATAATATTTACCTCTCCTAGTTTCGCTTTCTCGATTTTCATAAGTTTTTTAATAACAGACCGCGTGAAAATAAATTTTTCTATTAAGTTTTCTATATAAAATTTATAATATTCGACTTTTCAGTTATTTACTAAATCTACCTCCAATGGATTTCTCTAATCGACTGCTATGAGTTTTCCAAAATCGACTTCACCATATTTCGGATAAATTTGTCGAGCCCTAGAATTTCATTATATTAATTATCAATTCTATATCAAAATTTTTTCCATAAAAAATTTTTCTATTAAAAAAAATCACGGAGGGTGGGTTTTTGGGCAAAAAATAGGGATTTTTCTAATGGTTTTGTTCACTCACGGAGGGGGGAGTTAGCATTTATAAATTATGAATTTCTTTGAAATTATGATTATGCTCTAACCTAAAAGCAAATTTAATTATTTAGGCCTATTTATATTGATTCGAAATTGCTTATTTAAAATTTTTTATCGTTTATAGGTTATTTTTCGAATTATTGAACTATTTATGACTCTTGGCAAACTAATATAGATTGCATTAAACAAGTATAAAAACTTTATAATGAAGAAAGTCACTACAAGTTCTAATAAATTGAAATCAAAAAATAGCTCTAATGAAATATTTTAATAATTTTCATTGCTAAAATAATCCATTTTAATGCTACATAATTCTGATAGGACTATTTATATTTTTTTTCACCATTTATAAACATATTAGCACGATGAAATACTGGTATAATATAACATAATGGCTAGGATTGCAATTCTTATCGCACTCTTTATTGCTGTATCGGCAGTCAAACCAACTTTATTTAAGCAAGTAAAAAATACTGGGTTAATTCAAGGAGTCGATGATGGATGTGGAGGTTGTAAAGCAGAAGAATGCTTTGAATATGACGAAAAAATCGATGATGTTTGTGCTGGACCAGTAGGACCACAAGGACCAACAGGACCACAAGGTCCACCAGGTCCATGCGGACCATGTGGACCACAAGGATGTCCAGGACCATGCGGACCATGTGGACTTAAAGGTTGTAAAGGCCCAAGAGGACCAAAAGGAGAAGACGGACCAAAAGGACCAGATGGAGAAGTCGGATGTCAAGGCCCTCAAGGTTGCGCAGGATGCCAGGGTGACCAAGGAGACGAAGGTCCTAGAGGTGTAAGCGTGAAATGCGTGTCAGTTCCAACACCAGATTGCAATGATGAATGTGGAGCAAGTGAAGTAAACTTTGTTTCAACCAAGATTCATAGCAAATAGAAACGCAAATCTTTAAGAATATATTATAAAATTTCAAAAACATAAATTATGAGTTTTCTCTAAATAAATAACAAGGATAGAAAATCGCCATTTATACCATATTTTACCTGCTCTCAAAGTTTAAGACCTATCTTATTTTGTATTTATCAGATTCTATCCTTCCTTCCTTCCTGACTTATTTCTTATTTGCTCAGAATTTAGGGCCTATCTCATTATGAATCTAGCAGAGTCTGCTGATAGTCTAGGGATTGATATTATCCATTTCTTATTATTCTATTTTGATTACCAAAAAGTTACTATTCATACAAGGAATTTTATCTATCCTTAAATAAACTTTTAATAAGGCAATATAAATAGATACTTCAGAGTTTATTCTTCTAAAGGAAAGATATACTCCTGTCACAATCTCTACGAGTATTATTTGATCATTGACATATTCTATCTTATATTACCATGTCTGCATATGAACTATTAAATTTAAGCAACAGCCAAGGACGCATATATAACATATTTATATTGCCAAAGATTTTCCTTTATATGCTAAGCCCTAAATTACTTAAAATTTTAGCTTATCTATAATTTATTTTAACAGCTAATTCTATACTATAATTTCTCACTAAATAATTAAGCAATTCAAATCTATTTAATACCTATCTAATCAATTTTTTAAATTAATTGAATTGTTTTTTAATAAGTTTGGATGTGCTAATATTAAATAAATCAAGATGGCTAGTCTATTTGCCTAGAAATAGCCAAAATATACTCACTCAGAAAATTAACAATCTTAATAATTTTAAAAAATATTCTAATCAAACTCTAATGTCCTTTTTTAATAAGAAAAATCATTTTCTCGATATAAAGCCAAAATAGAACTGTCTTAATAAATTTAAAAAGATTCAAATGAAAAGAAATAATTAGCTTATAATAATGGGCCTGAAAGCTGATACCTTATTATTCTTATTAGGAGGTGTTGCAAATATCATAGACCTATTAACAGACATATATTACATTCTCACTCAGCACTTTGCAAGTAGAACTTTATATTACGCGTCTATATTATTTTTGGTCGCCCCAGGAATCCTTATCGTCTCTTTATGCATTTTAACAACATTTTATGATCTTATAAGGAATAAAAGAAGACTTTTGTGCTTTAGAGCAGGTTTGAGCTTATTTTTTGCCTTTGGCGAACAAACTGGTTTAACGCTGATTATTTTTGCAGTTTATATTTATCTCAACAAATCTAAAAGAGAAGAAAGAGAATTAATTGATTTTATGACAAAAATTACAGGTGTAATCCAAGGTTTTATTAAAAGTATCCCTCAAATAATTTTGCAAGTATATAATGGAGGTAGCTTAGGAGACTGAAATTATGTGCTAATAATATCAGTGGGGACAAGCGTATTTTCATTAGTTTATACATGTGGAATGACACTGTTTCTTTATGATAGAATAACAGAAAAGCATGTTCTTCCTAGTCTAGTAGATACAAGGGCAAACTACTCCTTTGATAGGAGTAATCTTAAAATTGCATGGGATGAAGACCGTAAAAATAATGATTCAACTACAATAGAGCTTAAAGCAAGGGAGTAAAGCTATAAGAGTTTTCTTATAAATTATTTAATAATATTGCTTTGCAATTTTTTGTAGCACAAGAAATAAATAACTATTTTCAAGCAGAAGATCTTAGAAATAATAGAATTTCCTTCTTTTAAAAGGCACAAATTTGTATTAAAAAAATGCTAATTGTATAGTTTTCTTATGCTGCAGATATTCACCTATTCTCCAATCGTTCTGATGAATTTCATTATAATTAAATTACTAGATTTTACATCATTTCAAAATATCTAATGATAAAAATAAAATAAAATGATAATTATTAAGATTTTTCTCAAGGCTGCCATTTCCAAATAAATTAATATTACTCACATGCAAACTTATAATCAAAACTTGAAAGTGCAATTCCAAATGCTTGGAGAGGTGAAAATGGCCACTGGAAGTCTAAATTAAAATTTTGATCTCCCACCTCCCAAACTGCATATAAATTTTATTTTCATCTCTATCATCAATCAATTGGAAATTTTTTACACTGGCTATATCAACTCTGCCATTGAAATTTAGCACAAAAGCTTGTACATCTGCTTATAATTTACGCTCATTCCACTTCGGAGGCTTATTAAAGAAGCAAAGCATCCCTGATGTATTTCCCGCATTATATTGCTGAAGCATCCCGTCTTCTTTCTAAGTAAATATTACGTTCATTGGCTTTCAGACACAATGGTCTCCTGCATTATTTACAGCTGGTATCAAAACTCTCATTTTTCTTGGTCCTTTTGAACCCAGGATATTTGATTGCTAAATGATGCTTACATATAAAATAATTGCTAATTCTTCTCTTGCATTCATAGCATTAGCACCTCTATGTTTTGGATTCATGCCAGTGTCATAGATATGGAATTCCGTTCCAAGGAAATTTGACCGGACTTTGCCTGAGTATGCAGGAGATTTTACTGAAAATTCTCTTTGGTTACTTGTAATCATATATGATTCGTTATAATAAATATCAGGCTATTTTATTTATTTTCTTAATAAGCCAATTATTTTATATTAATTATAGTTTGAGGTTCGGTTTCCTCCTCTCTTTTTACCAGCCAGCAGAAATGTCATGCCATCTGTGATATGAAAATAATATTTTGCGTATAATCTGCCAAATCCTGGCTTTTCTCGTCTGATATTGCATTGCAGCATTATGCCTCGAGTGATTGGACTTGTCAGGAATTTCTTCATATCAGTCATTTCTTGGGCTAGGACTTCACGAATATTTACAGACGGCTGTCGAGGAATATTTTGCTCCCTTTTAGCATCTGCAGAATCTGGTCTGTTAAGAGGATGTGTTGGAGCTGGAGGCTCTGGTTTGCCATTTTGTTGTTTTCGGGGATCTGGAGGAGGAATTCTATTTTCTGGCGGTCGCCTTTCATCTTGTCCATTAGGAGTAGGCCTATCTTCTCTTGAATAATGTTGCTTTTCATCAAAAAATTGCTGTCTTTGAGGATCATTTGGCCTAGCAGGTATTTTTTCTTGAGGAGAAATGTTTGGTTGATATGCCTCTGCTATTGGCGGTTTGATATGCTGTTCAGGCTGGCTTGTGGGTTTAGATTCAAGAGGGATATATTTCGGCTCAGGAGGAATGAAATTTTCAGCTGCAGTTGAAGATCGGCTTTCAGACTGAGGCTGGACAGGTCTTTCATATTGTGGTGAAGGAACTGGATGATTTTTTTGGTCTTCAAGCTGCTTATGGATTCCTTGGAGTGTTTTGCTTGGTGTATGCCTTGATCCTTCATCAAGCTTTACTTCTTCAAGTTCTTCCTCAGCTCTAAATACAGTTCTTTCAGGCTTAATAGGCCCTGGCAAGTTATCAGGTTGGTTAGACTTTATAGGACCAGGTTCATATACAAAGTTTTTGGGTGCAGTGAACCCTCTTAGTTCTCTATTACCGCTTAAATCTGTTTCTTTTAAAATTTGATTCGAGAATAAATAAGACTGAATCCCAGAATTTTGCTCTCGCCCTTGTATAACCATTGGGCTGACCCCCGGAATGAATATATCGCTAGACTGTATTTGTGCAGTTATAGTACTTCCTCTGCTCATTAATTTACTTCTTTGCATTTTAAGCATCTGAGCACGCATTTGAGCATTGCTGCTCCCTGGCCTTGCTGAGCTTGTATCAGGACGTGGCTCTTGTTTTTCAGGGTCTTCTAAATTAATAAATCCAACTTTTTCGCTATTTTCTTTTCTTCCAGGTTGGATACCTATTTTTAACCCACCCATGCCTTCTCTGACGTATCCGCCTGTTGCATACTCGCCTGGTTGTGGTTGGTAATAAGTAGGAGGTGCTGGATTCGTATTAAAGTAGTTTTCTTCAACAGGCTGGAGGTTTTGATATTTGGGCTTTTCTTCATCTTCAAAATCTCTTTCAAGGTGAGCTGGCTGAAATGATCCAGGGTGCTGCTAATCATATGGAGGATTTTCCAGATCTGATGGGTCTGAAAAGCTATCTGAATCTTCCAGATATTCACGTTTAAACATATATTATAATTAATAGAAAAATCGTAGATGAATAGTTTTGATGGGTTAATTTATTAATTTAGGTGCTATAAATAGCAATAGATATCAATTTTTTAATTATAAGGAATTTTCTGAATTGTATCTATAATTATGGGTGCTTATTTAATGAAAAATTATCAACTTTAAAGCTTTAGATCTCTGGGCTTGGATGCTGATTATGCTATCACAAGCTTAGGAATTTATGCAACTAATAATTGAGTTGTTTTATTTTTAGCATATTATTTATGGGGCTACCTTTCAACAAAATTTTAAAACTCATTATTTGTATATCCAGCAATTATCGGCTCATTTTCTTAGATATTAGGCACTAAGACGTTTTAGCATCAGAAATTTCTTATGCGAAAATAGTATTTTTCATGAAAAGCTCAAAAAATTTGATTAAACATAAATGAGTTTACTAAAGATGTACACTCAGAAATAATTATTCAACAATTAATACCCCTTTATTAATCTAACGCAATGCAAATATAATTATCTATTTCTTGCTTCTTTTAATTTTTGTTATGAGAGTCTTACATTTTTTACAGTGATAAAGAATTTCTTTGAAATCACCACTTCCATAGCAAGTTCTGCAGCACAATTTTTGCCAGCTAAATAAAAATTACAATGTCATTGAGGGAAATTTAAATTTTACAGTAGTTGAGACTTCACATTGACATTTAGGACAATATGCTTTGGAAGTTATATAGTTTATAAAATCACTCTGAGGGGATCCAGATTGTTTTCCATAATAATAATTTTTTTCTCGATATGAATCGGGCTCATTTTCATGAGTGCTTAAGGTAGGTTTTGCATTGGTAGATTCTTTTAATTTTCCGAGAATTTTTGTCTTTTTGCCCGTTTTATGTGTTATGTAGCTTTTGCTTTCTACTACTAATGACTGTTTTATAGAATTTTTTGTACTGTCTTGAGTAAATGACTTTAAAGGCTCTTGGGTATTTTCAGCATCTTCAAAGCGTGAAATATCACTCACCCCTGCCTTCTGTGAACAAAAAAAAAAAAACCCATTGGAAAAATTGATATTGTATGCCCAAAAATCCACCCTTCTTAAACGAAGAAAAATTGTTTTAATATAAAAATATTTTATGAAACAAAATTTGATATATAAGTGATAATTAGTATAATGAAATCTCTAGCTAATTCTTTAAATTTGAACAAACTGCATTTTAAAACATAAATTTTACAAATTAAATAAATATTTGCTTCTAATTTTTGTGAATTGAAACAAATGACTTACTATATAATTTTTAAATAATTTTTTTAAAAATAATATTTGCCCTCTCTGTAAGCGGCTCATGGAGTGGGGAATTAGAAATTCATCAGAATCGTATTCAAAGTTTAAATCTAAACTCCCGACTCCATAATCCCAGAAGTCCAACGAAGTTTCCAATTTTAGCAGCCCATCACTCGGAACATTGCTGAGTGCTGATATAAACCTCTGGCTTTGGCTGAGATTATTGATAATCATAGTTGGCTGCCTTGTATGAGTGCTCTCCGTATTAGTGTCCTCAAATGACTCCACACACATTTTTACTTCCTTTGGGACCGTCCTTTCTCTAGACTCTTTCCTCTTTAATCTATCATTATATCGATAAGGTCTTTTTGGCTCCAAATGCAAAACTTCATTTCTTCCATAGCTTAGATTTTTCATTTTTGGATTAATAAGTATGACATCTCCTTATTATCATCAGTTTCTTGTGCCCGGAGATTCCAACCCTTCTCGCTCCATTTCCGCTCCTCCTATGCTAGACTCAAATATGATATTCGCCTTTCCTATGGGGCAAGACTATACCATCGCATTCTCAGATATTCGTAATGATCAGATGTACGAAGAATTTTATGAGAGGTATAAGGCAAAAATGAACATTCCGCCGCCTCTTAATGAGCCTCTGCATACGACACAATCAAGGAAAATGTCCCAAGTTTCTGATTCTGATGATCGTTCTAGATCTACAAGTGTATTGGTAAATCATGTAGTGGATACATGCATAAAGGAAGAAGACCCACCAAGCGGATTTACTGAATATTCGCAGCCAAATGTCCAAGATTTCCAACCAAGCAGCTATGGTGGCTCAGAGTTCTATGGGTTTACACAGTTTAATGCGCAGCATATATACACAAATGCTTTAGATATGGCTAAAGATCAAATAGGATGCAGAATGCTACAGAAGAAACTAGAAGAGCAAAACCCATTTACAATTCAGACAATTTATGATCAAATAATGCTGCAGCTGCCAATACTAATGGTAGATCCTTTTGGAAATTATTTAGTACAAAAATTGATGGAGGTATGTGATGAAGGAATATTAAGGTCAATTATTAGTGTCATTTATAATGAAATTACTCAAATTTCTTTAAGTCCTCATGGGACAAGAGCAGTCCAAAAACTGCTCGATATTGTGGCTAAGTATCCGAATCA
Organism: Blepharisma stoltei; assembly: GCA_914767885.1. Taxonomy (NCBI): domain Eukaryota; phylum Ciliophora; class Heterotrichea; order Heterotrichida; family Blepharismidae; genus Blepharisma; species Blepharisma stoltei. The sequence goes on along the minus strand of CAJZBQ010000004.1, from coordinate 806,200 downwards.
TATACAAACCATAGTCGAAGCTCTGAAAAATAACGTGATTACCCTTATTAAAGATATCAATGGAAATCATGTCATACAAAAGTGCTTACATACCCTAGGGCAAGCCAATACTAATTTCATATATGAAGCCACCAGTTTAAATATTATTGATATCGGCACTCATAGGCATGGCTGCTGCGTTTTACAAAGATGCATTGACGCAGCATCTCCAAGACAGCTAGATCTTCTTGTTGACAAAATCGTCGAAAATGCAGTCGTTTTAGTTCAAGATGCCTTTGGAAATTACGTGGTACAGTATGTGCTTGACTTGAATTCACCAAATATAAATGCAAGATTGGCATTTATCTTCATCCCTTATATGCAGAAACTATCAACTCAGAAATTTTCATCAAATGTAATAGAAAAATGTTTGCAGCAAAACCAAAGTGAAGTGCAACAAGCTATGATACAAGAAATTGGGAATCCAAAGAATTTGGCAAAAATGATTCCAGATCAATTCGCTAATTATGGTAAAATTTATTTAGTCGTACAGCGAGCTTTAAGCCTAGCTGCGCCTCTGCTTTTTACAAAAATGATGAGGGATATAAAGCCTCTTATGGATGACTTGAAAAGAAGCCAATTTGGGAAGAAAATTTATTCAAAATTAATGAAAAAATATCCAGAGCTAGCCGACAAAAGGTAAAGAATATTTAGCAATGGACGTGGGAAGTAATAGGATGGAGTAGTATGTAAAAGATATTAATTTAATATAGTTACTCAAATTAGTCAAATCCCAATAAATTTATGCAAATTAATTACTTTTACATTAATTAAATATTGTTAGCAGCTGCTCTTGGTCAGCCTGGACGTCTAAATCTTCAAACACGAATAGAGGCCCTGGAGTTCTTAGTATCAAACTGAACCCCAAAAATTTCATCGCGGATTTAAAACTCCCTAAATTTCTAGGGAAATCATAAATCCCTCTTAAAATTCTATCAACTACAAAAGCCATATCGAATTCTGAGCATTCTGACGCGTCTAAAATTTTTGGCACCAGCCTTTCTTGTCTCAAAGAATTCGCTGCAATTATTAAGGCTGCAGTTGCTTCTTGGGAAGGCAAAAGTCCAGTATTATAATAAATCTGCAGAAGAACCAAAATTAACTCTGCTGTTCTTCTGATTGCTAATGATGGATTCACTATTTCACATAAATATCCTAAAAAATCTGCACAATTGGGGATCGCTAAGTCAAATTTGAGAGTTCTCACTCCTCTCCCTCCTTCCGTGAGTGAACAAAAAAATTTTGTTCACGGAGGGGGTTAATTTTTTTTCGAAATTTTAAAAAAATCCTAATTTGCAACAATCGGAAAGAAATATTAATTTAATTTATAAAATTTATGTTTTAAAACGCAATTTGTTTAAAATTAAACAGATTTAGCTAGAGATTTCATTATACTAATTATCACTTATATATCAATTTTTTTTATAAGTTTTTTTTTCTATTAAAAAAATTTTTGTTCACTCACAGAGGGTAGGTTTTTTGGTAAAAAAATAGGAATTTTTCCAATGGTTTTGTTCACTCACAGAGAGGGGGGGAGTCAGGATTTTTTGTTCCATTTTTCTGATTGACTTTTCAGAGAGTCTTTTATGAGCGATCTTCTCGTATACGATTTTAAGCCTTAAGGAGTAAATATCTTCAAATTTTGATGCAATGAACATTGAAGTTACACCGACTAGATGTAACTTAGTTGCTGGTAAAGATTCAGTGCATTTTTGGAAGTATTTATCCATAATTTTTACTGCAAGGAAAAAGGTTTGCCCAGAAGTACGGTACTGAGCAAGCACTTCAATCATCCAGTCAATCATACGAGAACGGAGCTCGGCTGTAATGCTATGCTTGGCAAGACAAGTGCCTGTTATTGACTCAGCCTCTCCAAGCTTAAGAGATGAGAAAATGTCTTCAGTTATCCTTTGCTTGCGGTCGATCCTAAGGTTATTTAGCTTAAGATCTGTCCACTCCTGGAGCGTGCAGTCGATGCTTTGCTCAAGTTGCATTATATTCTTTATAGACTCTAGGATACTTTCAGACTGGTTAGATACTTTTCGTCAAGTGAAGATACACTGGTGATTTAAAAGATATCTATAATTTTATGAGTAGAATAGCTAGCGTAGAGCTTAGATTATTGACGGAAGAGCTTATAAATAATAATTAGTGAGATGTCTTTAATTTTTTATGCTATGCAGAAAATAAATTGATGATAAAAATTATTTACTATCAAAGCATTAAATTAAGCATCTTTTTCATCCTTTTGTAGTCAATTTTTAAGTTATATGTGATAGAATAAAATTTCAACAAGATAATACGTCTTTGATTAGCATCAGAAGAAATTATGTGAAACTTTGGCAAAATTGAATACAAAAATTTTATTTTAATTATATTAAGTTATATTATAACTTGCACAACTGCAGATAACATTTCTGAAGACATTTCAAGATTTATTAAATAGCATTCATAAAGATGACAGAAGAAAATAGTAACTTTTTACGAAGAAATTAAGCTCTATTCAATAGGGCGAAGTTATGATATTACAACATTGAAAAGCTATGATATAAATTCAAACAAGAAAGATAAAATTTTTATAGAAACTCCAGAGCCTCTTGATTCTGGAACATCTATAATATCACTCCCTGACTCCTCTTTATTTTGCTTTGGGAATTCATATCAAGAATTTGGCACTACATACATCATAAATCCAGCAAGCGGCGCTTATATCCAGTTTTGCCATGGTAATCCTTGCTCTAAACCTGGAATTGTTTTCCATAATGGTAATATCTATGCTTTTGGAGGAGCATGTATTTTTGAGTATTCTAATTTTGCAGCTAAGTTTGAAATGAAAAGTAGTCGATGAATCACAATATCTCCAATCCCTGAAGCATCACATGAAATATCATCAATTTCTTATAATAAAAAGATTATATTTTCAGGATTTCGCCATTCGAAAGTATATGAATATGATGAAGATCTGAACAGCTATAGCAAAATTTTGACAGTTTCAAAATTTATGTTCAAAATTTTAATTTATGAAAGTTCAAGAATTTACATTTTTGAGGCAGAAAGGAGAGTTTTTGAAAGCGGTTTTAATATAGCCCAGGGCAGGATTTAGCTCGCTCTGGGATAGAAACTTTCACTGTAACTTGTGGAGATATCCGGGTCAATAAGTTGCCAAACCAACTCCGTGAGTTAATAGGTGAGCATATTTCTGCCATTATTCAACTCGTGGAATTGGCTTGATAACCTATGGAGCCGAACCAACTCCATGAATTTCAGCAAAAGTTTCTAGCCCAGATCAAGCTAAATCCCGTCCTGGGCTATAATCCATATATATGAAATACAATTGGAAGTGCAAATCTTGCAAAAGGATATAAAATATATTCAATTGATTTTCAAGTATTAACATATTTATGTTTAAATATCCTCAATAAGGATAGATTGTCCTATTTTTGTTTTAGATTTAACAAGGAAAAGAAGAATTTTGAAAAAATTTCCGAATTTAATGATTAAGCAATCTGATGCGAATTATTAATTAAGTTTTCGTATCTTGGCATTTCTATTGGAAAAATTAATTACATTTGGTATCCATCTAAAGATAATATTACTTGGCAATATCATTTATACCTAATAATAATCATTTTCATATAAAATGGATGATATATTTCAAGACAACTGAGATCCTGTATCATGGCTAAACGCAATTTTAGAAAACGATTCACAGCCTGAACAAAAACTCAGCTCTCTAAGTATCAAACTTCAACTGCTTGAGCAAGATCTCGAAGCTACCCTTGAATTTAAATCATCATCTTTATTCAAAGATATAGGATCTTATAAAGATCAAGTCTCAGCTCTCTCTATCGATACCATAGATCTCATAAAAGAAACTGAAAGAATCGAAAACGCTTTCAAATCATTAAAAACTCCTGAGCTAGAAGAACTCAAGCGCGATCATCTTCTTACAGAAAGGATTTCTGACTGCAAAAATGCTTTGCAAGAAATAGAAACTTTTGAAAGCAAAGTTGAGAGGATGCATGCATTATTAGATTCTAATGAAGATATTGAAAATGTTACAGAACAGTTTGCATCTATGAGGAAATCTCTTAAATTTATGACAGGATTGCCACAATTCGAAAAATTTGTTGAAAAAATTGAAAGTTTTATGAGAGTAATTAAAGAAAAGCTAACTCCCCCACCGTGAGAGAAAAAAACAACTGGAAAAATCCCTATTTTTTTGCTCGAAAACCCACCGTCCGTGAGCGAACACAAAGAATTTTTATATATAATTAATAATTAGTACAATGAAATATCTATCTAACTCTATTTAATTTTTTAAATAGCTTGCATTTTAAATAATAAATTTTAAAAATTAAATTACCAACGATTACTATATAATTTATTAATAATTTTTTAAACAAAAAAATAGCCCTCTACGTGAACGAATAAAATTTGTTGGTTCCATGGAGCGCAGATTAAGAAAAAAAACAGAAGAAATGAGCAAAAAAGAAGCTCGAGAAGAGCTAAAGAAATTGCATAGAATTTACAATGAGCTAGAAAATAGTATGGAATTTGCAGAAATTTTGGTAGGAAATCGCTTAAAAATTTACCAAAAAAGCACTTCTGATACATTTGACGAGATGATTTCCGAGGTCTTACAAAGAATCAGAAATGAAGGAAGTTTATTTCAAACTATTTTCCCAGACCCATCACCATATCTTGAAACACTATTTGAACAAATTTTAAGCAAGGAAAGAATTAGTGATCTATTTTTAGGTCAACCAATAGATTCACTTATTCCAACTTTTACATCTTTATTATCATTGATTTCTTATGTGAAAAATGCAACAAATTCAATAAATCCAATATCTTTGCATATCATTGCAATTTCTACTAACTCCCCCCCCCCCTCCGTGAGCGAACAAAACCATTAGAAAAATCGCCATTTTTTGACCAAAAACCCACCCTCCGTGAGTGAACAAAAATTTTTTTAATAGAAAAAATTTTAATGGAAAAAAAATTTTGATATATAAGTGATAATTAGTATAATGAAATCTAGAGCTAATTCTGTTTAATTTTAAACAAATTGCGTTTTAAAACATAAATTTTGCAAATTAAATTAATATTTGCTTCCCAATTTTTGCAAATTAGGATTTTTTTAAATTTCGAAAAAAATATTTTTTATAAAAATTTATATATAAATTTTTTTTAAAAAAAAAAATTAACCCCCCTCCGTGAGCGAACAAAATTTTTTTTGTTCGCTCACGGAGGGGGGGGGGGGAGTAAGCTGACTCAGCTAGAAAAGAAACTTTTTGATAATTCCAACATTCCTCGAGTTTTCAGAGATAATCCCATTGATAATTGGAAAAAATCGAGTCAGTATTTATTAAACGAAATCAAAAATTCATGGGAAAGGTGTTTGAAAATTACACTTGGTACATCGGCTTCAGAATGGTGTCCGATTATAGAACAAGCAATGATCAGTGAAATAGAAAAATTTAAAAATGAAATTAGCAGCTTTGTTTTGCAAAATAATATAAAAACTCTCCCAAATCTTGACTTTACTTCAGGTCCTTCGACTCAATTTCAATTAAACTGAAATGATGTCCAAGCAACAATAAAGTTTTATGAAGAAGTGTTGGATTTTTATGTAGAAGTTGAAAGAATTGATGGGAAAATAAGGCAGGAATTTTTAAACTGTATGACAACTTCATATTTCACAACAGAATTTACAGAGCAAAAAGAACTTCAGGATGCAATACAAATAAATAATCCGAATTTAGCCAAAAAATGCCAGCATTTTGTGAGAACTTTAAGAGAAGGGGGGAGGTTTTTTAATGGGATTTTAAAAATATTAGAGTCAATGCTTGACGAAAGTAAAGATTTAGCTCTTAATCCCCCTTCTTGATCAAAAAAATTTTTTTGTATGTTTAGGAGAAATTTTTTTTAAAAAAAATTATATATTTTATAGTAAATTTAAAAAAAATCAATTCTCAAAATTGAAAAGTAAAATTAATTTAATTTGTAAAATTTATGTTTGAAAATGCAATTTGTTTAAATTTAAAGAATTAGCTAGAGATTTTATTATAATAATTATCATTTATATATAAAAATATTTTTCACCAAAAATTTGTATATTAAAAAAATTTTTTGTTCGCTCACAAAGGGTATTTTTACTCAAAAAATAGGGATTTTTTCAATGGTTTGCTTGTTCACTGAGAGTGGAGCTAGAGTTTTATACCTACCAATTGCTGGTAAGCTTTATAGTTATCATGCTCTTCCAACTTGAGTAGAGCCAGTAGCCCAGTTTTCAGCTTCCCCATCGCCTAGCATTATAGCTGTTGGTGAGCATTTGCTAGGGCTTTTGCAGCAATTGGCACCCAGTTCACCTGACATGAATTATGAAAAAGCTTACATAGTTGAGTTTTCTGTTTCTTCGCCTAAAGATTTACCGCATGGGCTTAATGTTCATTTTTGGATTGCTGTTCTTGGATACTCACTTTTAGGCATTTTCACTTCAAAAATTTTGCAGATAAAACAGCTAAGCCAGCAAGGCGGAAAACAGCTAGCTGCAGACATAGAATATTTGCTAAACATAATAAAAGCACTAACAATTGATAAGGATACAGACTCGTCACACTCAAGAAATCTTGTGTACTTAAAAAACAGTTTGCAAGGTATGAAAAATGATAACCCACTTTCTTTATCTCCCCCACCTTTATATTGGGACAATTTTTTTGTTCCAAAATTAAGGAGGGTTAATTTTTTCAAATTTGGAAAAAAATTAAATTGAACGATTTTTTGAATTTTAATTTTAATTATCAAGAATTAATATAAAAATTTAATCAATTCAAGGTTCTAACTATTTAAATAACATTATATTTGTGTTATTTATAGTCCCTCCATTAAATTAGGTTAATTATTTTTATATTTGACCTATAAATATTCAATTGAAATAAAATTTTATATTAAAATTTTAAGTGAGGAATTAGCAATTTTAAATAGGATGATTAGATAATACATTATTATTAATTCTTAAATACTAGATTTTTGTTTAAACCTAACCTACAAAGTTAAGATTTTCTTCATTCAATTAAATTATATGCATGGATTAATCCCTACCTTTCTTATATTTTTATCTACGCTTCCATTATTGCACTAACTTCTTATCGCTTATAAATCCGTACTTATATATATATATTCTATATTTAAATCTCTTTCTTCTCCCATCTTATTTTATTTCGAATTTTACTGCCATACTTAATTGCTGATTTATCAGAAAACGTCTTCTCCACCATCTTTAAATCTTGTCCAATGCTACAAACATATGGGCACTAAAATTTTGAAATGCGATAATTAATATGGTCAAACTTGCAATTCTGATGATTCTCGCCCTAACCGCCCTTGCATTTAAGCCGAATCTCAAGGGATCATTTTTAGAAGGCGACGAGTGTCAACAGCAACAATGTGGACACGAACAAGATGAATGCCAAGTAAAAATTTTATATCAAAAAGGAGATAAAGGTGACAGAGGTGAACAAGGATGCCAAGGACCACAAGGTCCACCTGGTCCTCAGGGACCTCAAGGCTGCAAAGGACCTAAAGGGGACAAAGGTCCAAAAGGAGATAAGGGAGACCAAGGTCTGCAAGGTTGCGCAGGAATCAAAGGAGAACGTGGAGAAGCAGGTCTTTGTGGAGAGCAAGGCTGCAAAGGGGAAAAAGGAGATTGTGGAGACAGAGGTCCAGCTGGAGTTATTATTAGGTGCCAGGAAATCGATGAAGTTGTAAGAAGTTGCGCATGCAATGATCATGATGACAGAGATGACAGAGATGAGATAAAATGTGAACAAAAACAATGGTAATTACATAAGTGATTTTTCTATATATTTGCCATTTTTTTAATAATTTATTTAAAAAAGAAAAAAATCTAGTATTTTTTGAAATATGAATAAATAAAACAGATGCCTATTTAGAATACATAACTTAAATTTATATATAAAAGTCACACTTATTTTATTAATTTTTTAAAATCATATATCAAATTGATATTAATAAAAATATTTGCAACTGAATCCTACTAATTTTCTAACTTTTCAGTTTAATTATATATATTTTTTAAAATATGAATTACTTTTAATTATTTTTTACCATTTGCATGCATATAAAGTTTAAAAAAACAATGGCATATAATATCAAATGGTAAAAGTAGCAATTCTGATAGCACTTTCTATTGCTGTTTTAGCTGTTAAACCCAGCTTATTACAACAGGAAGATAAATTATTAACAACTGGAGGATCGGGCTGCCCAGCTGTGGAAACCGAAACAGTAAAATTTGACGAGTGCGTTACAACAAGACAAGGGTGCCCTGGACCTCAAGGCTGCCAAGGACCACAAGGATGTCCAGGCCCACAAGGTCCTAAAGGACCTCAAGGATGCCCAGGACCAAAAGGACCTAAAGGACCACAAGGAGAACCAGGAGATGAAGGCCCGCAAGGATGTCAAGGCCCACAAGGATGCGAAGGGCCAAAAGGACCGCAAGGATGCCCAGGCCCGCAAGGATGTCCAGGCCCTAAAGGATGCACAGGCCCAAAAGGATGCAGCATTAAAATTATAGAATACGACGATGACGATTGCTCATGTGAAGAAGCTATTCATGCCTAAGTTTAAACTAATTATTAAAAATATTCCTATCAGTTAAAAAAGGCCATTTTTAATTTTAATGGTTGGATAAAATCAAGAAATAAAATAAAAAAACTTTACTTATATAAAAAATGGCTTAATTGGATATATAAATATAAATTGCTGATATATTTTTAATAAGGTTTTAGCTATGATAGAATTGAATGCGTTTGGGAGAGTTACTCTATGCTTGTTTCAATTTTTTTTTTACCTTTAAATTCGACTAATTTTAAGTATTCTTTTCAAAGAATTTCCTATACGTGGCAAAACCAACGATATTGATTTTAATTTTTTAAGAGCGGATCATTTTTTTTACATAGGATTCTAATGCAACATATAATTTCTGTTTAGGGTCATTAAAACTATTTTTTTACCATTTTCAAACATATTGAGACTAATGAAAAAAATATCATATAATAATATAATGGTAAGAGCTGCATTTTTAATAGTACTCGCTGTCGCGGCGTTGGCTGCTAATCCTAATTTACTACAGAGTAAGCAAGTAACAAATCAGGCTTCAGTAATTGCAAACGCTCTTAATACTCCCCTCGTTAAAAATACTACACCAGTAAAAGGCGGGTCACAAAGCTGCCAAGGTCCTGCTGGCCCTCAAGGCCCTCCTGGCCCACAAGGTCCACCAGGCCCTCCAGGCCCACAAGGTGATCAAGGATGCCCAGGACCACAAGGAGACCAAGGCGATGAAGGATGCCAAGGACCAAAAGGGCCTTGTGGACCTGCTGGCTGCCCAGGACCAAAAGGTCCTACTGGATGTGTCGGAGAACAAGGACCTAAAGGATGCACAGGACCAAGAGGCGATAGAGGATGCAAAGGAGTAGTTGTTAACGCATGCGAATTCTGTAAATGGGATGAATAAATCTAAAGGAGCTAACTAAATTATTTTATATAAAAATTGAACTATAAGAAATAATATTTAAATATATTAAATTTAATTTGATGAAAATACATTGATTTTCTATATTTTAAGCTGCAATGATCCATTTTCAATCAATAATCTGCTCAGAATAAATGGCACTTTTTTTTTAATTGTTTCATAATCTTGTAGCAAATCTAGTTGCATTGTATAGTTATAAATCAAATCCCCGTTTACTGCTATTATTTCAATCTTCTTTTCTTTGCCAAACACATATTTCATTTCTAAATCATATTCAGCATCATCGGAAAGGGCAGCCTTTCCTATATAAATTATTCTTGATATAATTTTTTCAGTAGTTTTCTCTTCATTGCTGATATCAACATGCCCATCTCTGATCGTAACTTTGTCGATTATGCTGTCTTGAATTTTTCTTAGTTCAAACTCATCAGATTCAATGCTGAGCCTCAAACAAATATCACTCAAACTTATATCTAAATCAGAGGGCTTTTGAAATCCTTTTTCTAATGGAAAAGCATCAACTACAACGTTAATTTCCACTTTTTTCCTCATAAAGCGGTGCTTCAACTGTGCCTGCTTAATGCTCCTATAAACAGTTACAAAATAATACCCTTCATTTAAAATAGCTTTTCCAAAGGCAATATAATCATAAAATTTTCTTTGCTTTCCATATATTTCTTGGCATTTTAAGCTTCTAAACCATGATTGAATTTTTACTATAGCTTTCTGGTGTCTATAAAATTCATCAGAAAAAATTTTTGATTCCCCGATATTGCTTCTGACAGCTTCAGAATTATTTTTCGGGCTTATTTTATTTTCAAGCTTCGAAACAATTCTCTGTACTTTGAAGTTATTAATGGTGTGGTGGCGGCAAAATATGTCCTTGACGGCGACGCACCACTTTGCTTTATAATCTAAACCAAAACTCAGGTCCTTTAATCCTAGAACTTAGCTTTCCTTGAGCAGTCGTATTGGGTGAGTAAGTCTTGGGAGTCAGCTGGTGGTGAATTTGGTCCAGATATTCGTTATTTGGATGGCTGTTAGGTCACTCCGATTTTGGAAGGCTGTGGTTCCTTTTCCTGGGCGTCACCTTCCCCTAAACGCGGTTAACAGGAGGCATCGAGTTAACCGGTACCTTCATAGTACTTGAACTGCGTGGAGCAAGAGGAATATTTCTTACCGGGCGAGACTCAAGGATATCGGTGCAAGCCTTAGAACAAAACTATTTGTTCGCTCAGGGTTTTTTTTTCGAAATTTCAAAATCCAATTCACAAAAATTATAAACAAATATTAATTTAATTTATAAAATTTATGTTTTAAAATGCAAGCTATTTAGAAATATAACAGAATTAGCAAGAGATTTCATTATAAAGATTATCACTATATATCAAATATTTTTTCATAAAAATTTTTTTGTTCTCTAACGGAAGGTTTTTACCCAAATAATATGAATTTTTCCAATGGTTTTGTAGTTTACTCCGGCAAGAAGGCTCCATTGGTCTCAAGTGTATGGAGGATTCAACCTGGAAGACTTTAAACCCTTTACCTAATCTCTGTACTTTGATTTTTTTTAGGGATTTTTATTTTTGTTGCCGGCTTTGAAATCTTATATTTGCTAGTTCTCGCAGAGACTTCAGTTGATCTTTCAATTGTAGACATAGAATCAGGCTGTGAGTACTGGGAATGTTGATGGATTGACGAGTTATTGCTATACTCTGATTGCGCTGCTGACCTATTAACAGCAAAATGAGGAGGAATCACATACCTTGACATTCCGGGATCTAAATGCCTATATCTCGGCCCATAAGATGACGATTTTCTCGACTGCAAAGCCCTACTACTTATTTTGCTTCTATCTATGATACTGGCAACGTCATATAAATAAGGCGACTTTTTCCTTTTTGCCCTCGATGTGACTACAGACGCAGACCCTCTATTTATTAATTTGATTGGTGACAGCCTTGACTTCCCTTCCAAAAAATTTATCTTTTCTCTAAAAGCTTGCTCCAAAAACAAATCATTCACAAATTCTTCGCAAAATTTAAACCCTTCTCTATATCACAGCAATGCCGTTGACATTTCATTGTTTTCTTCTTTTAAAAGCCCATAATTATAATAAGTCACTCCAAGAGTATGTCTGGCAGCTGAAATATCGACGTGAGCTAGCGTAATTGACTCTTTTGCATGAAAATAAGCAAGCTCAGCGTGAATCATTGCAGATTTTGAGTCTTTTAAGTCTTCTCTGTAAATAGCGCATGCATTTAAATGCAAAGCTGCTAATTTATAATTGGTAGAAGTTTGCATGGTCGCAGCTTCTATGGCTGATAAAATTTCTTTGATAGCTTCGTTGGTTTTCCGTAGAACTCTAAAACAAAAGGATAATGCATTTTTTATGTCACAAATTTTGTCTTGCAAACCACTTGGAGGAAATAAAAGAGATAAGAATTTTCATAGGCCAATTGCATTTCGATAATCACCTTTTTTCATGATTTCTTGGCCAGTTATGTAGAATTTTAGAGATATTTCTTTTAAGATTTCAGGGTTCTTTTTATATTTGGTGACTAAGGATTGTAGACTATCTAGAGCTATATTGATGTTTCCAAGCTTAATCTGAGAATCAATTTCATTTAAAATCTTTTCCATATATAGAATGTAAAGAAAAGTTAGTTTAATAATTCAAGAAAAGCAATAGAGATTAAATTTTTAATAATTCGCCCATATTTTGAAAAGCTATTTATTTGCATGATTCATTTATAAATCATGAGAAGTAATAGAATGCGTATTTAAATAATTAATCCCATCCATGGATATCTTGATCTGGCTTAGCAACCTCAACTTCTGAGTTTGATTTACGTTTTTTGGCTGAATCTGGCCTTTGTTTTTGGTTATTCGAGGAGTTCTGCAAAGCTTGGATCTCTTGAGATGGCTGATAAGGCACATATGCTTGAAACCCATCCCACTTTATTTCACTTTTTTCGTTATTTTCCGGAGGTTTTTGCATTAACTCTGAAAGTTTCACATATTTTTCTTCTTCGATGGCTTCTTGGGAAGCTATCTCAGGCTGATATAAAGAAATTGCTCTTCCCACAGTTGCTTTTTGTCCAGAAGGAGGATTTATTATTGGCACTTTAGTCATTCGTGGATGCATAACATGGAGGCTTTGAGGGATATAAGAATCAGTTTGGACATCTATTGCTTCATTTTGTGCTGAAAAATCGGATTTTCCTGACCTTTCTTGTATATTTTTCGGTGGGCTGGATTTTTGATCAGAATTTTTTACAATGGATTTTGGCTTAATTTCCTGGACCATTATTTTTGAGGCTTGTATTTGTGGCTCCTGCCTGATTTCCAGCTTGGCTTGGGGCTGTTTTACAGAACTTTTGGAAAGAAGATTTTCTCTTATTTTTTTTAAAATTTTTATACGGTGCCCAAGAGGAACTCCTAATTGCTCTAAATGAGCTTCATTGAGCTCGCATAGGATCTCAAGGTCATCAATTCCATTGTCTTGAAAAGCACTAGCATATTTTTCCATTCCTATAGATGCCAAAAATTGTTCAACCTCATTCACTTTGGAATTTTCCACAATATTTTGACTTTTTACATCATTTTTGATTTTTTTATTTTCCTCTGCAGCTGACTTTGTGATTTTCAAAGCTTTATTGGTGTTTTTAACCGATTTTTCTTCTTCTATTGGCTTTGTTTTTTCAATCAATTGGGTATTAAATGGCTTTGATTTAAAATCGGATTCTTTATATTTTGGCTTTTCGTATTTTTCCATTAGAGATTTTAGTTCGTTTCATCTCTGCTCTCTTTGCTTGGCTTCTTCAAGAATTTTCTCGGTGACATTTTTCTTTCCTTTCATTGAAAATAATGCCAATTTAAACTATCTTTGCTTTGAAAATAAAAATTTAACATAAATTTATCAGGCAATTTTATACATGAATTAATATATAAATAAATACAATTAAAAAATTATTTAAATCTCTTATTAAATCTTTCAAATTGTTACTTTTCACATTCTTTATAACTTTCTCCTAAATTATGAGCTCGTTTCCTAAGCCAGCCAGAAAATCACACAAAAAAGAGCCCGCAAACTCTTTTAAGAGCTATAAGTCATATGCCACCTCTCTGCAAGAATTAGAAATAAAGCACAGAGAAAAGAAAAGAAAATCTGAAAAGAAAGTGAAATGCCAGCTCATGATCGTTGACGAAAATGGAGATAAGAGGCCAGCAACTGTGTCTGAGTTGGAGTCATTTGAGGAAGAATATCCTGATATATCTAGATATTGAAGAGATCCGGAAGCCTCATCAGAATTAGACACTTATGACCAAAGCGCGCTGGATGGCCTTAAACCCTGGGAAAAACCAGGAAAAAGGCTTTTAAATGCTCTTTGGAGGCATAAACATGCATGGATATTTTATGAGCCAGTTGATTGTGTGAAGTTGAAAATTCCTGATTATTATGATGTGATTGAGCATCCTATGGATTTCGGGACTATCAAGAAAAAACTCACTTTCCCTATGTTAGAAAAAAATTTTGTTCTACGAAGGTTTGATTTTTTTAAAACATTTATATATAAACTATATAGTCATTTTTTTCTGGATCCCAATCCCAAAATAAAAGCGAAAATTTGTAAAATTTATGCTTTAAAATGCAAGCTGTTTTAAAAATAACTGATTTAGCTCGAGATATCATTATACTAGCTGCCAATTAAATACGATATATTTTTTTATAATAAAAAATATTTTTGTTTTTACAGATAGGGTTTTTGAGGATTTTCCAATGGTTTTATCCACAGAGGAAGTAAATAACAATGTATATGAATCCGGAGAAGACTTAATAGCTGATTTTGACCTGGTTTTTGAGAACTGCCGCACTTATAACCAGCCCGATTCAGATGCTTATCTTATGTGTGTTCAAGTCGAAAACGTTTATAAGAACCAATTGAAGGTTTTGGGACTAGAAAAATTTCATCGTAAATAAAGTTAAAAATTAATTATAGATCACCTGCTTTTCTAGCTCTACGAATTATTCGAGGTATATCATTAGTCTCAGTAAATGCCAAAGAGCTAGTGGTTTTGTATTGAGTAGGAAATGGCAGTAAGGTCACTGTATTATCTTTAGGCTTAAATTCTCCAGTCGGAATATAAGTATGTCTAATATAATTAAGTCTGCTTGTCGTTATAACTTTTTCATCAGCTGAAGCTGATAATAAAATATTTTTTGTTTCACTTGGCTTATAAGATTTTGCTGGACTTAATTCATATCTCAAGAAATTTTCTGAATAGGTGCTAGCTGCATTAAACTTATGATATCCTGTATGCAGTCTTGCTTGGGCACCTCTCGTTTTTTCGACAGGAACCTGTCCAGGATCAAAAAAATCTTGGCTATATTGAGACCTGCTTAAAAATTTTAACTTACTCCCCCCCCCCCTCCGTGAGCGAACAAAAATTTTTTGTTTCGCTCACGGAGGGGGGTTAATTTTATTTTTTTTAAAAAAAATTATATATAAATTTTTAATTGTAAAATAATATTTTTTTATAAGTTGAAAATTATTTTAAAAATATTATGGGGGGAGAGTAAGGGAATTTCCCAAAAAAAAAGAATACCATTTGATTAAAAGTAAAACACAGCTTAATTTTTTCAATAATTTAATAATCAATAAACCTATTAGTAATAAATATATGCATTCAGTTAAAATATTTTATATATTTTCTTATTTAATATAATAAGCAAATTCTCTATAAATCATAATAAAAATGTACAAAGGGAAAAGAAAGTACATTGAAATTTGGCAGAAAGTTGAAATTGCTGAATTTTACATTCAACACCAAAATGAGATGAGCATGAGAGATGTTGCTGCAAAGTTTCATGTCAACTCCTTTAGCTCGATTTCCGAATGGGTGAATAAGCTTGATGAGTTGAAGAAATCAGTAAAATCTGATAAAAAATTAAAATTAGAAAGCTTCACTCAATTTCCAGAGCTAGAGAAAGAACTAGTTCATTGGTTTACTGCAATCCGTGAGCAAGGTATTCAGGTTCTCAGATCAACGATTGAGGAGAAAGCAAAAAGTTTGGCGGCAGAAATGGGATTGGCGCGATTCGGCTGTGGAGATAAATGGTGGCAAGGATTTAGGACCAGAAATAATTTATCTTTCAGAAAAATCAATGCCTCAAGCATTAAGCCAATCGAAAAAGAGGCAGAACTTGTCAGGCAATACCTAGATGATTTAGCGTCATTGCTTCCTCAATTCGTTCCATCTAACATTTACAATTTCGATGAAACGAGATTTGATTGAGATGTAAAAAGCAAGTTCACTTATGATTTCAAGGGAACTCAACGAATTCTAGGCGTTCAATCAGCTAAAATGAACCATTTTATCACTGTTATGCTTATGATTAGAGCTGATGGAGAAAAAATGCCTGCTGCTTTGCTCATTTTTCAAGAGAAAAATGGCCAGATCCCGAACCTTGTAAGAGAAAGACTGAATATTCCAGAAAATGTCATCATAAAATCAAATAAATCTGGCTACATTTCTGACCAGATTCTTAATGACTACCTCAGAACAATATTGAGACGAGAAAACCAACTGCTGATTTATGATCAGGCTGGAAGTCATAAAACTATCATGATTTCTAATGCAATTTCAGATTTAGATGCAACCAAAATTGTGATCCCTGGAGGGTGCACAAAGTATTTGCAACCACTTGACGCACTGGTAATTGCAAATTTCAAATCAAAAACAACAGATTTCAGAATCAAATTCCAAACAGAGCAGATTGAAAGAAGATCGAAAAGAACTGGAAACCTCAAAGCTCTTGATCGCCAGCAACTGATAAACATTGCTTCAAAGGCGTGAGATGCTGTAAGCCCTCAACTTGTCAGAAAATCATTTGAGTTGACGGGTTCTTATGGCGTTAATCATCCAAAGATTTTCAGCCATCAAGTTAATATGAAGAAGTTAATTATCTAATCGATTTCTTCTATTCATTTTTTTGTCTTAAATTTAAAATTGTTAAATTCAACCTTTTTCACTTATGGTATTCTTTTTTTTAAACCTTTGAATAATATATCAAACAAACTTAATAATTATTTTTCAATATTATCCTCTTTATTTCTATTAAATATAGATATATAATAAACTATATATAAAATTATATGTAAAAAAATTTTTTGTTCGCTCACGGAGGGTGGGTTTTTGACCAAAAAATAGGGATTTTTCTAATGGTTTTGTTCGCTCACGGAGGGGGGGGGGAGTTAGGGACTTCTGGCGTTATCTTTTGATGCGGCTTGTAGTCAATTTTGTAAGGGGTAAATTCTCTTCTTGCCGTTGTTTCTGATTCAAGCTTGAAAAGGCTTGGCTTTATAGGCGAAGCTGAATGTGTTGGCCTTGCTGCTATTGGGTGCTTCCTATATTCTTGCCGATAATATGACCTTAATGATGACTTCGGGTATGCTTTTGTTTTGATAACTCTTGGACAAATATGCTGTCCACATGTACATTTACTGCATAAGCAGTAGCCAGCCTCATGATCATTCTCTGTTATCAAATCTAAGGCTAAATTGTTTAAATAGCAGTTATCCAGTTTAGTATTATTAGCATTAATTTGCATTCATATTTATCATCATAAACTATAGAGGCTGCCTTTAAGTAGCGCTCTAAGCGCCCGAGACTTCCCGACGAAGTCTGGGCGGTGGTTTGACCAGCTGATGTTGGTCAAACCAACATCCAAAATGACAAATTCTTCTCATACAGAAGGTTTGTCAAATTGGATGCTGGTTTGACCAACATCAGCTGGTCAAACCACCGCCCAGACTTCGTCGGAAAGTCTCGGGCGCTTAGAGCGCTACTCAAAGGCAGCCTCTATATCCCTATTAGATAATCTTATTCGTTTGCCTTGGATTCCTTTTTTCTCTTATTTTCCTGCATTTTCAAGTATTGCTCGACAGCTGCTTTTACAGTAAAACAAGGAATCAACTGATCTTTTCGCAAAATTTGACCTGTCAACGGGCAAGTGTTATGATTATCAAGCCACATTTCTATATGCTGTCTTTGATAGCAATGCCCGTATGGAGTCATAGCTGGATCAGTCATTAATTCATTTGAAATCGGGCACAATAAAGCTTCCATCCCTTCTTCATACTCGATATTTTCAAATTCTTTTATTAGAGCTTCGTTATTATTTGCAGCCCTTATTGGTGCAGCAAAATCAATGTTGCTCTGTGCAGGATCTTCTTTGGGAACATTTTCAGTGTCTTTTTCATCCTCTTCAGAAGATTTATTTTGTAGAGTCCTTTTTGCTTCAATGCACAAGCTATCCAAAATTTGCTGTCCGACTTTAACAGACTGATTTCATTCATTCATTTTCAACTGCTTTTTGAAGCATTTGAGTGTTTTTCTCAATCGCATCTTTTCCTTCTTGTATCATATTTTGCCCAGCTATTAAAGATTGATTTCACTCCTTTATCACTATATTATTGAGTTGATTAGCTGCTTCTTTTCCTTCTTGTATGGCATTCTCCAAGAATTTGCCTAAATTATTCCACATTTCAATTATTTTACTGCCCATATAATGAAGTTAGACTCTATTGCTCAAATTTACCCAGATTAAATAATATGCAGAAGTTTGCAGAATTTTGCTTTAAGACAGAATAATTTATTTATATTATAATTTTTCTATTATATTAGATTAAATCATTTATGCTTCGAATAAAAATCTCGGCATTTCATGAAATAATTTACTGAAATGCTATACAGGAGAGTACTTTTAGGACTAGGAGCAGCAGGCGTAGGAACTACTTCCTATTTTTTACTCCCCCCCCCCCCCCGTGAGCGAACAAAAAAATTTTGTTCGCTCACGGAGGGGGGTTAATTTTTTTTTTAAAAAAAAATTTATATATAAATTTTATAAAAAAAATATTTTTTTCGAAATTTAAAAAAATCCTAATTTGCAAAAATTGGGAAGCAAATATTAATTTAATTTGCAAAATTTATATTTTAAAACGCAATTTGTTTTAAAATTAAACAGAATTAGCTCTAGATTTCATTATACTAATTATCACTTATATATCAAAATTTTTTTTCCATTAAAAATTTTTTTCTATTAAAAAAATTTTTGTTCACTCACGGAGGGTGGGTTTTTGGTCAAAAAATGGCGATTTTTCTAATGGTTTTGTTCGCTCACGGAGGGGGGGGGGAGTTAGATAAAAGCCCATTGACAGGAAAGCGACGCTTAATTTTGTGGGGAGAAAATGTTGATATTTATATTGGACAAATCACAAGCGAAAACCTTCATACTCAATATAAGGAGCGAATTTTATATGAAAGCTCAATAGAGCATCAATTAGTTAAATACTTATCTCACTCTATTGTGCAAGAAATCCCAATAAAGCGCGACTGAAATGTAACGGTTATAGACGATCCATCTGTAAACGCATTTGTCACGCCCGATGGCTCAATTTTTGTATTTAAAGGTTTACTAGATATAGTCGATTCCATAGACGAATTAGGCTTTATTTTAGCTCATGAGTGTTCTCATGTTTATCTAAGACACTCGGCAAATCAGCTATCAACCCGAGGAATTTTATCAGTAATTGTAATGCTTTTCCAACTTTGACTTTTTGGCGATATCTACAATACCTCAATGGCAGAAAATTTACTTATAATTTTACCTATGAGCAGGAAATGTGAGCTTGAAGCTGATAAATATGCGCTTATTTTGGAATCAAAGCTAGGACTACGACTAGAAGGAGCTTCTTCTATGATGTCGAAGCTGAAAAAATATGAATTAAGAACAGAACTCCTATCAACACATCCTTTATCAGATCATAGAGTTAAAGAAATAATAGCAACTACAATGAAATTGAAAGACGAAACAACTCCACATGATTATGAAGTGCTGAGACTGAAAATTGCAGTTGCTACTAAATTATTTGAAAAATATGAAAAAATAAGGAATAAAAGATAATCAATTTTATTTATATCTTCAAAGCTATTTTTATGTTAAATATTTAGCAATGATACGAAAATAGAATATTTAGATAATTTTTTGTATAAGATTCAGTTAGTAGGTATCTGATATTAATATGGCAGCTCGCAACTTTGGCCAAGTATTAGAAAATCTCAGTTTTTATCAAAACAAAGAGCAAAAATCTTGGCTTGGCAAGATAAAAGAATACTGAAAGCCTGAAACTCAGCCAAGCAAAGAAGAGAAGAGTTTTTTAGGAAGCATTGCAAGCAGCATTAAGAAAAAGGGAACAGACAGCATGAGTATTATCAACAACGCCACACAAAGAACTGCTCGATTAAAATATTTTTTTATTTTTATCGCCCTTTCCATTGGACTTTTCGTTGGATCTTTTACATTTCTTCCAATGGTTTTACTTTTCCCTCAGAAATTTGCATTGCTTTTTAGCTTGGCTTCTCTGACTATGCAGATCGCTTTGAGCTATTTAAAGCCTACAGTGTGGGATTACATTAAAGCTTTATTCTCAAGCAAGGAAAACCTCGTAGTGTCATTTGTCTATTTCTTTTCTATTTTTTGGACGATTTATGCTGCTGCAATACTTGGAAGCTATATAATGGTGTGTATTTCAGCGATTATACAAATGTTTGCAATTGGCTGGTACATTTTTAGTATGTTTCCTGGGGGTTATTCTGGATTTTTGAATCTTTTGAAATATGGATGCAAACTTTGTCCTTGCTTTTCTGGAGATTCATTATTGCCGCTATAACAAATTTAATAGAAAACTTAAAATAACTAGTAATCTTATGTAAATTTCCTTTATTGCTGAGCTGGCTTATCATTTGGTTTAGTGTCTTCGTCTTTTAAGAAGCAGTAATGTGCAGTTTGGTAGCTTCCTCCTATTTTTTCGATCAGTTTTCCTTTAAATACTTCATTTTTCACTTTCCAGATCCTTAAATCTTTTATTTCTTCTACATACTTGCTTGAAAATATTTTTCCAACAAAATAAACATCTCTTTCATCATTGATGTATCCAGCAAAATTGTCCCCAGCAAAAATACTAGTGATTTTTGCATCTGGAGGTGTATTTAGCTTCATAGGCTCCCACCACAATTTTCTCCCAGCAACGTAGACTTCTTGATCTTCTGTCTTAAACACAATAATGTTTTCCCCAGTTTCTACATCAATAACTTTTTTCCCTTCTAAAGTCGACTCAACCTCTGTAGGATGCCTCTGGCACTCGTACATGTCAAGTCCAAGGCTTGAACCAATAGCTAATTGCCCTTCATCATTCCTGCCCCAAGTAAAAACTCTTCCATCATCTAGTAATACAGCTGTATAATAATGGCATGCTGCAATTTTCTTAATTTTTACTTTTTCTTCATTCTTAATTTCGTCGAAAAATCGGTTGATAACTGGACTTAAATGGTTCCTGTTAGTTCCTAAGCCTAGAACACCATGCTCTCCTTTACCCCATATAGTCAAAATTCCATTGCTTCCTAGTGCTAAGCTATGATATGAGCCTGCAGCAATTTGTGTAATGTCATCATGTTCTTTTAAAGCTTCTATAGGAGTAGGGACAAATTTATCATTAAGATCCCCATGACCCAAAGCGCCTCCACCTTGTGAAAACATTTTTCGCCATATACCGCCTGCTAGTTGTCCACCATAGCCCATTGTCCATATATCTCCTTCTGTAGTTAATAGAACTGTATGATGCTGCCCTACTGCGACATCTTTGACTTTGATTTCAATGTTTTTTAGGGATTCTATTAATGTAGGCTTGTCTTGTGCATCTTCAGAGTCATGACCTAAGGCTCCATAGTTTCCTTTTCCAAAGGTGTAAACCAGCCCATCGTTAGTGATGATGGCTCCATGATTGATTCCGAATGCGACTTTTGAGATTTCGCCAGCTGAAAAACCTTGAAATTCGCTTGGGATATCTTTAGAGGTCTTAGGTAAGTTTGTGCTTCTCGAATAATGCGGATCTGATCCCCAGGTATAAAGCTTCCCAGAATACGCAAAAAATCTTTTAGCAAGCTTATGGAGCATAAAAAATATAAATAAAATCCTAATAGCGCTTAATTTGATAAGTTATACTGCGCAGTTATTTCTAATCGTTGATTAAACTCCAGAACTCTTGGGATCCCTGCAGAAATCGTGCTTTCTAAAGCCTCAATTCCTTCAACATCCCCTAAATGATTTCTCAATGCTTTGATTGAATGACCGTGGCTAACCACAAGGACATTTTTTCCTTTCAGTAAAGCTGGAGCAATCTTATCCTGCCAATAAGGAATAATCCTGGCTTTGCAGTCATTCATGCTCTCCCCACCAGGCAAGGCTTCTAACGGGACAAACTGATACTTTGTCTCATGAGAAGGATGCTTGTCGTCCATTAAGTCCAATAGAGGAGGTCTTACATCATCGTTTAACGCGATTTCGCTGCCTGATTCTTTATTAAGTCCTTCCAGTTTTCCATAATGACGAGTATTCAAGCGCCAGTGTTTATGGACTTTTAAACTATTTATATCAAGCTCGTCAATAATAATATTCATCGTGTGAACTCCTCGCTTAAGCATCGAGGTAAAGCCTGTATCGAGTCTTATCCCACTTGCACGTATTAAATTAGCAGCTTCTCGAGCAGCGTTTACTCCGTTTTCTGACAAGGCGACGTCAGCCCAGCCTGCGTATTTTTGTTCTTCATAGTAAACGGTATTCCCAGAGCGGACTAAAACAAGATAAGAAACCTTTGACATTTATGGAAAACTGCTTTTATATGAAATATTTATCTCTACTAAGAAATTCTTATTAAATTTTACCTTTAAAACCTAAATCAATGCAAGCTTTCTTTTGACTTCTCTTATGTAGCTGCCTAGTTCTTTGAATTTTTGTTCAGCACTGGGGATTCCTCTTACTAAATCGTTGGCTTCTCCATAATACATAGCAAGTTCTTTCATATCGTTTTTCAGCTCATTTGACTCATATGATTGAGCGAAATTTAAAAGGATTTGGTGAACTTGTAAAGCAGTTACTATAAGGTTAGGGATTTCTTCTTTGATTGAGAAATGGAGTCTTTTGAATCTACCTTGGATTTCACTTTGTCGGGAGGTGGGACGGATTGGGAATAAAGAAGTTGATGACAATATTGCAAGGGCATGGTGGAACTGTCTGTTGATGACAGCATTATAGAAGGTCAAAAACTGCTCTAAAATTTGAATTGCTCTATCATGATCTACGAAGTTTTCAAAGATCCTTTCTTGGCGATATTTTTCATACAAATCTTGATAGTTCTTTAAAACATAATTTTCCATTTCACATTGTCCTTTTTCTTCTTTCAGCTGCCAGCCTCTTTCAAAGTCTTCTTTCCAGTTTTCGCTTACTCCCTCCCTTTAAATTGCAACAAAACATCGGTAAAATTTGCATTTTTTGGTACTTTAACCCCTTTAAATTGTAACAAAATTTGTTTTTCAAAAGAAAATTTTATTGATGAAAGTACGAATTTTTATAAATTAGCTTTGACCTAATTTAAATAAACAAAATGCAGTTAGAATACTATTAAACAGTTTTCAAAGCTGGATCGATTAATTTTTTTATTTAATTTTTTATAAAAAATTATTATATTTTTCAGAACTAATTTTTATTGACCTAATTTTATGGATAAAAAAAATTAGCCTCCCTTTAAATTGGAGCAGGGTTTTTATCTTCAATTTAAAGGGAGGAATTAGTTTTTTCATTTCATTTTTTATTTCAAAAATCCATGTCTCTAGTACCTTTTCATAGTTTTCCACCAAATCATACAAAACTACAGCTTCTGGTGCTTTTTGTCTTGCTGCATAATCAGCAATTGCCTCCACACAAAGCCTATAATTTTGTTCAGAAATAACATCTTTGAATTTATTAGAAAAAATGTACATTTCATCATTAAGGACAATTTGGTAGTTTTCGAAAGAAATCACCAAGTTACTAGCTTCAGAGACAATTCCTTGTGTTCTTATAAAATCATATCGTGATGTTGACGGAATTTTGTTTCCAAGGTGTACTCCCTATGAGCAGGTCGGACCCATTCTCTCATGAAGCTGAAAATAGAGCCTCAGTCTCTTTTGAATTAAGCTTTCACCTTTGAGGAAGCCTTGCCGAAGACGGAAGCTTTGTTTCTCCCTGAAGATTTTCCTGTCCCTGCCAGATGGGCTAGACAGATTTTAAACTCTCACATAGTCTTCATCTATCAGGACTATAGTGAGTTTCGCCAGAATCTTCAAGAGGGTGCAATTTTGGTCGGGCCTTACACCATTTGTACTCAAGGTGCATATGCACCCAGCATAGGCACCTTTTTTGGAGTCAAGGTTGTTTGGCTAGTGTGTCCCGGTAATGCCATATAAAACTTTAACTTTAACTTGTGTGCTTGTCATTAATGAAATGTACATTAAGGCTTCGTTTGGCAAAACTGACTCAAAAATTTTGATATAGTCTGATATGATTTTATTCAAATTTACATGGATGACATTTTCATAGACTTCAAAAGCATTATCTAAGCTGGAAAAAATAGGTAGCATGCTGTTTTCATTTAGAATTACGGCTAAATGGATTGCTTCTGTGTTATAGTCATCAATGGAGTACAAGTATTGAATTGCTTCACCATAACACATTGTCGATATTAACGCTATTGTATAAACAATAGTTTGGTTTTCAAATTGCTGAGGGCCGCATTCAATAAGATATCTTTGAAGTTCCGATAAAACTAGCACATTATATCCTATTTAGTTCAAATTTATACCTAAAATAATTTTTATTAATAGAAATTTAAAATTTACCTTTTACAGTATAATTTTCACACTCATACTCCAAATTTTGCGCTTGCGCTTCTTCTATTGGTTGCGCTATTTTTAATTTAAACCATAAATAATCCTCAAGTGTATTCTGCTGTAATTCATCAACATCAGTGTTCATTTTTGCTAATAAAATCAGCACAGCACGCTGGTATACATCCAATGTTGAAGGATCTCTCATAGAATTCACCAGCTCTGATATAGACCTCGAATCCAAAATTTCCCTTAGCCTGAAATAATCTGTTAAATGCTGAGCCAGCCAATTGATATCATGATGGTTTTCACAATATTTTATGGCTTCTTCTTTTAGTCCAGATCTCAGCAAGAAATAAAGAATCATCCAGGCTGGCTCATTCTTATTATCAAGGAATATATTTGTGCCTGCAGGTAATGACTCGAGGATGGCTTGGGAATATGCAGTAATTTTGGCTAGCATTGAGGGGTCTGAAATGTTGTGGGTGGCTTCTAAGACTTGCTCAGCGAACATTTGTTCAAAAAACTCAGTTGTGTTGGACATTATACTGATTGCGAGCTCAAAAGGATCGCCTGAGCTTATGTCTTTTAGCTGTGCAGAAATTAATCTTCAGATTGTTTCGAAGCTTTCTCGATCGATATCTCCTCGCTTTTGTTCCATCAAAATTAAATCTTGAAGTGGCTGGTATCTCGTATTAGTCAATTTTGCATGAAAAATTTTAGAAATAATTGCATTATAAGCTGCCACAATTTGTGGAGTCTTGTCTCCTGTATACAAAGTCTGCTTTTTCTTCTTACTCGCCTCCTTTAAAGTGGATAAAAAAATTTGTTTCAATTTAATTTGTTTTTCAAAGCTATTAGATAAAATTTTCGATTTTAGTGGCATTAAATTGGATTTGAAAAACTATTTCTATAGAAATTATTATTCGCCTATAATTTTTTTAAAGGGGGGGATTAGGAGATGGGATAGTAAAATATGCCAACTTATCGAGAATATAAACATTCCTGCTGATCACCTTAGCCTATATCCATATATTGAATAAGAAAATAGCTAAACAGTAGAAATTCTTTCATTCTTTGTAAATAGGCATAATCCTTTCCTCGTGCTTCCACAATTCTTTCCTTAATTTTGTTTCAATCCGTTAGCTTTTGGTCAGTTTCTCTATTTTTGAAGTCAAGGAGAGGATCGTGGTTAAGTCTATCTACAACACTCTGAACGATCAATTTTTTGTATTTTTCCACGAGCTCTTCAGGATTCTGTGTTGTGGGCTCTTCCTCTTTGTACATTTCATAATGCTGAGCTTCTACAGCTAGCTTATTCAACAGAATGTCAATATTGCTGGGGTTATAGCTGGTTCCCGCTAGGAATTCTTTGGTTTTTTGCTCGGATTGGGGCAATAAATGAGATTTTTGTTTCATGTATTTGTTAAGGAGGGCATGGATGTGAGGAAGACGGCGATTAACTTTAAAAATACTTTGTGGGATGTGATCTAAAAGACTTTCACTCAACTCGCTGAGAATGTGTAGCTTTAAGTCCATTTTCGATTTACAATAAATTTCGAATAGGAAAATTGAAATAATTTTATTTCATAAAGGCACATGTTTTATATAGGATTTTATTAAAATTAATTTAAATGTCTTACTGGTTCTAAAATTCCAGAAATGATTAAAAAAATGTTTAATATCAATTATCCTTAAATTCATTTTTAGTTATTATTTGATACCGAATTCCCCTAATATTTTCCATTTTGTTATTTCGCCAAAAATAGTCCTTAATTTAGGCTTAAAACCTAAAATATAATATACTTTTCCTTCTTGTTTAAATAACTGACAGTAATAAAATAGTTTTCTATTATAAATGGATAAATCCAACGAAGCAATTATTCGAAATATTGTAGTACAGCTCACGACTGCTATCCAGAGGCAATTCACAGAGCAGCAAAAAATCCAATCACTCATGGCAAATCTTAATTCACTTATAGACCAAACTTTTGGAATAGAGCAAACTAAAGAACTTTTAAATTCGTTAACATCCAATGAAGACCCCGGATTTCAGCCTAGGTGCCTTGTATTGGCCATAAAAGTGACTCTGATTCGTAAGAAACTCCAAGTGAAGAAAGTCAAATACGCTTTCAATTTAATTAGATGCCTTTATAAAGATTTTAAAAGAGAATCCACAATTTATGCGAATTCGTTGTCTATAAGTCGGCCAATCAGTTTATTCAATAATTCTCCTGAAAATAAAACAAAATTTGTTGATGTTTCTGATGCTAACCCAGGCAAAAGTATGGAATGCTTATTAAAAGATTTAAGCCAGTCTGCCATACATATACCAAAATTAAAACAAAGAAATAAAGATATTGGAGAAGCTTGAAGAATCCAAAAGGAAAAAGCAACGAAAGGTAAACTTTTGATGTTTTGGCACCAAAAAATGTTGGCTAAAAAATTCAAAAACTTTGCCTCTTTGAACAACTGTAATAAAATTTTTAAAAAATGTATGGGAAAACATTTCAATAACTTTTTGCAGTCAGGAACTAGAAGAGCGAGATCTTTATCATCACTTTCAAGGGTGGTCAAGCGAGCAAATAAACGAAAATTCCAGTCTCCGTTCAATTTCTGAAAAAGAAATAATGACAAACTTTCTCCTAAAAGATCGTTTGAAAGCTTCAATTTTGCTTCCCCTCTTATAAGCCCAATATATTCCCTTGAAAGTTTGCCTAAAAATTGAATTTATCCACAAGATCCTAATAAAGAAGAGCAAAAAGAAGTTCCAAAACTTCAAGAAAGTCCTAAAACGAATAAAATTCCATTCCAAAAATATAAAACCTCTAAACCAAGTAAATCAAAGCCTGAAGAAAGTGAAAGCCTGTCTGGCAAAGATATCAGCAAGCAGAATATTAATGTATCATTTGAATATGACCCTGAAAAAGAAAAGCGAAACGAGCCTGTTGAATCCAAAAATCTTGAAGATTCTCCGAGGCGTCTACAACTATCTGATAAGCCAAGAATCCATGAGCTACCAAAATCAGAAGTTTCGAATCCTAATTTGCTATCAGTTGAAGCAACGCCCCGATTTAATATAAAAAATGAAGAATTTAAAAGCCAAAATCCCAAAAATCCAGAAGATATTATTGGAGCTACAGAAAACAGCATTTTATCAAAAATCAACCAGCTGGATCAAATAGATAGTTTAAGACAATCTATAGAAGGTGACTTTAATTTTACAGAAGAAAGCTCTGATATTAATCCTGAGCTGCGATCCCCAACTAGCGAGCCTATTAAAAACCCATTAAAATTTCCAAAAAATAAAAATCAGCCTACAAATCAAAGATATGGGGAAGATGAGATTAATATAGAAGAAAATTTATCTGATATAGAGCCAGATTCTTATAGCTCTTCAGATAAGGTAGAGTCAAATGAAATCAGGAGTGAAAATAAACCCAAAAAAGGGGCGAAACAGGGTATAAAAGCTGCTCAGAAAATGCGTGAGGAAAGCGATTCTGAAAGCAATTTATCAGATAGCCCAAAAGACCCAGAAAATAAAGATATAGATCAAATAGAGTATGCAAAAAGAGATGCTAACCCTGCAATTGACCAAGTAACTGATAAACCTGATATAAAAGAGGAAACTGATAAACCTGATATAAAGGAGGAAACTGATAAGTCTAATATAAAAGAGGAAACTGATAAACCTGATATAAAAGAGGAGATCGAAAATTTAGAAAGGCAAATTCCAAAAATGAGAAGACCAATAATAAGCCCATATAAAAAGGCAAAAGGATTATTTAGCGAAAATCCTGCAACTAAAGAAGAAAACATTATTGAAATTCCAAAAATAGATTTGGAAAAAATAATCTCACCCCCTCCCTTTAAATTGGAACAAAATATCGGTAAAATTTCCACTTTTTTGGTAAATTAACCCCCCCTTTAAATTGGAACAAAATTTAATTTTATAATAAAAAATTATATATAATTTTTATCTAAAAAGTTTTGATATAAGTTAAATGTTTCTTCTTAACTAAAATTAAAAATTGAGTTATATCTTGCTCTTTTTTAAAAGAAAAAAGTATAAAGAGCATCTTATTTAAATAAATTTATTATCCTTAATTGCTAAATTTTAAAAAAAAAATTTTCAAAAAAATTTTTGTTTTTTTTGATAAAAATGATATGTTTTTATTTGGATAGTTTTGATATAAATTCAATAGGAATTTCTTTATAAAATTTCAAAATTTACTTATTTCTTGCTTTATTTTAAAGAATAGAGTATAAATAACATCTTATTTAAACAAAATTAGCACTTTGATCGATAAATTTTCTAAAATTTTTTTTTAATTTTTTTTATCAATAAAAAAATAATAATTTTTGTGTAAATAATTTTGATACCAATTAATAGTGGCGTATTAACTAATAATGAAAATTTAGTTATATCTTGCTTTGTTTTGAAGGATAAAGAGTAAATAACGTTTTATTAAACAAATTTATTGATCTAATTCGATAAGTTTTTGAAATTTTTATATATAATTTTTTTTTTTATAAAAAATTTTTATATTGATATTTTTTTTAAAAAAAAAATTAACTCCCCTTTAAATTGGAACAAAATTTTTAGTTCCAATTTAAAGGGGGGGGGGGGAGTCAGATGAAATATATAAAGAGGACGAGTGCAGTTCCGATCCCCAAAGCAATGAAAATTGACATGATTCCTTATATCAATCGCCAGAAAATAAACCAAATTTAGAAGAAAACTCAGAAAAGATTTGCTCAGATATAGAGTATGAAGAAGAATGCAGCCCTAAGCCAAAAATCAATGAAAAGGGATATCTTTCGGCAAAGGAATTAACCGAAAATAAGCCAGAAAAAAGTAGCCCATATGCAAAATATGAAGAAGATAATTACAGCTCTAATCCTAAAATCAATGAAAAGAGAGGTGGTTCTCCGAAAAATAAGCTAAATTTTGACGAAATTCCTATAATTGGTAGAGATATTACTTCAAAGAGCCCTAAAAAATCTGCGAAAAAGATAAAAGTAAGATCAAAAAAGCCTCAAGAAGATAAGCAAATCAATCCAATGCAGCATGAACAAGAAGATTACCAACATATTCAAGAAAGCAAAGTAAATAACCCTAATCAAAGCGTAATACTGCATGAGCAAGAGGATTACGCAGATACTCAAGAAAGCAAAGTAACTAATCCTGATCAAAGTGTAAAAGAGGATAAAAATCGGCTAATGGGAATAGGAATTCAGCCTGAAAATAAGATGCCTAGCTTTGATCCAAGTGAAAGACCAATTCTTGAGCAAGATTTTTCGAAAAAAGCTAGCAAATCTCCAAAAAGGGGAGTAAGATCATCAGCTAATAAAAATCAAACTAAAGATAGAGAAAAATATAATGAAGAAATAGCAAATAAGCAAGCAAGTCCTATAGAAAAGCACACAAATTATTATGAAGAACCTAAAAAGCCATCTTATAAGTTATCATTTGAAGAGGGAGAGCATCAATCAGAAATTTCAGACCAAGAGCATGAAAAACATTTGCTAGATAATAGACTAAGGCCAGCAGAAGATCTGCCTTCAACACAATTGCCAAAAGAGGATGAATATTTGCCTTTAGTTCAAGCCAAAGCTGAATATCAAACTCCATTTGAAGCTCAAGAACTGCGACGTGAAGATTCCTTAAAAGAATCATCATTTGGAGCTTCTATAAATGAGCCAAGTACAAAGAAAGCGAGAAATCTTTCAAGAATTCCCAAAATTTCTTTTAAAATTCTAGAAGACTCAAACCAATCTGAAATTGAATCATCCTCACAAGATCCTGACTATAATGTGCCATTGCGTTCTCAGTCTGACAATCCTCGATCATCACGATCCTCGCCTAGCACTGCAGAAAATACAAAGCGAAGCCCCAGAGATCCTTTAACCCCAAAATCCAAAATCCCTGCAAGAAAGCAAGTGCGGTCTCAAACAGTAGCCCAACGAAGCTCAAATGTCTTAGATTCTCCACGAGAAAAATCAGCTGAAAAAATAGCCAGCCCTAAAGATAATAAAAGTTATGTTCAGATTTTTGAGAATAAAAAAGAGTACTACCAAGATAAACAAACTAAAGCTAGATTAAGTAAAGCCCACTACTCTAAAAGTAAGAGCTTACTCCCCCCCCTCCGTGAGTGAACAAAACCATTAGAAAAATCGCTATTTTTTGCCCAAAAACCCCACCCTCCGTGAGTGAACAAAAATTTTTTTAATAGAAAAATTTTTAATGGAAAAAAAAAATTGATATATAAATGATAATTAGTATAATGAAATATAGAGCTAATTCTGTTTAATTTTAAAACAAAATGCGTTTTTTAAAAGCATAAATTTTATAAATTAAATTAATATTTGCTTCCCAATTTTTGCAAATTAGGATTTTTTAAAATTTCGAAGAAAAAAATTTTCTATAAAATTTATATATAAATTTTTTTTTTAAAAAAAAAAATTAACTCCCTCCGTGAGTGAACAAAATTTTTTTGTTCACTCACGGAGGGGGGGAGTTAGGGAATTTTCACAAAGACTTATTAAATAATCCAGAAACGCCTATAAAAAATGATAGAATCTCAAGCATATTTATAGAAGAAAGAAAAAAAGATGATGCAAGAGATATAAATGTCAATGAGTTTGTGCTGCCTGAAGTCAGTGATTCTCCTAAAAAAACAGTTGGAAAAGGTAGGAGAAGTAAAAGTGATGTATATGTTTCATCAGATATAAAGTCTAAACAGTTTTTGGATCAGGCTAATACACCTGATAGATCTAACATCTCAAGGCCAACTAAACTTCGTAGAGATAATTTATGGGACTCAAATAAATCAGAAAATGGAACTTTCCCTAGCGTTATCAATCCTGGCAATGATAACTTATCAAGCTCAAATATACCAGAAAAAGATAGCTTCTCAAGCCCTATCAAATCTGAAAGATATCCTTTGTCAGAATCTAGCAAGCCTGGTGCAAGAGATCATTTAACCTTAGTTTCTGGAGACGAAGCAAATAAAGAAGAAAATAAAGTTCAGGAAGATCCTTTCGCTATTACTGAAGATAAAAGCAAAAGCAAGACCGAAGATAAAAAGAAAACATCGCAAGACATTTTTCAAAAAGGAAAGCAAATAGAAGATTCTTCTATTATTGATGAAGAACCTTTCGAAACAAAAAAGCAAATTGAAGAAGATCCTTTAATTTCTTTACCAGAGGAAGAGGCTTTTGTGTCTGCAGAGTCTTCAATTGGTAGCCCAGAACAAAAAAAGGCACAAAGAGATCCTTTAAGCTATGGAAAAAAGAGAAAGCCAAGAGACTCTCCCAGAACTTCTCAAAAAAACGAAACTAAATCTTCAAATGAGCCTTTAGCTTATAAAGAAGATAGTGCCGATAAGCCAATTTCTCATCACGAAAATAAAGCAAATTTATCTAATAAACAAAAAGTTCCGAGCAATCCTCGAGTTTCTTTTCAAATAGAAGAAAATAAGGTCCAAGTAAATCCATTAGCTCGTCCACAAAAAGAAAAGATTATAGTTCAGCCAGATTCACAAATTTCTGTTCTGAAAGAAGAAATCAGCATGCCTACAGCACTTTTAGCTTGTGAACCAAGCGAAGAAGGTAATACCGCAAAAGATCCTCTAACACTCCCTCAAAAAGTAAAAGCAAGAGAACCTAGAGATACCTTAGCTTATATTCCAGCTGAAATAGCAAAGGAATCAGAGAATCCTTCATCCTATGCGGCAAAAGACACCAAAAACGAAGGACCTTTGATCCAAGAACAAAAAGGAAAAAAAGAAGCTTCAGCAGATCCTTCAATATCTATGCCAAAAGCAGGAAATAAGTTTGTTAGTGATCCTTTTGCTATAGATCTAATAAAGGATGAAGAGACGCCAAGTCAAATGCAGGGGAAAGGAAATAAAAAAATAGAACCTTTTATAAATAAGGAAAGAGAAGAAGGAAAAACAAGAGCAGGTGCTATTATTTATAAGGAAAGAGAAGAAGGACAAAAATCACCAGATCCTTTTCTAGAACCCTTAGAAGAAAAGAAAAATGATAAAGATTCTATAAATTATAAACCAAGAGAAGAACAAAAAATAGCAGAAGCCAATTATTTTCCACAAAACGAAGAAAATACAACGCCTGGATATTCTTCATATATGCCGATGAATAAAAGCCCAATAGATGCTTCCTCTAACCAAGACCTTATAAAGAAAGGAGATAAGAGTTCACATGAAGAGTACTTAACCCATAAGTCAACAGAGGAGAATAATATATCTGAAGATTTTTCAAAGCCAAATAAAGATGAAAGGAACTTTAAAAGTACTAACGAACAAAAAGATGAAAAAATTCAAGATAAAAATAAGATAGAGAAAGGAAGCACTGTGCCTGAAGGCAAAAAAGGACCAAAAGGCCTTAAAAATATATCTGGAGATATTGGAAATCCAAGGGGAGAAAGTGATACTCCCGAGGACATTGATTCAAAAGATAAAAGCTATACTTTTGAAGATTCTGAAGAACCAATTGAGGATAGAAAAAACACTACGCATCCAAGAGAAGAAGTCCTAAAAACTAAAGGGCCAATGGCATCAAGAAAGGTAAATGAGGATATTGCAAAGCCTTTAGAACTCATTAAGGTGATGGAAAGTGATAGAAAGCCTAGTACAGATAATAAATTAACTGAAAGTGTAGCAAAACCAGTAGAAGAAATAAAGGCAACTGAAAATGCAATCAGAACTCCAAAAGAAGATCCAACAATGACAAAAAAAGAAATTGATAAAGCTAAAGCTATGGCAATGCCGGAAGAAGATAATAAAGTGGCAACTGGAGACGTCATAAAACCATCAAAAGAAGCTAGCATGGCTAAAGAAGTTGCAGAACAAAAAGAAGGAAGCGAGCTAATGGATGCTATAATCAGCTCGCCAAAAGATATCAATAAGACAAGTGCAAATTCAAGACAAGAAAATAAATCAACTCAAGCTGTAACAAGTTCAAGACAGGATAGTAGTAAAACGGCCTATGAAAATGAAGAGCCAAGCGAAGAACGCAAATCATCTAAAACTTTAGTGGATTCAAAAGAGGATATAAATAAGGTTGCCAAAGAAAGTGCAAAGCCAAAGATTAAAAGCAAATTAGCCAAAACTACATTAAGTCTACAAGAAGATATAGGCTTTACCTATGAGTTTCCCAATAGGGCTTAGGCATAAAAATCTTCTCCCTCCAGTTGGACGGGCTAAATAAATTTGATCAGGACAGCTCAGGCTGGCCGAACTCACTGAAGAGCTGATAATAGTGCCATAAGAGGCCCATATACCAATATCAGGCTCTCTTTAACCAATCTGAGTTAGCCTGGCCAACTGGGAAGAAAAGATTGCCATGCCTAAGTCCATGCCGGGCTACTCATAAGTAGACCTATAGTAAGACAGTTGTAGAAGCAGCAAGCCCAAAAGAAGAAAGTAAATCAAGTAAAAATCAAATTGTTCCTAGTGAAGACATTGAGTTAGGTAAGAAAACACAAAAGCCAAATAAAGAAAATAAATCAGCAGATTTAAAAGCTTATTCAAAAGATTTTGATAATAGCCCAACCATATCAATCCCGAGGCCAAAAGAAGAAAGCAAATCAACTGATGTAAAGGGTAATAAAAAAGAAAAATTAACAGATGAAAGCATACCAACTGACTCAGGAGATATCATTAACGAAGCAGATAGAGAAAATGTAAAGCCTAGATCCCCCATTCTTGATCGAACGATCATTGAAAATTTCCTAACTCCCCCCTCCCCATCCTTGATCGAACGACTCGCCATCGTTCGATCAAGGATGGGGGTTAAAAAAAATTTTTCGGGAAAAAAAATTTATATATAAAATAAAAAATATATATATATATATTTTTTTTATTTACTTTTAAATAAGAGGGTTAAGAGTATTTAATAATTATTTTTACTACAAAAAATTGAATTAATTTCATAAAATATTAATTTTTAATATTTTGATTTATTAGTTACCCCTTTAAACTGTATAAATTTTAATTTGTTACTTACTGAATTAAATTTTTTTTTTTTTAAATTTTAAAGAATCTCTATTTTTTAGATTATTGAGTTTTCAAGCCTAGATTGATGGCTAAATCACTTCGAATGGTTGATTCCGCAGCTTTCTTTCGTCTCAAAGCTCTGACAGCAACTTCATTAGGTGCATCTTCCCAAGCTTTTGATAACTAATATATTTTTATATATATATAAAAATTTGCATATGAAAATCGTTCGATCAAGGATGGGGGTTAATTTCCCCAATTTTTAGGAATTTTTACAGTCAATCGTTCGATCAAGGATTGGGGGGAGTAAGAATAGAAAAATTAGCCCCTATAATTGATTTGACGATTTTCATATGGTCCTACTCTCTTGTACCTCTTCAAATCTAGCTACCTATATTTGATAATAATAAATCTTGAAATATTTCAATGCAATTGTGTAATGCAATTCTAACGCGATTTCTACTGTATTTTTAGTATATTGAATAGTATATTTCTTGATGCGAGCGATACTGAAAAAGCTGTTAATACTTTAACTCCCCCCCCCCCCCCTCCGTGAGCGAACAAAAAAATTTTGTTCGCTCACGGAGGGGGGTTAATTTTTTTTTTTAAAAAAAAATTTATATATAAATTTTATAAAAAATATTTTTTTTTCGAAATTTAAAAAAATCCTAATTTGCAAAAAATGGGGAAGCAAATATTAATTTAATTTGCAAAATTTATGTTTTAAAACGCAATTTGTTTAAAATTAAACAGAATTAGCTCTAGATTTCATTATACTAATTATCACTTATATATCAAAATTTTTTTCCATTAAAATTTTTTCTATTAAAAAAATTTTTGTTCACTCACGGAGGGTGGGTTTTTGGTCAAAAAATGGCGATTTTTCTAATGGTTTTGTTCGCTCACGGAGGGGGGGGGGGGGAGTAAGTAATTTTTTAAGTGACCTCCTGGACTGAATGATGGCTTGTCGTTCGATCAAAGATGGGGAAGCAAGGAAGAAAGTAAAGCAACAGAAGGAAAAATAATTTCTAGTGATGATAAGAGAGCCAAATATATTGCAAATCCAATGGAAGAAAGAAAGTCAATTGATGCAACAATCCATCCAAGATATGATAAAGAGAGTAATCAAACTGAAAATATAATGAGTCCAAGTGAAAATGCTGAAATAGATAAAGATAAAACAGAGCCACTGGAAAAAAATAAATTAGCTGAAGCTATGATAAATCCAAATGAAAATACTCAAATAGGCAAGGATGCAGAAAAGCCAAAGGAAAAAAATAGATCACCCGCCAAAAGAATAAATCCTATGGAAAATGCTATGAGATCAAAAGATTCTCCAAAGTCAAAAGATGAGAGTAAATTGCATGAAGCAATAACAAGTCAAGCAGAAGATATTGAATCAGATAAAGACATAGGAAAGACACAAGATGAAAGTAAATCAGATGAATCTGAAATAGAATCAGGAGAGCATATTAGAGAAATCATAGACAATGCAGAGCAAAAAGAAATAAAAAAGCCAGCTGAATTTATAGGAGACTTAAATGGAAGCATTAGGACAGTCAAAGATAATCCATCTAGTGTTATAATGAAGCATAAAGACGATATGAG
Source organism: Blepharisma stoltei (assembly GCA_914767885.1). NCBI lineage: Eukaryota > Ciliophora > Heterotrichea > Heterotrichida > Blepharismidae > Blepharisma > Blepharisma stoltei. Next base: position 770,209 of record CAJZBQ010000004.1, on the reverse strand, counting down.
TGTAGTTGAAAATAGCGATAAGCCAAAAGAGGAAAACAAAGCGAAGGATGCTATAATATATCCTGATTCTAAACGCACCCATCTTCAAGAGGATTCTTATTCATCTAATTCTACTAAGCCCCAAAAAGAAATTAGAGTAACTAAAGGCACCGCAAAACCAATAGAAGAGCCTGATAAAAATAAAGATATGGCAAAGCCAATAGAAAAAGCCAAGACAAAAGATGGTATTATTGAGCCATCAGATGAAAAAAATGTAAGAAAGGGCACTGTAAAGCCTGCCAGAGAAATTAGTCCTATCACAAAAGATATCACTAATCCAGAAGAGGAAATGGAAATGGCAAAAGAAACCTCGAAGCCAGCAGAAGATTTTGATATAAATCCAGATATTGTTGAGCCATTAGAAGAGAATAAGACAGCAAAAGATAGTGCAGAAACATCAGAATTAGCTGGAGGAATTTCAAAACATATTGGAGAAAATAAAGCTGTAAAAGATATAGATAATCCAGAAGAATTTGGAAAAAATAAATACATTGCAAAACCGATAGGAGAAATAAAGTCAAAAAAAGACACAGCAAATCCAAAAGAAGAAAATCAGGCAACAAAAGAAACAGCAATACCATTAGAAGAACTCGGTACAAATAAATACATAGCAAAGCCAATAGAACAGATTGAGAAGGCAAAAGATAAAGCAAAGAATCCAGCTAAAGAAATTGGATCAAATAAATACAGTGCAAAACCAATAGAAGAAATTAAGTCGGCAGATAATATAGCCAAGCCAGTAGAGAGTAATTATATTCCAAAGCCAATAGAAGAAATTGATACAACAAAAGATAAAGCAAAGAATCCAGCTAAAGAAATTGGATCAAATAAATACAGCGCAAAACCAATAGAAGAAAATGAGCCGACAGATGATATAGCCAAGCCAGTAGAGAGTAATTATATTCCAAAGCCAATAGAAGAAATTGATACAGCAAAAGATAAAGCAAACATTTCTAAAGAATTTGAAATTAATAAATACACCGCAAAGCCAATAGAAGAAATTAAGACATCAACTAATATAGAGAAGGCAATTGAAGAAGAAACTGATAAATCAAAATTTATAGCAAAACCAACTAAATTACTTCGAATAAAAAAGGATATCTCGGGGCCAGTAGAAGAAATCAAGCAGGAAAATGATATAGAGCACCTAATAGAAGAAACTAAAATAACTGAAAACTTAAAAAAATCAACAGGAGAATGTGGAATAAATAAAGGCCTAGAAAGCCCAGTAGAAGAAACTGATAAGCCAAAAGGTATTACAAAGCCACAAGAAGAATTTAGGATAAATAAAGGTATGGAAAAACAAATGGAAGAAACTAGAGCAAGAAATGATTTTGTAAAGCTGCATGAAGAAGAGAAGAAGATTGAAGAGGGAGCAAAGTCAAATACAGCAACTGAAGGAATCAAGAAGCCAGCAGGCAAAAGTAAGGCAGCTGAAGACACAAGAAATCAAACGGATGGAATTAGAGAGGCTGAAAACACTATAAAACTAGCAGATGGCAATCAAACAGAAGAAGAAATTAAAGAAGAATCCTCAAAGCCAAAAGATGATGATAAGGAAGAAGGGGATTGCAATAAATCTGAGGATACCATAAACGCGATAGAAGAGAATAAGATAGTTGGGCAGGCTCAAGAAATTAACCCATCCCAGCACAGCTTAAAGCAATTCGATAAGAAAACTATAACAAAAGATTTAAGCACAGACTCTCATGATCAAAGAAAAAAATTCAATTTTAACACTGAAAAATCAGATCTCTCAGTTCAAGCTTCCAAGGCTATGCAAGAACCCTCAGAAGTAGCAGATGAGCTTCATAAAGCTTTACCAATTGAAAGCGAGTACCCTAAGCCCAAATCTGTAGCATTCGCCATTAATCCACTTGAAAACCAAATTAATATAGAGACAGAAAAGCGCATATCCAAGGCACCACTGAAGCACCCACCAAGAGCTCCAGTAAGATCCAGCAAGCCTCCTGAAACAGAAAAATTCGTTGTGCTTTATGAGTCAAAAGGAGCAGGATTAGAAGGAGACACCAAAAAAATCAGGAAGCCCATAGTCAGATCTAGTAAGCCTCCGCCACCACCTCCAAAAATGCCTGAAGACAAAGATACTGATTTGTCTAAAAAAGCTTCCAACCCTTTAGGTCGTTCAAAGTCCCAACCTCTTCGGTCAAGCAAAAATCAAGAGCCTGAAGAATTCCTTTCTGATTCTAGTTTGCAAAAAGCCATTGCAGGTGTTCTTGGTGATTTATTGAATTCGGCAGTAAAGCGAATTCATCACAAACATAAGCAAGTCGCCTGGAAAAAATTGCATAAATCCGAAATCAGTAATATGACAAAAACAGACTGTGTTAGACTTGTCATAATGCCTTTATGGATAAAACTTGTGCTGAGAGGAGGCTTTGAGCATTTCAAGATAAATGGGAGGCAAAGCATTTTTGCTAAAATTGCTGATAGCTTTGATTCAAAGCTTGTGAGTCCAATTTCAGATGATGATTCCCCAATACAGCCAGCTGGGAAAGGGAATAATTTTGAAGATATTCTTGAAGAAGTGAATCTTCCAGGCACTGCTCTGCCTCCAAAAGATAAAGGACAAAGTCTTCGAAAAAGCAAAGAAATTTCAACTGTATCTCAGCCTCCTTTTCAAATTGCTCCACAGCAAAAAGCTAGTCAGCTTTCTTCAAATTTAATACAAACTAGTAATGACACAGTCAAAATTGAGCCAGATAAAACAAATACAACCAATAAAGAAAAAGAAATAAGGAATGTTTTTATTTCAAGAGCAGCAAATTTATTATCAAAAATTTTGAAGAAAACAATAATAAAGCAGGAATTCAAGAATGCATTGGAAGCTATAAAGAATTATGAGGAAAACGTAAAAATTTCCAAAAAAATTAATCGTTTTGCACAAATTTTCATCAAAATTTCTCTTAAGCCCTATTTTGCTCTTATTCTCAAACCACCAAAATCAATTTTTACCAATAAAGCTAAAACTCGCCATCCAAGATCTAGATCATCTAGCCATATCAAATCAAACCCTCTCAGTAAAAATGTACCGATAAAGCTTTTAACTAGTAACTTAAAAGGCAAAATTAAGGACAGCCTTAGTTTTTCATTTCAAAAAATTTTAAACTTCTCCTCACAAAATACTCCATCACCAAATAGAAAACGCCAAGGCAGGCCACAAATTGTTGATCGCAGAAATACCTTGATTTTCGAATTCCTTATGCAGAAAACAGTACAAATTTTGCAGTTCAGACTAAAATCCTCAGCGTTTAAATATATTCAAGAATCAAGTGTTTTTTCGTCAAATTACCAAAAATATAAGCTTGGGCTTCGAAATGGATCAGAAATTTTATCTAGAACAGCACAGCCTCAATGGAAATATCAAAAATTGAAAGATGAACTTTCCTTTATTAAAACATCAAATAATTTACATCAGAAACTACTGGAGACCTTACCTACTTCAATAAGCACACCATCAATCCACTCAAGGAAGAGCTCTTGTTTCAGCCCAAGAGTGATTTTACCTCCTCCGAAGGACATTCATGATTATATCAATGATATCATTGAGCTTTCAAGAGAAAAGGTTGAAGCTTCCTATTTGTCGAGACCTTCATCACGAATGACGTCAAGGATGTCTTCTCCAACAAGGAGATATTATTAATAATTTGAAAATTCATAGTAATCTTTAAATGATTAAAGCATTTTTAAATATAGCTCGAGCAACTTTATTGCTTGGACTCCCCGGTTTTTACTGGCGGGAAAGAAGGAGCTGGTTTGACAACTCCCAAAGGCAGAAGCCTGCATCATGTGGCTCTGTCACTTGGACAGTTGGTCAAACCAACATTAGTTGGTTAGCCAATTCCTTCTTTCCTGTCGGGAAAGATCGGGAAGTCCGAGCCAAAAAGGTTCTCGCTATAATTTTTATAAAAATTGGAGATTTTCAAAATTAAACTCTAAATGGCATATCTTAGTCTTAGTCTTAGTTAAATTTATAGAGTAGCTCCGACCAGGACCGAAGGTCCTTTTCTTCCGCCTTTTGGACGCCTCGCTTGCTTTCCCTTGCCCTGCTCCCAGTGTGCACCTAAGTGCCACAGGCTACCACTCAGCTCCTTCCGGTCATGGGGCTTGGTCATGCTATCCCGGAAGTAGGCGAACTGGGTCACCGTGCTTCACGTCGCAAGACTAGGGCTAGAGCTAAGGATTAACTCCTTAGCTCTTGTCGGCTCCTGCCATGCCCTCCAAATTGGCACTAGCGGTCCCTAGAGGAAAAACCCTTTTTTGCCCGTGTCCTATCGGGACGACCCTAGGATCGTCGTTGCTGAACTGGGAGGGAAACCTAGCCGGACACAAACTACCAGTACCCATTTCAAACCTTTCCCTGGGCGGATTGGCTTCAGGCCGCAGCAAGGTCCCCAATCTCGCCACAGTTCCGGGAGAGGACGGGTCGGTGTCGTCGCCATTTTATTTGTGTACTCTAAATGGCATATAATTATTATTTAGGTATGAAAGTATAGAAAATCCAGATTTTTTGCAAATAATTATATGTCTTAGAGCTATAGGATTTAAGCATCATTTCTTAAGAGTAACTCAAAAATTTGATTAAATAGCATTTGATATTCTTTAATTGCTAAAATTTTATTATAAAAGATTTTTAAATATTCTCAAAATGGCTGATATATTCAAATTTTTAGATTTAATTAATATCCATTTTTTGCTCATTACGATTTTTCAATTGGGATTTTTAAAGAAAATTTTCTATTTATCTTATGATCAATTTCTCAGGAATTTTGAGGTCATATTTATCTATTTCTACACATCTTATTAACAAAGTTAAAAGATAGTATAGCCTACTTGTAAAACTTATTTTTTTTGATAAAGTAACTGTTGCAATTTTATAACCGCTATCAAGCCTTTAAACTAAAAATTCCAATATAGAAAAAGCTCATTTGATAAAATAAGATTCAATCCCTCTAATCATTAATGCATTTTGTAGGACTATGGAAAAATTAAATATAATTTGCCTATCTTAAGGTCAGCAACAGACAAGCATAGAAAAATTTCATAAATATCTAATTTTAAAATTTTTGCAGATTTTTACGTATTTCATGAGACAATAAAATGTAGAAACTCATTTAATATCTTTACTCATGATATTTTAAGTTATAGTCAATAAATTAATAATCAATATTCAAGACTAACGCAACTCCTTGCAAAACCCAGTGAGATTGATGCTCGTCTGTCTTCAAATCGGCCTCAAACACCAACCCTCTGCCAGCTGCATTTCTTCTAGCTTGAGTCACATACACAGGAGTTTTGACAGTTCCTCTAAGTTTCACCTTATTGGCTTCTTCAGGTATGATTTTCATGACCGGCATTTCATACACCAATTCTTTCGGATCTTGCTTCTTTATGCATTTGTTTTTAGAATCCCATTTAGCGCCTTCCAAATAAAGCCCAGAAATATATTTCCCACGCTTCGGGTTTTTCTTGACTTCGTCTGCGAATTTGAATTTCGTCACTTTGGTATATAGTGTAGATCTGTCTAAAGCCCATGTGTTATCTCTGCAGGTTTGCTGCACAACTGCTGTTAAGAAAGATTCAGGAATGTGAAGGCCACTTAACCACATGACTCTAGGCTCACCTTCATCTCTCCACTTGCGGTACTGTTGGTCTCTCTTTATGAAGAAGGTCATCCATGCACTTAAAGGTTTTTCTGTTTGGGGAGATAGCCTTCCCCATGGCTCAGGCAAAAATCCGTTTGTCAAGGAAAAAGCAAGCTCATCAAGCTCGCTACTCATACCGATTTCACCTCTGAGTGCTCTAGCCAAATTGCTGAGGGTGCTTTGCATGATGATTAAAAGGTTGTTAAACCTTTCGACTTCTTGTAAAAGAACAACTTGGCTGGGCTTAAGATTTTCGCCCAGTTGTTTACGCATGGCAAGCTGGTCGTAGGTTTCAGGTATTTTGGATTGGATATCAGCAATTATAGACTGTAGATACTCGTCTTTATTTCCACCAGAGGCAGATGTAGCTTCTGAAGCCATGGATAGGAGGTTTACCCATAGCCCTTTAGTTGCATTGGTGAAATATCCGATTTCAGCATTGGTATGGAGGCCAAACACTTCTGGAGAATTTAGAGTGGGTAAGGCCAAAATTGAGCTGCTATAAGAATCATAAGTCCCTTCGCTAGGAATTGTGTAGTTATAGCCGCTTTTAGAGAAGAAGAATGGCTGATTTGTATCGAAAATGAAATTGCCCATATGGTCAAGCATAGGTCGCAACCAGACACCCCCCACCCCCCAATAAGGGAACCCCCACCCCCCCTACAAAATGGTACCCCCCACCTCCCTTTCACAGATGGCACCCTCACCCCCCCCTCTCGGGTTTATCCTATAGAAGTATTTGATAGGAAATAAGCAGAATAAATTAAACATAACCCAATTAAAACACTATATTTTTAAATTAAGTCCACAAATTACTTTATATTTTATGATTAATTAATAAATTTAAATTAATTAGCAATTAATTAGAAAATATATTAAATTTGCTTTTTATATTTATAGATATAATGCCAAAGATATAGATAATGGCATTAATTATTAAATTAACCAAGGATAATACAATAACTTGCTTTAAATTTATTGATTCATAAATTAAAGCTAATCTAATGACAATTGTGCAAGGATTGCAGGACTGAATTGGTAGCAGGATTCAATAGTGGTAATAAAAATAGTATTTGCTATTGTCAGTTTTACTTTTGGATCTCTAATTCGACTTTTAGCCATTGTTCCACAAAGTTCATAAATATATGCAGGATATATATTGCTAATTAATACCAAAGATCATTATTATGCTTGCTAACAAATTTTTTTCAGATTTGGTGAGCTTACTAGTTATAGGAAATTCTCACCCCATTCCATCTACTCCTTAATCGATTGTGCTACGCTATGTGGATATTGCATAAATCAGTAATTTTGAATATTTAAAATAATAATTTATTTATTATGTCTGCTCTAAATTGGCATTTTTCATATATTTTATGCTATATTATGGGGGATGGGGGTGGGGGTGCCATTTTTTAGGGGGGGGGGGGGTACCATTAAAAAAGGGGGGTGGGGGGTACCACTTTTAGGGGGGTGTGTAGGGTTGCTACCTGTGCTTGACCACCCATATACTCATTAAGATAAGTAGTCAAAACTCTTCTATCGTAATCATCAGTAACTCTTCCTCCATACATAGCTTCTCCTATTAAATATTTCAATGAGTTCCAAGGGATACTATCATCTTTCTCTCTGAAAGCCTTTCCTAAATACATAGAAAGCAGTCTTAGCGAAATTTTGAAGTCACTGTCATTGAAGTCATAGCTGACATTCCAACCAATTTTTCCATACTTCTTCCTATCCTGCACGACTGCATGATAAAATGTCAAGACATAGACCAGTGGCTTAAATGCAGGGTGTGGGCACTCTTGCAGCTGATCTTCATTGACTTTTCCAAATAGTGATCTCATGTTCTGCTTTAAACCATCTGGTGGCTCAGTGACTATCTTTAAAGATTGCTGCAAGATGCTCAAAGGAAATACATCAGTAGGCTCTGTGGTGAGCCAAAGCCTGAAATCTTGATGAGGCTTCGAAATCTGCTCAAGTTCACGCTCAAGCTCCTTCATCCAGTTTTTCAGCAGATGGCAATTTTGAAGCATGACCCAGTGGCCTCTCTGGGCACCTGTCTTGAGATACTCTAAAGCGAGATTTCCCATTCCTTGCCCCAGTGCAAGTGGCTTGAATTTATTTCCTGTAAAGCCTTTCAGCTCGCCTAGCTTTGTAACATCACTTAAAGGATCTGCTCCTGGGGACAAAATGAAGACGACTGGAGAATTTGGATTGGTCTGCTCGTAGATCTTCTCATATATTGGCGGAGGTGGCATAATATATAACTCATTTTTATGCTTCTCTACAATGAAATTTTTGATTCCGTTATAAACTCTGTCGACTCTAAATAGCTTAAGTAAACATAGTTTTCCTAGAGGAGTCAAGCTATCGTAGCCGCATGGGATAGACGCTCTTTCTGGGGTTTCTAAGTCATATCATTCTTTCCAAGCTTTTTCATTGTTAAGGATATCTTCTCTAAGTCTTGAAAATTTAGCGTTCAGATCTATAATTCTTTCAAGGTCTTTCCAGCCTTGTTCAGGTATCCATGCGAAAGGTTTTTTCATAGAGACTTGCTCCAAGGAAGTATTTCCTTTCAAGAAAAAGTCGTATTCTTTATTATCAATTTCCCCATCGTGCTGCATGATCATGATTGTCATATGGAAAGAAAACATGATTTTATGCTTTTCAAAGATACCTAAGCAAGTATAGTTATACACGTTCATAGTCAGCTTTTCAATAATGTTCTTCACTCTTGTTACAGTCATGTTGTCCTTTCTGGCATCTCGAATAGACTGCGTAAACACCTGCAGATAATTCGCTAAAGAATACTCATACATCTGAGAAATCGCTGAGAGCCCTGACATAGCGAAGAAAAGAATAGAGCCTCTCACTCCCCCCCCCCTTTAAATTGGAACAAAATATAGGTAAAATTTCCACTTTTTTGGTAAATTAACCCACCTTTAAATTGGAACAAAATTTAATTTTTTATAATAAAAAATTTTTATATATATAAATCATAATTTTTTATGTAAAAAAGTTTTGATATAATTTAAATGTTTCTTCTTAACTAAAATTGAAAATTTAGTTGTATCCTGCTCTTGTTTAAAAGAAAAGAGTATAAAGAGCATCTTATTTAAATAAATTTATTATCCTTAATTGTAAATTTTTAAAAAATTTTTCAAAAAAAATTTTATTTTTTTGATAAAAATGATATTTTTTATTTAAAATAGCTTTGATATAATTCAATACGAATTCTTTACAAAAATTCAAAATTTACTTATCTCTTGCTTTATTTTAAAGAATAGAGTATAAATAACATCTTATTTAAACAAAATTAGCACTTTGATTAATAAATTTTCTAAAATATTTTTTTTAATTTTTTTTTATCAATAAAAATAATAAATTTTGTGTAAATAGTTTTTGATACCAATTAATAGTGGCGTATTAATTAATAATAAAATTTTAGTTATATCTTGCTTTGTTTTGAAGGATAAAGAGTAAATAGCATTTTATTAAACAAATTTATTAATCTAATTCGATAAATTTTTGAAATTGTTTTATTTTTTTAAATTTTATATAAATTTTTTTTTTATAAAAAATTTTATATTGATATTTTTTTTTTTTAAAAAAAAAAAAATTAACCCCCCTTTAAATTGGAACAAAATTTTTAGTTCCAATTTAAAGGGGGGGGAGTCAGTGCAACTGGCTGATATGCCTGTCTGTCCTTTTCTATTTCTCCACGAGTAATCTTGGCATTTTCTATAGCTTGAGTGATTTCAACAGTTTTTTGCTTAGTTTCTTCAAGGGTGGCAACCAGAGTGGTATTTTCCAAAATATCTCCTTTGGCTTCGATCAGACATGCATTAAAATGGCGTGGGCGAACTAAAATGCTCTTAACACCTGCAGATGGGGAGACTCAATAACCTTGTGGAAGGGAGTTTTAGCATTCGGTATACGTGTCGGCCAGGTTTTTAATTGGTTTGGTGGAACATAATTTCGGGGAGCTGACTGCATGCTCGCATCCAGTTCAAGGTTTTACTTCTTGGAGAGAAGGCACTTAAGGTTGGAAAGGGAAGTGTTAGCAACGCCAACTCGGTTCCTTCTTGTCAATCAGAATGTTTCCCAGCGCGATACAAGGAGTTACGTCATATGCCTTGATTTTCCATTTCGAATTTTCTGGAGGCTGAACCATCGGCATATGACATGGTGATCCAACGTCTCTGACTAACGATTAAGCCCTTAGTCTGTGAGGAGCTATAATCTAGGCCCGAAGGGGCTGGCAAGCAAGGAGAGGCGCGCATCTAGATAAATGCAGCCTGAGAAGATATAACAGGAGCTTTTCTATAATCTTAATTCGTTTAAGTATAAGGCTTCAGTCAGGTTCTTAAGCAAGCTTTCTTCTAACTGTTTTCTGGTGGCTTGATTTTTGCTCATTTCAATGACGAGCTGCTTCCTCATTTCTTCTCTTTCAGGCTTTTCCAGCTTGACAACTTCATTAAGCAGCTGATCTTCTAGCCCTTTGAGCGTGACGGTATAATTAATGATGCTAGTTTTGCTCATGATTTCAGGGGTATATTGTGGGTTTGACAGTTTTGTGGTCATAAAGAGTTTGAATTTGTCACTCCAAACAATACTGGCACCCATCAAAGGTAAAATTTTTTCTCCAGCTCTGACTGTGTAGCTTTTTTCAAGCACAGGGTCTACAGTAGGGTCTAATTCTTCATCAACATTTTCTATTATACTCTCACAAACTAATTAAAGAAAATAACTTATAATAATAAAACAGTGGCACAAATTCAAATCTAAGATAGCATAATAGAGAATTTCCGAATTTGATACAGTTTTCCACAAGTTTGTTGAACTTAGGGTTGTTGAAAGTAGTGGTTTCCAAGTTATTTTCCTTTTCCTTCTGCTTGATCCACTTCACAGCTTGTTCTTGTGGATCAATACACAGAGGGAACCTATTAGAATAAGTGGTTAAAATACCGTTCTGGATACTCAACTCATCTTGTGGAAGCCCCTCGCTAGCCCATCTAGCGCATTCTACATCGTTGGTCAGAAGCTTTTCTATCCTGTAATGCTCGCTCAATGGGATTTTTCTTTCTTTTATATCAGCTTCCCACGCTTCATACACCATTCTAATTCTGAACTGATAATTGAAGGCGCCTGTATAGCACAAAAATGATGATGACAACAAGCAATCGCCTAGAAGGTTATGTTTGTCTTCTCGCAGCTGGATAATGTCTTCAGCCCAACGCTTCTTCTCTGTCCCAAGTCCAGAAATGAGTCTGGAGGCCATGTTTAGTTTCCTTTCCATATCATTAGCCTGCTCAGTGAGATAGCTCAATTCTTCAGAGGCTGCTTTGTGCTTTGCATTCAAGTCCATAATTTCTGCCTGGAGAAGTTCTAGCTTTGCTGTGATTTCTGCTAATTCACGTTTGGCTTGCTCAAGCTTTTCGGTTTGCTTTTCTACTTTGATTCTTAGTGGCTCCACATCAGTGTACATAAAAATGGGTGTGGCGAGCAAACTCGCTTCCTAGCATCTGTAGCTGGGGAGACCCAGAAACCTTGTGGAATGGAGCTTTAGCGTTCTGTATGTGCATCCAGCCAGGTTTTACTTGTATTGGGGGAACTCAATGTTTGGGTGGTAGACCGCAGGCTCAGATCTAGGCCAAAGTTTTACCTCAGATAGATGGAGTTCGGAGTTGGAAAGGTTCGTCCCAGCAATACCAGTGAGGTTCTCCTGTTCAACTAGAACGTTCCCCAACACGATACCAGGCATTGCGTCCTGAGCTACGAAATTGGCCAACAGACTACCAGAAAATTTGTTTCTCGATTTTCTAGTAGCCAAACCCCATGGCTTACGGCACGATGGCCGAAACTTTCCGAATACCAGGAAAGATGTGCAGCCCATGTCTGCTAGGAGCAAGACTTTGGAGTCATGAGATGATTGCCGGCAGAGTCGATGAGTAGAGCGTTATAAAAGGAAATAAGGATCTTCGAAGCCGGCAGGGAGCTTTTTTATACTCTAACTAAGTGTAAGCCTCCACTTCAGTATAGGTTTTGTAGTATTTCATCATGGAGTCCATCCACTCGAAAAGGTTTCCTGCTGCATCAGAGACAGCTGCGACGTTTTCTTTGTTAAATTCGGGTTTCTTCAGGTAGTTCTGGACCTTTGTGTACATTGCTTTGGTGACACTAGAGACTTGATAAGACTGCAGCACAGGCTTGCTAATCCCCCTTCCTTGAGCAAACAAAACAATTTTCTTTGCTCACGAAAGTCTAATTTTTTTTCAAAAAAAAATCAACAAATAATAATTTAATTTGTAAATTTATGTTTTAAAATCCACCGATTTGAAATTAAAATATATTCTAGAGACTTCATTATACTAATTATTACTTTTATATCAAATATTTTTTTTATTCGCTCAAGGAGGGTGTGCTTTTGGGCAAAAAATAGGCATTTTTCCAATGGTTCTGTTCGCTCACAGACGGAAAGGAGTAAGTGAAGTCAGCATAGTTTTGCAGCCAGCCCACCCTTCAGAATCAGGTGGACAGTTTGGAACTGGCTTCAATATAAGCACACACATGCAAGTATCCATGACTGGCTGAGGAGGTTTTGCATAAGTTCTGACTTCTCCCAGCTTCTTAGCATCTAAGACTTCTAATGCTCGCTTAGCGTTTTCTAAAATAGGGCGGGCTTCTTCTAAAGCTTCAGTTGCTTTGATTTTATCCTCGGTTATTTCTTTCTCTCTGACTTCCAGCTCATCTTTTTTGTCTTTGACTTGCGCTTGCTGGGTTTTTACAAAGGCAGTTTTCTCCTGGAGGTCTTGGATCATGCTTTCGACTTCGCTTTTCTTGATGTCCACTTCTTTTTTCTTAACTTCAAGTTCTTTTGACATGACGTCAACTTTTTCTGAAGAGTCCCTGAGCTTAACAAGCCCGTTTTCTAGTCTGACTACGTTGATATCGATTTCTTTTCGCTTGACAGCAAGCATGCTAATATAGGTATTAATATAGTCCAAAAAATTTTTAGGAGTTGCGTGGTTTTTACGCTTCATTGTGTTCTCAAATTCTTTGGAAAACACAAAAATTGAGGAATGGGTTTTCACAATGTGCTGCTCGATATTAGGGCGATGCTCATCTGGCAGGTCTTTTCCTTTCATAAAGTAACTAGCGACACTTAATAGGGCGTCTTCAGGCCAGCTGAAGAACCAATCAATTGAAGTACAGTTTACAAGCCCAGGGAAATTTCTACATCTGATTCTGAGAGTATCTGAAGCAGGAGACATAGCGAGGACTATGTGCAAGTTATCTCTGGCTTTATTGATGAAATAAGTCCACTTGATATCCTTATTTGGGTTGATTAAGCCTTCACGCTTCATTTCGTCTTCAAGAGGTCTGACAAGTGAGTATTTTTCATCCTCTGTGTAGAGAGCAGGGACCATTCCCATAGTGAGAATATTGTTGATGAACTCTAAAAAGCTTTCTTCTTTGATGTGGTTATCAGTGATCAAAAATACAACAGACTTTTCTTTAAGCTTCTCGAAGAGGATTTTCAAGTCTTCTTTGAAGTTGGCCTCAGAGTAGTTTTTAGTCAACGAGATTTGGAACAACTCATGCTCTGCTGTAAAAGCAGCAAGCCTGGTTAAACTTTGTTTGCCTGAACCTCCGACACCTACAAGCAGTGCATTTCCACGGGCCATTCTGAAGATGCGGTGAATCCTAGTGAGATGGTCAATTGCATAGTTGAAAAGCACCAAGTTCATTGGAACTCGCTCTTCGTTGTATTCTTTGAGAAGCTTATTAAACTTATCTGTTGCGACTTGGTACTCTTTGAGGTCTTCATAAAGTCGAGCTTCCTCAGAACTATGCTCAACAGGGTCAGCAAATCTGAAATCACCATAAAGCAAAGGCTCTTGCATTGCATACTCAGACTGTTCAGCAAAGTGCTGGCGCAGAAGTCTTGGCAGAATTTCCTCGGTAACCAGGTTCCGATCAGTGAAGTCAATAAGCCTATCTGCATATACACGAGTGCACTCATTTCTCCATAGCTTAATAAATTCAGGGAGAGTGGAAAATACTTCATATGTGGCCTGGAATAGGCCTTCAAAAACTCTTGATAAGTCACGAAGATTGAAGATGTAATGGAATTTCACTGGGGTTCTTGGGAGTTTTTCTAAGATTTCTTTGTGGAGTTTTAATGTAGCGTCAGTTAAGTGCTCAGCTGAGTCGATGATTTCGTTGCCAAAGCTTTCTAAATGCTTGCTCAAAATGGACTTGAAAATGTGTTTCAGTGAGTCATCAGATGGAAAAGTGATGTTGAAGACATTAAATAGTGATAAAAACCTTGGATCTGTTGGAGATCTTCCACCACCAGGTGGCTGCATTGAGCACAAGTAAGTTGTGTCAACTACATGCTGCTCTTCGAGAGTTGCCATATCAAAATAGTACCCTTTGTCGATCAAAAACTTGAAAAACGCAATAGGTTGTTGGGTGCCATATTTATCGAAATTCGGCATGTGCATGTCATCCACGAACACGATCAGTTTTGTCCCCATAGAAGGCCCAACTAATTTCCCACTTCTTTTAGCTAATTTTTCAGCTAAATTGCTCATGACATTTGCAGAAGAAGTTCTTGAGGAAAAATTGATATTTAGGACTTGATACAAGGTTGGCTCTAAACCTTCAATGAAATTTTGAATGGTGACTGTTTTACTTGTCCCGCTTTCTCCTGTGAAAATCGTAGGGATTTTTCTTGAAATCAGCTCTGATAGAAGTCATATGTGTCTTTCTGTGTCAATAGTAGGAACTAGGATTTTGGAGAATTTTCTATCTGATGGAAGCTCAAATCCTTTAGCTCTGACTCTTTCTTCCCATGGTCTCCAATCTCTTAAACTCCTATCCCAATAGTAATTGTAGTAGTTTGTTGGAGGCAGTTTCCCGTCTACAATATTCTTTAAGAATGCTTCGAATTTAGGACGATCTTCTGAGACTAAGCAAGCTCCTAAGGACCAAAGCATAGCAAATACAAAGAGTGGCTCAATAAACTCAACATCAGTGTGGGAGCTGTCGGTAGGTAGTAAAATGTCCATCATAGTGCAAAGCTGCATAACCATGTTTAAGCCACTCCTTTGGACAGCCATAGCAAGTGGCTCAGTAAAGTTGTCTTCTTCCATTTTTCCTTCTAAAATTCGTCCTATGCATCTATCAATATATCTATTGAAAAGCACAATTAAAGTGTCGCTGATATTATTTTCTCCTTGGTCAGTCTTGCTCTTGGCCCATCTTTCATAGTAAGGCTGGTACCCTAGATCTTTATCATCAACGTAGACCATACCGCATCTAGAAATGGTGGCTGGAGAGGCGTATTGCAAATCATAGACCTCGTAAAGCATGGCGCAGTATTTTTCAAGCCTGATTCTCTCACCATTATTAAGTGTAAGCAGTTTATTATCATCCATAACGCTGTTCATGTTTTCGACCCAAAGAGCATCAACGTCACCATCATACAAAATCCATCTTTTTTCTTTTTTGCCTTCTGGAATAGGATATCCATAAAAATGGCGTGGCAATCCAACCCATCCTCTTACTCCCCCCATCCGTGAGTGAACAAAAAAATTTTGTTCGCTCACGGAGGGGGGGTAATTTTTGTTTTTAAAAAAAATTTTATATATAAATTTTATAAAAAATTGTTTTTTTGGAAATTTAAAAAAATCCTAATTCGTAAAATTGGAAAGCAAATATTAATTAAATTTATAAAATTTATGTTTTAAAAGCAATTCATTCAAAATTAAACAGAATTAGCTTTAGATTTCATTATACTAATTATCATTTATATATCAAAATTTTTTCCGTAAACAATTTTCTATTAAAAAATTTTTATTTACTAACGGAGGGTGGGGTTTTGGGCAAAAAAATAGGGATTTTTCTGATGGTTTTGTTCACTCACGGAGGGGGGGAGTTAGCATCTGCAGCTGGAGCATCGCAGGAACCTTTTGGAAGGAAGGATAGCGTTCAGTAGTGTGTATCTTGGCAGGCTTTACTTGGCCTGGCAGAACGCAATGAAGGATTAGACCGACCGCATCTATTTCCAGGGCAATATTTATTTGGGAAGCTGGATGCTTGGAATTAGAAAGCGAAAGCCCAGCAAAATCCTTGACACCAATTCGGCAGTTTCTTAGCGCGATACCGGGAGTTTCACCCTGTGCCTCAACTTCTATCTTGGTCGAAACTCATCCATAATTTTTTTTTAATTTTCTGGAAGGGCAACTCAAGTCAGGTGTACGGTATGGTGACCGATCCCACTGACTCCAGTTAGTGTGCGAGCCCATTTCTGAAGGAGCATAGCCGATAGACAGACGGAGGTAGTGCTGAAACAGATTGGAGATATATACCCTTTTGAGGTATCATATGAAGCTTTTCAATAATTTTAATTAAAATTAATAGTCTTCTGGAATAGGTAAGTTCATTATTCTGAATAATTTACTTACCCCCCCCTCCGTGATCGGGCAAAAAATTTTGTTTGCTGATTTCTTTTTTAAAAAATTTATATATAAATTTGATAGTAATTTTTTTTTTCCGAAATTTAAGTAAATTTCAACTCGCAAAAATTGGAAAGCAAGTATTAAATTTATTTAAAATTTATGTTTTAAAATGCAAATCATTTAAAATTAAACAGATAGCTATAAAATTTCTTATAATAATTATCACTACATTTCAAAATTTTAATCTAAAAAAATTTTTAGTTGGGTTTTTTGGCAAAAAAATTTCCAATGTATTTGTCCGCTTATGGAGGGAGATGGAGTTAGCAACCCATCAGTCCAATCTCTGGTAGCAGGGTCAAGTTCGCCATAAAGTTCTTTCAAAGTGATTGATTTACAGTTCAGCACGTCAATATGGACCTTCATATCTTGCTCTACACCTTGATACCCATTTTTCAATGCATAAATTACTGTTGTTTTTCCACCTCCTGTCGGTCCTACAACCATAGTTGTGTGCCTGGTAAGCATAGTTTCATGAAGTTGCATTACTTTATCGACTTGCTTTAGGAATTTCTCTTCATCTGAATGCATAAAGCCATGAGCGTTGAAATAGTTGATAACTTCTGTTTTCAAATTATCATAGACCACTCTAGGACAGTCTAAGCTTGGGAACAAATCATTGATCAAGCCCATAAACAATGGGACATCTTCATATACGAATTTTGGCTTATTCATATCTCTCAGTGCTCTCATTAGGACCAAATCTTCGCTCATATCAGGGGAGCCTCTTTTCAGAGATCCAGCCATGACGAGCACAGACTTAAGAGCTCTCAGCCCAAAATCATAGTGATACTGCTTAGATAGCTGCTCTTGGGCTAATTTGTACAGCACAGTCATTTTCTTACTCCCCCCCCCTCCGTGAGCGAACAAAAACCATTAGAAAAATCGCCATTTTTTGACCAAAAACCCACCCTCCGTGAGTGAACAAAAATATTTTTAATAGAAAAAATTTTAATAGAAAAAAATTTTGCTATATAAGTGATAATTAGTATAATGAAATCTAGAGCTAATTCTGTTTAATTTTAAAAACAAATTGCGTTTTAAAACATAAATTTTGCAAATTAAAATTAGTATTTGCTTCCCAATTTTTGCAAATTAGGATTTTTTTTAAATTTCGAAAAAAATATTTTTTATATAAAATTTATATATATAATTGTTTTTAAAAAAAAAAATAAACCCCCTCCGTGAGTGAACAAATTTTTTTTGTTCGCTCACGGAGGGGGGGGGGAGTTAGCTAAAATTCTTGCTAGGGTGAACCCTTCAGACATAAGCATAATTTCACAAATCAAGATCATATCAGGGACGACCATAGTGCAAGGCCTGAATAGGGCTTTTAAGTTGTCAGGTAACTCACTTCTGCCGGCATAGCCAGGGTTCATGGTGACAAAAATTCCAACTGTGTCAACAAGGGGAATTTCTTTTCCTAGCAAGTCGACTGTGTTCTTTTTAGCATTTAAGGAGTTTTGAATAGTTTTGATTTGGATCGAGATGACAGAAAGGACTTCGACGTTGATTCTGTTAAACTCATCGAAGCAGCCCCAAAAACCAGTTTGGACAAGACCACTGAAGATAGTGCCCATAGCTTGGTAATCAAGACCTTCTCCACAGTTGGTGACAACGCATCTGATGGCTAAGGATTTGGCTAAGTCTTTGACAGTTTCTGTTTTTCCAGTTCCTGCTGGGCCTGCTGGAGCTCCTCCAAGTTTGAAAGTAAGAGCAGTAGTTAAAGTCATGACGCATCTGTCTGTTAGTGGAGTGATGACCAGTCTTCCATTAAGCCCTTCATATTCATAGCAATATTTGAAATCCCCAGTGCACTGTCTAACCACAATATCATCCACATCTCTGTCCCAATAAAACCTGAGCTGCGACTCCCACTCAAATTCTTTGGCGTCTAATATCGAGTCTCTCACAAATCTATCAACAATATCCCTAGCATGGACGTCTAAAATAATCAATGTGTTCACTTTCTTCATCTGCAGCCTTGGCAAATCAGTCCTTACCAAGTCAATCAAAGCTACCAAATTCGCTGTCTCCTTGGCGCTTTCTTCTTTCATTGCGTGCTTGTTTCCTTCTTTTACTCTTCGAAATACGTCTTCCACGCTCCAAGTCCACCAAATTTGAGTGCCTGCAATGGCGACCATACCAATATGGTCAAGGATCCATGGGATTCTTTCGCTTTCTGCATAATAATAGGTTCCTTCTTTCGTCATTTTGTGAAGGGTGTCAATCATTTCGTCATCAAGCTTGTTCATTCAGGTTTCTACGGGGCCTTCTGGCTTTACAGAGTTTGCAAATGAGTATTCTTCTCCTTCTTCTGAAAACATACCAAGGACCATCTTATTTCTACTGAATTTGAGCTCTTTGCAGTTGTCATAAAGCTTAAGCATATGCTGTTGGATATCTTCAGGGTTACTGGAACCTAAAATGCTAACTCACCTGTGAGCGAGTAAAACCATGGAAAAGTCCTATTTAACTGAGAAATCCTATCCTCGCAATCGAGCAAAATTTATTATAAAAATGATTTTTAATATATAAGATAATTGTTATATGAATATCTAGCTAATCCGATTCAATTTAAACAGTTTGCATTCCAAAATATAATTTTATAAATAATCTTCAAAAATAATTTTAATATAAGTAAATTTTAGAAAAAATGAGCCAAAGCCAAAAAAATGCTACTTGCTCACGAATGCGAGTAAGAAGCTCATCATCAGAAATGAAGTAGAATCTTGGGAATGAGCCTTTTTTGGTATCTAGATAGTTTGAAAGTCTTTTCTGGCACTGATCTAGATCTTTGGAAATCCCTTTTAGCTCATCTTTACGCTCTTCTGGGCGAAAAGCATCTTGATAACAAGCAGCTAAGACATTTGGATTTTTATTGGTGTTTTCCATGAGCTTTCTGAACGATTTGTCTATTCTGTCAAATTTTTTGACCTCTTCTTTAAGCATAAGTCTGATATCTTCACTACCTACAAAAATGCTTTCGAGGTATTGCCATTTCCTTTGGACAGCAAGCCATAAATCGATACAGTCAGAAATGATATTGATTTGCTTTTCCAAGGTTCGAATTCTTTCCATGAATGGCCCTGCATATTTAGTGTTTGTCAATTTGGATAGGTCTGATAACTGATCATCAATGATTTCCTTAATTTCATCACAGTTTAAGATGACCCACCCTTTATCTTCAACTCCACGCTTATACTTTCCCATTGGAAACACTCTGACTTTCCACAAATTCTCAATGGTTGTCAAAATCTGGTCATTCGCAGCTTCATTTCTTGCTTCAGTTGCAATTTCATCTACTTTTTCCTGGTGATTTTGCAGTCCTAAGTCAAACACTTGCTGCAATGTAATGTTCTTTAAGTCTAATTTCTGCTCATACCCAATCGCTGCCAAGAGTTTCACCCAATGCCGAGTTTTGACGTTTTCGCTTTTCATGGTTCTGATCAATGGCACACTCTGCTTAAATCCAGTCACTTCATTTCTCAGTTTTTCATAAGTGGGGTTATTTTCATATTCCGCTTCTAGCTTCATGGTTTTCTTATAGAGCTCATCGGAATCTTTTTCTATGACGTTAATATCAATATCGTTCCAAGGCATCGAGCTCCATTTCTCTATTTTCGTTTGGAGCTCAGTGTAGATTCCATATAAGTCTTTAAGTCTTTTATTTGACTCTTCCATTGCTGCAAGCTCTTCAAATGAGCTTATAGGAAGTCCCAGAAGTTGCTCAGCAAGCACTAAGTCCACTCTGATTTTGTTGAGCCTGGATACTTCTTCTTCGAAATGAGCTAATGAAACCACTCCTTCTTTTAAAGAAGTTTCTGCGGCGCCAGGGCCTGTTTCTTTGTAGCGCTTATAAGAGTCTTTCAGCTGCTTCTGAAACTTCAGTACATCTACTTTGGTTTCTTCGGCGAATCTTTCTTTGTATTTCAGCATGGAGTAGTTTTTTTGATTTGCGTCACGACGGAGATCTCGCCACCTTTTAGAAAGGATTTTGGACTCTTCGTAGGTTTCTTGACGGACTGGGTCATCTAGGCTTTCTTTGTTGTACATTTCGATGGTTCTGTACATTTCTTCGACTTCAAGGATTTTGAATTCTTTAGCCATGTGGGAAGAATTTATTTTTGAGATGACGCTTAGAAGATTTTTCATACTGGTGATGTCACTTGGGGTCTCTTGAAGCTCTTTTTTAATGGTTTCCATTTCTTCTAACTTCCCCTTTTAATTAGAAAAAAAATATAGGTAAAATTTGTAGTGTTTGGGAACTTTAATCTCCCTTTAAATTGAAACCAAAATTTTTTTTCATGATTTCAATTTAATATAAAAAGTTAAGTACAATCATTTTTCATTTCAAAGTATTGCTTTAAAAAATTTTGTAAATTTTTTTTTTTAGAAATTATTAACCTTCTTAATTGGAACAGGATTTTTGTTCCAGTTTAAAGAAGGGGAGTAAAAGAACTCGTAAGCTATTTGAAGCTTTGTCGTAAAGAATGTTGGAGAAGAGGTCAAGTCATTTTTTAGCTTCACGTTTTACAGAGCGGCGGGTATTTGTGTCATCAATAAGCATAAAAAGGACCCTGCGTTCTGCCTTGACATTTTTGTAGTCAATTATTGAGTAGCTATTTCTGTTCATATTAAACTCAATAAACGACAAACTCATGTTTTCTCCGTTTTTTTCGTATTTGGACTTAAGCTTGTCATCAGAAAGAGTCTTATACTGATGTTCCAGTGTTTTTGTGATGTTTCCCATCTTCTTGGACAGTCTTTCTATCATTTCATTAACACTCATATGGATTGTGACGATATTTTTAATTTTTCCAACATCTGAGTAGAAATTATGTATATACTCGATTGTATCCATTTTCTCCCTAGGCTTGCAAAGCTCACAGCGGCCTTTTTGCCATCTTGGGAAGGCCTTAGCAGATTCAAGGATGTTTGTAACTAATTTTTGCAAGACGTTGTAGATGTCCTGCTGGGAGGGGTGGAATGTTATTTTAGGTGGAGTGAAGGATGACATGATTTTGAAGAGAGGAGGGCGGTCTTCCTGCTTGGTAAATAATGCTTTTATGGTAAGGAGACCTCTGATAACCATTGTGGTGATGGCATTAAAAATCCTCTTTTCCCAGTAGCCATAATATTTGACCATGGATTCTGCACCTTTAGTTTTGGTTCTGAGAGTGATTTCTTCAATGGATAGCAAATTGTCGCTGATTTCTGACTCCCTCTCTGTGAGTGAGCATAACCATTGGAAAAATCCCTCCATGAGCGAACCAGCATTATTTGTGAAAAAAATTTGATATATAATTGATAATTGTTATAATGAATTCTGTTGAATTTTTAAATAGCTTGTATTTTAAAACATAAGTTTTACAAATTAGACTAATATTTGTTTTCCAATTTTGAGAATTTCAACAACAAAAAAATTATATATCTTTTTTAAAGAAATTAACCCCCCATAAGCAAACAAAATTATTTTGTTCGCTCTCGGAGGGAGGAGTGAGAGTATTTTTTGAAGAGCTCATTGACCACTTCTTGTCTTCGGTTTTCAATGAAATCGTAGAATTCCATTAAATCCATGACGTTTTCACTGTCTTTTCTAGTCCAGTCAAATTCCTTGACGATTTTGGCTTCTTCAATAGCTTTAACTCTTTCTTCAATCATGTCTCTTTGCTTATAAACTTGGGATTTAATAACTGTGAACTCTTTTAAAGCTTTTCTACAGTTTTCAATAAAAGTTTTGATACCTAAGGAGTGCCAGTTATAAGAAGCCAAACCCGGCTCTAAAGAGCTGTTTAAATCAGCTATATGATCTCTAAGCAGTTTTTTTTCTTCAGGCTGAAGAGTTCCCACAGTTAGGTTATACTCAGATAGCATCGCATTAAGCTGATCTACATGTTTTCTATAGTCTTTTTCTTGCAGAGCTACATTGAGCACTGTATTCGACAAAGCATCTTGTTTCATGTACTTTGCTTCTCTAATCATCATTTCAAGCGCTGGATCAAAATCTACTGCAAAGGACTCTCCTTCTTTCTTTAAAATGTATCGTTTTAGTGAGTCTGTAGCAATGTCGTTTGATTTCTTGCTTCAATCATTGATAATGGTTTCTTGATACTCATGCCTAATCTGCTTGCCTAGCTGAAAATATGCCTTGCACACTTTTTTCCCTTCATTTTCTTCTAATAAATTTTCTCTTGATTTGAATTTCATGATTGGTTTTTTCACTCTTTGGAAAATGGCCTCACTCCATGCAATTTTTCCTGCACAAGGTGGCTTTCCTTTACTTATTGGAGGAATTTCTTTAAAGCTGCCAAAAAGCTCGCTCATGACTCTGACTTCATCACCGTATTTTTCTAAAATATCTGTGTATTTTTTCTGCATTTCGTCCTTAATTCTGTCTCTTGTCCTGACATTTTTGAGGTTTTGGATTAGGTCAAAAGCGCCTTCAGCAGATCTTAGACCTTTGAAGACCATTTGGATCATGATAATTGTCTTATCTTCAATTATTTTTACTTCTTCTTCTAATTTAACTTTTTAAAAGACTGTGAGAAGAGTTAGGTCGGTCCCAGGTGAGTGAATCCCATTATTTTTGAATATTAGGCTGGTTTTTACCTGTTCAGGCTCCCTAAAAGGCTTTTTCCCTTGTCATACGGTCGACAACCGAAGGCGTGGGAAGAAATTTATGCCCAATCAAGGAATGGCAGTCGAGAAGGAGGCGATGGGCATTTCCTTCATGCCCTGAGCACTACCAGAGCCTCTATCGCATGGTTAGAACAAAGCATGGTCGGATGAGTCTCTTAAGATGCTGATGTCTATCACCATTTTTTGGTGAAATCGGCAAGAAAAGGGTGCAGTGTGATTCAGGCGTTTAGGAGCACTTGCGCCAGAAACTGGTCTGGACAGCGAAGGGCTAAAATAATTCTCAGAAGCCACTATAATTTAAGTTAATCTAATCTACTCTTCGAATTTAGCGTAAGTTGTAATTCAGAGCTTTAGACTATCAACAGCAAAAGGTTTAGAAAACATTTCAAGAGGCTTTGATAAAATGCTGACTTGCTCAATCATGTCATTAATGCCAGCAGTGTCTTCAGTGACTTTGATGAGATCTTCACCTAAAAAGCTTTTAAATTCTTGGATGCAGATGACAGCTTTTTTTAAGTCTTTTAAGACTTTGGTCATATGCTTAGTCCTTTCAAAGAGTTTTTTCTGGTCATAAGGCCAATGAGACTCGCCACTTTCAACTTCTCTTCGAGTTGCAGAAAATGTTTCTGACCATTTTTCAAGGACTTTGATGCCTTTTTCAATGATATCTTGAGATTCTTTTAAATTATCTTTTTTGAAAATTTCATTGACTCTAATTTGTGACTCCACTTTATCAGCTATTTCATTCGCAATGCAAGTCATTAAATTAAGCATTTCATCTCCCTTATAGTGTCTTGAAATCGTCCACACTAGTCTAAGCCCATTCATCAAGCTTGTAAGCGTTTCATCAATAGCCACCAAATTTCCTCCCTGTATTGTCTTAAACTGCCTTTCCAGGGTATTTAAAAACTTTACATTATCCTTGGCGACTGAAAAGATTTTATTCAAATTTGCCATTTCTTTTCTGAAATTTTCATATGTTAAGTTGTCATATGAATTTTTCGCAATCTGCATGACGTTTTCGATTCTTTTTACTCCTGGAAGGTTAAATTGCTGATGCAAAGTCGTCAAAACTGCGCTTCGGTTTTTCCAAAACTCGATTTCAGCCATAGCAGAATTAGTGCTTTCAGGCTTTTTGGCTTTTTCAGTTGCAATGACTTCTTTGATTTTGTTATTCCATAACTTAAAAATGGCATCGCGAATCAACCTGCCCTCTTAACGTCTGTAGCCAGATGGGAGTCCTGGGGACCTTGCGGAAGGAACAGCATTATCTGATGAGAAAGCTAGCCCGGTTTTACTTGGTCTGGTGGAGCGCAATGTCTGGCTAATTGATCTCAGGCTCAATCCAGGGCAAGGTTTTATATCTAGGGAAGATGAAACTTGGAAGATGGGCAGGGATAGTCCATTAAGGCCAGAAGACGCTCGCTTGGCCAATTTGGCAGTTTCCTAGCGCGATAAGTGGAGTTGCGTCTTGGACTGCAAGTTTCATCTTGCAAAATAGCTGACCAGAAAATTTACTTTTCGGAAAGGATAAACCCCATTGATTCACAGCACGGTGACCCAGCGTCTTTACCCTCGGGTTGCGAGTGCAAGCCGTCCCATAAAGCAGCACATGCCTTTAAGCTAAGGATTGTTCTTGCAAGTAAGGGGTGAAGCGAAGCATGGGACGTGAAAAGCTGACATGGCTGACCGGGAGCTACTTTGCTAATAATTCAAGTTAAGTTGAGATTTTGTTAGTTCAGACCTCCATGGCTGCTTGCAATTCTTCGCCACGCGTGGCTAGAATTTCCTCTTCACTGACATCGGCGGGAAGTTCTGGGATTTCAATAGTCATTACATTACATTAAGATTAATAGTCGCTTAACGTCCCTTACGAGTGGGCAGCACAGACCTTTCCGCCATCTCTTCCACGTGTCGGACCCGCAGGCCGCTGTGACAGCCTGCTTTGATCACCAAGGCACGCTTGGAGCGGTGTTGCCGGCTTCGACGGCTCATGAGCGAGCTACTTGCACTTGAAGCATGGGTTGTCTTTCCGAAAAAATCCATTTTTATGGATTTTCTGGTCGACTCTCGGCAAAAAGGAAAATACGGAGTCTGGGACGTAACGCCCAGTTTCACGCTAGGGAGTGGCCCGATTGGTCTAGAGGACTTTGCTGAGCTTCCCTTTCCAACTTCCGTACCCTCCTTTCCCATGAGGAAAAAGCCTCCTGAATTTAGACTTGAGCTATGCTCTGTACACAATCAGAATTGCTTACCTAGCATTGCTGTCCATTTCTTAAGTAGTAAAACCTTGCCGGATATAAAATAAAATATAAGTCGAGTATGCATGGCCGGGAGGCCATGCCCAGATGAGACCCCATATTTTATTTATGGGATTTCAATAGTCACTTTGCCACAAATTTGATGTAAAGTAGTCTCGACCTGGGCTGAAAATTTCTCAAGCATTGATTTCACCTCTTGTTTGGACTCAATTTGGCTGAAGACGAAGTTAATAAGGTATTTGAGATCCGTCAGCGGCTTTGAGCTGGGATCGGATGGATTCATTTTAATATTATAAGAATGGATGCAAAATGCAAAATTAACTGGAAATTCTGCAATGGAATTTCAATAGACTGTAGAGGAAAAAGATTAATTGAAAATTAAGGTAAACAGTTATAAGGGCAGGAAAAAGGAGTTTCATAGAAAATAGAAATTATATATTCATAAAATAAATTTATCATTGGCAATTTAATTTATTTGGATTATTACTTTGATGCACTTATTATGATAGCAATTATAAGCTCTCTTCCATTTTCTTATTAGAAAATTTGATTTGCTTTCATATTAAATATGACTGATGCTTCGCTAGATAAAAGTCTTCTCTCAACAAGTCAATCTAACAATGAGCGAGTGAACCAGATCAAAAAAGAATTTTCTGACATAGATACAAATCAAGACCAGCAATTATCATTTGAAGAAATAAATTCCTATTTATCGAAAAAATGTCGCAAGCCCTTCAATCCAATTCTTTTGAACGAAATCTTCAAAACACTCGATAAAGATCAAAATTCTTTGGTATCTATAGATGAATTTGTATCAGGCTATTATCAAGCAGAAACCTTGGTTAAATCTCGACTCGATCAATTAAAAATAGCAATTGCTGAAAACACTCAAAAACTCTCAGATACTCGACGTCAGTTTATTGAGGCAAAAGCTAGCAGGTCTGAACGCCAAAATGTATTAACAGTGACTGTCAAAAAAGCTGAAGGCCTAAAAGCTGCTGGTTTAACAGGGAATAAAGCTCCTCTAGTCAAAGTATCTTGTGAAAGTCAAGAAATCACCACACAACCTTTTCCAAATCCAAAAAGCCCTACATGGAATGAGACTTTTTCATTTTTCGTCAGCAATGGAACAGGAAAAATATTAATTGAAGTTTTTGATTCTGATAGAGGGAAGCCTTCAGCATTTTTAGGAGAAGTTTCAGTCCCTTTCAGCGCCCTTACGGATCAACAATTGCATGAAGACGCCCTAGACTTGGCAGGAAAAAATGCAACTGATAAAATCTCTGGGAAAATTTATCTAGCTTTCCAATGAATTTATGACCTGCCAAAGTATTTAGAAGGGCTTATTAACCAGTTTCATGATATTATAGATGAAGATAAATCAGAATTGCAAGAAATGGAAAAATATTACAAAGATCTTGAGTCTATTTTTGGTGGCACTGGGGAATGAATACTTTCAAACCCTGTTTTCCAAAGAACTGAACAGCAATTCTCAGCTAAAATGGATGATGTTGCTGCAAGAGCTTTTGGGGTTGGAACCATTAAATGGTCTTTCGCTAACCAACTGTCTATATATTTATTGCTATTTTTCTCAACATTGTCTATGTTCGTGAGACCTGATTTCTTTAATGTAACTTTTATTTAGCTTTTGATTGGGATTTTGGCAATTTATTACTATATTACACATACAAATGTTGCTTTCCACTATAAGTTTTTAGCTTTTGCAATCATTATCTCTCAAATTTATGATTTGATATGAATTTGGATCTATTTATCAGTAATTTTTATTCAGAAATGGATGGAGGGATCAGAGATATACCTATATACGAAGGACAGCCCGTTAATAATTTTGGCTTAATTTCTGATCAGCTCCCACGAGTCAAAAATGGGTTTCCGCGTGGAATTTCTGGATTTTTTCACGCGTGAAATCCATCTTTTGCTCGTGGGAGCCGATCAGAAATTTAACCAACTAAATATATATTTTGGTTAATCAGACAATAGCTGGCTTGCCAACTTTGCTAGCAAGTCATATTTTTTACTAACCAAATTTAGAATGGTTATCCAAAAAGTGCTCCTAAGTGAGCTATCACTGGTAAACAGTTATAAATGACGATGGGATTAAAAGGTTTGCTGCAATAATCTCGATTTTGAACTTTATAGGGAAATTTATCTTTGGAGCAATTTTTTGGAAAAATTCAATCGAGTTATCTTAGCTGAATTTTAAATAAAGTTAACAATAACTACAAATATGCCATTGTAAAAATTAATATATAAGCTTGCAGATGTGCTATTAAAAACCTATTATTTATTTTTCTCAATTTCAATCTCAATGCTTCTTGCAATCCCTTTATCACTCAAGTTTGATGCTAATACGTTCATAAATTGACCATTTTTATCAAAAAGATACATATAAGATGTATGATCCAGCATGTAATCTTCCCCATTATAAATCTTATTGCTATAAAGCTTGTATTTCTTTAAAAAATCCGGTAAGTCTTCAACTGGAACCAATAGTCCATTGATTTCTTTATGAAATAAATTTGTAAATCTTCCTACTTCTTCTGGAGTGTCTCTTTCAGCATCTAAAGATACAAATAAGTATTTTATATCATTTATTCCTTTTTCCTTTAATATATTCATTGCTGAGCTGAGCTTTTTCAGAGAGGTTGGGCAAATATCAGGACATCTTGTAAAGCCAAAATAGTAAATGACATAAGAACCCCTGAAATCTTGGTCTGTAACCTGCTTCCCTTGAGAATCAATCATTTTTCAAGGACCTCCAATCTTATTCTCTGATGCGACTCGAGTTTTTGGCTTATCAACTTCTTTGCTAGCTGGTATATAGTTAACTACACTGACTGGCACGGGGTGCTTTTAGCTCGAAACTGAGCCAAAAGCGCCCCGTGCCAGTCAGTGTAGTTCACTATATATTTTTGTAAGAGAATAGATGATGCGATTCCTAATAATCCGCCCATAAACATCAAGCCTTTATAACTTTTAGGCTGATCATTTTGTTCGTTATTTTCTTTTTGATTATCTTGCTTTGGATCAATGCTGAATGCTCGAGAAATAAAAATATTTTTCCTAACTTTCTTTATATTAACTCCCCCCCATCCTTGATCGAACGATTGACTGTAAAAATTCCTAAAAATTGGGGAAATTAACCCCCATCCTTGATCGAACGATTTTCATATCATGCAACTTTTATATATATAAAAATATATTAGTTATCAAAAGCTTGGGAAGATGCGCCTAATGAAGTTGTTTTCAGGGACTTTGAGACGACAGAAAGCTTCGAAATCAACTATCCGAAGTGATTTAGTCATCAATCTAGGCTTAAAAAATTAATAATCTAATAAAATAGAGATCTTTAAACTTTTTAAAAAAACAATTTAATTTAATAAGGAACAAATTAAAATTTATACAGTTTAAAGGGGTAACTAATAAATCAAAATATTAAAAATTGGTATTTTTATGAAATTAATTCAATTTTTTGTAGTAAAAATAATTATTAAATACCCTTAACCCTCTTATTTAAAAGTAAATAAAAAAAAAATATATATATATTTTATTTTATATATAAAAATTTTTTTTAACCCCCATCCTTGATCGAACGATGGCGAGTCGTTCGATCAAGGATGGGGGGGTGAGTAAGATATTTTTGCTTGCTTATGAATCTAGTAATTTTTTTACTTGCTAGCAAAGAAAAGTTAATTAAATATTTTTGACACTTGGCTCTTTCTCAGAGGGAGTAAGTATTTTTGCAGTTTGTCTTAAAAGCATCATTATAAAACTAAAGTAAATCAGTAAATATGAAATCTATCCTAGGTCAAAAAATAAGTATCTTTTTGTTTTTTATTAATTTTTAATGAAATTTTTTTAATTTTACTTTACTAATATAAAAATATATATCTTCTTTATAATAAATTTTTAGACGCGAATAATATCAAAATTGAGGTATTGTCCTTACTTACACTTCCCCCTTTTTCTTATTTTCTGACTTAAAAATTTTGCTATCTTCCTGGACCTTTTAAATCCTTTTTACTAATAGTTTTATGTCTATATTTTTATTCTTCAAATTGGATAGTTTATTTTCACATCAAATAGGCTATTATGTTACGATTCAATGAAAAATTGAATTTTTAAAATTAAAATATTATCGGTAATGCTTGATTCCTGCTTTGGATTGGGCTTGACTGTCTTGGGAAATGTTAGAATGGGGAGTTGACAAACCAATTTTGCTGGCAAAGCCGAATTCACAGATGACAAAATCCTCTTGCTATTAGAGATTTGACATCTGGGAATTGACTTAGCCAGAAAATCTTGGTTTGCTAGCTCGTCTGACGGTTCCCGACGTCAGTCAAGCCCAGTCCAAAGCATGAATTGGGCTATATCCATTTTAAATTTAAATAAATAACAAAAATATGTTATTTCTGGTGTATCTCGCACTTCAATCTTTTATTCCTTTAGGATTATCAGCAATTATTCAATCGCTTTCTATAGGAACACAACTTGCGTGATATTTCCCAGATAACTCAACTATAACATTTTACTATTTACTGCCCACAGAATACGTAGGGACTTCAAACTGGGAATGAATTGGGATCGGATTCCTTCCCTCATCCTCTAGCTATGCTATGACAGGGGCTGATATTATTACAATTGAAACCTCTTCAGGGCAAACTGATGATCGTTTTGCTAGTGATAATGGTTATCCTTCTTTAGACACATCAAATGGTGGGAAAAATAGTCTTCAAGAGACACAGCAGTTGATAATGGATACATATACAGTTTATTCCTGGACCAGGCAATTAAATACTGAAGATAATGATGATCTCAGTTTACAAATAAATGGACAATATTTAACAATTTCAGCAAAAGGGAATATTGCTGGTGGGGATATTGCTCAGCATAGCAGCTCAGGAACAAGCAGTGATTCTATCGTTTTAGCCTATGATGCAAGCCCTTTGACTCAAGCTACTGTTAGCCAAAATACTAATGGCGAAAGTCAAAGCACTAATACAAATAACGATACAACTACAGAAAATTCTAGCTCAAGTATATATATATCGGTTGCTTTTAGCCTTGGATTTATTTTTTAAATAACTGTTTGGCTTTATGAATAATCAAATTTTATCGAGTAATAATGTTGTTAGAATGTATAAATCGAAAAATGAAGTTTTTAGTTTAAATTAAAAGTATATCCACTAATAGTTATGTAATTATTATAAAAGAATTTAAAAAAATAGCAAACGTGAAATATGCTAAAGGACTAAATTTTCAATGTACAGTCAGAAATATTTTTGAATATGGCTCTGTCATAAAATATTTTAATCTTTAAGAACAAAAACTGATTACATTGCAAATCAAAAGCCCTTATTCTACTATATATATATTGTTATTTAGGATAACAGCACAGGGCTTTTTGGCTTGCCGGCAAACCAAAAAAACCCTTGCTGTTCATCCTAACTCACTATATATTTCAATATCCAATATTGATCCTCTAAAAGCAGGTAAGCATTCTTTCACCGAATTGAGCCATTTCAAAAAAGTTAATATTTGAATTTAAGATTGATATGCTTATATTCCTCAAATTAATTTCATATGCTGTTTTGCATCAAAAATGTAAAGATTTAAATAAAGAAGATGGAAATGGAGCTTATAGGTCCAATCAAGGTAAAAGATGGTCTATTTATCGGGGATGAATTTTCCTCTCAAGACCTTGAATTCGTTGTAGCCAACAAAGTCACTCATATCATAAACTGTGCAGCTCGCCAAGTTCCAAATCATTGGGAACCAATTGGAGTCCAATATCTGAGTCTATACTGGCTTGACAATGACTCTCAAATTTTATTTGATGTCAGAAACGAAACCATCACTCAAATCTTTGATTTTATTGAAATTGCTCACAATCTAGGCGAAAGCGTTTTGGTTCATTCAGTCAGAGGCCGATCTCGATGTATATGCGCTTTAGCAAGCTACTTTGTACAAAAATACCGCTGAACTCTATTCAAAACCTTGGAATTCTTGAACTCTCGACGTCCAGATATGGATCTGAGGCCTCCGTTTATACAGCAATTAGCTGCATTAGAAAATCGTTTATTAAAGCAAGGAAATGGACCAGTTTCCTCAAGCTGGGATGAAGAAATTTTTCTTGATCCAGAAGAGCATGTGCTGAGAAACACGTTTTTGAATGCACAGATGGGTCCTTTTGTACATTATGATGACGCACTTGAAGAGATTGAAAAGTTGAATAAGCTAAATTGGGCTGATAACCATACCGATGAAAAAGAAAAATTAGTCGATATCCCACATCCTTCGAGCAAAAATCCTGTTGAAGACGGGCATGCTATATTGAGATCTTGTATGAAAGGAGCTGAACAAATCGAGTATCGAGCTCCTTTATTAGTCATGAAAAATGAAAAGCCGCAGAGGATAAGGGCAGGAGGAGAAATTATTGGGAACTGCTTTAATAAAAAAGAAATCAATGGGATCAGCCACGAAGATCTGCAGAAGCTGACTGAATCACTGCATCAAGATATGTGGAAATCACTAAATATAAAAGTACCTGAAAAGAAGGGGGATAGGGATAACTCACCTGCTGGGGCGTCAAAAAGAAGAGTAAGTCCTGTTAATGTGAATGTAAATAGAAAAAGGCCAAATGCATGACTTATAGCAAATGAGGGAGTAAAAGCTGACAAATCTGAAGACAAAGGAAATAAGGAAGGCTTGAAAAAAAGAAATAGGCCTAATACAGCACCAGCTATAGGCAGTGAAAAAGTTGAAGTAAAGAGCAGGGCTTATTCAGCTTATAAAAGTGGGAATAAAGTGAATAAAGGTCATAGAGATACAAGATAAATATGTAATTCCATTAATAATACAGTTAAAATGGTGCTTATATGCTAAACAAAATATTTAACTTATAGAGAATTCCCATCAAATAATAGCAGATTTATATAGTAGGAACTTTCTATTATAAATTTATGGTTTATTGATAATTATGATAGAAAATTATTTAGATTTGACTATTTTAATATGATTCTTGGTCATTAGTGCATTATGACAAATTTACTTTGCTAAGGCAATCAAAAATTCACCAAGAATAGTAAATATTTATTAAAAGATGATTAGATATTCATTTTTATTGTCATGGTAAGCTAAATATTTGAGCACTTACAAAAATATATTAGATGTGGCCAATTTTGAATGTATCAGCAAATTCTTTACGAGGATGATGATAGTAGTCTTATAGGATGCAATTTCTTAAAACTAAGTTGATAAAAGGAAATTTTTTACCCCAGAATCTCAAAAAATCAAGGTTTTTAAAATATTAACCTCCAACTATTTTATAGCTGTAGATTGCACAGCCCCTTGAAATAGTTTTTGGAAATCCTTTTAATTTTAGGCAGATTTATCAAATTTTTTATGGGTTGATAAGTAGGGTAGACATGCTGAGAGTGATCCGAAAGAGTTTTTTGGTCATATAGCTTGATATAAGTGTGCACTTTTTATATAAAAAAGGCAGCAATAATAATAATAAATCTGCATAAGAGAGAATATATCATTATTACTTAATTTAAACAAAAATTTAATTTTCAAAATAAGCAAAATTATTCAGATTTTAAGGAATAAAATTAAATTGAAATAATTACTAGCGATCTAAAAAATCTTTATTTTGTTAAGAAAGAATAAGGATAATTATAAAAGGTTGAGTGAATGGCTTGATTTATACAAAGTCAGGAATTATTTAGAACCTTTTTACTTATTTATGCATTAAATAACATTGAAAATCATGAATTATGATGGCGACAGAAATGGAAAACCCATGATTGAAAGCAGCTTTTTAAAGTCTTATGACATGAAAACTGCGAGATCAATATTGGGACTAAGCATATAAAAGAACCTGGCAGATTTCTCTATTATCTTTTAGCTCTTTGTTCAATAAAAACGAAAATATCTCCTTTGTAATACTTTGAACTTTAAATGTTATTTTTAGTTTACTTTTTCTTAAGGTCTTTAATATTTCTCACACTACATCAAGAAAGCAAAATATTCTATTATTAAAGTTAGGGTAAGAGGTTTGAAAATGCATTGGCTGGAAGACTGCTTCTTTATTGGAGTACCAGATCACAACTGAGGATTAAGCGGGAAATAATTGGGGAAAATTGGACAATTTTTACATTTATCACTGCCCGAACTCTTAAATAATGATGGAGTTCAAATTTCCTACAAACCGAAATCAATGATCAATTATCATTCTTCTTGCCTAATGGAAACATTGTGGAAGCCATATTATCAATGGATGAAGCCCATTCGTATAAGCAAAGGTGATTATTTTTTTGTATACAGTAAGGTTAAATGTAACTTTAAATATAATAAAAATTTATACGCGAAATAAGACTGACGTAAAATGAGTGCTCAAAAAACCCTATCAAATTGGATGATAAAACTATCAGAAAATAATCCTTCCCATGTGTCTGAATGCCAAATCCTGATTAAAGATACATGTGAAGTCATGATCAATAACTCAATTCCAGAAGAAGTCAGAAATTTTTACAAAACAATTCTGGTTCTTTCTCAATTCGATCTAAACGAAAATTCAGCAAAAATAAAGCTTATTCAATGCATCTCTCTCCTACTTGATTATTTTTTTTGCAGTTCCTTCGGTGCCATTGCACCTCAATTTGAAGACTACTTAAGGCGTAGCATTACTAAAACCCCAAGCCATCTCTCAAATAATAAGAATTACTTGCAAGTTCCTGAGCCTGAATGTGGGTATGCCTCCATAAAGGTGGAGAGGTCATTCCTGGAGATTGGAGAAACTTATTCTTTTGGAGACACACGCATGAAAATCGTAGATATTCGAAATAATGATCTACTTTCCTTACAGTGGATAACAAAAGAAGGGGTTTCTCCTCAAGAAATATAGCTTTTTGCCTTGAGTGGCGCGGTATGGGCGCCACTTCGGCAAGCTCCTTCTTCCAGTTGGCCGAGCCAACTCAGGTTGGTTCGACCAACTTGAGAATTGACAAGTGAGGCCTTTTGGGGAGACTTGTCAATTCTAGTTGGCCGAACCAACCTGAGTTGGCTCGGCCAACTGGAAGAAGGAGCTTGCCGAAGTGGCGCCCGTACCACGCCACTCAAGGCAAAAAAGCATAGCAGACAATGGTATAGAACTGAAAATTGGGCGAAATCGAGACGTAAACTTTAGGTTTAAATATGACCTAAGGATGTCCAAATATCATGCTATGCTTGGAAGAGAAAACGGCAGGTGATACATAAGAGACAATAATTCAAGAAATGGAGTTTGAAGGCATGTAGGTGTACAGAGTAAAGATAATTGCTTCACAAATAAAAACGAAATTAAAACCACAAAAATGTACATTCATGATGAAATTTTGCAAGGAAACCAAAGAAAATTGAATTTTTAAGTGTCGAGTAAATTAATTGTAAATTTTTATTTATCCAACCCAGCTGCAATTTAAATTTTAACGGAAATAAAAATTTCTGTTTTTAATGTGACAACAACAAATTGATTCTTGTTTTCTAAAGAAAATTGCTGGAAAATAAGAGCGATAATGATTGTTTGACAGGTTTCACTTTAAGCATGAAATTACTTCAAAACCATGCTTTGCTTTGATACTTTGAACTCTTATTAATCATTTTATTGCTGATCCTGCAGTATATAATTGATATACCAAAATAATTAGAATGAATTGTGTTTCTTGAGCTGGATTAGGAAGATAAGGTTTATGAATCTTTCTTCTTAATTTCAAAAAGAAATTTTTAATTAAAAATTAAATCGGGTGTGATTATTTATGCACTTTTAATTTGAGAGTTTACTTCATAATATAAATATGTGCTATACTTCAAATTAGCAATGCTTTGATTCCTTTTCAAAAATTAATAAGATTGAAGGATTTATAAAAGTTACATAAGGGTATATTTATGTGAACTCATTTAATTAGTATGTGCTTATAAAATTCTTATCAAACGCTTCTATGAAATAAATCTCTATTTGAGATAGCAATATTGTACCAGTAGGACTAAAAATTTTATTAATGAAACCTTATGAGTCAAGCTATTTAATAACTCTGATGCTTTTTATGGTTTTGATTTATATTAATTAATTTATATTTTGCAATTTGCAAAAGATTCAATGAATTCTAATAAAAATATTGATCAAAGTAAACTGAGTATCAATATATTATTCAGCATTAAATTGAAGATCTTTCTTGAAGAATTAAGCTTAAAAACCTTTTATCAATGCTAAATTTCTCTTTATATTTTAATAAGCGTTTACATAAAAATGCTAAATTTATGATTAAAATAGAATTTCCTAAAATTAAAATAATTAACTAGGGTTTAATTAAATGAGTATTTAATAGGATTTTTGGGGTTGAAGAATTTCTTGTTCGTTTATAGAGGTTCAATTCAAAAATTTGGAATTCTTATAATATGTATTCGTTATCAGAGAAGGTTATATTAAGCTAATTATCAAGAGAAAGGCTTTAGCCATATTGGTGATGAAGTCACCATAGACCTCTCATACAGGAGATTCATCTCCTTAGCGATGAACAGCCCAGTGGGTTTAGCTATAGCCAGTAGAGTCATCTTCTCCATGTTTCGGGCCTTCAGTCTTCAGTAAGTAGCTTAATAACCTACATGCCTTCTATAGCAATTGGTAGCTAGATTTCAAATATTTGGAGTCTTGTCGAATGCCAAAGTTTTTTTCCTTCGGCAGCTACAGGTAGGAGGCTATTGCCTTGCCGAAACACCCTATTTCTCAGTTGAGAAATTTCCAAGGGTCCGAAAGACATTGCTGGGCTCAGTTTTCAACCTTAGCAGCTTTTAATCACAACCGAATACACATCAACTGAGACTGAGCTTGCTTATTAGCTTAGAGCCCTCTACGGAAAACCTTGACCCGAATATCTAGACTGTAGATCAAGAATTCAAATCAAGATATGTCGCCTATTATATATATTCTCAAAGAGAAAAATTAGAAAATTTTTCTCTACATGTAATCCAAAATGTCGACCTTAGAAGATATCTACAACTCCAATGCAGTCCATTGGGAAAGTTATGCAAGGCAGCCTGGACGTTATCTCTGTGAGTATTTTACAATATTCAAAAATATCAGCCCGACTGGCAACGGAGAAGGGCAATGCCTTTCCAACATGAGAATCCTAGATCTAGGATGTGGAAATGGTGATATAAGTATCGAATCATTAAGAAGGGGAGCCAAATTCGCTGTTGGAATTGACTTTGCAGAGAACCTTTTGAGTAGAGCCAGAGAAATTGCTAATGAGGCAGGATTTATGGAAAGCCATTACTCATTCATTAAGGCTAACGCTTTCCAATCAGAAACAGTATTTGAGCAGCTACCTTTGGAGACTCACCGAGAGACATTTGATGTAGTTTTTCTTTTATGGATTCTAGACTATTCTCAAACTTATGAAGATTTTAAACGCTTGATTCAACTTGCAGCTTCCTATTTAAAGCCTGGCGGAACTTTGATGATTTTGGAAAATAATCATGCTACTTACTTACTTACATAGTCTTTAAGGTGTCTAGTGCCCACACCCTTAATACAAAAGGGTCAAAGCGACAACTAGTGACGTCACCAAGCCATCTTGGAATATGTGGTCAGCCCACACCCAAGCCTTCTATGAGGCTAGTCTCCAGATAAATCGCCGCACATCTCACCCGGCGCGTTGCCGTCGCTCGCTCCGACTCAGCTCCTGCGCGTGTTCCGCCTAGGGTCATCCTCCCGTGGGGACGTGCTGAGAGGTAAAACTCCGAGTGTCTTGAATGCACTGAGGAGCCGTGCCTTTGGCTATCCCCAAAGTTAAACGGCTGTTGCTGTGCAGAAGTTCTCAAGAGAAAACCCAACCCCATAAATAAAATTCCATGAGGGAGAGAAAATTAGCAGAGCCAATTTCTCTCGAACCGAATGCCATTTTATTTATGGAAAATAATCATGCAGTTGCTAGTTTCTAGTTATTAATTATTCGGTGCTTATAGTGTCTAGAGTCGCGCCTAAAAACATTTTGAGAAAAAATTTAGTATAGCTTATACCCCTTTATAAATTTCTTTATCGAAAAAAATGTAATGGACAGTTGTAAGACAAGACAGATTCTCTTAAAGGGAGAAGCTAGAACTCTACACCAGGAAAGTGCTAAAAAGTGGCATTCCAAAAATTGTTAACAAGTGTGAAAAAAGTTGACAAGAAAACACACCAATTTTTAAAATCGCTTTATTATTAAACTAATTTTAAATTAAGATACCCTTTTAGACTACTATAATAAAATTATGAGTCACTAAGAATTTATAATGGGCAGCCAGTACTCAATACAAACTTTTATAGAGTAATCGATCATAAACCAATGAGCATTGTTTATTTAAAAATCTATCCTTCCGATTGATAAGTTTTTAATTTTTAAACCCATTTAAATTTGCTAAAGAAGATCATCTGAGTATTAAAAACCTTATATAAACAATAAAACTTTGGCTTTATAGAGTATGATAATAAAAGTTTAGAATTTTTTATATAAAAAAACTATGCTTCTGCATAAAAGCTATTCGATTGATAAGCTTTTATTTTTAAATCCCTTTCAATTTGCGAAAGAGCATCATATTAAGAACTTTATAAAGAAGAATGAGCGTGCAATACAAACTTGGCCGTTGATCATAAACAAATTGTTGTTTATATTTTTAAAATAAATAATCTGATTGCATGTGTCACTCGGACTCTATCCATCGAGCATGACTCAGCTCCTGCTCGTGCTCATACTTTCTTGAATGCGCGGAACAAGTTAACCCTAGCCTTCCAAATACCTAAAGGGTTAGCTCAGGAGGCTGTATACTCTTTCAGTTGATTATCTGATATAATTTGATATGAATTCCTTTGAAAGTAAATCTCATAGTAATAAATTCATGAGAGAAAAATCCTAGAGAAATGCTACATTTGCGTCATTTTATAATTATGCAGCTGCTACAAACACTGCGCACAAATAAAATAGCGGCATCACCTACCCGTCTTCTCCCGATCTGACCATGACTTGGGGACCTCTAAAGTCAATATAATCAGGAAACAGAGTTGTAGGCTATGCTCTATTATTAAGGTCAGGTGCAAGCCATAATGATGACGCAGTGGCCAAAGACCTTTTGTAAGGGAGGTTCAAGCGCTTTTTAACTCCAGCCCAGAGGTCTTTCCTCCGAAGGTGGATACCACTTCCGGTAGCTTTTATATCCCTATTTGCCTTGCGGCTTCTTGAGTAGGCAGCTTATGGATTTCTGCGGCCCTGCTACGGGCGATTGGAGTAGCCTGATTCCAAGGACTATCTCCTTGGAGTTGGGTGCCGAAGTGCCTTCCTTCGATAGATACAGTAAAAAGACTACTTCCCTGTAGCCTGGGCAGAAACCCCTAGTTTTTCGATAGAGGAATGCATAGGTCTTCGGATCCAAAGGACGTTGTTGAGCATCTCCATTTCCAATCACAGTAAACCAGTCAAAACTGCCGGATACTCATCTCCTAAGTCTGGACTTGATTTTCGGTTCGGAATCCGTCCCAGTTCGCTGCAGCCATAAAATCCGGGCTATTGCACCAAGAGGTCAAGTTAACATATGCAACCATTTAATGCATATTTACAAATTATACAGGCATTGAATAATTTTTGCTATATAGTTGAATTTCATATCTCCGCCCAGCAATGAAGAATTAGTACGCTCCTAGTAGTTAAACGTTTATCCCAAAATGAAAGTCTGTCACTGAAGTAGTAGATTTCAAGCCTCTAAACTGCTTATTCCAAGTTGCTACTAACACTGAGGAAGTTAATAAAAAGAATAAATTTGGAGACTGGGTCTGCTCAAATCCAACATGAAATGTTGATCACTGGCAAATTGAAAACACTTATATAGATCCTCAGACTCAAAGGAGAAATTACACAGAGCATCTTGAAATTTTCACTAAAGAACAGTATCAGGAAGCTCTACAATTGGCAGGCTTAACACTGGAAAAGTTTGGACCATTAGAATTGGACCCAAGATATAGTGATTTAGGATTTCAAGAGAGCGATTTTTGCTGTTTAACTGAAGAAATAGGAGCATATTACCATTATAAAGGAGTTAAACATTAATAGAAATATCGATCAGATAAGTTTTTATATGAATAATCCTTTGCAAAATATTATCAATCTTAATTTGGAGAAGAGCAGGCTCTCTCATTTTGCTCAAAAGAATCTCTAGATTTTAGATTTTAACGCTGATTTCAATTGCATAGTGCAAACACTACCCAGGTTCATCATTGCTTGATATAATTAGTTTAAAAATTACAGGTGCTAACTTCTATAAAATGCTTTTATGATTATTGCTGCTGCTTTTAAAAAAAGCAAGGTTCATATGGCCAAAAATAATTGGGATTTGTATATTTATAGATACAATTGTGTACATAATAAAATATGATTAAATGAAAATTTAAACAAATTCTAATTTCTTTTTCCCTTTTTTCCCCATAGCTAATTTTATTTCAAGCTCTCTTTTTCTTCTCACTTCTTCTTCACTCTCTTTATAATCCACTTTGCTCTTTTGCTGAGGCTTTGGAGAATTCGCTCTGAATTTTTTTATTGGCTCTTTTGCTTCCTCTATAAATTTCCTCTTCCTTTCATTTTCCACTCGAACATACCCTTCTATTTCTCTAACTGGCTGTGCATATGACTCATTAAGAGCAGCCACTGTATGCTGTGCAAGTTCTGGACATGGAATTTCTTCAATATTTTTAGGAACAAACAATTTCATATCAACTGCATTTCTTCTAGCTCCAGCTTGGTCTTCTAATTGCTTTATAAGAGAATCTTGCGCAACTACAGTTTTGCATAAAGGGATGACCATCAAGGTAGATAAAATTCGTTTAGAAATGTCCTCATCAAGCTGAATAGCAGAGAATTTTCAGTTAAACTCATAGATAGCACTGAGAGTTTTCTTTGCTTCGAATTCGGCACTATTCTGATCAATTCTGATTTTGTAGGTAGATTGAGGATCTTTTTTACTTATAATTGTATTCAGCATATTAACCAAGCCAGCCATGCCACCTTGAATGTTGGGGTTATATTGCTAAATAGAAAATACAGTTATTTCTTGCTGGATTTGTGTTGTCCCTGCTGATGAAAAATAGGTATCCCTCATATTTGTTAAAATGAGAGCATATGAAGCACTGCCGTCATTTCCTGAAACTGCTTTAGCTTTTATCATCCAAATCTCGTCATCTTGAGTAAGGCTTCACCAATTTTTATCTTCTAAGAGCTTCAAAGAGTCTAAATGTGTGAGAAAGAAAGTTTTCCAAATATCCATTTGCAAAAATATTTAAATAGCCGAAGAAATAGAACAAGCTATTTATATTTTAATTAGCATTTTAAGGTTCTTTGAGTAAATCTAACTGAATCAGCAGAAAATATTATAAAAATTTTGTAAAATATTTTATAAAACAATGTGAATTTGATTGAATTATTGTGATGATACAATTTATAATATCAGTATAATATTTTAAGAATATATAGTCGTCCGAAGTTGATGATGTTTGAATTAGTATGAAAAGAAAAGATTTGCTAATTGAGGTATTAAAAAGCCAATTAATTATACTAGAAATACATGTTAAGTATTAATTTATTTTTATTTTTCAAGATTTTTAAAAAATATTCTAAAGCAATTATATTGTTTTCTACATTAATTATATATTGCTTTTATATTTTCATAAATTTAATGATAAAATTAACCTTAGTTGTCTCCATAGAGCTAAATTATTCAATCAACATTTTTTAAAAGCATCAGAGTGGGCTGAAACACATAAATCTTTGAATAACTCAAAGATATTGAAATTAATTCTACTAATAATTATTAATCACTATTTGTTGAAAATTTTCTTTCAGTGCTAATAATCAAACAATAAGTTTAAGGAAAAGCCTCTGCCAGCTTTCATTTTTATCAATTAATTAAAAGGAATATGAAAAAGATAGCGATTATTATTAATTTGATTAAAAAGTCATTGAAAGTTTAGTTATTTTCTTTAAATCCCATTAATGTATGACTGATAAGAATAAAATGTTTGCAACGAAAAATGAGTACGATAGAGGCGTCAACACTTTTTCTCCAGAAGGAAGGCTGTTTCAAGTCGAATATGCATTAGAGGCAATCAAGCTAGGCTCAACTTCGATCGGCATTACTTGTCAGGATGGCGTTGTTCTTGCTGTGGAAAGGAGAGTCACAAGCAAGCTGATAGAGCCTTCATCGATTGAGAAGATCTTCGAGATTGACAGCCATGTCGGCTGCGCAATGAGCGGAATCCTAGCTGACGCAAGAACCCTTGTAGATCATGCGAGAGCTGAAGCTCAGAATCACAGGTTCACGTACTTAGAGGAAATGCTCCTCCAGAGCATTGCACAGAGTGTTTGTGATTTGTCTCTTAACTTTGGAGAAGGCGATGGATCACAAAAGAAGCCTATGTCAAGACCTTATGGAGTTTCACTACTTATTGGAGGAGTTGATAAAAATGGGCCAGCACTTTTTACCACAGACCCATCTGGGACCCTGTTTAAATACAAGGCAAAAGCTATCGGCAGCGCTGCAGAAGGAGCTCAAACTATGCTTCAAGAAGAATTCAAGACTGACTTGTCACTCGAGGATGGGGTAAAAATGGCTTTGCGCATTTTGAAACAAGTTATGGAAGAGGCAATTACGAGCCAAAACGTCGAAGTAGCAGTCGTTTCTACTCAAGACAAGATATTTAGAAGGTTGACGCC
Source organism: Blepharisma stoltei (assembly GCA_914767885.1). Lineage (NCBI taxonomy): Eukaryota > Ciliophora > Heterotrichea > Heterotrichida > Blepharismidae > Blepharisma > Blepharisma stoltei. The sequence continues at coordinate 728,276 of CAJZBQ010000004.1, read as the reverse complement.
AAGCGGAGTTGAAGAATATTTAACTAGTCTTTAGATCTTTATGGCTTACCTATTTCGATAGTAAATTTGCACTTATCAAAAGCATATTGTCTATTAAGTAAGCCTCTGTAACTTATAGATCATACTGCTATATCATTGCTCATATTCACAATTGATATTTAAAGAATCAAAACAGAAATATTTTTTAAGCATCTCCATGAGATGTTTTATGATTAATAAAACTAAAAATGCATATTAGATCTCTAATACATCATGAATCAATTACTTAAGTTATTATTGATTATAAGAGATTTTTTATTTTTTCAACGATGCCAAAAATTAAATAATCTTACTTTGCAAGAGATAGAGGTAGACATAACACTGCTGCTAGGATGGCTAATAAAATAATTGAAATAGTATTGAATATTATTAATTTGGTGCAAAAAAGATATTAGAAATGGCATATAGGATCTGTAATATTTAGAAACCATAAGTTGAAAGTACTAAATTAAATTAGATAAGTGCAGATTTGGCAAAGAAAACGAAAGGCGGGGAGAAATAGCCTAAAAAAGTTATATCCAAAATCAACCGAATCCTCTGGCTTAGTTTTTCTTCTTTTAATAATTTGACATTGATCAGAACGGCTTCATCCCTATGGTCGTCCATTTTTGATACGTCAACATTTCCTATTAAATAACTTGCTCAAAGCATTTTAATCGAAAATAATAGTTATGTCTGCTTTTTTAAAATATTCGACTACATTTTTTTCTGATGAAATGCACACCAATCAGAACATCTAAAAATTAAACAGCTAATTTAATAATAATACATTTTGACATGGACCAGCCACTAACCCCAAAAGCTGGCAAAGAAGGACACATTTCTCTCGTTCCCGATCAAGTCGAGCACAACCCTGAAATCCAACCCCTCGGAAAGAGCATTGATCTTGTCTATCAACCATTAAAACTTGTGAAGGTCATGGAAAACCGATATGTCGATAGTAAGCAGTTTCGAGGCCTAAAAGTAACCCAAGGACTTACATGGATTCCTCCCGAAGCTGGCTTTCGGCAAGGCATTTTTAAAGATCTGCTTTATGACTATAGCAAAAAAGGTCAGACAAAAGTTGAGTTTCTGATTGTGGTCACAATGTATAACGAAGATGTTAAAAACTTCAGGGATACTATGATTGGTATCACAGAAAATCTTGAGGATTTCAAGCGTGCTGGTGTTCCCGAAAGCGCGATATGTTGCATTATTATAGTCGATGGGCTTAAGCCTTTTCTGCAGACTTTCAACAAGCAAAAGCAATTTTTTTCCCAGTTTTTTGACGAGCAGAAAATCAAGGATTTTTTCCATGTTGAAGATACAATGCAGTGCAAAATTCCTGACGAAATTGATGACGATGAATTTGCCCACTGCTTTATGCAGAATGCAAAATTCGATGAAAGCAATACTCTCCAGTTCATTTTTTGCGTCAAACAAAAAAACAGAAAGAAGCTGAACACACATCTATGATTCTTCGGAGGATTTTGTGAAATGTTCAATCCCAACTATGTTATGTTGTTGGACGTCGGAACCAGGCCTCTCCCAAATTCCTTATTTTTGCTGTACGAGTGCATGAAGACTGATGTAAGAGTTGCTGGATGCTGCGGTGAAATTAGACCAATGGAGCCAAGCTTTTGGAATCTTGTTGTAGGGGCTCAGATGGTTGAATATAAATTCGCACATATCTTTGATAAAGCCCTAGAGAGTGTGATAGGGTACATTACTGTCTTGCCTGGAGCTTTCAGTGCTTATAGGTGGGAAGCTTTGCAAGGAGCTCCACTATGGGAGCATTATTTTAAATCCATTTGCCACCCAGAATATATGGATGCTTTTCAGTCCAATATTTACCTTGCTGAAGACAGAGTGCTCTGCTTGGCCCTGGTTTCTAAAAAAAATAGAGATTACATTCTAAGATATGTTAAAAACTCAATCGCAGAAACGGATGTTCCTGATAAGCTCTCAGTTCTTATGGCTCAGCGCAGAAGATGAATAAACGGCTCATGGTTCGCATTGATTGACTCAATCAAGCGTATGAGCTCTGTTTTTGAATCAGGCCACAGTACGACCAGAAAATGCTGCTTCACGATGCAAATGATTTATTATGTGGTCAATGTCGTTTTCTCATGGTTCATGGTAGGCTCGTTCTTTTTGGCATTTGCCATCGCTGTTCGCAAGCAATTTGGAGAAGACTCTGATTCCACAATTATTAGTTTTTCTGGATGGATCATAATATCATATACTACGCTGCTGATAATTGTGTTCATTATGGCCCTTGGAGTAAAGCCAAAGCGTGTAGAAGATGCCTACAAGGTGATAGCTTGCATCTTCGGAGTATATATGCTACTGACTATGGGACTAATGTTCAAATATATCATCACAAACCTGAGCTCGAATAGTTGGATCATCCCTTTGATGGTTGCCACTATTTTTTGCTTCGCCATGAACACTCTCTGCCATGGTGCAACCTTGACTGTACTGAAGGGAGTTTTGCATTTCGTCTTTTTATCGCCATCTTATGTCAATTTATTTCTGGTATATGCCATATGCAATATCCATGACTGCACCTGGGGAAATAGACCCGACCAGCAGAGTGATGAGGAAAGGGCTCACTTGGAAGAGTTCGAAGAATTCAGAACGCGATGGGCCATTGTTTGGGCGCTTTGCAATAGTGCTTTTGCCTATTATTTAAATTTGGTTGACAAATCAGGCAGCGATGCAACGAGATGGTATATCTATTCTATTGCCTTTGTTGGAGTAGGGCTGCTGATTATTAGGTTTTGTGGAGGAATCATGTATCTTTGCCAAGAAAACTGGTGTCAGAAAAAGTTGCGAGTCAAGGCTCAAGTTGTCCCTTCGCCAATGCCAATTTTAGCATCGCGTTGCGAGACCAATCAAGAACTGCTTGGCGAAAGCAGAAACCCAATTATTGCTGTGGCAGAAGCGTCAAGAAAAAACACTGAAGAAGACAGCTTTAATGGGATGATTGAAGAAGAAAAGCTTGAAATTGATGAAGACGATTTCAATATAGATGAAGAAGAAGATCTGGGAATGGAAGAAAATGTGAAGGTGAAAAACTACCCAAAAATCAATGTGACTGTGCTGAAGCCTGCATATTCGGAAAGAAAGGTAAACGCAGGAAATCCCAAAAAATACAAACATATCAAAAATGCAATCAGGCAGCCAATAAAAAATAGCAAGTTTCTCAATGAGCTTATGAAAGCAGGAAGTCACAAAGCCCAAAAATCAGCCTTGATGATTCAGTCTTGGTTCCGCAGTTGGAAATGCAGAGAAACCTACCAAAAGCAGCGAAGATTTTTTGACTATTTAGCTTTTGGCAAAACAATCTTGCAGCACTCCTTCTATTTTGTGTCAATTTATAAAACTATTAAGGAAGCTCACTTCAAAAACCGCCTTATGAGGAAAAAGGTGGAGGTGAACATTGTGGTAGATGCATATCCTCTAGAAAAAGGGCTATCGAAGCCAATTGAACTAAACGACAGTTTGGCTAATGTATGCTCAAGACTAGAAATAGAGCCTGATGAAGCTGAGCTGAGACGACAACAGGATGAACTTCTTCAAAAAATTAGAATAAAGAATGACCTTGTAGATATTTGTAATGAAGAAAATAAAGAGGAAAAGATTATCGCGAGGAAAATTTATACGGGAAAAACAGAGTTAGCTGATGGGATTGAATACGATGTCGACATTATTTATGTCTTCGGGAACGAAAAGAAAATCGAAATTTCTGCTATAAAGGGCAAATTTTCGTATTTTTATACCATGTATTTAGATATGCTGCAGGATTTAGAAACTGTACAAAAGAAAATTCCTTTTATTTTGAGCCGATTGATGATTGAAGACAGCATGCTACAATTCAAATCATAGATTAATTTATGAATAAACTAGCTTAAAAGATAATTTTAATCATCAATAGTTAATCGAATTTGTTACTTAAGCTTGAAGGGTGGCAACATATCTTGCGAGATCAATAGGAGTAACAATTGAAATATATGTCCCTGTGTTAACCAGGGCAAAATGCTCATCCTCAAATAATGTGTTCAAGTATGTGAGTGGAGTATCCAGAGTTACGATTCTGTTTCCTTTGTACAAAAACATGCTGCATGGATCGGTGGATTTGAGCTTTCCTGATGATAATTTTGCTGTGATTCCACCAACTGTGACCACGCCTAATATACTGCTTCCTTCCACAACAGGCAGCTGATCGTACGATTTCTCTTGCATTAGTTGCAAAACTTCTGAGCAAGGGGTTGAAGGCAAAACATTTTGTGAAGGGCTCAGGTTCAAGTCTCTTAAAGATTTTCCACTCAATGCGTTGTCTTCTGGTGGAAGCATGAAACCGTTTTGTATCATCCAATTGTCGTTGATGAACTTGGTCATATAGTTTCTGATGGAGTCTGCCAGCAAGACAACAACTCTTTTGCCAGCTGGAAGAGTCTTACTCCCCCCCCCCCCTCCGTGAGCGAACAAAAAAATTTTGTTCGCTCACGGAGGGGGGTTAATTTTTTTTTTAAAAAAAAATTTATATATAAATTTTATAAAAAATATTTTTTTCGAAATTTAAAAAAATCCTAATTTGCAAAAATTGGGAAGCAAATATTAATTTAATTTGCAAAATTTATGTTTTTAAAAACGCAATTTGTTTAAAATTAAACAGAATTAGCTCTAGATTTCATTATACTAATTATCACTTATATATCAAAATTTTTTTCCATTAAAATTTTTCTATTAAAAAAAATTTTTGTTCACTCACGGAGGGTGGGTTTTTGGTCAAAAAATGGCGATTTTTCTAATGGTTTTGTTCGCTCACGGAGGGGGGGGGGGGGAGTTAGCAATCTGTAGAGCTGCCCAGAAGGATGAGCCAGATGAGCCACCAACAAGGATTCCTTCTTCCTTGATAAGTCTTCTTGCAATATCGAATGAGTTTTGGTCATTTGTCTTGACCCATTGATCGACTAATTCACTATTGCAAACTCTTGGGACAAAGTCATAGCCAATACCTTCAACTTTGTATGTCCCAACAGGGTCGTGCTCTGGGTCTGCCAGCAGAGAGCCTTCAGGATCAACACCAATGATCTTTACATTCGGGCATCTCTCCTTCAGTTTTCTTGAAATGCCAGTCATAGTGCCGCCTGTTCCTGCAGCAACCACAAAGTAATCCAAATGCCCATCACATTGGCTCAAGATTTCTTCTGCAGTTTGATCATAGTGTGTTAATGGGTTGGATGCATTTGAGTACTGGTTTAGTACAATTGCTTTGGGTAACTCTCTCTCTAGTCTATCTGCAACTCCAATATGGCTTTCTGGTGAATTAAAAGCAGCTTCTGTTGGAGTTCGGATAATTTCAGCTCCCAAGGCTTTGAGAGTGTTGCTTTTTTCCTGACTCATCTTTTCAGGTAATGTGATTATGCAATGATAACCCTTTGCAGCAGCCGTCAAAGCAAGTCCAATCCCTGTATTTCCTGATGTGGGTTCAATCAACGTCCACCCTGGCTCAATCCTCCCATCTCTTTCAGCGTCCTCAATCATTCTGAGACCAATTCTATCCTTGACTGATCCGCCTGGATTCAAATACTCGCATTTTACAAGGATTTCGCATTCGATCCCGTCCTTTTTGGTAATGTTGTTTATTCGAACCATCGGAGTATTTCCAATTGCTTCCAAAATTGAACCACATATTTTTGGACGCTCCTGGTGAGGGATGTGGCGATGAGGAGAAGGTTCGCTCGAATTGAGGCTCCATTTGCATGGAGTAGGTGTTTGTCTAATATCGTAAACCTTCTGGGACATAATTATGTGGATAAAAATCCGTGAAACTCATTGGCTCAAGATGTCTGAAGTCCCAAAAATTCCAGAAACGAAAACTTTGAGATGAAAGAAAGATTTAGAATATTTAGCCTAAAAGTATAAAATAATCTATTATTATTTAAATTTTGGAAACTTTGTCACAGACTGCATTGATGTGGCTCAAAAAATCACTATATTATTCCGCCATACTTTTATGTGATTAATTACGCTAGCTAATTCCAGGACAAGGTTTTTGGCTTTAATGCTATCAATTATCCAGTAAATATAAATGCACCATTATTTTGGGTTTAAAAATGACTATCAGGTTTAAGGTTTAACATTTTTCTTTATTTATGAAATTTAGATTTTTTTTGAAGTTCTAAATCAGCCTAAAACTATAAGAGGAGCTCAAAAAATCTAGTATTAGGATTTTATGAATTTCAAAATAGTCCATTAGTATATTTTTCATTAATTCAAGCATTATTCTAAAATAATTTCTTATATAAACTTAGCATTAAACTTCTATGGTGAAATATCAAAATAAGGAGATCAGCTTGAAGCTAGATGCCTGCTCGAATTAATTTTGATGATAAACTTATTATATAATGGGAAACATAAGTAATATTTATCTCATACCTCTGGAAGCAATCGTCACAATTTTTGGACCAGGGACATGGCTGGGAGGAGTTTGACTTGCTCTTTGCCGATTTTGTTTTGTTTCTTCTTGAGCTGGCGGATCTTGATTTCTCGCTTGCTGAGCATTTGGATTTTGCTGATTTTGGCCTCCTTGCTGCCTGATCAAGCACCAATCAAACATGAAATCATACTGATAATTTTCTCTGAAAAACAAATCTTTGAAGAGTCGTTTTAAATAGCTGTAGTCTGGCCTGTCCTCGAACCTCAATGCTTTGCAATAATTTATATAAGTTGCGAATTCTAATGGGAAATTGGCACATAGCACCTCCACGCTTGTGCTCATCTTCTTTTCCATGATTGCAGCGTATTTTTCCTTCTTGTTGTTGCCTTGGAGACCTTGCCAAGGGAGAGATCCTCTGAGGAAGTAAAGCAGGACATAGCCAATGCCTTCTAAATCGTCCCTTCGAGACTGCTCTATGCCAATGTGGGTGCTGATAGAGGCATAGCGAGCTGTTCCTGTGAGATTTTTCCCTTCTCGATATGGGATATGCTGGTTGGTTTTGGGATCTCTGTACTTTTTAGCCAAACCGAAATCAATGACGTAGACTTGATTTGCTTTGCGTCCCAGGCCGATGAGGAAGTTGTCTGGCTTGATGTCTCTGTGCAAGAAGTTTTTTGCGTGGATGTACTCCACTCTTGAGATCATTTGGTCCGCCAGCATCAGCACAGTCTTGACGCTCATAGATCTTCCACAAAATTGATGCAAGTCTTCCAAGGAAGGCCCAAGAAGTTCCATGACCATGACATTGTAGTCTCCTTCTACTCCATATCAATGGATGCAGGGGATTCCAGTCCCTCCTTGAAGGATTCTGTACAAGCGTGACTCATATAGCAGCTGAGGATGCCTCGTTCGAATATTTTCAAGTTTTATCGCTACTTCTTCATTTGTTTGAATATTTGTACCTAACTCTACTCCTTTGATAGTTGGCAAATGTTTTAAAAAAATATTAATTGATAAATTAAATCTTAAATCTATGTCAAACTTTCTTAGAAAATATTTTAAATACAAACATTTTAAAATTTTAATAGAATTAGCTAGATATATCATTAAAATAGCTCTCAGAAAAAGGATAAACTTTTCAAAGAGTAATATTTTCTAATGGCTTTGCCCGTCACGAAGGAAAAGTAAAGTAAATCTCTCCAAACGATCCACTCCCAATTTTTCGTCCGACTCTGAACTTGCTTCCCACACGTAACTCCATTTAATTTCTTTCAAAGTTTTAAATCAACGCAGAGACTGCTAATAAATTAGGATAGTTTGAAATTTAATAAAATAGAAATTAATGATGGCAGATCAGTCATTTGCAGCCGAGATAATTAACCAAGATGAAAGCGTAATCCAGCTTGACATTTCATCAAACGGATTATTGAATGATGAAGCAGCTGCTCAAAGCATGGGGAATGGACTGAAAATTAAAGCTTATGGGAGATGAGGACTTTATGCAACCAAAACAGAGATTGTTTTATACGATCTAAGGCAAAAAATTTACTGGTTGAGCTTGCTAGAGCTAGGACTGATGACGATTTCATTCTTTCTTATGATCGTTTTTGGAAGGTTTATGATATTTTTGCAACTGCTTCATTTTATTAGACCTTTTTTCGCATTCAAACTGATAGAACAGCTGCCAAAATCTCACGTAATTTATGAAGAAATGCCAGAGAATCTTGATGACGTCTCCACTTTTCAGCCACTCCTTTTTGCACATTTCAAGCGCGGCAGCAAAGCAATATCAGTATACCTCATTGTAACAGTTTTTACTTCACTAACAGACTTGATTTCTCTGACAATCCAACTATCATCAATCGATACTGATTATACTCCACATCTACTTTATGCTATTTTTGTATGGATATTTTTAGGCCTCGATTTCTTTCTTGTTTTCTGGTACTGTACAATGAAATTCACTTTTCCTCAAGAAATCTGGTACAATTTAATAAAGCTAGCAAGAGGCAGTTTAGACGATGCTAAATGGTTCTTCAAAAGCTACTTCCAATCTCTCCAAAGATCCGACAATAGCGAGTTCTAATTGATGTTAAATAAGATGTATTTTTTACAATTTTATTTTCTCATTTATTAAAAATTACTATTTAAAACATTTTGCTAGCATTCTGCGAACGAAAAGAAATTGATAAATTGGCAATAATTTATATAATTATAGAAGGAATTATGGAAAAGGAAAAAGAATATTGATATGACTATCAGCCTTTTCTCTTAAATAAGACAATGGGAAGAAGAGGAAGTGGAGAAACTGAATTATGGGGCCTTGATAGTGTTAATGGATTCAATTTAGTTGCTCAAGACATTGAAGAACTTGGTCTTCTTCACAAATATAAGTCACACAGCCCGGAATCAATTGGATGCGAAGTAGTTATTGGAATTTTTATTCAGCCTGAGCAAGAGTCGCACTTAGCTGCAACAATGGTTTCAGTTGTCAAAAACATAAAAATCTTTGAAGAAAAAGATCTCTCGGTTCTCTGCGTTGCAATCGCAGATGGCAGAAAAAATTTGAAAGCAGTTTACAACAATAATTTGCTTGGTAAGGCTTTTGGCTCAAATTATTATAATGAAAGGGAAATAGTTGATCGATTTAATTTAAGTCAAGACAAGAGTGAAATTTCTCTAAAACATATACTAGGAAATCAACCTCAAGCAAATGGAGAGCTCGCTCACATGTTTATGCACAAAGACTGGCCACAGGGAGATAGCAAATGCAGACTCGATTTAATTTTTTGCATAAAGGAGCAATACTCAGGAAAGCTTAATTCACACTTGTGATTCTTTGGTGGCTTTTGTCAGCATATCAACCCCCGAATTGTTATGCTGCTTGATGCTGGGATCGAGCCAGAAGAGAATGCTTTATTTTATATGTATATGGCTCTTCGAGCTGATGAAAATCTCGCTGGATGCACCGGAGAACTGAAGCCAAATGCAAAGAACTGTAGAAAAATTTTTCGATATGCTCAACTTTTTGAGTACAAGACAATTTATATGCTTGATAAAGCTTTAGAAAGTTCCTTTGGCTACGTTTCAAGTCTCCCTAGCTATTTTAGTGCATATCAATGGAAAGCTTTAAGCATGAACATTCTTTTGGAAACTCATTTTAAGTCCATTTGCCATCCTGAAGAAATAGATGCTGCAAATTCAAACTACTATCTCTCAGTGGATAGACTATTGAGTTTATCTCTCTTCATGCAAAAGGACCATAGGTACACTTTGAGATATGTCAAAAGGTCTAAAGCAAAAATTAACGTTTCAAATAAAATTTACAAAATCATGCTTACAAGAAGAAAATGGATAAATGGGACTTGGTTCATTTTATTGGAATCTCTTAAAAAGTCTTGCATGATTTTTTGCTGTAAAACTTCGCATCCGTGGTATAGGATCGTTTTTTTTGCTATGCAAATGATCTTATATGTTACAAATTTCTTTTTTTCCTGGCTGATTGTAGGATATTTTTTCGTGTTCTTGTCTCAAGGCTTGAGAAAAAAAGCTGAAGATGATGATTGGAATATTCATGTGCAAGATATTCTTATGATTTTTTATGGCCTAGTTCTTGAATATATTATGATCCTTTCTTTGGGAGTTGCTCCTAGAAAGGCAAATAAATGCTTGACAGTTCTAACTCACGCAGGGGGGTTAATTTTTTTTTTTAAAAAAATTTATATATATAAAAATTTTATAGAAAATATTTTTTTCGAAATTCTAAAAAAATCCTAATTTGCAAAAATTGGAAAGTAAATATTGATTTAATTTATTAAATTTATGTTTTTAAAACGCAATTTGTTTAAAATTAAACAGAATTAGCTCGAGATTTCATTATACTAATTATCACTTATATATCAATTTCTTTTTTCATAAAATTTTTTTTCTATTAAAAAAACTTTTGTTCACTCACGGAGGGTGGGTTTTTGGGCAAAAAATAGGGATTTTTCTAATGGTTTTGTTCACTCACGGAGGGGGGGGGATAAGCTGAATTCTTTTGGCCATTTCTATTATCAGTGTGTTTTTCTTTCTATCATACTGATTCCAGGAGCCAGGCGGAGGTTATTCACAGATTTATTTCGGCGCTTTTCTTATCTCAATAGGTTTATTTGCCTTAAATATTCTTTTTCATTTAGATATTTTGTGCAGCATCCCTCATTATATTGCTTTCATACCAGTGCTCGTTAACATCTGTATGATCTATTCCATTTGCAATATTCATGACTGCTCCAATAGTGATCCAGAAAAAATTACTGAAAATGAGCGGGACCAAATTGTCCGCTTTCAGCCATTTCGAGCTTTTTGGCTCCTTATATGGATTTTAACGAATGGAATTTTTGCCTATTTGATGTACGAGTTAATTGAAACTAAACAGATAGATGTGCTTATGGGTATAGCGATGGTTGGGATGATAAATGTTATTATCAGACTGATTGGGGGATTATGCTACCATTTGAAAGAATGAATTTTAAATAAGTTTGACAATAAAGTTGACCTTAGAAAGCCTAATGATGAAGAGTCAGAAAACAACAACTCCGCGCAAATATTTATTAATGTGCAAACTTTAAGTGAAGATTCTTCTTTAAATTAATTATTAAGGCATTAAAATCGTAAGTGTCTAGATGATATATATCATTCAGGAATAGTGAGCACAAAATAATTAATGAAAAATCTCTCCAGGGCAGTTTTAAACAAAATAAGTACGATTATCTTTTCTCACCTATCTTTAATATCCCAAAATCAGCAGAAACTTCTCTCAATGATCCTACTACTATAATCTGAGTACTCTTAAACTCTCTAGCAAATGCAAATAGATTACATAGAACTTTTAAACAATAATATTTTAGCGGTAATCATTCTAAAGTCAATGAAAATATTTTAATTTTGAATAAAACTCTAACTTTGCTGGCCCCTTATTTAAAATTCTCAAATTTAATAATGACAGCTTCTATTGAAGAACTTTCTTCCTCCCTGCACGAGACCTTACTCTCCCATCCTTTTGTGAGCGAACAAAAAAATTTTTGTTAGCTCACGGAGGGGGGTTAATTTTTTTTTTTTTTCGAAATTTTAAAAAAAAAACCCTAATTCGCAAAAATTGGAAAGCAAATATTAATTTAATTTATAAAATTTATTTTTTTAAAGCACAATTTGTTTAAAAATTAAACAGAATTAGCTATAGATTTCGTTATACTAATATCATTTATATATCAAAATTTTTTTCATAAAAATCTTTGTTCGCTCGCAGAGGGTGGGTTTTTCAGCAAAAAATAAGGATTTTTCTAATGGTTTTGTTTGCTCAGGAGGGGGAATTTAGTAAGCCACAAAGTTTTCGAAACTGCTCAAGGGAACCAACTCCGAGCTCAAATCATTTCTTCTCTTACACAAGAATTCCAAGCCTGGTGCCCACAAGGCAAAGTTATAGCATTCGGATCTTACAAACTAGGGGTCCATTCTCCTAACACAGATTTGGATATTTTGTGTATTGCACCGAAAAATATTTCTCGTTCTGAATTCCAAACCGAATTCTATGAGCGCTTGTCCTCTATGAACGGTGTGTTCTATTGCCATGGCGTGTTTCGTACCAAAGTCCCGATAATTAAACTTATAATAGAAAGCACAGCAGTCGACCTCTTATACGCGAACGTCGATGCAGAGAACTTACTTGACGATGCAATTTTTGATGTTTGTGACGAAGCGACAATGCTCAGCCTCAATGGATACAGAAATAATGAAATTTTGTTAAGGCTTGTTCCTGATATAGAAAAGTATCAAATGGTTTTAAGAGCAATCAAACTCTGAGCGAAAAGAAAAGGTCTTTACTCTAATATATTCGGCTACTTACTTCCCTATTTTAAATTGGAACAAAATATTGATAAATTTTCCACTATATAGATACTTTAATCTCTTTAAATTTGAAAAAAAAAAATCAATTGAGTGAAAATGCTAGTTTTTGTAAAATAGTTTTATATAGATAAAATGGCGCTGACGGTCAGCGAGACTTCCTGATCCTATTCTTCAGCATTGATTTTATTCCAATTTAAAGGCGCGCAGTTAGGCGGTGCAGCATGGAGTTTGATGGTTGCTAAGGTCTGCATGATGTATCCTGGACTTTCTGATGTGGAAATTATATACAAGTTTTTTAAGGTCTACAGCGTTTGGGACTGAAGTATCCCAATTTGCCTGACCCCAGCAGAATTTCACCAGAAGATGGATATCTACAGCACTAGAAGCGCAAACGACAAAAGTTATATTTCAATTATGACCCCGGCATTTCCAAGATATAATGCAGCTTACACACTTTCTTCCTCAGGCTTTCACTTGATAAACCAAGAAGTAAAGCTTGCCTACAAAATCACAGAAGATATTTTTGCAGGTGTTGCAACATTTGACGACTTATTTGCAGAAATCGACTTTTTCCAACAGTTCAAGTACTTTCTCCGGGTCGAAATTCAATCGTCGACCGCTCTGGACTTCGAAAATTGGCATGGGCTTGTATCAAGCCGATTAAAGTTTTTGATAGCAGATCTCGAGTGCACTTACCCAAAGCCGCGTGTTTTGATTTACTCAAGATCATTTCCATCTCCAACTCCAAAATACCCATATTCAAGTGCATATTACATTGGACTCAATTTCAAAGAGATGTCGTCGTCAACAATTGACTTGAGGTCCCCTGTAAGCAACTTCTGCCAGATCCTCAATGAACAGAAGCCAAATCCGGCTACCATGAACATTAGGATTCGATTCATCCCAAGAAATCATTTAGAGCCTTTTATAGTGAAGCCGATACTTACATAGCTGCTTTCCTGTAATTAATAATTAAACAATTTCTCCCACACAAAAACTCTATATTTCATTTTAAGTATAAATTTAGGAAAACTCAATGGGAATTTGTTGCCAGCGAGACATTAAACTGAGATTTCCTCCATATGCTGAAGGCATAAAATTTTCTAATTTATCACCACATGCAATACTCGACAGTAATGAATAAAAAGATGTAAGAGAATACTACGAATTTATCAAAGTCATAGGCTACGGACAATTTGGAACAGTAAGGGAAGCCATAAAAATGCTAAACGCGAAGCCATTGGAAATTTCAAATGAAGCCGCCAGAGGAAAACATTACGCAGTCAAGTCGATTTCAAAAGATAGAGTGCTAAAAGAGACTGAATCGCTACTCCCCCCCCCCCTCTGTGAGTGGACAAAAAAATTTTTGTTTACTCACGGAAGGGGGTTAATTTTTTTTTTTTAAAAAAATTTATATGTAAATTTTATAAAAAATATTTTTTTTCGAAATTTAAAAAAATCCTAATTTGCAAAAATTTGAAAGCAAATATTAATTTTAATTTATAAAATTTATGTTTTAAAAAGCAATTCATTTAAAATTAAACAGAATTAGCTCTAGATTTCATTATATTAATTATCATTTATATATCAAATTTTTTTACATAAAAAATTTTTCTTCACTCTCGGAGGGTGGGTTTTTGGGCAAAAAATAGCGATTTTTCTAATGGTTTTGTTCACTCACAGAGGGGGGGGGGAGTAAGAAGAGAGCTCGAAATTTTGCAGATTGTAGATCACCCTAACATCATTAAAATGTATGAAATTTATGAAGACAAAAAGTATATACATATTGTGATGGAGTTATGCACAGGAGGTGACCTCTTTGATTATTTATTACTTAAAGGGACTTTAAATGAAATGGAAGTAGCAACGATAATGAAAAAACTGATGCTTGGGGTCAAACACTTGCATAGGCTAAATGTGTGTCATCGAGACCTGAAACCGGAAAATTTCATGCTAAGTCATGCAGGGCCTGATGCTGAAATAAAAATCATTGACTTTGGGATGTCTATAAAATTTACCAATAACCAAATGAGTACTATGGTTGGGACTCCTTATTATTTAGCTCCTGAAATGATGCATGAAACATATGGCAAAGAGTGTGATTACTGATCTCTTGGTGTAATAATGTACTTCTTACTTGTTGGTAAGCATCCGTTTATTGGAGTGAACGTCAATGATGTGTTCATGAGAATATCCAGAGGACATTTTTCATTTTCTCATCCAAAGTGAGCAAATATTTCTAGTGAAGCAAAAGACTTGATCTCCAGACTCCTTGTGCTAGACCCAGCCCAGCGTTATAACATGTCCCAGGCATTAATGCATCCGTGATTTCAGCGTTTTATGGTCAACCAACCTGAGCCCGTTAATTTAAATATTTTCAATTCTTTGAAGAACTACAAGGCTAGAGGAAAGCTCTGACAGGAAACCATGAAACTAGTAGTTAAAAATCTTTCTGAAGAACAAATTTCAGAACTTCACAATGCTTTTATGTCTTTGGATTCAGCAAATCAAGGTTACATTACTGCAATCGATATAGAGCAAGCCATGATTAGGCAGGGCCATGAAATTTTCCTTGATGATTTTCACAATATGATTAGAAACATAGATTATATAGGAAAAGGAAAACTAAATTACACAGAGTTTATAGTAGCTGTTCTCGATAGGAAGAAGATTCTAAATGAAGAAATCATATGGGATGTTTTTAAAAAGTTTGATCTTGTATGAAATATATAGAATAATGAGGAGAAAATTGGAGTTAAAGAATTAAAAACGGCACTTGAAGTAGCAGGCTGTTCCCTTAATAGCAATGATTTTAATGAAATTGTGAATGAGTTTCAATTGAAAGCTGGGGAATTTATGGATTTTGCTCATTTCAAAGAAATAATGATGTGCTTTTCCGAAGATAACTCTATGAGATTTTCACTAGGAACAGAAGAATCGCCAAGAAATTCAGTGAGGAGGCTGTCTAAGCAAAGATTGAGTATACGAAGAGTTAGTCGGATTTCTGAAAGAAGAAGCAGTACAAATTCAAAAGTTTCTGCCAGTGACTTTCCTGTGTGTAAAACAATGACATAAGCTAACATATTATTAAATAGTCTGGATTATTTTATTTTATTGTCTATCTTGAAGGAAAGGTCTCGCGAGGGCTCATTTCATCTCGATTAGCTTCTGGAAGTAATTCAAATATCCTTACTATCCAATTTTTGGATGTAAAGGCCTCTCTGAAATGCTTTAGCTTGATATCTTTTTCTCCAACTTCCGCTTTCCTTACAACATCATAGCCTGCAACTCTTCCATTTCTGCTAACCTCCCCAAATCTATAATATGAAAGTCTGTACATCAAGCTTTTTTTCATAGTTTGCGATGCACCTCCATCGACTCTATAGGCCCCATTGCTTCTGTAATTGCTTTCCTTTATATGTGGAAAAACTCCGCCTGCAATTCTGATCATCCACAAAAATTTATTAATGTCATCTCCTGAGTATCCATTGTAGCCTCCAAAAATAACCAGAACGTAATTCACATCTAATTTCCTCAACAAAGTAGCAGCTTCCTCTTCATCACTGCCAAAAATCATTCCCATGGTCGCTATGTGAGTGTTATTCCATGTGTTATTGTCAACCATAACTGTTCGATTTCCCATCCCAGTTATCTGGTAGCCATAATCCCACCATGACATTATTCGTGAATTTTGCTCGGTGTTCATGCGGAGCCAATAATAAGCCTCCCTGTAGTCATCAATAATTATTCGCTCCCCTTGCTGGCCGGTGCTTGACATAATTATGGATGGACTCGAATAGCTTGCAGCGCCAGCCCATACACTATGCCATATATAGAGCATCGAGAACCCTCCAATAACAATAATTACAGGTAATGATAATTCAATAGGAATTCCATATGCCGGCTTTTTAAGTTTTTCTATAGAGTTCTTTGTGTCATGATACCTTAGCCATTCTTTGTAGTAAATAACATGTCTGACAAAAGTTTGCAAAGTTTCTGACACTCCGATCCCAGAGAGAACGCAGAGTGCAGGTGCGAGAACAAGCAGCAGCCTAACCATAACAGATGCAAAATATACAGCCAAAACTCCATATAAAGCAATGAAAAGCCTGGCTTCTGTATATTCTATCAAGCAATAATATAGGCCAAGAGGTGCAAAAACAGTCAAGACGTGCATATCAAAAAAGAAAGAAGACCAAGTTGTAGGCTGATGCTCAGAAACTGAAGCTATAATTGGGATGAATTTTTTCGCATAAGTAGGGTCAAGCAAAGACATCGATCTTCCGCTCCAAACCATTTTTCTTGTCAAAGTTACGTATAGCGCATAGAGAACAATTAAAAAGAGAGAGCCATATATCATAAGCCTCATTATAAACCTAAATCTTTGTTCGCCAATTTTCTCTTTTACCCAATCGCACACATAATAAATATTAATGAAGATAAATACCAAATGTGAAGCTAAATGCTCTGAAGAAGTCACTCCAAGGAAGCCGATAAAAGGTATTTGCATTGCTAGTAGTGTGCCAAGTACATGGAATGTGCAATAAGCAATATACATATTATTGCTGAATTTGCCTATAAAAATCAAGCCTATCACATAAATTGGGATGACGTTGATGATGAATGTGTACCCTCCCCATGACGCTGCCATGTAGAAGAATGCCAAAGAAGCCATGCTGCTCCAAATCAGAGATCCCTAAATAAATCCTACCGTTTTCGAAGCCCTAATAAATAGATAAAACGTAAACATCATGGCAAAAATAGCTGTTCCTTCATAATCATAACTCCCTGCTACTGATCTCGATATGTAAGCTGGCACTACGCTAATAAAAAGCGCTCCAAATAATGCAGGCTCTGATTTGTTTGTAATTTCTTTCGTTAATAAGTAGCAAGAAAGGGCAGTAAGCGCTGAAAACATTGGTGCTAGAAATACGCACACATTCCTTATATCTATTGGAAATGTAAGGAAATGAGAAAAGCTGTGTAGTGCTAGAGAAGTAGTCATTATCCCTGGATATAAAGTGCCGCCGATCACTCTTCCTAGGGGGAACCAAGAGTATGGATCAAACCAGTTCCAGAACTCATACAAACCTTTTTCAGATAGAAATCGAGTTGTTCTGTAATTGAACCAAGGATCAAATTCATGAATTATACTTTCGAAGCGAATAATCTAAATAATTCATACAGAGAAGACACGAATTATCACTGCTATTACACAAATCATTGCAAGAATTATGATACGAAAAACTGGGGCCCAATGTGATAGCACTTCTTTAATACCTGTGCTCGATTCCATTTTTATAAACTATTAGCAATATCTGCTCGCTAATTAATTATAGAAATTTCCCTTAAATGGCGTAGTTTGCCCTTGATTTGCCCACTGAAAAAATTTTTTGGTTCGGCCAGTACCATATGGTTTGGTCAAACCAAAAAAAATTTTCAGTGGGCAAATCAAGGGCAAACTACGCCATCTATGGGAAAATTCTATATCCGATGAAAATTTATATTTCTTAGAACAATTATAAGAACATTGTAAACAATTTGCTAATATTTAGCAAAATGGATAATTTCTTAATTTAATACAGTCATTTTATTATTTAAAAAGTTAAATTTTTAAAATATTCATTTAATATAAAATGATATCCTGGTTATGACATTTTGATTATCAAAATTAATCCTCTTTTTTAAAACAGATTGACATTATATATAAGAATCTCCTATAAATAGCCCGAAAAAGGCAAACGATTGGAGAGTTGACAATGAGCCTCTCTTTAATTTTCTGACCTTATAGAGCTATTTATAGGAGATTTCTATATAGTTTTTATTAATAATCTTTAGCATATGATCGTTTACTTGCTCTTGTGGATCCAGCTACTGAATGCGATCTCAAATGTTTCCTATCGGTTAACGACATAAATTTTGATGCAGAGTCATTATTATAACTTCTCTCCTTAAGGAAAAACTTTCTTGGGATTTTAATTTGCGATTTGGCATATTTTGCTTGATTCTTCAGAGTCAATTTTTCTTTGAACTTAAGAGTCATCATCTTTTTATCAATGGCCAAGACTTCTTGCAAAATAGTGTGAGCTCTGATAGCAGATTTTACTTTTTCATCAGAAACATCACTTGAGGATTTATGGTGCATATTGAACTTTGGAATATCTTTCATCATTAAATGTGGCAAACTTAGCTTTCTTGGCTTCAAAACTTCTTCCAATGTCGCCATTTCGTTTTTTTGAACTTGATGCCTTGGTGATTTCTCAACGATTTGATAGATTCCATTTTCAGTATCGTTTGTGATATCTACAGCTTTCTCAATATTTTTAATTTCTAGCTTTTTGCTCTCGAAAATTCTAGTTATTTCTCTAACTTTGCCTTGATGCTTAATGTCGCAGCTGTTAACAAACCTCATGTTTTCTTCTTTTAATTTTAATGAGTTTTCCAAGACTCTCGAGAATTCTTCTCCAAGCAAAACAATTCTCTGCTTGAGAATTTCATGGGACTCTGTATTTATAAGCGGAAGCTTATTCGCAATTTCTTCTCTTGATATTTCAGATAAGAAGTTTTTCAGCATTTCTTCGTTGAGGAAAATTCTGATTATTTGGCAGTCCTCAACGAAACTCGAAAACAGCAATGATAGTCTTTTATCATTAGGGAAAAATTGAAGAAATGCCTGAGCAATCTGGCTCTTTGACAGCTTGTGAAAAAAGAGTTTTGCACTCGAATTCATTGAGTCCATTCTTTGCAAGGATGGTAAGAATTTTTTTTTGATTAAAGTTACCATGCGACGTGATTTTCTTATTGATTCTCGCTTGATTCCTTTTAAAATTGCTGCAGTTGCAGATCGAAAATCTCTCGTTAGCTTTTGCAGTTTGCTCTCTTCAACAGCTTGGTCATTGATCCTTTCCAAAAAATAAACATAATTATCAATAATATGAGAAAAAAAAACATATAGCAGGAGCAGCAGGTTTTCAGAAAATCGAGAAGATTCTTTAATGCTCTTTGGGACTGTTTCAATCTTAAAGAGAGCTTCATTAAAAGTGCTATTAGGAGCACTATCAATAATCCCTGAGTTTTCACGTTTTAAATTATCGAGCTCTTGATCGATATTCAGAAACTCGTCCTTTTTGATCGCTTGAAGCAGCGAAAGTTCTTGGTACCTAGTGCTCAAGGAGGTTTCCTTGAAAATTAATTCTTTATAGCACAATATAATTTCATCAATTTCCTGCTGGCCAATTCCATGAGTAATGTCACACTGATGATTATTTCGGCACATGATGTCTTCAATCTTTTTAAAATGATAAAAATAGGTTGCAAGTGCCTTTTTCATTTCTTGCAGTTCATTATGAGATTGCTTTAAAGTAATTTCATTTTCAAGCAGCTGACCCACTAAATTCTTCTTCGCAGATTCATTTATTTTTTTCTGGATGCTGAAAAAGCCCATTCTTTCGATTATATCTTCAGATTTATTTACAACATTCTGTTTCATTATACCTAGTTTCTTATAGTTATTTTCAAAGTCAGTTTTCGATTTTTCTACAGCCTCTTGGTATTTATCAGTCTGTAATTGCACAATAATTGAGTTATTTTTTGATGTAAATTTATTTTGCAACAAAGCTGAATGGTGTTTAGTTATTCTTGAGTGCGTATCGCCCATCTCTTTCAGCCTTTGACTCAAAATCATTGCAGAAAGTCTTTCCTTCGCCCTCATTTTTGATAAGGCCTCAGAGTTTTTGGTTTCAAGTGAAACTTTCGACTCCTGTTCCAAAACTTGCCTCAATAGATCGCTTGCTTTGTTTTGCAATGGGAGTTGAGAATTTGTAACGTTTTCAATTGCAATTCTTTCTAGTTTTCTAACTCCCCTTCGTTAAGAACGAGGAAAATGTTATGCTCTCTCTTAAAGGGGGTAATCTATTTTGATAAAAATATTTATATCAACTATATATAAAAAATTATTTAGGATAATTCGCGCATATTGTAAAAAAAAATCTAATCTAATTTATAAAATTTATACTTAATAATATAAGCTTTCTTAAATTAAATAAATTTAGGAAAGAGATTTTGCTATAAGAACTATTAATTATATATAAAAATATTTACATTTGTATATTTAAAATTATTTTACTACTTTAAAGAGAGGGATTAATGGTTTCTTCTAAAACCCCAAGCGTATTTTGCCTTGAGCTATTTTCAGAAACAAGAAGGTTTAGTTGGTTCCTTAGCTTTACTTGTTCTGATAAATCTATGCTTTTAATGCTTTCCATTTCTTGCGTTTTTGAACTGTATTGCTGTTCGATTTCTTGTTTGAGGCGAAATGTTTCAGCTTTTAATATGTTTTCTGAGTGCAAATATTCATCAGGGAAGGGACTATTTTCTTGAAGACTAATGATCTGCTCATTCATTTTGATTACCTATGAAATATTAATTTAATTAATTTTATGATCTTTATTGTTGGGTATTCATTTATGACAATTGACTTGAGTGAAATAATATGGAACAGTGCTAATATATTCTTTTTTTAATTATTTCTCTCTCCAACAATTTTAATTTTTCTTCTCTTATTTCTATTAAAATTAGTAGGGAGAATGGGGTGAACAATGAATAAAACCTAGCCACTTATATCCAAAATTTTTGCCAATTAGAAGAGCATGCTGAATTGAGACATTTATTTCATCAAAGAGACTTAATTATGAATATTTCAGATAGGTGAAGCTATTTTTCAAGGTTCATTATATTTTGAGAATTAATGAAGAAAATAGTCAAACAAGTATAATGATATCAATATAGCAAAATTTATTTTTTAAATTATTTAATATAATCTAATATCTTATAATCATATTTAGTAAATCTATTCAAATACTAAATCACGAAAAAGTGAAATAAGATATTATTGCTATGCTATAATCGACAATATTAAGATTAAAAGATGAATTTCCTGGATATTTTTAAAGTTTTTGAATTTCATAATTTTGGACAAGTGTTGATAAAATATTTTAATGAGTAGAACTAAAATTGAAAACTGAGAAGAAAAAGAGTTGTCCCATCCTTTGAATAAGCCGCTAACTTCTAGAAGGTCCTTTGAAGGGCCTGTTATGCACAGGAGATGCAGTGATGGAAGCTGCCTCATTATATTTTTGGTTTGCAATCTTGGGCTTGTAGCAATTATAATTTACAGTAATTTTTATTTAAGGCTTGTATGCAGGAAACCAGAAATTATTAACTGCCCCTTATGATTTCAGGGCAAGTTTGTGTGGAGAAGGAAATTTATCTAAAGAAAGTTATGGATTTTTTGTTAATCCTTTAGAGACTACAAATATCGTTGTATGCTTAAGTGGATGCCCTGCTTACACTGTAGAATATGGAGTTTGCTTGTACGATACTGATTTATCAATAGACATAAATCAATGCTTTTCTACATATCCTTCAAAGCCATATAAAAATAAATATTGTATACCTGCAGAAAAAGACAAGAGAAAAAAAGTTTATGAGTTCATTGATGATAGAAACATTGAGAATTGAGCAGGGGACATAGTTAGATCTTGGGATTTGCTACTTTTAAGTGGCATTTTCACAAGTATTCTAGGAACCCTTTGATTAATAGTCTTCAAGGTAAAATTAGGATTTTTGAGGGTATTGATATACCTAAATTTGGCTTTATTTTTTGTATTAATTGAAGGACTATCTTATGAAATCTTTAAAGAAGGGGATCGAGAAGAAGATCGATTGTGTGAAGATAAAGGCCCTGTTGTGATGGAAAGTTGCAGTTTTGATCATTTAAATCGCTGGAGAATATCTTCGTATGTTTTAGGAATTTTAGGGCTTATATGGTTTTTTAATTTGATTTTTTGCAATGACACTAGAAGTGCATGAAATTTATTGAAATTTGGAAATTTAGCACTAGTGAAGCAAGTAGTTCCTCTACTCATTCCGTTTTTTGGATCTATTTTTGCTCTATTCTTTTTTTGCGCAATTTGAATTTTAGTAACATTTGGTCTTAGCTTAGCTGATTATGAAATTATAGATGAAAATTTAGTAATCGGTGGTCAAGTTAAAGAAGTTACCTATAATCCATATATAAGGCTTGCAACTCTTACTCAAACAAGTTCATATTTTTTCAACAAAAGTGGTAATTCATATAAAAAAAATTTTATATGAATCTCATAAAACTGGCTTAATCCCAATAAATGTTAAAATAAATAAGTATTAAATAAAGGAAGTTAGTGGATTATTAATCTGCCTATGATGGCTGAGTTTTATATCTCACTTAATTCAAATGCTGGGAAATGGACTTGCATGCTTTCATTATTTTTCTTACTCCTTGCTATTTCTTGACCGAACGACAGAACATTGATTTCCTAAAATTTGAAAATTAATCCTATCTTTGATCAAACGATTTTCATATAGAAACCCTCCCAGCCTAAACCGAACTATTTATGTTTGATAGTAGCAAATATGATACTATACCCTGTGATCGCTTCTAGGCAGCTCTAATGCGATTATAGTAGATTTACTAATATATTGCATACTTTCTCTTATGATTAGCGCATGATATATTTTATAAGAAAAATATTTTTAATATTTTGAAAAAAATAAATCAATGATTTTTCCAACATTAAAATTGATTTTTACATATCATTTGGGAACTATTTGCTATTCTTCCGTTCTTCTTCCTGCTCTTTCTTCTCCAAGAAGCACATTGAGTGGCTTAAAAAGAGACTTAAAGGCAAGGGAAAATTGCTTATCAAACTTTTTGCTATTTTTATATTCCCCAATGTTTGCTTGCCTTGAATCTTGACTAAAATATTATACAGAGATATTTTATTCTTTCCAAATCCTATGAGGAAATGATTTTATGAATTCTTCCAAGCAATCATATTTCTTAACTAGGAGGAATAAAGGTCGCCAAGATTCAATGATGCTAAGTCTAAGCAAGCTGACATTTCAAATACAAATAAACTTATTTTTAATCCCATCTGTTTTAGTTATACTTTGAATTCATTATAGGGATGAAACAATAAATGGAGAATATACAAGATATATTGGGTCGATTGTTTTTCCTATTTCTTTTGGATGCTTAATTGGAGGATTTATTAGCCAATTATATGGAGGTTTTATTCGAGGCATCATTAATGGTACAATAATAAGCTATTTATGCGAATTTGAGATGATTGCTCCAGAAGATCGATTATGCCCAACAGAATTTGCCCAAATAATTAGCAATTTTGAATCGTCAGAACTAGATAAAACAAAAATTGAAAGCTCTCCAATAAAACTTGGTGAAAAGGAAGCAAATATGGATGAGAGTGAGCTTATTGACGAAATGGGAGATTTCCAGAAAAGAAATAATGACAGAGATTTTGAAAATATTATAAGTTTTGAAGATCTCAGACAAAGCATCACATTGAAAGAGCCAAAAAGAGATATGGAAATCGTTGAAGATTTAGAAGAGGATTATAAGCCAGTTTTTACTGAAAGAAAAAAGAATTCTGGTTTTGAACATTTCTCTCAAAATCTAATTTTTCGTTCATAGTATTAGAACTAATTTAAGAATATATGATTCCTTTCTTCCACTCTCCAAGCATTTGCTAAGAAAATAATAATGATGTTGAAAGTATACTTACTTGATTTTTATTTTTTTTATCTTATAATAAACACCTTTAAATAACTTAAATCAAAGCAGACCCATTATAAATATAGCGCTTTCCCGAGGATGGCGCGGAATGGCGCCATCCTCGGGAAAGCCAGGAAGGCATCCACATGGGAACTGGGAGTTCCACGTGTGGATGCCATTTTGACATGTGGAAGTTTGGATCCCACATGTCAAAAATGGCATCCACACGTGGAACTCCCAGTTCCCGTGTGGATGCTTAGTTGACTTTCCCGAGGATGGCGCCATTCCGCGCCATCCTCGGGAAAGCGCTATATCTGATTTTCATGTTCAAATGCAGGGACTTTATTATGAATTGCCTCTGCAAAATACAATAGATAATTTTTTAAAAAATTATAAAGTATAGGAAGGCAAAGCAAATGGTTTTATTTTGGTATTATTTTCTTTTTTAGTAAATTTATATTTTTATAAATTTTGGTGCTTTCGATATTTTGAAAATTAAGGAAATAATTTTATCATGCATTATAGATGTGTCAGATTTTAATTTTCGAAATATGAAATTAATCTCGAATCTAATTAGCAATAGCCTATTTAATAAAGCAATTAGACGCTTGCAAAATATGGTAGACCTAAAAAATCTCTGGTGGGAAGAAGAAGTCAATGAAAAATACCAAATACTTAAGAAGTTTAATTTTATTATAACAAAAGTGATTGTGCTACTATTCCTTTTGAATGTTTTTTTTATCAAGGATTATGAAATCCTGATCAAATTCGCCCCTTATAACTTGTTTTCGGTTTTACAAAGTTTTTTTATTTGGCTTATGGAGAACAGAAGCATGAATATAAAATCCGCTGCTGCAATAATTATTTCAGAACTCAATGGGTTTTTATGATTCTCAATGTGAACTAAAGAAGTCCAGCAAATGCGAACTCTCCTCGCCACCCTTTCTTTTGCCTCAATAAATTTATATGAATGGCCATTTATCAAGCGCTTTTGGGTTCGAAATTTAATCTTGCTCAAAAACTTGATCATGTTTAATTTCATTGATCTTATGGAAGACACAGAGTTCTTATTCCATTCTTTCCTCCCACAAATGACTTTCTTTTTAATTTTTCTTCTATGTGAATTATGGTGGCGGAACATGAAAGAAAACTCCTATGAGAAATTTTTATCACGAAAGAATATTGAAAATGCTGAAAAAAGGATTGAGCTGATTTTCAAATTATTTCCTGATGGGATCTTGATAATTTCCCAAAACAAAGAAATTTTGTTTTCCAATGAAAATATAGTTAAGTTGCTAAACTGCGACTTAAATAATTTGATGAATGTTATATCATCAATTAATTATTGCGAAGGAAAGAAATATTCAAATTTATCTCTCTCGAACAAACTAATTGATGATATAAATTCAGTTAAGAGTTTGCAAATAAATGAAGAGAATCTTCTTGGTATATGCGAAGTGAATAAAAATTATTTAGAATGAAAATGTCAAAAAGTGCTATGGAATGATGATGAGGCAATTTTATTGACTTTAAGAAACGTCAACAATATAATTCAACTGGAAAAGTCAGTATCAGACAACAATTTGAAGACTATAATTTTGAGATCTGTTTCTCATGAACTAAGAACTCCTGTAAACGCGATAGCAACTTTGGTTGAGAGCTTAAAAGAAGAGCCTGAGATCAAAAAAAATAAAGAATGGAGCGAAAAACTAAGCATTGCTATGGTTTCTTCTGAACTTCTTTTGAATCTCATCAATGACTTGCTTGACTATTCTAAAATTCTAGCAGGAGTGTTTTCTATTCAAAAGTCAACAATTTTACTATATGATGCAATTAATAGTGCAACGCAATTAATCAAACTTCAGCTAGAAAAAAAGTCTCTACAGCTATTTGTAAGAATAGATCCTCAGTTACCAGCTTATATTTGCACTGATGCACTGAGATTTAATCAAATTCTTCTAAATTTGCTGAGTAATGCACTAAAGTTTACGATATCAGGCCATATCGAGGTCGCTTGTGTCGGGTGTGCTAATGAGAAAATGAAAGTAATTGTTCGAGATACTGGGGTTGGAATGAAGGAAAATAAATTAAAAGATTTGTTTAGGGAATTTAGCACCCATAATAAGAGCTTAAATCCCACTGGCTGCGGACTTGGGCTATTTATATCTAACATTATTGCTAAAGAATTGGGATCAAAGTGCATTGAAGTTGAATCAAGGCACAAGCAGGGGTCAACATTTAGTTTCACAATTGATATCTCTGACTCCCCCCATCCTTGATCGAACGATTGACTGTAAAAATTCCTAAAAATTGGGGAAATTAACCCCCATCCTTGATCGAACGATTTTCATATCATCCAAATTTGTATATATATAAAATATATTATTTATCAAAAGCTTGGGAAGATGTACATAATGAAGTTGCTTTCAGAGACTTTGAGACGATAGAAAGCTTTGTAATCAACCATCTGAAGTGATTTAGTCATAAACCTAGGCTTAAAAACTCAATAATCTATTAAAATAGACATTCTTTAAAATTAAAAAAAAAAATTAATTTAATAAGGAACAAATTAAAATTTATACAGTTTAAAGGGGTAACCAAAAAATCAAAATATTAAAAATTGGTATTTTTATGAAAATAATTCAATTTTTTGCTGTAAAAATAATTATTAAATACTCTTAACCCTCTTATTTAAAAGTAAATAAAAAAAAATATATATATATATTTTTTTATTTTATATATAAAAATTTTTTTTTAAACCCCCATCCTTGATCGAACAATGGCGAGTCGTTCGATCAAGGCTAGGGGGAGTGAAGAAACTACTTGGAATGAAGATGCTTACAGTGAAAGTATTGACGAGGATACTGATGAGGATTCTTTTCCCATCAAAATCAAAGATTTCAGTTCAGTCATCAGCCAAAGCTATCCTAATGTATTAATTGTTGATGACAATGAATTTAACCGGATTGCACTTGGATCACTTCTTTCCAGCAACAATATATCGTACCATGAAGCGTGCACTGGAAGTCAGGCTGTCGAATTTGTGAAGATGATGGATAGTTGAAAAAGGTCATATAAATTGGTGATTATGGATGGAAGTATGCCTGATCTCAACGGCTGAGAGGCAGCCACTATAATTTAGGAGTTGCATTCTCAGGGGAATATTGAGAATTTACCGACAATAATAGGATATACTGCTTTTACCTCTGGGCAAGATGTAAAGGCATGTTTGGATGCTGGAATGAAAGAATGCATACCCAAGCCCTGCAATCCTAAGCAGCTCTTCAGTAAAATATCCCGTTATTTGCTATTATAAATTGTAAATATATATAACAGCATTTATTATTTAATATTAAACTAGAATAGTTGAAAAAATAAAATTGCATGCAATCATAATAATATCTATTAATCGTATTTTAAGCATAAGGAATTAATTAGATATTAAGCATTTAAAATTTTTTGTCCTTTTGCACATGCCAGTTTTTTTGTATGTAATCAATATGCTTTTTGAAAAGCTTGATATGCAGGATGATTTCACATTAAAGCCAGCTCATTATACTTTTCTTCTTATGATATAAGAAGCCTTTATTTAAAAATTAAAATTCTTAACTCCCCCCTCCGTGAGCAAACAAAAAAATTTTGTTCACTCAAAAAGAGGGTTATTTTTTTTGTATATAAATTTTATAGAAAATATTTTTTTGGAAATTTAAAAAATCCTAATTCACAATTTAATTTGTAAATTTATGTTTTAAAAGCAATTTGTTTAAAATTAAGCAGAATTAGCTATAGATTTCATTATACTTATTTTCACTTATATATCAATATTTTTTTTCATAAAAAATTATTGTTCACGGATGGTGGGTTTTTGGGCAAAAAATAGGATTTTTTCTAAAGGTTTTGTTTACTCACGGAGGGGGGAGTAAAAAAATATATTTATCTTTGTCATATTAAAATGCATGATAGTTGAATTATTAATAATGCGAGAAGAAATGATTTTAATATTTTCACTGAAGATCATCTTAGGATTATCAATTTATAGTTTATCGTGCAACGAGAATTGATGCCCTTCTAATTGGGTAATTTTAATTCAGAGAGGAGATGGATCTTGCGACTTAGAATGCATGGCACCTTATTGCAATTTAGATTCTTCGACTCCCTATTCTTCACCTCTCTCATTTAAAAATTCTGATTGCTATGAAAATTGCATTTACAGTCGTGGATGCCCTGAAGAACTCTTGGGCAATTCTGTATGCAATTCTGAATGTAATAATTTAGAATGTGGATTTGATTTAGGGGATTGTGGATACTGCGCACAAGGATGTAATTATAATTTAGGCTATGATTATATGCTGGGAAGTCACTGCTATAAAGAATGTAATAATTCAACTTGTTACTATGGAGCTGGGATTTGCAAAGAGTGCAACACTGGGTGCTCCTCAGATATGCTCGGAAATAATAAGTGTGATCCTGCATGCAGGACAGCAAGCTGCAATTATGATTTCGGAGACTGTTCTACTTCTGATTGCTCCGATGGTTGCTTTTTATGAATGATTGAAGACGGAATCTGCCAGTCAGAGTGCCATAACCAAAATTGCAATTGAGATGGCACTGATTGCGACTGTTCTCCAGGTTGTACAGAAGATTTATTAAAAAATACTGTGTGCGATTCTTTATGCAATAACTCTGCATGCCTGTTTGACAATATGCTTTGTGGGTACTGCGCAAGTCTGTGCTATAAAAATATGATTGGAAATGGAATTTGCAATCAAGAATGCTATAATAAGGCCTGCAGCTGAGATGTGAAGGACTGCCAATGCGCAGAGACCTGCTATCATACAGAATGAGGCAAATGTTCTGAGGGTTGCATGGTGCCTGAATGCTCATATGACCAATGCAGCTCCGATCCATCAAAGAGATGCACTAATAAAGAAGAGATACTGCTATATGCGCATTTGCGCTTAATTAATAATGACTTAAAAACTGTTCCAAGCTTAAATCATTGTAAGGAAAAAACAAAGTGCAATACGACCAGTCTGCTGGACTCTTCTGCTTGCATGGCTGAATGTGATAATGAATACTGTGCTTATTCGTGAATAAATTGTGACCCAGAACGAAGCTATCAGTGTTCTGACTCCAATTGTTTGAAATGTTATAATAAGGATCCTGGAGGGTGCTTTCAGTGTGACTATTCAAAAACTCATCAGTTTTTTGGTTACTGTTTAGAGAGCTGCCCTTCTGGATTTACTTCTCTTAATCTTTTTGATGAGCTTGATATGTGCATACCTGCTGAAGATAAATCAAATATGGGCTCTCCTGCTGAGTATTATGTGACTTCGATACAGACTGATGATCCAATCGGAGGTCTTGGGACTTATGAGTCTCCCTTCCAATCTTTAGCGCTTGCTTTAGCAACAATAAACACCAAGGATTCAATTGTATATCTTTTAAATGATGGAGTCCATTATCTCACTCAACTCAATCAGAGCTATCCTATTTATGTCACAACAGAAGATCCAACAAAGCCGTTTAACTCTCAGCTTCAACGAGAAATACTAACAATTACAACTCTTAACGATGATTATGTATATCTCAAGCCAAAAATTGATTGATCGATTCTTACGATAGCTATGAATAATACTAATTATCTTGACATAAGCAATGTAATCTTTGATGGGAATGAATGGGTTCATGGAAACAATGGCTGCTTAGATAATGCATGCTCTTATTGTCCAACTGTAACCTTGCAGTACGACGGAACTTATAAAGACGATCGAAATAGCCCAATCTCAGATTTCACAAATTCAACCTACTGCAGCGATTTCCATAGCTGAAATTTATTTGAAATTCTTCCTGGGACACAGCTGTTTTTAGAAAATGTAGCATTTATCAATTGAAGGCTGGAAGAGGCTTGGTCAAACCTGGCTGGCTCTATCAGGCTCTATGGCTCTATCTGGCAGTAAGGCTCTACCGGCAGTCTGGCAGTCCGGCTATCGGCTCTACCAGGGTCTACTGGGTCTACTGGAAGTCTGGCAGTATGGCACTACTGGCTCTACCTGGGTCTATATGGCAGTCTACTCTACCGGCTCTACTGGCTCTACCTGAGTCTATATGGCAGTCTGGCTCTACCGGCTCTACTGGCTCTACTGGATCTATATGGCAGTCTGGCTCTACCTGGCAGTTTGGCAGTCTGGCAGCCTGGCTCTACCTGGGTCTACTGGCTCTACCAGGGTCTACTGGCTCTACTCATTAAATTCCAATCATGTTTATAATTTAGATATCTTTTATAAATAAGGAAGGCCATTTGCTCAGATAAAAATAAGGTGCAGCCAGCTAGGACTCTTTACTAATTGCAAATATTATTATGTTAAAATTAAAAAATCAGTTCTGCTATAATTTTTTTTATAACTATAGATAAATCATAAAACAATTCTAATATAAAAATTTTAACTCTTATGACTGAATCTTATTATCTTATTCGATAGACGGGTTCATGCCCTTAATTTTAACGCAATCATCAAGGATCCCTTGGGGGATTCACCCGCTTTGCGACCTTCCTTCCTTCCAGTCTCCTCCTTGCCTCTTGTAATAGGCTCCAGTGTTGAGTGGGCAGGCTACGGGTTTGTGCGGCCTCCTGAGGCTGTGGAATACGAGGTTGGCATTCCGAAATCCCAAAAAATGGAATTTCTGGTAGCCTGTCGGCAAAAGGGTTAAATCCAGATCTTGGGGCGTAACGCCCAGTTTCACACTAGGAGTTGCCCGATTGGTCTAGGAATTATCTGTAAACCTTGCTGGGCTTGCCCTTTCCAAATCTGAACCTCCTTTCCTCCGAGGTAAAAACCAGTCTCGAAGTTGGACTTGGGCTAGCTCTGCCTCCTGCAGAATTGGTTAACTAGCATTGCCGTCCATGGGTTTGTGCGACCTCCTGAGGCTGAGAGAATACGAAATTGGCATTCCGAAATCCCAAAAAATGGAATTTCTGGTAGCCTGTCGGCAAAAGGGTGAAGTCCAGATCTTGGGACTTAACGCTCAGTTTCACGCTAGGCAGTTGCCCGATTGGTCTAGGTATTACTTGTAGACCTTGCTGGGTTGCTCTTTCCAAATCTGAACCCTCCTTTCCTTCGAGGTAAAAACCAGTCTCGAAGTTGGACTTGGGCTAGTCTCTGCCTCCTGCAGAATTGATTACCATAGCATTACTGTCCTTTTCAAGGCTAGAAAAACCTTGCCAGATATAATTAAAATATGAGTCGAGGATGTATGGCCGTGAGGCCATATCTAGACGAAGAAGCCATATTTTAATTATGATTTCACTGTTTTCAGTCTATTGCTAATAAATATCTTTAAAATTTTGATTTAAAATGATTCTGTAGTAAATAATATTTTATTTTTGGTAGAGCCTTACTGCCAGGTAGAGCCAGTAGACCCAGGTAGTCCCAGACTGCCGGACTGCCAGACTGCCAGATAGAGCCAGACTGCCAGGTAGAGCCAGTAGGCCCAGATAGATCCGGACTGCCAGACTGCCAGGCTGCCAGGTAGAGCCATACTGCCAGGTAGAGCCGGTAGAGCTAGTGGAACCTGACTGCCAGACTGCCAGGCTGCCAGGCAGACCCAGACTTCCAGACTGCCAGACTGCCAGTAGAGCCATAGAGACAGACTGCCAGGTAGAGCCGGTAGAGCCAGTAGAGCCGAACTGCCAGACAGCCAGACTGCCATATAGAGCCAGTAGAGCCTTACTGCTTGATAGAGCCAGTAGAGTCAGATAGAGCTAGCCAGGTTTGACCAGAGGCTTCTCTAATTTTTAATGTTGGAGGAGACCTCATTTTTAGCAATGTCACGTTTGATAATATTAGAACAGCTCCCAACCAAGAATCATCAGTTATAATTTATAGAAATTGCGGAAACAAGTATTATGATTGCGGAGATTTGGTGATTGAAGGAGGCAAAGTGTCAAGGCTTAATAACGGGTTTGAGTATTCCAAAGATCTCATTTTCAGAGGGTTTTTGCTAGCTTATAAGATTGGAAATATTGAATTGCATGATATCGAATTCACTGAAAACGCAGTTTATGCCCCAGAAACCAATGTTAGTGTGTCTTCACTCATTTATTTACCCCTTCATGATCAACAATTTTTTTTCTCAGAAGGGAGTTTGTTGTTTTTATATATAAAAGTATCCGAGTTTTCAATAGTATGAAATTAAAAATATAGACTTGTTAGTAAATTTTATACTTTAAAATGCGGGTGGTTTAAATTTAAATAGAATGTGCTAGAGGTTTTATTTTCTAATTATTACTATTTATCAAAATATCTTATGAATAGTGCTTTGCTCTTATCGGAGGGAAAAATTAGAAATTTTTAGAAGAATTGATATTCATAACTGCAACTTTACTTAATCTTCACCTCTTAAAAATCTTGCTCGCTCACGCATTGGCTTTGACTTATTTTATATATATTTTATGTTTAAGTTGCCTTAATTAAAAAAAATAAATAATTTAGCTTCCGTTTAGAATGCAAGCTGTATAGATTGAATAAAATTAATAAAGATTTGCATTATATAAATATCACAAATATATCAATATATGTTTTTTATAAAATATTTTTTGCAACAATTTTTTGATATCTAACGGAATAGATTTCCCGAAAAAAATAGAGGTTTTTAAATGGTTTTGTAAATTACGGAGGGAGAGATATAATTATGTAAAAGATGGGCTAATATATGCAATGCCGACAAATTTATTATTAAAGTCAGATGTTAATTCAGAAAATGAAATTGAGGATTACTTGATAAATCATATATCAATCACGAACAGCATCTTTAAAAACAATTATGCAGTATCAGCAGGTATTCTATGAGTGAGCTATCAAATTGAATTGCAAAATATATACTTTGGGTCAGTAGATATTGAGAATAATGCAGTTGAAAGCGGTCCTATTATTTTTATTTATAATGCCATTGTTCGAGATTCTTATATTCACGGTGTGACATCTATCATAACTACATCTAAGGGCAAAAGATTGTCTGCATATCAAAGGTATCGGACATTCCACTGAGCATACGTCAACTTCATTAATAATTTTTCAGGAGGTTCTGGAATGTTTGAAATTACCAAGCTTGTCAATATGCGGTTTGAGAATGTCACAATGAATTCAAATGGAAGTTCTGATTTAAAAAATGAAGATATTAATACTATTCTTTTCAGCTATTGATTGAATGATAGCAGCATATACCTAAAGCAATACATTCCTGCAAGCACTTTTGATTGCACATCATTGGCTTACCTCGATACTGCGACAAACATCAGCATAATCAATTCTCATTTAGAAAATAACTACTGCAAGGATTCTCTTCCCACAATTTGCATATATTCTACCAATATTATATTTATCAATGCAACAGTATTCGATGGTAACTATGGTGCATCGACTGTCTACCCAACTATTTTACTAATTGATGGAGGAAATGAGACTTCAATTGATTATTCAGATTTTATGAACAATAGAAATAACGAATTAGAATTGGGATATGGATCCATCTATATAAAGGGTGTTAATCATTCTGTTTCAATGTTCAAAACAAACTTTGAAAATAACTATGCAGTTAATGGAGCAGTTGTATTTAGCGGAAGAACCATTAAAATTTGTCAGTGCGATTTTACATCCAATCAATCTCCAACAGATGGGGCAGGCATATATATTTCACATGCTTTTCATGGCACAATGAATATAAGTATTAGTGAATGCACATTTACTCAAAATGAGGCAAACTTGGGATCTGGAGGGGCGATTTTTCTAAAGAACACTGGAGTTTCTTCTAATCTTATATCCTTCTCTCTTGCAGAATCCAATTTTACTAAAAACAATGCAAATTATGGATCAGGACTATATATTTCCAGTGACGTGAAATTGTATGGGTATGCAAAAGTTGTACAGTGCGAATTTATTGAGAACTATGTCCATAATTCAGGAGTAGTAGCTGTCTTGTTTAGAGCCGGGGTTTTGGAAATGTCTCAATGCACTTTTAGTTTAAATGTTGGGAGACTAGGCTCTGCAATTTATGCAGAGCATGCTGATGATTCAGTTTTAACTGCTTCAAAAGTTCTTATTGATAGCTCTAACTTTAAAGAAAATACAGGCAAGGCGGTGATTTTCCTATCAAACTCGGATGTCTTTTCTTATATCAAAACAAGCTATTGCAACTTCACTTCAAATAGTGGTGTAGCTATCCATTTAGATTATGATCAGTGATTTGATCAAAACTCAACTTTTAAACTGAATGTAGGAATAGAGGGCGGAGGATTGAAAATGCTAGATGGCTCCTCAGCAAGCTGTGAAAACACTTCATTCATCGAAAACGTATCTGGTGGCAACGGAGGGGGGGTATCATTAGGTTCAAAGTCACAATTCAGCTGTGCTTCCTGCTATTTTATAAACAACCAGGCAAATTTTTCTGGAGGTGCAATATACAATGAACAGAGCTCTGTACTCAATATTTCCTATACAGTTTTTCATAAAAATCAAAGCGGTGATCAAGGGTCAGCAGTTTATTTGTTGGGCTCTACATCGCCAACTTCAAATATCTCTCACTGCGGTTTTATAGAAAACTACTCAAGCAATCAAGCTGCTGTCGCTTTGCTGGATTCATCAATCTTTATTAATCTATACTCGTTTAAAGTCCATTACTAAGCTGCTCGACTACAGCTTCCTCCAACACTACTCTGGGACGAATTTCTCACCATTTTCCTCGGGCCCGCCAAAGGCGTGGCCA
Source organism: Blepharisma stoltei (assembly GCA_914767885.1). Classification (NCBI taxonomy): domain Eukaryota; phylum Ciliophora; class Heterotrichea; order Heterotrichida; family Blepharismidae; genus Blepharisma; species Blepharisma stoltei. The sequence continues at coordinate 693,552 of CAJZBQ010000004.1, read as the reverse complement.
CTTCTGACTTTGATTACTATCAATCTTGAAGTTTGGGCTCCTACGACTCTTCTTTGAGCTTAGGCATCTACTTGAGTCCGTTAGGCACCCTAAAGTTCCCAGTCCCACCGCCTGGAGTATATGGCGCCCTTCTGAAAATTTCGATTCCTTAAGGTCAGGAGTCCGGTAGTAAAAGTGGCTCCATGTTAAATGACAGCGGATTTTTGACAGTGTAAATTTCATCGAAAATCATTTGGTCGAAAATTTTTAATAGTGACATTTGGCCGAAAATTAACGGTTTTTTTCGGTCAAATGTCTCACTATCAAAAAGTTTCAACCAATTTTCGGCAAAAATATTTCGGTGAAATGGGCACTATCAACAAGGCAATGCCATTGGGCCTGCACCCAGTAAAAATCGCCCAGCCCTTGCTTCCCTGACATAACTGAGATAAATTCACCAGGGGGAAACCAAACCTTATAATTAAAATATGCAAGTGAGAAATTTTCGGTGGGAGACCAGAAAATTCGAACGACGCCATATTTTAATTATGCTGGATTCATCAATCAGCATTGGGTTTTCTGCCTTTTCTCGCAACCTTGCGAATTCAATCACTCCTGGAATTCTTTTGACTCTGTCTAATGCAACAATACATTCCTCTACGTTTTTCAACCAAACTGGCCAGCAAGGGAGTTTCATCTACGCTACAACACAGAGCTTGGCTGACATTTATAATTCTACCTTTGAGAACGGCACAAGCACAAGCTCAGCCGGAGCAATTTTTTCGATTTCAAGCACTGTTTTGATCAATAAGAGCAAGTTCGAAAATAATGCTGCAAGCGGAGGTGGAGGAGGAGTAATTTTATCATATTCCAGCAGCGTCTTGCATGTTAATGATAGTTCATTTGTGAATTCCTACTGCACAGATAGAGGAGGGATCATAACTGCATATGAAGGAGATTTGACATTACAAAATACTAGCTGTGAAAACTATAAGGACGGAGCAATTGCTGCAGATAAAATGCACTCACTCCCTCCCTTTAAATTGGAACAAAAATCGGTAAAATTTACTATTCTGGGTACCTTAACCCCTTTAAATTGGAAGGATTTTTTTCCAATTTAAATAGGGAGTTAGTATATCTTAAAAACTCAAAATTTTATAAGGGAGTAGGCACACTTGGAGGAGCCTTATTTTGCACATCATGCAACATCATCGAAATTTCTGATTCTGAATTTTCTGAAAATCATGCATATACTGGAGGAGCTTTATATTTATACACAACCGGCGATAATAAAATTTCGAAACCATATATCATAAGCAAATCTATTTTCACAGAAAATAAATCAGCACTGGGTGGTGGGATTTATACCGATAATATAAGTCTAAATGTATCTTCATCTGCGTTCAGCCAGAATAGGGCAGAGTCAGATACTTCTGTCACAAGCTCGATTCCCACATTGGGTAATGGAGGAGCAATAAACTTGGCTTGCTCGGATTTGGCAAGCTGTGCATTCAACATAACAGATTGTAATTTCACTGAAAACTTTGCTACATCAAATGGTGGGGCAATAAATTGGGAAGACTGCATGCCTTTTGTAGAAGGCAATGATTTCTCGAACAACGAGGCTCAATATGCACCAGAAATATCATCATACGCAGTACAACTCACAGCCCTTGATAAATGGGGCAATGCTACAGATTCTAATAGAGTCTTAGCTCCCTTTTAAGAATGAGACAAAATTATTATGAAAATCCCTATTTTTGAGGAAAGTTAAATGCAAGCAAAAATATTTTTGATATATAATTAATAAATATTATAAATTAATTAATCTCTTTTTTCAAATATTTACAATTGAGATATTTTACAAATTTTATATAATTAATTATCAAATATTTATCCATTTTAAAATCTAGCAAAAATCTTGATAACTCTTAAATAGGAGTAAGTGATATAGTTCTTAAAGATGTAGCATCAGGGCAAATAGTAGTCCAAAGTCTAATTCTGGCGCTAGTTGATTATTTTAAAAATACGATCACAACCGATAATATAAGCACTGCAGAGCTATCGACTGAAAAGTCAGTTACAACAGCACTTTCCGGCACAACTAAAGTTACAGCTTCAAAAGGTGTATTTTACTTCTCTGAGTTTATTATATCAGCAGAGCCTGGATCAGAAGTTTCTATCAAAGTTGCTACTAATGGAATTGACGAGTCCAACTCCAAAAAACTTTCCCCAGATATCGAGTTCATCACAAGTCTTGAAATTAATGTCGCATTAAGAGAATGCGTAATAGGGGAGGCAACTGTGGGAGTCACTTGTAAAGTGTGTGAAGCAAACTATTATAGTTTAAACCCGAATAACACCCAATGTTTGCCTTGTCCTTCCTCGGCAATTTGCTATGGAAATTATACAATGGTTCCAACATCAGGACACTGAAGATCAAATAATATGTCGATCAAATTCTGGGAATGCCCATTAAGCTCAGCTTGCATTGGCTCCCCGTCGCCTCCTAATGTTTCATTAACGGGGCTCTGTGACACTGGATACGAAGGCAATATGTGCCAAGGATGCTCAGAAGGCTATTCACGAGTAGGAAAAAATTCATGTGGAAAATGCCCTGATGATGTTGCTAATTCTTTTCGAGTTATTTTTAGTTTAAAAGTTAAAACGATTATGCTGACCATAAGAGGATAAGCAACGAGTCGCCGCCACATTGGCTCTAAGGTTGCCTTTTGGATTTTCCACCTGAACCACCTGGCCAGAGGATAAGCTCCTTTCAGGATCTCCGTTTGTAGAGTGCTCCGATGGTGCCGATGAGTGAAAACAGCGTGCCAGGCAAAATCTGCCTCGCCCATCTGGCAGGGACAGAAAAACCTTCGGGATAGAAACAAAAAAACCCTGCTTCGGTAGACTTCTAATTGAAATATTTTATTTAGCTCTCGAAGAGCTCGCTTTCGCTAGCAATCTCTCTGGTCCATCTCTCCATAAAAAGGTGTCGCCTCGGGCTCTTATTTCTGTCAACTTCACCATTTATTTCTTGTTGAGTTATAGGAATGTTTATCCTCATGGTCATTGTAGCAGGAATTATGGTTAGAACGACCCAGAAAAGTGCATACGTGCCCAAATCCATGCAATCAATATATATAAAAATTTTCGTAAATTATCTCCAATTGGTGATGCTTATGAGCACATTTGATTTGTCATGACCAAGCACTGTACTTGAAATTTTTGCAGTACAAAATAACGCCGGATCAATAAGCGATCAAATTTTTTCCTTTGATTGCTTCCTAGACTCAGGAAATGGGCAAAATGATATCTATTTTAAAAAGCTGGTAATTATGGCAGCTGTACCAATTTTTATTGGATTTTGCTCATTATTATTTTGATCACTGATAGCTTTGCATAGGCATGATAGGAGCTCTTTTAAGAACAATTTAGTATCAACAATAGTAATCTTATTGTTTCTTTTTCACCCAAATTTAGTCAAAACCATGTTTTCTGTATTCAGCTGTAGGGAAATAGACAGTGGAGAATATTGGCTTGTTGACAATCTAAATATAAGATGCTGGGACGAGAGACACATTTTTTACTCTATCCTTGTAGCTATACCTGCAATTATAATTTGGGGCATAGGAATCCCTACCGTTTCTTTATTCTTTTTATACAAAAATCGAAAGCATCTGGATTCTATTAATGTTAGGCTCCGATTTGGATTTTTATTTAATGGGTATAAATCGAGAAGCTATTTCTGAGAATTTATTATACTATATCGGAAAATTCTTATTGTCTGCTGTTCAGTGTTCTTGGCAAACGTTTCCACCAATGTTCAAGCTCTTACAGTAATGGGATTAATACTTTTCTGCATCTACATCCATAATAAAAGCAAGCCTTACAATGGTGAAATTCTGAATAAAATGGAAGCGAGATCACTCTTAGTTGCTGGGATAACTATTTATTGCGGCCTTTATTATCTGACAAATGATTTAGACTCTCCTTCAAAGTTATTCTTTTTCTTTATTATCTTAGGAGCTAACATATACTTCCTCTACTACTGGCTAAATAAGATGTTTGGAGTTGGCTTGGAAGTTTTGAGCCAAGTAATCCCATACTTTAAAAGGAAATGCTCAAAAAAAGTGATGGATGGATTTGATGATGGACTCTTTGGAGAATCGGAATTGAAACATGTACGAATTAGAGAGGGCGAAAAAATATTTTCTATTGTCCCTGGAGAAGCTATGCTGCCTAGTCATGCAGTTGAGCCTGAGTTGGTAGATTTACTTAATATGAATATAAAAGAATTATTTTTGCAAAAAGCCAAAGAAAACATTGAAAAATCGAATGTACGAAAAATATCATTTTATAGTGATGAAATGCAGCAAAACACAGGAAATATATCTGAATCTGACACATTCACAAGGTAAACTAAACTTAACTCTTAACGTTATTATATTTATTTTGTAAATTTAATATTTTTTTGCTCACTCCCCTTCCTTCTGTGAGCGAATAAAAAAAAAATTTCGCTCACGTAGGTTTAATTTTTTTTTTAAAAAAATTATATATGAATTTTATAATAAATTTTATTTTAAAAATTTAAAAAAATCAATATTCAATATAATTTTAAAGCAAATATTAATTTAATTTGCAAATATTAATTTATTTTTCAAATATTAATTTAATTTGCAAAATTAATATTTTGAAATTGTAGCTGTTTAAAATTAAATAGATAAGCTAGAGATTTCATCTAATAATCATTAATATATATCAAAATAATTTTTCTTAAAAACATTTTTGTCGCTGGTTTTAGGCTAAAAAATAGGGATTTTTCCAATGGCTTTGCTCAGTGATTAAATCAATATATTATTAATATTAGCTGAAGCTAGGGACACAGGGGGTCCAGCTTTAATTTTAGCATTTGCTTTTAATAGATAAATTAGATCTTGATGTAAGTAGTCTCTTCGTTTCCAATCTATTAAGCTTATGCATAGCTGTCAGCCCCAAGTTATCTTTTACTCTTTCTGGACCCTGGTCTGATTTCAACTTATTGCTACTCTTCAAATAATAAGAATCAAAAGCCTCTTCCATTGTACGGGATTCTTTCATGCACCCTGAAAAATGTTCGGGAAACAGCAAAAGGACACAATTCCTGATGGCTTCTATAGGCTTATTAATCGGTGCTATAATAGAAAATTCTTCTTTGTCCTTTCTAAAACTTCCCAAAAGTACTATGCCTCCCCTTCTGAGATCAATCATGTTTCCACGGATAAAGTATAGGGCTTTCCCTTGAATAGCTCGATAACGGTCTAGCTTCATACCGTTATCGGGCTATCCAAGGAAAAGCCCTATATTTAATCTGGGAATTCTTTATCATCCTCATCAAGTGGTCTTCGCTTACGTCTCCAAACCCGAGTTTGCTGGCATTTAAGCTTATCAGCTCCTCACTTGCCTCCTTATATAGGTCTTCAATAAAGACATCTTTATTAAGCATTGCAGCTGGTATGTGGGCTGCAAATACCATCGTCAGCGCCGTTGCTGTAGAGGTATTGACTTTATAAGTCGGCAATAAATGCTGCACGCCCACAATATTCCCAATCATCAGTTCTTGGTCGATTCATGAAGCCGTTTCATGAACTCTCCCATTAAAAATCAAGTAAGCTCCATCTGAAGGATCGCCCTCTTTAAAGAGCACTTGGTCAGGCTGATAATGCCGCTCTGTTATCATTGGCAAAAGCAGCTCAATATCAGCCTCAGACGCATTTCTGAACCGGTTTTTGAGGATATCTTTAACTGAGGGAACAGTTGGGTTTTTCTGGAAGGTGAGCTGCTTCATATTGTTATCAATTGCGTCGATCAAGTGCTCGAATTCGATTTCCTTGATTACTCCTTGGTGGTATATCTTGTTTATAAGTTTTCGCTGAGATATCAGCAAGGTGTGAGAAGCCATGCTCGATGTGACCTCAGCTACAACTTCAGGATAAGAGTCAGTGATATTATCTCTAACGAATTCCTTGCAGAGCTCAATTTGATCGTGGGCTTCTTCCATGACATCCCTGAAAATTAATTCGTCAATGTCGATTTCCATAGTATCCATAAGCTCTTCAGCTTCAGTATGAGCTGAAATAAAAGTGCTCGCAGCGTCATAAGCGAGAATGACGCGATCATACAGCAAGTTTTTGAAAAATTGTCCTATGACCGGGAAACTAGCAAGATAATTGTAAATGTTCATTAAGCGTTTACTGTATAGCTCTTTTTGCAGTAATTCCCAGTCAGCCATTTTTTGAGACTCGTTATCAAGTGCTCTATTGCATGATTCTATTAAGACCAATGAAGCTACGCCAGAGCACTGTCCAGACTCGAACTCATGCCAATAAATCCCTTTTAACGTTGTATAGAATCTTCTCCGAGTTTCATTAGCCAGCTCTGAAGATGACAAACTAAACTTAGCCATATAACGCGACAGTAGCTCTTCTGGCCCATCATTATGGTGCTTTCTCAGGATTTTTGAGCCAACTTGGGTATTTTCCATAATCTGAACAAGCAAATTTTTGGGCCCTGAAAGTTCCATGACTTTTTCCCACCTTACGAGGTTAAATTGCTTATCATTTCTCATGCTTTCTACCTTTTTAGCAGTATGCTGCAATATAGCTGTCGTTACGCCCACAAGCATGTTCTCTTCGACATCACTAAGTCTTTCCATCCCTAAATTCTTCACTGCAAATTTCATAGCAAAGCTATCAAAAACGATGCTTAGTCCTGCTATTCCGACTGTAAAGAACAGCAGGAGATCTTTGAAAGTGCTTTTCAAATCAGCCTCATTGTAAACGATCAATGCTAAGGCAGTAGCTATGACTCCCTTTAGCCCTGCAAGGGTCATCACAACTGTTTCCTTTCAATTAATCCCATATCCAAATTTCTTCAGCAAAGGATAATGAATAACTATTACAAGACCTCTCACAAGGTGCTGAAAAATAAACAAGGTGAATAGAACCACTACATCTTTAAACTCAAGCGATGTTTGTTTACCCTCACTCCGTGAATGGCAAGATAATTGACAAAATCCTTAACAATTTCTGATTAAACATTTCTATTTTAAACACTTTGATATAACGAATAAATATTACAATAAATCTCTAGCTGATTATATTATTTTAAACAATTTATATTATAAAATGGAATTTTAATCTGAAATGGATTATTTAGCCACCTACCATGAGTGAGCGAACAGCTTAGCTTGCCCAAGATGAGCGAGTTAATAAAAAACATCCCCAAAAGCATTCCTGCAATAATAAACACAACTGACTCTACCGAAGTTCCAGCAATATTTCAAAAATTATGCAGGGGCTTTTCCACCATTGGGCTTATGAGTGTTTTCCCGTATGCACTCATATAGAGCCCAAAAGTGACAACAGAAATTCCACCTGAGGCTCCAATACCAGTTGCATCGGCTGTATAGAACAGCAAATAAGTCGTTACTAATGTCAATAGCGTTTCTTGTATCTGATCATTTACCATGCGTTTAATTATTCACCCCATCGCTATTGCAAAAGTGATCCCTAATACAAAGCCAACTCCTGACAAATCAAAAAACTCAAGAATACTGGTTTGAACATCTGCCTTTCCAAGGGTGCTGTCAAGCATGACGTTGAAAAGGACCAGGATTGTGGCCTCATTTAGTAGCGTTTCACCCTCAATAAGAGTCTTAAACCGATTGTCTGCGTGCATTTCTTTCAGCTGAGCGACCACAGCAACATGGTCTGTAGCGCTTAAAATTATAGAAATTTCCCATAGATGGCGCTGTTTGCCCTTGATTTGCCCACTGGGGAAATTTTTTGGTTCGACCAGTCCTATATGGTTTGGTCAAACCAAAAAATTTTTCTCATGGGCAAATCAAGGGCAAACAGCGCCATCTATGGGAAATTTCTATACACCTAGGAGTAGAGCTTCATCTCAATAAAAATCGTACTCTAGAATTATTTTTATGACGATTGCTGTCAAAATTGCGGATAGGACAACTGCAGTTGTGGCCATAGGAACAATTTGCCAGATTTCTCTTTTGAATGTATATCAATCGGTTGAAAATGCTGCATCAAATATTAAGGCTGGGAGGATTCCTAGCATGACTAGCTCAGGGCTCAATGTATCTACTTGACTAACTGCTCCTTGGAGGCCTGGAAAGACTTCGCCTATTAGTCTGAAAAGGATTCCAACCAGCAGTAGAATTGGAGAGACAGGAATTTTAAAATTCTTTTTGAGCTCGTAGCTTATAATAGTGAGCAAGAGTGCAATAAAGGTAAAAAGAACAATATCAGGCACTTGAGAGTCACTTGATTCAGACTCAGACATTAACTTAAATCTTATTATATTCACTGAGTATAATAGTGGAAATTTATTAAAAAAATCTGTATGTATATATCTCCAAGGATATATAATTTAAAAAAAAGAGTAATATTATAAGACAATTTTATCTCGCATATGATTCTTGCAGATATCTACGTTTTAAATAACATTAGATTAGACTATACACTCATATCAATAAAATATTCTTGTTCATTAGCTAAATAAAATTGCGTTAAATATTCAATTGATATGCAAATGCTAAAATAATAAACATATGCATATATCTTTGCTCCAAAAGAAAGGAATTATTGAATATATCTAAAAAATAAAAATTTAATTATACTAAACTACAGGGGTGATCCTGTGTCTTAATCTACTTTTGGCTGCTCTTTTGAAACCTTTTAGAGCAATTATAATAGTTGTAAGGTTATCTGTGGATCTTCTTTCAAATGCAAGTTGCAGAATTGACTCTACAGCAGCACCACATCTATGATGAATGTTTTCGCTTTCCCAGCAATCAGCTCTCCACGCCTGAGTTGCTATTTCTTTGTTGGTAAGTTGATCGAAGATCCCATCTGATCCCAGGACGATGAAATCGCAGTCATCTGTAATTTTGAATGATTTTATCTCAGGCTCAGATATGATCACGTTTGAAATTCCACCCATACTAGGCATCTTGGCTTCTATGTCTCCAAAAGTCCTTGCTACTGAAAGTCTTCCAGGATTCACCCTAACTGGGCCCAGCTTATTATATCCAAATGGAGTCTGATACAAAGAACCACCCGCTTCTATGATTCGGCACTTTTCAATTTCATCCGAAGGCTTGTGGTCGCGTGACAAAGCTTTTACTTTGCTTCCTCTTTCACAGCATAAAATAGCCCGAGAGTCGCCGACATTGGCTATATAGCATGTGTCTCCTACAAAAAGTGCAAAAATGCAGCAGCTTCCTGATAGATCTATCACCTCGCCTTGAGCACGCTTCATGAACTCTTGTTCAGCTTTAGCACACGCTTTTTCAATAGCCAGCTTAGGATTGTTGGGGAAGCTTTGTTCTTGGATGATGTACTGATGCAAGTTGTTTCTTAACTCCCCTTACTTCGTAAGCGAACAAAACCATTGGAAAAAAATCTATTTTTTGCCCATAAACCCACCCCTCCGTGAGCAAACAAAAATTTTTAATCAGGGAAAAACAACTTGATATATAAGTAATAGTTAGTATAATGAAATATCTAGAAAATTGTTTAACTAAAAACAAATTGCATTTTGATATTTGCTTTCCAGTTTTGGTGAATTGGGATTTTTAAATTTTGAAAAAAAATTGTTGATATAATTTTTTTAAAAAAAAATTAACCCCCTTTGTGAGCGAACAAAATTTTTTTTGTTGGCTCACTGAGGAGAGGGGATTAAGAAATCAGCACATGATGATCCTCCATGGCCATCAAAAATCCCGAAGTATGAGCACTTTGGAAAAGACTTTTCTGAGTTGGACTGCTTTTTCAGCATATTGATGCTGATGCAAGCTCTGTCTTCGTTGTAGTTTCTTACCAGCCCAGGGTGGGTGATTACTGCATAAGCTTTTGTAACCCCATAAGAATTAACTGAAAACTTAGCACGATTTTCTTGAGAGATGAAGAAAGGCTTGATTCCGCCTTCTTTGAATGTGTTTTTGTTGTTGTGAGCCTTTGGGGAAAGAAGCTTGTTGTCTATGAAATTAAGGCTCAATGTTGGAGTCAGCATCGCTGAACTTCTTTGAGAGGGGAAGTTGCTGGGGAGAGTCAGTAGCCTTGTCGTGCTTCTTGTGGGGATACCCTGCTCGGGCAACTTCTTCAAGCTTTTAGAGTGTCTTAGTTCTGGTAATACAAGAGTGCTCATAGTGGATCTTTGATTTTATGAACTTTATTTTTAAGCCACGATATTTAATGACGAAATCTATTTGAAATCTGAATAACTAACTCCCCCCCCTCCGTGAGTGAACAAAACCTTAGAAAAATCGCTATTTTTTGCCCAAAAACCCACCCTCCGTGAGTGAACAAAAATTTTTTAATAGAAAAAATTTTTTATGAAAAAAAATTTTATATATAAGTGATAATTAGTATAATGAAATCTCGAGCTAATTCTGTTTAATTTTAAACAAATTGCGTTTTAAAACATAAAATTTTATAAATTAAATTAATATTTGCTTTCCAATTTTTGCAAATTAGGATTTTTTAAAATTTCGGAAAAAATTTTTTCTATAATAAATTTTTTTAAAAAAAAAATTAACCCCCCTCCGTGAGTGAACAAAATTTTTTTGTTCACTCACGGGGGGGGAGTAAGAAATTCGAAGAGAAAGATTTAGCATATTAAACTGCATTTGTTTATTTGTGCACATAATAGTAGAAAGCATTGTCGAAATAAGCTCTCTTTAAGAACTTTTCCTTCCTAACTCTCCTCAGTAATAAGCAAATTTTTGCTTATGCAAGGGTTTTGCTAAAAACTTGTAAATAGTAAAATTAATATGAATAGATCAAATTATGTGGCTTTTGTAGGATTAGAGAGATATGGGGCCCTATATGATATAAAAAAAAGTATGTAGTAAGCATAGGAGATTAGCCATTTCATATCAGCAAGAAATCTGTATGTCCTGCAGGTAACTCATATTAAGGAGCAAAGACCATTAAATTTAGCAGGGCAAAATTTTTTAGTTCACGAAAATAGGATAATCTATTGTACATAAAAAATCAATACAGTTACGTTTTTAAAATAAAACACCTGCTAGCATGCAGAGTAGAGGATGCTACTACATGTACAAAGATGTGCAATAAATTGGGCAATTTTGCTAATTTAATAAAAATTTTTAATTTAATTTTCTTAAAAACGTAAATTTCTTATTAAAAGAGCTCCATTTAATGCGAGTTGTGCTTAGAAAATGGTTTCGTATTTTCATTAGTTAGGAGATTCGAAATATTAGATAATGTAAGTTTCTTATATATATATGACTAAGATTTGATGCAAAGAAGGCTCGAAATTAAGTATCGTTACACTATTTCGATGTGTCTCGCAACACACATCGGTGTAGAGATTTTTTTTTTCGCAAATAAAATAGGTCTTCTGGACGGATTTTTGCAATAGATGAAAAAGATGAAAAAGAGATAAATTCATTTTTCATTGAAATGGCTTAGCTTTAGTTTATTAACATTGCAATTCCATTTTTTATTGAAATAAGCATTTATCGATTATTTTTATATTCATTAGATTATCGTAAATTATATAAAGAGTCACATTGCATTTGTGCAATGCTGAAATCTTCTATTTTGCGTACTAATGGGCATTTTATTTTAAAGACTTAACTGTATTAATTTTTTTTGTAGATCCTAATTCTCCTATTTTTGTAAACTAACGATTTCCTATTGATATGAAACCATGACTCTTTTTTAATTGCATACTGGCTCTTTATTTCGTGTATATACTGTATATTGCATCGTTTTGGTCAGCCGATTTTAGGAGCCACAGTAGTTTCACTGCTGGCCACTCCGAGGAAGGAGACTCTTAGGTGAAGAATGGGCAGAAGGGAAGCGAAGAGCGAAGCAATGTGGACAATGGGATAGTTGGTCTGGAAAGGGATATGAAAGTTAAGGAAAGCTTGATGCTGATGAGCAAAACTCTTGCCATCACCAACTTGGAGTTAAAAGAGTGGGGAAAATGATGCAATTTTATGATTGAACTACATTTATTAAGGAGTAAGTTTATTGATTAAAAAAAACTTATTGGGCCCTTCTTAATTAATACATAAAAAGATTATCTATTTTAATTTTGCACTGATGATGAAAAATTAATTTTTAAACTGCATTTTTATTTTAATCACATAATTTCAGCTGGTTAGCTAAAAAATTTTAAATTTTCACATATTTAAAATTTTTCTTTCTCATTGCTTTTATTGAGGCTTATATAGTTTTTTATTTATTACGTAGAGCTTTAGTTTTGATAGCATAAATATAATAAATGTTTGAAATTGATATCAAATTTTTGAATTAAAATTTTGCTATCTCATAGCAAAATAAAATTCCTTACGAATAATCTTGGAAATTCCCTCAGCTTCCTTCCCTCAGATTTTTATAAAACTTAGCAAACTTAAAATTGCGTCGAGTTTAAAAATAGGCAAGAAATAGAGTTATAAATTGGTGAAGAAATAAATGGTTGGATTTCTAAAAAGTCTCCTGCTTATTGCCTTACTTTCTTGTGCCTATGGCCTTAACCAATGTGCAAAATATCTATGCAAAACCTCTGATCAAGATTTCCTTCCAGAAACTTGTGCCTACCAAGATAACATCACTGATACTTACTACGCTCGAAAATGTTCAGATTCAAGCTATGATTGTGTATCAGATGCAACATCATCTTATCAATTTAATTACACTTGCAAAGTGCCCACTCCACTTCCTGTCAACAGCTTGCCAGGTGAATGGTGCAAGACATTGGACGACTGCCTCTATTCCACTGCTTGCAATGATGGAATATGCATAGGAACTCCTAAAGGCCAACCTTGCACATATAATGGCCAGTGTGAACCAGGAACTTTTTGCAGCAGCAGCAACGTTTGCACAGCCCAGATAGAGATAAATAGGGCTGGCTATTTTGCTGTAATAATTATTTTATCAAAGCCCATCTTTTTATTTCCATAAGAGTAGTTTTGCTAGAAAAAAAGTTTTAGCAAATTCTCCAATATTATATAGGAGAGACAGGTTGTCTCTATGATAGTCAGTGTGTGAATAACGGAGCTTGTAACATCACTTCGCAAAATGATCTTTCGATGAATAAATGCCTTAAATTTAGATCATTTAGCGTTCATGATCCTGTAGGCCACTGTAATACAGGATTTAGTACTTTGTGCCCTTATATTTACTGTGCAGAAAAGGAGCCATATATGTTTTACTGCACTGATTTGTTCTCAACTGCAAATGGCACTGGGACTCAATGCGAAATGAATAATAGAGGAGACTGCGATTCTAATGAAGACAGTTTCTTCAGTCCTGCATACTCCGTAGAGGGAGATTGCACCTGCGGATTCAATTCTGAAAGAATCTCGTATTGTTCAGCACTTCCAGGAGATGCTCCATACAAAAAATATATGGCTCAACTTTTAAAGTGGGTTGCAAGTGAGGCAATTTTTTCATGCAATACGCTTAATAGATTTGACGATAATTGTATCAAGACGCATTGGGATAAAGACAATTATAATACTTATGTGTATTATGAAATGCAAGCAAACGGATATCAATGGTATGTTAATGCTCCAGATTGTGTAATGGAAGCATTCGCCCAAAATTATTTACAAGCTCAAGCAGCTGCAACAGGCGGCAATGATAATGATAATGGAGGCGATGATTCTGCAACTTTCTTAGTAAGCTTCTCGATTTTGACTCTCGCTTTGATATCACAATAGTTAAGATAAAAAGCTTTCTTTAAATTATTTTAAGATGCCTTTTATAATAACAAAACTTAGTATAACTCACGCCTCAGATTTGATTTCCATTGAATATCTATGGCTTTAAATAGAATTTATTAGCAGACTATTTAGACTAACTATATATGTATCATCTTGAGGGAAATTATTAGTTATCTTTATTAACTTTATATTGGATTAACTCCACAAATCAGATAATTTGGCTTATTCATACTGGATTTTACAGAATACAATAAAACTAAGTAAGCTTACATAAAATAAAAAGCTTATTTTATTATTATTCAGATTTATCGGACAAGATTTACAAGTTAAAATCCATCATAATTTTTAAATGAGAGAAGTTATTAGCTTGCAAATTGGCCAATGTGGAAACATGATTGGATCAGCATTTTGGAGAGAAATAGCCGAAGATCACAGTATAGACTTAGAAGGGAACTATTATGGCAAGTCGGATATAACCCGAACCCTCTGCTGGCTTGGGCTATGCCGATGTCTCCCGACGTCGGAAGGGGGGCTGGATTTACAAACATTTGTTGATAAAACCAACTCCAATATGACAAATCCACTCTTTACCAGAGATTTGCCATCTGGATTTACAAATGTTTATAAATCCAGCTCCACTTCAGACTTCAGGAAAATAAGGTATAGTCAAAGCCAAAAGGAGGCTTTGGCTATAAAGAACTTGCCAAAATAGACAGCTATTTTAGCACGACTGATACGAAATTTTTTCCAAGGGCAATTATGATCGATTTAGAGCCTCAAACTTTGGATGAAATGCGCTGTTCTGATCTTAAGAAAATGTACAGAACTGATAAATTTATTTCTGGACATTCTGGTACAGAAAATAATTGGGCAAAAGGATATTATACATTGGGTGCAGAAATTAAGGATTTGGTTATGGAAACTGTGCGCAGTTCTGCGGAGGAATGCGAGCACCTTGAAGGGTTCCAAATCTGTCATTCTCTTGGTGGAGGAACTGGATCGGGGCTTGGCTCCTTAATTATTAATTCAGTTCGGGAAGAATTCCCAGATAAAATTCTAGAAACGTTTTCAGTTACTCCTTCCAAAAATCCAGAGATTGCAGTTGAACCATATAACGCAACTTTTTCAGTCAACAAGTTAGTTGAAAACGCTGATTCCTGTATAATGCTAGACAACGATGCCCTATATAAAATTTGTCAAGAAAATCTTGGCATGGAAGCTCCTACTTATTCAGACCTAAATAATGTCGCTAGTTCTGCCATAGCTGGAATTACATCACCCATAAGATTCCCTTCCACCCTCAACTCTAGCTGAAGAAAAGTCTGCATGAATTTAGTTCCATTCCCTCGGCTCCACTTTTTTACAATTTCTCATATGCCATTCTATAAGCAGCAGCAAGAAAAGCCAGAAAATTCAGAATGAAAGATCTTGGATTTATTCCAAAGGATGGTGAACCCGAATAACCTCATAATATCAAGTGGGCATGACCTCTGCTCTCAAAGGATTTATTCAGCAGCTGCTATATTTAGAGGAAACTACTCTAGCAAAGAATTGAATGATGCACTTGATGAAATCCACAACGAAAAATCTGGTTGCTTTGTAGAATGAATCCCTGACAATTTCCTCTGCGGTACTTGTGAAGTCCCTCCCAAGCGATCATTAGCTAGTGCTTCTTCGATTATAAGTGGCAGCTGCGTGAAAGATACGTATTTGAGATTAAGCGAGCAATTCACTGATCTCTTTAGACAAAAGGCTTATACTCATTGGTATACTGAAGAAGGAATGGATTTAATGGAATTTACAGAGGCCGAAAGCAATATGAATGACCTTGTAAGCGAATACTCTCCCTGCTGCTGCTGTTGCTACGACGAAGAAGAATATGGTGAAGAATATGATGAAGGAGAGGAAGGAAGCTAATGTTCAAGATTCAGGTTATTTTTAAAATATTTTAAGTTTCATTTCAATTATAGAATTTATTTTTGCTGAAATTATAAGGGTGTGAAAATAATTAAAGACAGCTAATGTAAATTGATCATATTTTAGCAGCATGCTATATTTTTTTAGAATTAAACATTAAATTCAATTGAAAAATTGAGTGATTGTGCTGCATCATGCTTAAGGTTTTTGCCGATATCCACAATCAAGTTGTCCTTACTGTCATCAGAGTTTAATTGGCCTAAAAACTTAGTGGATCCAGAACCCTTGTTAGCAGTTCTTTCTCTGATGCTTTTATTTATTTTATCTGCGCATACTGAGTTTCCAAGTTCGAATCTAAAGAGAACTCCAATATCAGGGTTTTTTTCTGTAAATAAACTGCCTTGAATTAAAACAGAAATATTTTTATACTGCAGTTTTAATGCAATTCATCACAAAATTCTAGCTGAAATTCAATCTTAATTCTCTCCTTCACTATTGAGCAAGCGTTTTATTTGCTAGCTGTGCAGGGTTGATGATTTTAAAAATTGTTTTCTGCCTTTAAAGTTCCCAATTTTAATTAATTTATAGTTTTCTAAAATTTAATAGAATAAGTCTAAGATTTCTTAATAATTATCACTAATTATTCGCCAACTTATTATTTGTTAAATTATTTTAAATAGCAAATTCTTGATCAATAACAAAAGAAAGCTAATATTTCCAAAAAGGTGATTTTCCAATAATTTTACTCGCTCGCCAAAGAGTGAGGGATTAAGCAGTATAGCATTGAAGGGCAATAATAAGACTGAAAGTATAGACCAACCGCAATCAAAATAATCCATCCTATATATTCTGACACAATTCATGGAGGCATAAAATGGTACGGGGAAATAGAATAAATTGAGGATAAAGTTACACCTCAAATTACAGCCAAATAAGAAATTACAAGCCAGAGATTCATTCGTCCATAATTATATGGCCTTAGTTTTAAGCAAATTGCAACGAATATTGAGAGGAGTAATATGTAGACCAGGCCATGGAGACTTTCATAATAAACTTTTAACGTTTTACTGAGAATAATAATACTAACTTGGAAAACCCCTTTTGCCATCAGAAAGAGTGGTTTAGTTTTGATATTTCCATTGTTCACAACATCTGCAAATGGCCTGAAGTATATTGCGGAGGGCAAATAAATGACTAGTGAAATAATGGACAGTGCTGCTCATATTATATGCTGATTTTGCCAACAAAAAGTAGAGCAGTCTTGATGCACAAAAGTCTGCTTTAGACTTGAACCTATAGATTCGTAGCACGCTAAGGAGCTCAAAAGTACAGAAAAAATAGGCAAAAAGCCTAAATTTCCTATTATAGTTAGTGAAAGCTTTGATAAGAATCTAAATGTTGAGCATAATAGATTTTCTGCCTCATCAAATAATTTGAATTTTATTTGAATGCAAAATAATACTCATAAAGCAACAATAACCATTGCGCAAGTTACATAAACTCACAGCTTTTGTTCTTTGTTGAGTCATCCTACATTTATTGAAAATCAAGTCGACGCTTTACTTGAAAACCTATCATAGCTGGCTTCAGGACCTAGAGATAGGAATTGAAAAAAATCAATAAGAATCGCAGCCATTGCTATATAATCCTCTAACTCTCGACGCTTAATCTCTTATAATGCGCAATAACGAGCAAGATTTTACTATATTTTTTTTTTCAAACTTTAAATAAATTAAAATGATTTTGATTCAATTGCAATAGTTTATAATGTCTTCAAGCGCTTTGAAATATATATATTATATTCTGTTTTCATATCCATTTAAATTTGTATATCTTAAAAAATTATTTTTGTTATTTGATAAACTCTATTTAGCAATTTTCATAGTTCTTGAATCGTGAGCCAGCAATTTAATTTAATTAATTAAATAATTAAAAAGATTTACCTCTCATTACTCATTACATAATTTTGGAAAATAATATATTTTATACGTAATTAATTTGTATATTTTTATTATATAAATTCGAATAATCCAATATGATTGACAAATATTCAAAAATTCTATTATTATTTCATGCAATTTTTTCTAATTCAGAACATTTTTTCGATTATTTATTAATAAGCAGTCTATTGGAAATGTCCTCTTTATATGTGAAAATTTATTTTAAGAAAAAAATTAAATAATTTCATAACATGTTTTTTAAACTTTGCATTAATAGTATATATTAAACATTTCCCCTGGAATATAAAGTAAGCTGTAGGTAAATTTTAGATTATGATATAGTAAATTTTGTATTAAAACTATTTGTATAAAATTATTATTAATATATTTGTATATAAAAAATGAATTTCGATTTATGCTTGACCAAACAAAAAAAAATATATCTTTAGTAACAGATGTGGGTAACTGAATCCTTGAAGATTTTATTGGCTCTACATTAAATTTATATCAGCATTTTTTTCAAATATATAAAGTTATAAGCAGTGTAGCTATAAAAATAAAAGCAGAAAGAGAATAAAATATTGCTGCCCCATTTGAAGAAAATCTGACTTCACTCTTATAGAAAGGGCATCCATTATCATATACAATCTTGTCATCAGGAAGTATAGTACTATTGCTATACCAAACAATATCATCAAAAAAAGTAAATAATTGTTTACTTCCAATATTATAAACGCCAGTTAGCGACTCATAAATCAAATTAGTTGTTTGATTTCATCTTATGTTATAGATCCCAAGTGTTGCCGAATTTCGGTTATTACTGCCAGATTCGATTGAAACAGTACCAGAACACCCTAAAAATTTTTGGAGTCTTAGATTTGTATTCAAAATACTGCTATCTTCAATGTTCTCTCCTTGGCTTAAGGTATACTTTATTCCATGCAAGATGAGCATCGCAGCGTCAAATGACAAGCATTTGAAATCAGAAATTGTCAAAGGATAATAGTATTCTTGCAGTTCTTTTAAGATTTCTTTGCCATATTCTCCAATATACTCAGCTTCCATGATTACTAAGCCACCATATAGCAACTCCCCCAATCTTTGCTTATTGACTACCCCAACTGCATGGTCCTGTGTAAACGCCACTCTGTTCGTTAATAAAAAGATGCAATCTCCTTGCCTGAGGCCAGCCTCATAAAAATCAATAATAACATTAGCCTCAAACGGTGGCGTAACGTAGAATAAGATTGGCCTTATTTTGAATTCTATAATCTTCTTCATTCAATCTTGAACTTCCTCAAATCTCGTATGGTTGTAATTCTGCATGATCCACCTGTCTTTTTCTTCATTGACAATATTAATTTTAAAGTCTTCTGCTCATTTTGCAATATAGTCATGAATAATTGCATTATCAGTCGAATTTTCTAATATTAAAATCACGTTTTCCCACCCAAAAACATTAATTAAAGTCGTGAGCACGCTTGTGTGGTATAAGTCATAGCCCGCAATCCTCATGAATTGGGGGTATTCAGCCTCATTTTCCAAAGCTTGAGGAGTTGCGTACTCAGAAACAACAGGCATTGAAATGTTTAGCGCTTTCAAAGAAATTAGGTTCCCAATCAAAGTAAATGGGAGAGGAGTCGTCATAAAAGCAACGCCAGGATTGTCTATTTTAGAAAAACAATTCAAAGAAAAAGCAGGATCATAAACTTCTGCTCCACAGTCTGTATGCGTCAATATAATATCAAAGCCATCAAGGAAATGAGTTTTTTCAGCATATGAAAGCAAAGCATAGCGTGCGCCTTGCTTAATTGGATTAGATAAGGTGCTATTTCCAAACCCAGGATTTGTCGACCCATCTGCTATTCATATATTAACTTGTGTTGTAGGAGAATTTGGGATTGAAGAAGAATTGCCAATAAAAACTAAATCATTATTTCAAGTTATCACTCCATCAATCAATGTTCCGGCGCTTCTTTTCTCGCTATTATCTGAGTTCATTATTGTAAAGATCGGGATTGGGTGGTGGTTTATTGTATTTCGCTCCAAAAAATCTCGTAAAAATACATTATTGTTGTTGGATGGGAAGCTGAGTATTAAATCCATTAATTTAACGCAAGCCAAAGCTTCATAACTATAATAATCTATAGCTTTTTCAAGTCCTGATTCAATGAATCCAAAAATTCCATTTTCACTTATATCTGATCAGCTTCTGCTTCCCAAAATTATTCCTGTTCCGTTTATCATCAAATTTTTCTTCTTCAAGCTCTTAACTAACTTCGAAGCACTCTTACCTTGGCTTGAGATTATAATGTTTCTGATTCCAATCGGTTTGATTTGCTTCCCAACAAATGCATCTGTAAAATCTTGACTTTCTTTGTCTCCTAAAAATAATGGTACTCACTGGTAAGATAAAAATTGATTTTTGAATACTTTATAGCTCAGGCACTCTTATTGCTGCAATATTTATGCCTAATCAATGATTATGTGGTGTGCTTTATTGGTTTTTTAAAGGTTCATTCATAAAGATTAGTTAATTTTTATTTCATCCAAGCTTAACCTTTTTTTAGTTAATTGATATGGAGTCTTTAAAAATATTTTCATAAGCTCAAAGGACTCATGCTGCACTGCATTAGAGAATTAATTTTTGAGACTTGATGAATAATTCCCATATTTTTTTACTTAAAAATGTCATACTTAAACGGCTGTTTGTCCAAGAAATTGAATGCTATAGAATAATTTAACCTATAAAATTAAACCCATGATCTATGAGTATAAAGTCTAAAAAGAATCCATGCATTATAATATAATCAATTGTGCTTTCATCAAATATGATTATGAATTTCTGTCAATTTACAAAACTAACTAAGCTAGAAAGGGCTAGCAAGTGGTCCATATTTGAAAAGTGAGTAAAATACTGCCACCTAGTTCATGAGCTAAAAGAATTTTTAGTCGAGATATGAATTATTTGATGCTTACTGGTAAATTCTCTTAAAAGTTCAGATATCGAAGCACTAAAAGTAATGTCAAGGATAATATTCGATTTTTCGCTGAGATTTTCAATATCTAAAACAGAGTTAATCAACATCTGATTTAATTCAACTTGGAACGAAAATTTTTGCTCCATCACTGAATAGATATACCTGCAGAATCCAGGTTGATCTCGATTAGGATTATCTCAAACCTGCAGAATAAATCCGATATCTCCTCCTGCTATGATAAAATGAACATATTGGCAAATCCATCCTTTTTTGGATAAATCATCAAACTACGTTTGACCTATCAGAAGTGGATTTTATGTCGGATCTTATCTGGCAAGTTGAAATCAGCCCTATAGAGAGCTAAAGGAGTGCATACCTTATAGTTGATTTTAATTTCAAATCTGTATAATTACTATAAGCTATCTCAATTAATAGTTGGCAAAATACTTGGTATAGTGTCACTAGAATTACACCGATTCATATCCACATTTAATTAATAAAAAATCCTACAAATTAGATTATATTAAATGAAAATTTTTATATAAACTATTAATTAAGAATATATTGCATCTTAGTTTTTACAGATTATTATTGACTGCCTGCTTTAAATTTAAGATATCATTTGTCTTTACCTTAAACTTAAGCTCATTACAGGTTGGCTATCTTTAAACAATGACTCAAGTTCTTTAAATTAGAAATTAAAATCCTAATAAAATCTTAAATATAATAGTTCAAAAAGATTCTTATTTGAAGTCCTGTCTGCCTCAACAAAGAAGAAATAGAATCCTCAATATCAGAATATTTTATTAAAATAAAAGTATATGTGCATAAGAGTAATACCTTACTTGATAATGAAGCGGAGTAATATTTTCAATTTCCAAATCTGTATTTATAAGAACTTCATTATGTCGACTTGGAGGAGAAATTCTGCTTTTATTGTTAAAGATATGCTTTCTTTTAAATTTATTCCTGTGTTGCTACTATAAACGATTTCTATGAGCAGTTGACAAAGGCCGTGGAATAAAATTGCCAGAAATATATTAGTTTGTGTCCACATCTTATTAATTAAGCTATAAATTGATCTTTTATTGTGTGCAAAGCCTATATTCAGCATCGCTAATCAGTTATATATCAGGTAGAAACGTTGAATTATCTTTATCACCACTTATTTTTAATTGTATTTAAGTAAAATAGGAAGTCTATTTAATAAGCATAATAGTTTTATTTAAAGCATTAAATATAATCTTCAAATTTTCTTTTTGATTTTCTATATCTAAAAGGAGTCAGTAGTCCAACCAGTAAAGCGAAATTGCAATATAATTTTTCCCCATGAAAAGATATTAAATTTTCAATTTTTTATAATCTCTATAAACTAATTGCCACTAAGCGCTGTAGTATAAAATTTGTAACTATCTCCATATTTAATGAATAGGAAAAGATCTTTTATCTATATAATTGACATATTGTTTTGATATTTAAATGTTTTAATTATTTCTGATTTAGAATTTAATTTTTCAATACATTATAAACTTCTTAAATGTTTTTAAAGCATCAAAAAAATTTTTTTAAAATTTTGTTTTGTAAATTTGGATTATTTCTCATGAATCATTAATAAATCTTGAAATGATTTTTTTAATTTCCATTTCAATTTTAAAAGGAAATTTAAGAAGAGCCAATAATCTTTATTAATATAATAAAGAATTGAATTTATTAAGACTGTTGTCATAAATTCAGAACTTTGGTTACAACTTAATATTATCTCAAACATAAAGGTTGCGTTGGTAAGATAACTAAGAATTTGCTTTTTTTTGAAATTTTATTTGAAAAGCTATTAGTTTAGAATTTTACTTTAATTAAATGAAAGCTTTAATGACTTTTCTTCTACTTTTATATATTCTTTGCTTTTATCTGCAATTAAATTGGTTTGGCTTTCAGAGCCGTTACTTCTTAACCTGGTTGATTCAAATTTACTTTCTCTTATGATCTGGTTGATTTTATCAGCGTTTATTGACTTTCCAAGCTGAAATCTAAATAGCTCCCCAATATTAGCATTTTCTTCAGCAAATAGCATCGAAGGATAATATCTAGTTTGAATGTATAAACCTGTGAATGCTATAATCAGCCAGCCCATAAAATCAACAATTAGTCCAAGTAGCGCAGAATGATATGAAGATACAGAATTAATAGAGGATAATAATACACCCCATATAACAGCCATATAAGACATTATTAGTCAAAGGTTCATTCGGCCATAATTATATGGCTTTAGCTTAATGCAAAACACAATAAAAATTGTAAAAAGTATGATATAAATAAGTCCGTGCAAACTTGCATAGTAAACTTTTAGCGTCTTACTTAGAATGATTGCACCCACTTGCAATAGTCCTTTAGCCATTAAAAATAGTGGTTTAGTTTTTACATTACCATGACTCATAGTGTCTGCAAATGGTCGAAAATATATTGCTGAGGGTAAATAAACAAGTAATGAAATAGCGGATAGCGTAGCTCATATGATATGCTTATCTTGCCAGCAAAAAGTAGAGCAGTCTTGATGTACAAATGTTTGTTTTATATTTGGACCTATAGATTCATAGCATGCAAAAGAGCTTAAAAATACAGAAATAAGAGGTAAAAAGCCCAAGTTTCCTATTATTGTTAATGATATTTTTGACATTGCTCGGATAGCTGAACTGAAAGTATTGTCAGACTTCTCAAATAAGTTAAAAGCGACTTGAATACTGAAGAATACTCATATAGCAACAATTACTATAGCACAATTCACATATATCCATAGTCTTTCTCCTTTGTTGAGTCATCCTATATTAATCGAAACTAGGGTCGATACTTTAGTTGAAAAAACATCGTAACTGAAGTCAGGACCGAGAGAAAGGAATTGGAAAAAATCGATAAAAACCGCAATCATTGCTATATAATCCTCAAATTGAAATCTTGATTTTTTTATTGGTTCTGGATCTTCCCTATGCCAACGCTTTTTCCATACATAGAAAGTTATAACGATTGCTACAATAAAAATGAAAACTGATAAAGAGTAAAAAATTGCTGCTCCTTTTGTAGAGAATCTGATTTCACTCTTGTCAAAAGGACATCCATTATCGTATGCAATCTTATCACCAGGAAGAGTTGTTTTATTGTTAAATCAAATAATATTATCGAAAAATGTGAACAGTTGTTTACTTCCAACACTATAGGTCCCAGTTAGGGATTCATAGATAAATCCAGTGCTTTCATTTCACCTCATATTATAGATCCCAAGAGTTGCTGAATTTCGATTATTGCTATCAGATTCAATTGAAACAGTTCCTGAGCAGCCCAAAAATTTTTGGAATCTGAGATTTGTATTGAATACAGAATTATTTTCATAGTCAGTTCCTTGAGCTAATGTATATTTTAATCCATGCAAAATCAGCATAGCAGCATCAAATGATAAACACTTAAAATCACTAGTAGCTAAAGGAAAGTAATACTCTTGTAGTTCTTTCAAAATTTCTTGACCATATTCTCCGATAAATTCAGCTTCCATTATTATTAATGCACCGTATAGCAACTCTCTTAATCTCTGCTTAGCAGCATCACCATGTGCATGAACTTGAACATAGGCAACTCTATTAGTAAGTAAAAAAATGCAGTTTCCTTGCCTTAAGCCAGCTTCATAAAAATCAACAATTGCATTATACTCAAATGGTGGAGTGACATAGAACAATATAGGCCTCACTCTTAAGTCAATTATCCTCTTCATTCAATCTTTTACCTCTCCAAATCTTGTATGATTATAGCTCAGCATAATTCACCTATCTTCTTCTTTGTTTGCAATGTTAATTTTAAATTCTTCTGCCCAATTGGCAATATAATCGTGAATGACAATATTGTCTGTCGAGTTTTCTAGTATTAAAACTATATTCTTCCATCCAAAAACATTGATTAGTGTGGTAAGGACACTAGTATGGTATAAGTCATACCCAGCAATTCTCATGAATTGTGGGTAATTAATTTTACTTTCCAATGCTTGAGGAGTTGCATATTCGGATATAACTGGAATTGTAATATTCAAAGCTTTTAAAGAAATCAAATTTCCAAATAAGGTAGAGGGAAGTGGAGTCGTCATAAAAGCAATGCCAGGGTTGCCTTTTAATTCAGAAAAGCATTTCATAGAAAAGGCTGGCTTGTAGACTTCGGCTCCACAATCTGTATGCGTGAGCACAATATCAAAGCCATCAAGAAAGTGAGTCTTTTGCACATAAGAAAGTAAAGCATAGCGTGTTCCTTCTTTAATGGAATATGTCAAATCGCTATTTGCAAATCCAGGATTTGTGGTACCATCCGCTATTCATATATTTATTGGTGTTGTTGGAGAATTTGGAATAGATGACGAATTCCCAACGAAAATTAAATCATCATTTCAAATAATCGCTCCATCAACGATTGCTCCGACTCTTCTTTTTTCGTTATTATATGAGTTCATAATTGTAAAACTAGGGATTGGATGGTGGTTTATTGTATTTTGCTCTAACCCCCCTCT
The DNA here is from genome assembly GCA_914767885.1 of Blepharisma stoltei. Classification (NCBI taxonomy): domain Eukaryota; phylum Ciliophora; class Heterotrichea; order Heterotrichida; family Blepharismidae; genus Blepharisma; species Blepharisma stoltei. Next base: position 668,439 of record CAJZBQ010000004.1, on the reverse strand, counting down.
AGAAATTCTTTTTCAATACGAGATATATAAGTGATAATTATATAATGAAATCTTTAGCTAATTCTGTTTAAATTTGAACAGCTTGCATTTTAAACGTAAATTTTACAAATTAAATAAATATTTGCTTTCCACTTTTTAGAAATGGGATTTTTTTAAATTTCGAAAAAAATTAGCCCCCTTCTCAGCGAATAAAATTTTTTCATTCACTCACGAGGGAGGAGTAGGTAATGTCTTAAGTCTAAATTATTCCTCCTATGCTGGAAATTGATTATTAGGTCTATTAATTTGACGCAAGCTAAAGCTTCATAACTATAATAATCTGTAGCATTTTCAAGCCCTGATTCGGTGTAACCCAAAATTCCATTTTCATCTACATTCCACCAACTTCTGCTTCCCAAAATTATCCCGATTCCTTCCTTCATCATATTTTTATTTCTCAAACTTTTAACTAATTTTGAGGCACTTTCACCTTGATTCGATATGACAATATTTCTGATCCCAGTAGATTTGATTACCTTCCCAATAAAATTATCCGAAAATTTTTGGGTCTCTTTGTTGCCGAAAAAAAATGGCACTCATTGCTTTAATAAGAACTGATCTTTGAAGTCCTTGAAGTAATCAATTGTATTATCGTCAAAAATAATTATAAATTTTTCTCAATTTAAAAAACTAAGTAAGCTTGATAAAATCATTATATAAATTAAAATAGCGTATTAGCCAACTTGCGCTCTTGGTATCTGCAGCCTATAGGTTTATTGGAAAAGCGTGGGACATTGTGGAAGAGAGGACAGCATTCGGAAATGTGGATCTAACATTTTTACTTGGTTGCTGGACGGCATGCTCATATCCGGGTCAAGGCTTTATCTCTTGTCGGGAGATGGTTCGCCGGAGTTGTAAGGAAAGCCCTAAAGGCCAGAGGTGGCCACTTACTCCCCCCCTTCGTAAGTGAACAAAACCATTCGAAAGATTCTTATTTATTGCCCAAAAAGCCCACAATCTGTGGGGAACAAAAATTTTTTATAGAAAAAACTTTTGATATATAAGTGATAATTATTATAATAAAAAGATCTCTAGCTAATTCTGTTTAATTTTAAACAAATTGCGTTTTAAAACATAAATTTTATAATAAATTAATATTTGCTTATCAATTTTTGCGAATTAGGCTTTTTTTAATTTCGAAAAAAAATTTCTATGAATTTATAATAAATTAAAAAAAAAAAAAAAAATAACCCCACTCCGTGAGCGAACAAGATATTTTTGTTCACTCACGGAGGGGGGAGTTAGCCAATCGAGCGAATTCGGAGCGCGATGTCAAGAGTTGCGTTCTGGGCTCTGAGTTCCATTCTGACCCATGGCCCTTAGAGAAAATTAGTTTTTCGTGTTTTCTGGAATGCGAACCCAGTTTGCGTATGCGGGATGATGACTAAGAGTCTCCGGCTCTCTAGTAGAGAGTGCAAGTCTCGTCCTTGAGGAGTAACACTGTGGAAAACTGTGTTTAGACTGAAGAGTAAGCGGCTAACCGCTATGAAGAAGTAAGTAGTAGCCTACGAGACTGCAAGGGACTTCTCTATAAGCAATTTAAGTAGCAAGACTAAGCTTGATAAAGCCATTAAATCATCCAAATTTGCAGGATGAGTAAAATATTGCCAATTAGAGTACGAATTAACAGAATTTTGGATAGAGACAATAATTATTTGATGTTTTTTGGAAAAATCTTTTATAATTTCTGAGATTGAGATGCTTTCAGAAAGATCAAAAATAATATTCGACGTCTCACTGAGAAGCTCGATATCCAAATCTGTATTAATAAAGACTTCTTTTAAATCAACTTGCAAAGAAAATTTTTGTTTTATTGCTGACGAGATACTAGCTGTTAGCTTTCTATCTGTGCTACTACTATAAATCACTTCAACAAGCAACTGCCCAAAATACTGGAATGAGATTGCTAGAATGGTAAGTGCTTGCATTCACATCTTAATTAAATAAAAAAAAAGAAATAGCAATTTATTTGAATATTTATGATGAAAATTCTTTATGCGTTTATGAAAGTGCTGAGTTTTAGTTTTTTTTTCCAATAAATATTTGTTTTATAAAAAAATACATATATTGAAATTTGATAGCTTTGAACTCTAGTAGGTAAAATATATTGAATTTTGATAGCTTTTAACTCTAGTAGGTAAAAGAAATTAATTTCGACATAAAATTAATATTTATTTATGCTAAGATAATAATTTAGTTAAATTTCAATAAATCACATATTTGACTCTATGCTAAAGCTTAAATAGGATGCAGCTAAAATGGTCGAGGTATCATAAAAAGAGAAATCAGGAATTTACCTTTTGAGTAGATCACTTTAATATTTTTTTTTCCGCTTTATTTTAATGCAAATACCTACTCTCTAAACACCGGCAAAAAGCTCAAGAGCTATAAAGCGTAAGATAAGTTAAAAAGGTTTTGGAACCTAATCTTGGAATCTGTAAACAGCGATATATTTTTAAATAGAAATGGGATACAGTCTTTCCATCTATGATGATGCTAGCTAATATCACTTAATTTTTTTGAATAGATTCAAAAACTTCCCAATTTCATAATATTTTACTACCGAACAAAAAAGCTGATGCTAATTAATCTCATTTCATTTATACATAGATTCAATTAACTGATATATTCAATTTTATTAATGATTACTTTTTATATTAGGGTGGTTGTCAAATTTCTTATAATCAACTAGAGATAAGCCAATACTTAAGTTGTTAAATTTACTTTAAAGCTATTAATATGGAATTATATTTAATGATACGAAAGTTTAAATGGCAGTACTTCTCCTTTTTTACAGTCTTTGCCTTTATCTACAATAAAATTGTTTTGGGTTCTATCGGAGCCTTCAAGATTTAAACAATCACTACTAAATCTGGCTGATTCAGATTTCCTTTCTCTTATGCTCTGGTTAATTTTGTCTGCATTTATTGACTTTCCAAGCTGAAATCTAAATAACACCCCAATATCACCATTTTCTTCAGTAAACAGCATTGATGGGCAATACCCAGCTTGGATATACAGCCCTGTGCAAGTCAATAAGGCCCAACCTATAAAATCAGCTGTCAGTCATAATGGTATAGATTGATATGAGGAAATAGAAGAAATAGAAGATAATGATACACCCCATATAACAGCCAAATAAGATATAATTAGCCAGAGGTTAACTCGACCATAGTTGTATGGTTTAAGCTTAATGCAAAAGACAATAAAAATCGAAACGAGCAAGATATAAATAAGCCCATGCAAGCTTGCATAGTAAACTTTTAGCGTCTTACTTAAAATAATTGCACTCACTTGCAAAACTCCTTTGGCCATCATAAATAAAGGCTTAGATTTTATATTTCCATTGCTCACAGTATCTGCAAATGGTCGAAAATATATAGCTGAGGGTAAATAAATAAGTAATGAAATAATAGAGAGTGTAGCTCATATGATATGCTTATCTTGCCAGCAAAATGTAGAGCAGTCTTGATGTACAAATGTTTGTTTTATATTTGGACCTATAGATTCATAGCATGCAAAAGAGCTTAAAAATACAGAAATAAGAGGTAAAAAGCCCAAGTTTCCTATTATTGTTAATGATATTTTTGACATTGCTCGGATAGCTGAGCTGAAAGTATTGTCAGACTTTTCAAATAGGTTAAAAGCAACTTGAATACTGAAGAATACTCATAAAGCAACAATCACTACAGCGCAATTCAAATAGATCCAGAGTCTTTCTCCTTTGTTTAGTCATCCTATATTTATTGAAACTCATGTCGATACTTTCGTTGAAAAAACATCGTAACTGAAGTCAGGACCGAGAGAAAGGAATTGGAAAAAATCGATAAAAACCGCAATCATTGCTATATAATCCTCAAATTGAATTCTTGATTTTTTTATTGGTTCTGGATCTTCCCTATGCCAACGCTTTTTCCATACATAGAAAGTTATAACGATCGATACATTAAAAATGAAAGCTGATGAAGAGTAAAAAATTGCTGCTCCTTTTGTAGAGAATCTGATTTCACTCTTGTCAAAAGGACATCCATTATCGTACACAATTTTATCATCAGGAAGAGTTGTTTTATTGTTAAATCAAATAATATTATCGAAAAATGTGAACAGCTGTTTACTTCCAACACTATAGGTGCCAGTTATTGATTCATAGATAAATCCAGTGCTTTCATTTCACCTCATATTATAGATCCCAAGAGTTGCTGAATTTCGATTATTGCTATCAGATTCAATTGAAACAGTTCCTGAGCAGCCCAAAAATTTTTGGAGTCTGAGATTTGTATTGAATACAGAATTATCTTCATAGTCATCCCCTTGAGCTAATGTATATTTTAATCCATGCAAAATCAGCATAGCAGCTTCAAATGATAAGCACTTAAAATCACTTGTAGCTAAAGGATAGTAATACTCTTGTAGTTCTTTCAAAATTTCTTGACCATATTCTCCAATAAATTCAGCTTCCATTATTATTAATGCACCGTATAGCAACTCTCTTAATCTTTGCTTAGCAGCATCACCATTTACATGAATTTGAGCAAAAGCAACTCTATTAGTAAGTAAAAAAATACCATTTCCTTGCCTTAAGCCAGCTTCATAAAAATCAACAATTGCATTATACTCAAATGGCGGTGTGACATAAAATAGCATAGGCCTCACTTTTAAATCAATTATTCTCTTCATTCACTCTTTTACTGTATCAAATCTAGTATGATTATAGCTCAGCATAATTCATCTGTCTTCTTCTTTGTTTGCAATGTTAATTTTAAATTCTTCTGCCCATTTGACAATATAATCGTGAATGACAATATTGTCTGTCGAGTTTTCTAGTATTAAAACTATATTCTTCCATCCAAAAACATTGATTAGTGTGGTAAGGACACTAGTATGGTATAAGTCATACCCAGCAATTCTCATGAATTGTGGGTAATTAATTTTACTTTCCAATGCTTGAGGAGTTGCATATTCGGATATAACTGGAATTGTAATATTCAAAGCTTTCATAGAAATCAAATTTCCAAATAAGGTAGAGGGAAGTGGAGTCGTCATAAAAGCAATGCCAGGGTTGCCTTTTAATTCAGAAAAGCATTTCATAGAAAAGGCTGGCTTGTAGACTTCGGCTCCACAATCTGTATGCGTGAGCACAATATCAAAGCCATCAAGAAAGTGAGTCTTTTGCACATAAGAAAGTAAAGCATAGTGTGCTCCTGCTTTAATGGAATATGTCAAATCGCTATTTGCAAATCCAGGATTTGTGGTACCATCCGCTATTCATATATTTATTGGTGTTGTTGGAGAATTTGGAATAGATGACGAATTCCCAACGAAAATTAAATCATCATTTCAAATAATCGCTCCATCAACGATTGCTCCGACTCTTCTTTTTTCGTTATTATATGAGTTCATAATTGTAAAACTAGGGATTGGATGGTGGTTTATTGTATTTTGCTCTAAGTAATCTATTAAGTCTAAATTATTGCTGCTAGACGGAAAAGTGAGTATCATGTCCATTAATTTGACGCAAGCTAAAGCTTCATAGCTATAGTAGTCTGTAGCATTCTCAAGCCCTGATTCGGTATAACCCAAAATCCCATTTTCATCTACATCCCATCAGCTTCTGCTTCCCAAAATTATCCCGATTCCTTCCTTCATCATATTTTTATTTCTCAAACTTTTAACTAATTTTGAGGCACTTTCACCTTGATTCGATATGGCAATATTTCTGATCCCAGTAGATTTGATTACCTTCCCAATAAAATTGTCTGAAAATGTTTGGGTTTCTTTGTTGCCGAAAAAAAATGGCACTCATTGCTTTAATAAGAACTGATCTTTGAAGTCCTTGAAGTAGTCAATTGTATTTTCATCAAAAATAATAATAAATTTTTCTCAATTTAAAAAACTCACTAAGCTTGATAAAGCAACTAAATTTTCCAAATTTGTAGGATGAGTAAAATACTGCCAATCAGTATATGAATTAGCAGAATTTATTGACACATGAATTATTTGATGCTTTTCTGAAAAATCTTTAATAATTTCTGAGATTGAGGCACTTTCAGAAAGATCAAAAATAATATCCGACTCTTCACTGAGATTTTCGATATTCAAATCTGTATTGATAAAGACTTCGTTAACTTCTACTTTCAAGGGAAATTTTTGATTTATTGCTGAAGAGATGCTAGCTATTAGAATTGCGTCTGTATTGCTACTATAAAAAATTTCAGCAAGCAATTGCCCAATGCACGGGGATAAAATCGCCAGAATGGCAATTGTTTGTGTCCACATATTAATTAATCAAAAAGAAACCATCTAGCATTTAATTAAATGAGATTTTCATTGTAATAAAAGTAATTATGCATCTGTTGAAAGTACCTAATTTTAGTTTTTAGTTTTTCCTTTTAGCTACAAATATTTGTTATCTAAGAATATTTAAATATGTATTTTGATAGCCCTGATCTCTTGTACATAAGCAAAAAAACTATGAGGTCTTGCAAGTCAATTTAATCATATTATCTTGTCTTAAGCATGGTAAATATAAATTGAAAGAGAATAAAAGTGCGAAAACATTTTATTTATTCAATAGTGAGGAAATTATTTATGGATCCAAAGAAAATAAGTTAAGGTCAAATTTAAAATTAAGAAAGCGAGAGATATTAGCAATCTTTATGATCAACGAATACGTTGAAAATTATTCTATTACATTATAATGCAAATAATCACGCTAATAAAGCATATATATTCTAAGCCACTTAAAATCTATAAAAAATAGACAATAATGCGCTTAATTAGAGGTAAATATAATTTATCTGGTTCTACAATAAAAAGCAATTCATCTAACAATTTTCTTCAAAATATTCATTTAGAATATCCATTTCAGGTAAAAGGTTGGAATTATAGATTTCAATTTAGTATTCGTAGATTTTCTGTTCTGTTTATCAATTTTATGAGTTTTATTTACTAATTTGCTAGGCTCTAGTATTTTCAGGTTTAAATCCAAAAGCCTTCTGATTTCCTTTTCCTTTAAGTTGTTAAATTTACTTTAAAGCTATTAATATGGAATTATATTTAATGATACGAAAGTTTAAATGGCAGTACTTCTCCTTTTTTACAGTCTTTGCCTTTATCTACAATAAAATTGTTTTGGGTTCTATCGGAAAGATTTAAAAAATTACTACTAAATCTCGCTGATTCAAATTTCCTTTCCCTTATGATCTGGTTAATTTTGTCTGCATTTATTGACTTTCCAAGCTGAAATCTAAATAGCACCCCAATATCACCATTTTCTTCAGTAAATAGCATTGATGGGCAATACCAAGCTTGGATGTACAGCCCTGTGAAAGTCAATAATGCCCAGCCTATAAAATCAGCTGTTAGTCATAATGGTATAGATTGATATGATGAAATAGAAGAAATAGAAGATAATGATACGCTTCATATAACAGCCAAATAAGACATAATTAGCCAGAGGTTCACTCGGCCATAGTTATATGGCTTAAGCTTAATGCAAAACGCAGTAAAAATTGAAACGAGCAAGATATAAATAAGTCCATGCAAACCCGCATAGTAAACTTTTAGTGTCTTACTTAAAATAATTGCACTCACTTGCAAAACTCCTTTTGCCATCATAAATAAAGGCTTAGATTTTATATTTCCGTTGCTCATAGTATCTACAAATGGCCTAAAATATATAGCTGAGGGTAAATAAATAAGTAATGAAATAATAGATAGTGTAGCCCATATGATATGCTTATCTTGCCAACAAAATGTAGAGCAGTCTTGATGTACAAATGTTTGTTTTATATTTGGACCTATAGATTCATAGCATGCAAAAGAGCTTAAAAATACAGAAATAAGAGGCAAAAAACCCAAGTTTCCTATTATTGTTAATGATAATTTTGACATTGCTCGGATAGTTGAGCTGAAAGTATTATCAGACTTTTCAAATAAGTTAAAAGCGATTTGAATACTGAAGAATACTCATAAAGCAACAATCACTACAGCGCAATTCGCATATATCCAGAGTTTTTCTCCTTTGTTCAGTCATCCTATATGGCCCAGGGCTAATTATATTCGCTCTGAATACCAAATTTTGGTCTATTCGTTGAATTTGTTTAGAATCAGAAGTTTGCCAAACGAACTCCACAAGATGACATTTTACCTATAGCTGCTATTTATCAATGCGTGGAATTGGTTTGACAATTGTTGGTTCAAAATAAACTCAAGATTTAGCCTGAAAGTTGGTAGACGAAGGCGAGATATGAGGAGCCTGGGTTATATTTATTGAAACTCAAGACGATACTTTCGTTGAAATAACATCGTAACTGAAGTCAGGACCAAGAGAAAGGAATTGGAAAAAATCGATAAAAACCGCAATCATAGCTATATAATCCTCAAATTGAATTCTTGATTTTTTTATTGGTTCTGGATCTTTCGCATGCCAACGCTTTTTCCATACATAGAAAGATATAATGATTGCTACAATAAAAATGAAAGATGATGAAGAGTAAAAAATTGCTGCTCCTTTTGCAGAGAATCTGATTTCACTCTTATCAAAAGGGCATCCATTATCGTACACAATCTTATCATCAGGAAGAGTTGTTTTATTGCTAAATCAAATAATGTTATCGAAAAATGTGAACAGTTGTTTACTTCCAACACTATATGTGCCAGTTAGCGATTCATAGATCAATCCAGTGCTTTCATTTCACCTCATATTATAGATCCCGAGGGTTGCCGAATTTCGATTATTGCTATCAGATTCAATTGAAACAGTCCCTGAGCAGCTCAAGAATTTTTGAAGTCTGAGATTTGCATTGAATACAGAATTATCTTCATAATCATCCCCTTGAGCTAATGTATATTTTAATCCATTCAAAATCAGCATAGCAGCATCAAATGATAAGCACTTTCAATCGCTATAAAATAAAGGATAGTAATACTCTTGTAGCTCTTTCAAAATTTCTTGACCATATTCTCCGATATATTCAGCTTCCATTATTATTAATGCACCGTATAGCAGTTCTCTTAATCTTTGCTTAGCAACATCACCATTTACCTTAGTTTGAACAAAAGCAACTCTATTAGTAAGTAAAAAAATGCAATTTCCTTGCCTTAAGCCAGCTTCATAAAAATCAACAATTGCATTATACTCAAATGGTGGAGTGACATAAAATAGCATAGGCCTCACTTTTAAATCAATTATTCTCTTCATTCAATCTTTTACCGTATCAAATCTAGTATGATTATAGCTCAGCATTATTCATCTGTCTTCTTCTTTGTTTGCAATGTTAATTTTAAATTCTTCTGCCCAATTGACAATATAATCGTGAATAGCAATATTGTCTGTCGAGTTTTCTAGTATTAAAACTATATTCTTCCATCCAAAAACATTGATTAGTGTAGTAAGGACACTAGTATGGTATAGGTCGTATCCTGCAATTCTCATGAATTGTGGGTAATTGGTTTTACTTTCTAATGCTTGAGGAGTTGCATATTCGGATATAACTGGCATTGTAATATTCAAAGCTTTCATAGAAATCAAATTTCCAAATAAGGTGGTAGGAAGTGGAGTCGTCATAAAAACAATACCAGGGTTGCCTTTTAATTCAGAAAAGCATTTCAAAGAAAAGGCTGGCTCGTAGACTTCGGCTCCGCAGTCAGTATGCGTGAGCACAATATCAAAGCCATCGAGAAAGTGAGTCTTTTGTTTATAAGAAAGTAAAGCATAGCGTGCTCCTGCTTTAATGGAATATGGCAACTCACTATTTGCAAATCCAGGATTTGTCTTACCATCTGCTATTCATATATTTATCGGTGTTGTTGGAGAATTTGGTATAGATGATGAATTTCCAACGAAAATTAAATCATCATTTCAAATAATCGCTCCATCAGCCATTGCTCCAACTCTTCTTTTTTCGTTATTATATGAGTTCATAATTGTAAAACTTGGGATTGGATGGTGGTTTATTGTATTTTGCTCTAAGTAATCTATTAACTCTAAATTATTGCTGCTAGAAGGGAAAGTGAGTATCAGGTCCATTAATTTGACGCAAGCTAAAGCTTCATAACTATAGTAGCCTGTAGCATTTTCAAGCCCTGATTCGGTATAACCCAAAATTCCATTTTCATTTACATCCCATCAGCTTCAGCTTCCCAAAATTATCCCGATTCCTTCCTTCATCATATTTTTATTCCTCAAACTTTTAACTAATTTTGAGGCACTTTTTCATTGGTTTAAAATGGCAATATTTCTGATTCCAGTAGATTTGACTACCTTCCCAATAAAATTATCTGAAAATGTTTGGGTTTCTTTGTTGCTAAAAAAAAATGGCACTAATTGCTTTAATAAGAACTGATCTTTGAAGTCCTTGAGGTAGTCAATTGTATTTTCATCAAAAATAATAATAAATTTTTCTCAATTTAAAAAACTAAGTATGCTTGATAAAGCCATTAAATTTTCCAAATTTGTAGGATGAGTAAAATACTGCCAATCAGTGTATGAATTAGCAGGATTTTGGATTGAAACAAGAATTATTTGATGCTTTTTTGTAAAATCTTTAATAATTTCTGAGATTGAGGCACTTTCAGAAAGATCAAAAATAATATCCGACTCTTCACTGAGATTTTCGATATTCAAATCTGTATTAATAAAGACTTCGTTTATTTCTACTTTCAAGAAAAATTTTTGATTTATTGCTGAAGAAATGCTAGCTATTAAAATTGCGTCTGTATGGCTGCTATAAATAATTTCAGCAAGCAACTGCCCAAAGCACTGGGATAAAATCGCCAGAATGGCAACTGCTTGTGTCCACATATTAATTAATAAAAAAGAATCCATCTAGCATTAAATTTAATCATATTTTTTATTGCAATAAAATTAATTATGCATCTGTTGAAAGTACCTAATTTTAATTTTTAATTTTTCCTTTTAGCTGTAAATATTGTTTTGGAAGATTATTTAAATATGATATTTGATAGTCCTGATCTATTGTACATAAATAAAAAAACTATGGGGTATTGTAAGTCAATTTAATCATATTATCTACCTTTAGCATGGTAAATATAAATTGAAAGAGAATCAAACGACGGAGCCATTTTATTTATTCAATAGTGAGGGAATTACTTGTGAATCCAAAAAAATAAGTTGAGATCAAATTTAAAATTAAGAAAGCTAGAGTTATTAGCAATCTTTATGATCAACAAATATGCTGAAAATTATTTTTTATATTATAATGCACATAATTATGCTAATAAGACATATTCTAAGCAACATAAAGTGTATGAAAAATAGACAATAATGTTGCTTAATTAGAGGTAAATATAATCTATCTGTTTTTACAGTAAAATGCAATTCATCTAATGGTTTTCTTCAAAATATTCATTTAGAATACCCCATTTCAGTTAAGAGTTGGAATTATAGATTTCAATTAGTATTAGTAAATTTTCTGCTTATCAATATGCATTTTATTTGCTAATTTGCTGGACTTTAGTATTTTCAGGTTTAAGTTCCAAAAGCCTTCTTAGAGTTAAGCAGAGCATATGCAGCTATATTGTAAAAGAATTTAGATTGCCAATAACGCATTTTCATTAAGATAACAAATTTCTTTATTCATATTTTTCATTAAGCCTTTTAGGTTAAAAAATGTGATTTTAAAATGAAATCAAAGAAAAGATCTTTATAAAATAAGTTAATTAAAATTAATTGCCAATTTAATATCCTTGCTTACATTTTCATTCTTGGTAAAAACTTATTCCAAACTCTATGCGCTTCTTTAACTCCCTGGATTTCTCCTATTACCCTCATCCAATTTATGATATTTGGATATTCACTGAAATCAAAGTTAAGTATCTCCATTTGAGAAAACTCGCAGTAGCACGATAAATCTGCAATAGTTGGTGAATATGTTTTTGCAATAAAGGGGAAAGCCGAAAGTGTTTCGTTTACAAATGCTAATGCCTTTTTCTGCCTTTCCAAAATCATTTCGTCAATGTCAACTGAACTTTTTACAACTTTCAATTTAATTCCGTAGATCCTGAAAAATACATAATACCCGCATCCAAATCTGATGTTTTGATGATGTCAATGAAGATATTGGTCAACATAAGCTCTTTGAGCTGGATCTGAAGGATACCAGTGGTCTTCTGCATGAAAAACAGTCGCTAAATATGCTAAAATTGCATGAGACTCGCAGATAGTTATATTGTTGTGAACAATAGTGGGGATTGTTTTTATTGGGTTGATTCTGCTGAACTCTTCGCTTAGATGGTCACCCCTCATAATTCTGATTTCTCTGACTTCGTGCGGAATATTGGCGATCAAGCAGAATGAAAGGACTGCTCGAGATGGCTGTGAAAAATAGTCCATGTAGAGGATAACAGGCGACTGAGACCTGGCTGACATAATTGGTGAATTATTATCTAAATGAAGAATTTAATCTAGCAGAAGGATAGATGTTGCTTATTTCTTAAAGTATTTTAGTAGCCGCTAAAACCAAGAAACTTGGCATAAATAGTTTAATTTTTATACTTTCTAAAGCAAAAATATAACCCACTTAAAAATTATTTCCTGATAAAAGAAGAAATCATATGAATATAAAAATGGAAATAACTCATAATTCTGTTGCAATCATCGGTGCAGGCCCCAGTGGATTGGCAGCATGCAAATCTACTTTAGAGGTAGGTCTTTCTCCGACTGTTTTCGAAAAAGCTTCACATTTAGGCGGTCTCTGAAAAGGCCACCAAGGAATCTGAGACAAAATGTTAACAAATCTTTCAAAATTTTCTTGCTCATTTTCTGATTTTCCTTGGGATGATAACTCTCCTATGTTTCCCAACCAAGAAGAATTGCTTTCATATCTCCTCCGCTATGCAGATCATTTTAATCTTCATTCTTATATTCTTTACAACAGAGAGGTTAAAAATCTATATAAACGCCGAGATAAATGGACTGTAGTCACAGAGCATGAATCAGCGGAGTTTGACTTTGTTATCATAGCCACTGGGATATAGTAATTGCCCGAGGATGGCGCTATCTTGCGCCATCCTCGGGCAATTCAAAAATAGCCCCACACCGGGAATTGAACCCACGTGTGGGGCCATTTTTGGTTAGTGGAGAACATCGACTTCCACGCACCAAAAATGGCCGCACAAGTGGGTTTGATTCCCGGTGTGGGGCCATTTTTTAAATTGCCCGAGGATGGCGCAAGATAGCGCCATCCTCGGGCAATTACAATATTCTCCAAACCTCATTATCCAGATATCAAAGGAATTGAAAAATTTTCTATATATCACAGTGTGAGTCACAGTCATGATTATTGGAGAAATTATGAATTATCTGGCAAAAAAGTTGTGGTAGTTGGAGGGTCTTTTAGTGGAGCTGAAATTGCTAGTGACATTTCTAAAGTAGCAGGAGAGGTGCATAACATAATAAAGTATCCTTTATGGGTTGCTCCAAGATATTTTCCGCCTAATAATATACCAGTTGATTTATGCTTTTACTCAAGAGCTGCTAGTGCTTTTAAAAAAACGAGAGAAGCAAAAATCAATAACAGAGCAAGAAATCAATATTTCAGCGGAATTTTAGAGAAACAAGGAAAGATTTGTCCAGATCTTTATATAGATCCAAATAGCGAAGCTGAATCATATTTAATAATAAGTGATAGCTATATCGCAGATATAGAGAGCGGGAAGATATTTATTCATAAAGCAGAAATCTTGGAATTTGATGAGCAAGGAATAATAATTAATGAACGTGACGAAATAAAGCGTATTAATTGTGATGCAGTCGTTTTTTGCACAGGATTTGAGCCGAATCTTGATTTTTTATATTCTAGCATAGCAGATAATATCGGATATAACCCAAAAAATCTACTTCAGCCAATTTTGCTGTATAAAAGCACTTTTTCTACTTATGATCCAACTATAGCGTTTGCTGGAGTGTACCGTGGGTCTTATTTTGCCATTATGGAACTTCAAAGTAGATGGGCAGTAATGGTATTTGCAGGGATGCTCTCACCAATCGATGAGGAAGCTTTGCAAAAAGGGATACAAGAAGAAATTGAAATAAAAAACAAGAGGCCTACTCCTCAATTTCCTCACCCAGATTATGTGAGTTTTGCTGATAGTATAGCTAAAGAAATTGGAGCATTGCCAAATCTTGAAGAAAGCGATCCATTGTATTCAGCGTTGTGAAATGGGCCCTTGATTCCAGCTCATTACAGACTTTGCGGTCCTTTTAGCAATCCAGATCTAGCGAAACAGACAATTAAGAGTGCACTGATTGCCTGTGAGCGAGAAAATCTATGGAATGATGCATTCAATAAATAACTCATATATTTTAATATTATACTCAAATTTATATAATCGTGATAGACAGTTTTCACATTTGCTCTTTCTCTTCGTTCCCTTTCTTTGCAAACTTGTCTTAAAATTTCTTCGCCTGTCCATAATTTCTCAATAGCACCAATGATATGCTTTTCTCTTTCCTCTCCAGTTTGCATTGCCAATGATCTTTTTTCGCTGACAAGGATTTCTATTTCTGGTGCCTGCATGAAAGAGATTTGATGAGTTGGTCTATAAGAAAATTTCAGGAAGCATTAGATTGTGGCTTGCCTGCATTTTTCTAGCTCGAATAAGCCTGATTAATGTCTTAACTTCGTCTCTTATTTTATTTAGGTGGCTTGCTTTCGAAAGCTGGTTTAAGTCATTCAAGTTCTTTTGACAATAAAGCATCATCTAATAGGCCATCAAGCATTTTATCCAAGCCATTCTGCTTGCTTTTGTAAGCTGCTCCCACTTAAAAATCATATGCACTCCACTTCAAGGCAAATTATCTCAAATTCAAATTTCTCAATCTTCTTGACTTTTTTTGCTTCTAGATCATTGCTTCAATCCTTTCATTTTTCTCTTGGGCTGTATAGTTCCTTTATCTTGAGCCTCGACGAGGGGCGCTTCTTTCATGTCTCGATTTTCTATGAATTCGATAATTGCCTCTGCTGCTTTTGATTCTCTATGGATTGCTTGCCAACTGTCTATAATTTTTGAAGATTTGCATACAAACCTTGCGAAGCTTTATAGGTGAGAGAAAGCCCTGAAAGCTCTTGGGTTGCTCTCATGTTAATAGCTAAAATTATAAAGAAGGCAATGAAATTTCAAATAAATAACTCAAACAGTTATTTAGTGTCTGCATTTTAAGTTTAAAACTATTTATATAGACTTTATTTATTCCGAGCTATTTATAGCTTCATATGATTAATGTAATACAGTGCGCGATCAGTTCGCGCTAAGTCTGCAAAGAGGCAAGTTATCTCAAAAATTAGCACTATTACATTGAAGAAAATAATGAAACTAAATAAATAAATTTACTTTATTTGTCTTTCTATAAAATATGATTACCAAAAAACTTAAAAGGAGAGAAAAAAACAAATCAACGCTTTCTCAACCAGCAACAGCTGATCCTAAGAAAAATGCTAAGCAAGAAGAACAATCTGAAAGCACCACAGAGTCGTATGAGAAAGGCCAGCTACCATCTTACTTAGGTAGTAGGCAGCCAATGCCTAATGCTAATAGCGATGCGGGCTTATCAAAGCGTCCAGTATTCCAAAACCCTCCTTTTACAGCCCCTCCAAGCATGACTCAGTCATCATTCGAAAACTTTCAGCACAATGCTTCTCCTTCACCAGAACGCAAGCTTCCAAATAACCCAATAAATGCTTCTGAATTTAAGCGTGTCAGTGCATTTCCAAGCAATGATATCCCAAAAGTGCAGCTTCCTCCGAATTCCGACTCAAGAATCCCCATAATTGACCAATCAGCAATTCTTCCTGATCCGCCTGAGATGAAAATTCCTATAATTCCCCCAAACAATATTTCTAGGCTTCAGTCTGCACCTCCTTCTACAAAGAACAATCCTACCTTTCAGCCTCCCAAGAGTAATCCCCAACAAATTACTCCAAAATCTGAGCTGATTGCTAATCCTAAAATAGCAATTCCTACCAACCCACCACCTTTCAACTTACCCCAAAATCCTCAAAACTTACCCAATCTTCCACCTGGAGGTCCTACCACGGCTCCTCCTTCATTTATCAAGCCTCCTAACCTTGAAAATCCTATTTCCAGAAGGCCTCCAAACAAAGAAAGTTCATCTCCCGAAAATCTTAGCCCAACAAAAACGTCTGGAATAGATGCAAAAACTCCTGGAGACCCTTCACAAGTACCTCCACCTGTCTTTGGCCCTAAAGAAAGTGAATTTTTGAACGGTTTTTCAGAGTTCTTGGATCTTGTTATACCATATGTGAATTTTGTATCCCTTGACCCAACGGCTCCTAGCACCCTTTCCCAAAATCTCGATGCTGCAATTGAATCATCTTCTGGAAAGCTAAAGAATTCTCTACAATCTTTGAAAAAGCAAGTGCTATGTGTGGAGTGCAAGTTAAAGCCTTACCAAATGGCTTTTGGGTGCTGCCATCAATTTTGCTTTGACTGCGCTCAAAAAGTGATAAGTTCTCAGTCGGATGCCAAAAGATTCATTGTTGATCGAGAAATTAATATTTATAGGCCAAAGTGCTCTAAATGCAAATACCAATTAAATAAGATTGACGTTGTCGCTGCAAACTATGATGTCATAAATGAAACTTTAACCAAATTTGCAAGTGAAGGAAGCGCTATTTTATGCAAGGGCTGTGGATTTTATAAGCACCCTTATCAGTTTTTCGATGGGCTTAGATGTCATCATCTATGCAAAGAATGCATTGGAATTGAAATAAGGCGAGGGATAAAGCAGTGCAGCAAGTGTGGGAGCAAGTTCGACTTTCTGCATGAGGCTTTGCCGGACCAAGGATACTGTGATGGGTGCAATAAAATCCTTTTTACAATTGGAAACTCCTTGACATCCGTATGCTCAAAAGGCCACTTACATTGTTTAGATTGCTTGAACCTCCGTAGCCCAGTCTGTATCAGATGTCGAGAGCCAATTTCTATAGAGAATAAAGAAAAAATTGACAGAGTAGTTTATATGGAGAAGGTCAGTTTAAACTTAACTTATTACAGGTGTGGCTAGCTTGCCTATTAGCAGCGCATCACAAGGATCCTCCTAAGGGATTCTCTTTCTTTGCAATATTGCTAGGGGAACTTGTTTAAATAAGATGATTCGCCGGGTAGCCAAGGATCAAACGCCACCTTTCTTCTCCTTCAGCACTTGCTTACATGATCAACTGAAGTAAAGTTCTATGTCTTCGTCTTCTCTTTGACTTACAGCTTCAATGTTGAGTAAGGGGCTATGGGCTCCTGAGGCTTGCTGATTGGATATGAAAGATTGCCCATACAAAAATCCCAAAAAATCGAATGTCTGGTTGACTCAGAGCAAAAAGGAAAAATTAAAGGCCTGAGGGGTAACTCTAAGTTTCACTCGAGTAAGGTTCCCGATTGGTCTAGACACTGCCTGTAGACGATGCCGGACTTTCTCTTTCCAATTCGGAACCTACCCTTTCTCTCGAGGTAAAATCCTATTCTCAAAACGAACTAGAGCTAGGCTATATATATTACCAGAATTGCTTAACTAGCATAGTTACCCTTTCTGGAAGGAAGAACCTTGCTGGATAAAATTAAATATGTGCTCGAAGCTACATTGCCGGGAGGCAAAGCCCAAGCCGAGATGCTATATTTGGGAGAAGGTTAAATAGTTAAAATTAATGCACTTATTGAGTTATCTTTTAATTTAAGCATTTTTTGCTTACTCCACCCTCCGTGAGCGAACAAAACCATTGGAAAAATCTCTATTTTTTGCCAAAACCCACAGAATTTTTTTATGAAAAAAAATATTTTGATATATAAGTGATATATATGATAGTGATTCTGCTGAATATTAAATAGCTTGCATTTTAAAGCATAATTTTATAAATTAAATTAATTTTTACTTCTCAATTTTTTATGAATTGAATTTTTTTTAAATTTTGGAAAAACAAATTTATATATTAAATTTAAAAAATAATTAAAGCCCTCCATGGGCGAACAAATTTTTTTGTTGTTGCTTAGAAATAATATAATTGAGTAATCATAATAAGAAGACTGCTTGCTATGCAGAGACGAATTTGCAGTATTGAAATTGCAGAAATGACTCTAGAATTTACATTTTTTAATTCTAAATTTTATATGGCTTATTTCTATAGCTTACATAATATTTACTGACTAGTGAAATGATATTATACCTCATCATCATTATTCAATTTTTTTATAATTATTAATATCATGGGTGCTGGCTGCACAAATATATCACGTCCGAAGGAAAAGAAAGTACAAAATAATTCTTCTGCCCCTCCTAAGTCAGAAGTAGAGGCGGCTCTTGACCGTTTAGCAAAAAATACATCAAGCCAAAACGCAGAAACTCACGAGTATCAAGTTCACCCACTTCAAAAAATTTTTGACACTAAAGAATGCGAAATGAATCGAAAGTTGATCGGCCTTTATACAAAGGCAATTTATGAGCAGAAGCTCAACGTTGATCAAATTAACCTGAGTTTTTCAAATTTGGGAATCACCGGAGCTCAGCATTTATGCCACTTATTACCATTTGCTGGAAAAGTCAAAATCTTAAAGCTTTGGAAAACTCAGCTTGGGGCTGCTGGAATAAAACTTTTGGCTCCTGCTTTGCCTTTGCTCAAGAATCTCATGATTCTTTCGCTAGAAGACAATGCAATTAAGACTGAAGGGTGTTGCTACTTAGCTCAAGCTTTATACGAGATGAACTCACTTGAAGAGCTGTGGCTTCATATAAATGCAATTGGCCCTGAAGGCGTTGCATTTATAGGAAAAGCTTTAAAAAATGTCAAAGGACTCAAAAAACTGGGGTTGGATGAAAATGATATTCAAAATAAAGGCCTTGCTGATTTCGCTGGGAATTTGAAGGAAATGGAAAATCTTGAAGTTTTAGGACTTGCTTTTAATTTCATTACAAATGAGAGTCAGAATGAGATTATTGATGCTTTGAAAGGTAAAAAAATAACAGTAAATTTGAGTGGGAATCATATAGATGAAGATACTAAAACAAGATTTATTAGTGAGCTCCCTGAAGCAACGTTTACGTATTAGATGGTATTATAAATAATAATAGATTTTAAAATTTTCGAACCAAATGTTGAGCTTGCAGTAAATCTTAATCGATTTTTATTAAGAAATCATAGCACATCAGCACTAATTTATTAATGAAATTTAAATTCAAATTAAAGCGAGAATTTATTGCTGAAATACATATTCAATACTTATCTTAATCTATGATTGTTGAGCTGTAAAGTTTAGTTCTGGTTTTTTGTCAATTCTTAAATGGTCATAGACCATATCATATGTCACCTCAGAAAGGGAATTCGGAACCCAATTAGGTCTTGCATTGCTTTTTTCGATCATTTTGGTCGTAACTCCAATGATAAAATTTTGATTTTTATATGTCATAAGATTGCAGTCAAGCAAAAAATCTGAATCCAAAGACTCAAGAAACGTTCTTTGCTTCCCAGATTTAAAATGCTCTAAAGCCATCCTCACACTCAAAGGACACAAATACCTTATTTCTTTAGAAGTCTCTCTGCTGAATTCTGTGTTGTTATTTTCTAACTTCTCTAAGATTTCTTCAATAGAGCTTGGATTGGTGAATGCTTCTTTAATTTCATCTTTATGCTTCAAGTACCTACTTAGTTCTTTTTCCGGCTCATATTTATATTTATTTAAAATATTTTTAACGGAATCTTGGTTTCCTTCGATCTCGCTAAAAATATGTGGCAAGTTTTCTGGTCGTGTATAATGTGTGCAGATCCCTGAATAGTAACAGTCAATCCCAGATATTCTGCGACTCGTAAGAAACAAGTAAAGCCCATAAGCTTCATCTTGTAGATGAGATAGCAAGTGGGAGCAGCCAGCATCAGGCACTACACCTATGTGATGTTCCGGCATGCATCATAGAGTGCTTGGCAATGCTAAGGAATATTTGCAAGCCATTCCAACTCCTACTCCATAGCCTATTATATGTCCTTGCCATACACTAAGAGTTTCAAAAGGGTGCTTGTAAAGTCGTTTTATTACATTATAAGAGAATCCTACCCAATTAGGAATATCGTGACAGGTTGATAATAAACGATATAAATCAGCGCCAGCTTGAAAAGCTCTCTCGCTTGTAGATGCCAATATAATTTTTTGAGAATTTTTTTCAGCGATAGTAATATCATGATCTAAAGCTTGTGCTAATTCAAAGTTTAAAGCGTTCAAGTTTTTCGGTCGGTTTAGAAGCAGTTTGCAAACAGGCCCATATGACTCTTGAATAACAACTCGTGACATATTATATGAGATGACATCGTTGAAAACGGATAATACGAATAAAAATGAAGATGAGAAAAATAAATTAAATTTAGAATGCACTTGGAAGCTAGAAAATAAATACACTTATAAGATAGAACCACTCAACTGCTGGTTATAAATAATTTGGATGCCTTGCTTGCGACTTTTCAAGATAAATAGCTGATAATTTCTGTGCTTGGTTTGTAAAAAATAACAGACTTTTTTGGCTTATGAAGTTGCTCAAACGAAAAATATAGAAATGTTTCCATAAAAAATTTTCTATCTGTTAAAAAATAATCAAGACTTAATCGAAAAATAAAAATAAAAAAATTATATAGAGCTTCATTATTATGCTGAAAAATAAATTATTTCGAAAATAAGGCCAATTGTTGAAATCATTGTTGATTGTAAAAAGATTGAATTAACTTATTTATATTTAATAAAATGTTGATAAAATTTAATAAAAATGTTTGATGCTCAGCCTCTTCCAACTAGACCGATTTCTGGGCAATTCATTCGAAATTCTCAAATTAGTCATCCCCCAGTATTAATGACCTTGGGCGGATACAACCCTTTAGCAAGCGGAAATTGAAATGATTATGGCTTTGGGAAAGTTCGAGAAACGAGATTTATTCAATCAAACTCTTTCAGTGGGATAATAAAGAATCCTCCCCCAGCTACAAGGCTGTATTTCCCTTGTCCTAAATGCTCAAATCAGTGTTATGACGGCGGATTGTGTAAGAAAGTTATATGCAGATGTGGGAAATTTATTATGAGGGATGAAAATGATACCATTTCAGAGCTGCCTACTCTCATTTCTGACGGTTTTCAAGACGTCTTTGCAATATGCAACAATACTCTACCTCCTAATACAAGATTTCCTGAGCTGCAGTCAATTACTTTAGGAATATTTCGAGAAAATCTTCCATTAACTTTATTATCAGGTGGCAGAGTAAACTTCAAGAGTATTTTTATTCAGTTTTTGGCTCCTTATTTTTTATCCCGTTTACGATGTTTAGGAGTCGGGGATTATTTTAAATGTGAAAACGTGAAATTCAAAGTTTTGGGCTGCCGCTCTAACTTTGGACTAATTACTCAAAATACAGTAATAAACTGCTATGACATATTGACCGAAAATCCAGTTCAAAAAATACAGATTTTGCCTATCTATCCTTCGCAGATAAACCCAACGATATTTTCAAATGTTTTTCGAAATTACTTTAATAGTAGCCAAAGGCATTTGCATACAAACCAATATCTTTACTTGAATAACATGGAATATGTGGTCACTGCCAGTGAGCCTATGAATGGACTTGTCGGAGGAGAGACGCAATTTTTCTTGGAAGGGGAGCCTCTCGTACATCTTCAAAGTGTATCCTTTTCATGCTACATTGAAGATTTGCCTATTCAGTATCACAGAATGGCCAGAAATGCTATTATTTATGAATTAGTTAATTGCTATGTAATCCCTTATTTCCAAGGAATGAAGCGGCTCGTATGTCAAGGGCAAGTTTTATCCATAAACGGGCTGGATTTTATTATTGCTTCTTGCTTTCCTCAAAAAGGACTGATCATGGATAACACACATATTATTTTTGACTGTTCTTTACGTGCGAGGAATCCTAATTTAGCTTACGTGCTAGAAAGCAGTCGTGTATGGCTGAATTCTGGACTAATTGACATGGACGTGGCACTTGCTGAACTGGAACAAAGCATTGAAACGATAAATTCTCATCGTGTAAGAGCTGCCCCAAGAGATTTAGTTGAAACTTTTCCTATTAGAGAAATTAGGCAGAACGAAGAAGGGCTGGATAGATGCACAGTGTGCTACTGTGAGTATGAGCCTGGAGATAAAATCAAAACTTTGCCATGCAGTCATTTTTACCACGATTTTTGCATTGACCAGTGGCTTAATCGGAGTAATGTATGCCCATTGTGCAAGTATAAAATTGAATAGCTTTAATTAAAAAAGTCTATGCTGGCTTTAACTTCGACAATAATTTAAATTAAAATGTCTTAACAGAGCATCTCGATTCCATGCAATCTCTTCTCTTTTTAAGGATTTTTTCTTCTTTTTGCTGTTTCATAAGTCTAAGCTCCCCTTGCAGCATGCTTACAGCTTCTTGCAAATGGTCTTCTTTGGCCTCGAGCTCTTTTGCTTTTCTATATATTTTTTACACTTTATTCACATGAATTTCATCTTCTTTGTTTTTTAAAATGCTGTGAAACAATTCTAAGGTTTCTTCAGAGGCTCTTGATTTGTGCTGGAAAGCAATCAAAGATTGCTGATTCATGTAGAAGTCAGATTGAAGCTTATCAAGTTTATCTTTCAACTGAAGTTCAGAATTCTTTGAAACTTGTAATTGATTGTTTAGATCTTGCTGAACAATTGCAAACTGTTTCTTTATTTCTTCAATACTTTCCTCTTTTTCATCAATGATATGCTTAAGGCGGTGAATTTCTATGTCCTTTTGTTCTAACAATTTATCTAAATATTTCTAACCTCTTTTTTCGATTTCCTTTTTTAAGTTGCCTACTTTAAGGTCTCATTCTATGCTTTCTTGATCTCTCTGGTTTTTTTTATTCCTTAACTTCAGTTTTAGAGCTTGTATTTCTTCACTTAGAGTCACATAAGAATCTTTTAACGATTTGAAATTCATTGCTGTCTTTGTGTTTTCATTTCTGAGTATAATATTGTTGTCTTTTTCAATTTTTAAGAGCTTTTTAGTTGATTTTAGCTCTTTTTCCAGTTTTATATGTGCCTCTTCACTATTTTTAAGCATCTCTTCATATCTTAAAATTTTCTTACTCTCCCTCCGTGCGCGAACAAAAAAAATTTGTTCGCTCATGAAGGGGGGTAATTTTTTCTTAAAAAAAAATTATATAGAAATTTTATAGAAAAAATTTTTTTCTTCAAAATTTAAAAAAATTCTAATTTGAAAGCAAATATTAATTTAATTTGCAAAATTTATTTTTTAAAACGCAATGTGTTTAAAATTAACAGAATTAGTTCGAGATTTCATTATACTAATTATCACTTATATATCAAAATTTTTTTTCATAAAAAATTTTTCTATTAAAATAATTTTGTTCGCTCACAGATGGTGGGTTTTTGGGCAAAAAATACCACGGAAGGGGGGAGTTAGTCAAATTTCTTGCCTCTTCCATTTATAATTAATTCATAATAATAAACTGTATTAAAATTATCTAAAGTCTGAACTTTCTTGCCAACTTGACCAAACATAAATATGCAAATCCATGAGTTCCAATAGCCAAAATTGCCAATGCTAAAATATTCATCCCTAACGAAATTTTAAGGTCATAAAAGTCGTTAGGGTCACACATCGGATTGCTGCCACATTTTGCTTGGTCCCAAGTGTTAAATTCATTAATCATAGCTCCTCCCCATGAGTATTTAAACATCGACATATATTCAAGCCAGATTAAGTAATCTGGAATATTGTTATAGTTGATGAAAAATCCTGCAAAAAGAAGTTGCACAATCAATAAGAACGGCGCCGCTGCAGAAGCTGCTTGAATATTAGGAATTGAAATGACTAAGAAATTACCCCAGCCTCTTGCATCGAGCTCTACAAGCACCGCAATTGCCACAAAAATAAAAATCTGTTCAGCCTTATCCAAGCTCAGACCAACACCTAGATAGACCAAAAAGATGACCAAAACCCTGACGATAATATCTACTGGTGCTTCAAAAAGGAGTTTGCTTAAATAATACGCATGAGGTCTATAGGTCTTACTTGCTTGCTCTCTTATAAACATTGCTTTTTCGTCTGCATAGGCTCCTGAAGAGTTGACAGCCATAAAAGCAATGTACACAAGGATAAAGAAAATCACACCAGCTCTATCAGATACACTCGTTGAGCTGTGCCCATCACAGATCTGATAGAAAGCCATCAGGGTCAGGAGAATAAAAATCACGTTTGCAACGACTTTAAATACAAAAATGAGTTTGTTTCTGGTGAGATTTTTAAGAATGCGTCCACCTAAAGCCATTAGTTCTTCCCAAAAGGTAGACTCTTTTGTTTGTAGTGCATGCCGCACTTCACGTTGCTCGACGACTTCGTTATCAGGAACAATCGCATTGCTGAAAATCTCCATTCTTGATTCATAACCCTCCCTTGACTAGAAAGCAAAAATCTTTTTCACAACCAAGGAAGTTAATTTAATTTATAAAAAATTTTTGCTTAAAATATAAGCTTCTTAACAGTAATAGAATTAGCTGGAGTTTCATTATAATTGCAATTGATTATATGTATAATTATTATTTCTTTAAAAAGTTTATATTGAAGCATTTTATTCTTGCACATGAATGTTTACCTTTTTCAGAAATAGGGATTTTTCTAGAGGCTTTGCTGGAAAGGAGAGTAAGAATCATCAATCGGACTAAGTAGTCCTAGAAGATGTTCAGCTGGGTTGCTGAATTTTGGGCATGGAAAACCTAAGTCGCCGAAATGTTTTATTGCATCTTTTGCATCTCCATGGAACATCATGTACCCTCCGGCCAAAAGCAAGACCTGGTCAAAGCTTGCATAAATAAAAGAATTTGGCTGATGGATTGTGCAGACCACTGTGATTCCTTTTTTAGCTAAGTCATTTAATTTGTCGACTAAGTTTTCTGAGTTGTAAGAGTCCAGACCAGTTGTAGGCTCATCAAGGAACGATTTTGATTAATTTAATATTTAAAGTTTCCTACTGCCTTAAAGCTAAAATGCCGTTTAAGCTTAAACTAGTGACGCCACCGGGATCTGATACTAATGGCCTATGCGCAAATAGTTCATGCCTGAACAAATGCCATCACCAGCTGAACCTTCTGCCCAAGACTAGCTTGTTAGTGCTATGTGAAAACCCTTTAAAACTTCTTCTTGCTCTTTGAGCAGTTCTTCTAGCCCTGTTGACCAAAGTTAAACTGCTATTACGAGTAGAAATTTTCTAGAAAAAAGCGAACCCATAAATAAATTCTACGAGGAAGAGAAAATTAGCAGCTATAATCTCTCGAACTGAATGCCATTTGTGTTGGGCTCATCAAGGAACAGAATAGCTGGATCAGTAAGCATTTCAATGCCTATCGAAACTCTTTTCTTTTCTCCTCCAGAAATACCTTTTTTCAGAACTCCTCCTACTTCTGATTTGCGACAATTGTGAAGCTCTAAATCTTTGATAACCTGCTCAATACGGTCTTTCCAAATTTCAGCAGGAAGCCTAAGCTTGGCTGTAAAGGTCAAGACTTCTTCAACAGTCATCGATTCCATGATGACGTCGTCCTGCATGACGTAACCAGTGATAGAATTAAAATCAATGGATTTTCGCGAGTTTCCATTGACCAAAACGTCACCAGTTACCTTTAGACCTTTGAGATAATAACGACGGTTTGAAAGAAAGTTAAGCATGGTTGTTTTTCCACAGCCTGATGGTCCCATGATGGCTGTGAAGGACCCTGCTCTCATAGTTCCACTGACATTGTTGATGATGACCTTATCGTCAATAGGAAGATTTTCTTTAAGACGGCGTTTTTTTTCTGTCTTAGAGAGAGGACCTTTCACAGAAAAGTCTTGCCAGGTAATATCTACTCCAGAGATTTCGGACATTAGTTTTATTGTTGGAGAAAAAAGATGACTTAGAAATCACTTAAAAATGGCTTATTATGAATTTAATAGTAAAATTTTGGTTGAAGCACAATTAATTTTTCTTCTTTAAACCTAATTAAAGTTATGAATATTTTAATTAGAAAAATTTCAATAGATAGAAGGCAATTTAAAATGGCATTTAGGGGTAGGACCACGGTCCTACAGCTGAACTCAGTTCAGAGAAGTTTACACATTCTTGAGGGTTTTGGTGTCAAGATGTTGCGGGCAGAGAGTTCCTAACTCCCCCCTCTGTTATCGAACAAAACCATTGGAAAAATCCCTTTTTTTGCACAAAAGCCCACCCTCCGTAAGCGAACAAAAGTTTTTATGAACAAAATATGATATATAATTGATAATTACTATAATGAAATTTCTAGCTAATTCTGTTTAATTTTAGACAGCTTACATATAATAATAATAATAATAATATTAACTTTTATCGCGCATTAAACGCCTTATTCTTTCTAATCTTTGCAATTTCTTTTATAAAGCTTTTGACAGCTGCATCCACCTCTCTTACTTATTCTTCCTTCATCCTAATTGTTGACTTCATTTTTTCATATCTCCATGAATCTAACACAACATCTATTAATTTTTTATCAATCTCACCAGTTATTAAGTTTTTCAGTTTGATCAATAAATCAGTTCTTTAATTGTTGAATTTGGGGCATCTTCAATAAGATGCTTCACATCCTGATTATGTCATCTGCAATACTCACATTCCATGCTATTTGCCTGATGCCTAATATACTGGCATGCATTTGTGTGATTTCATCCTGCCCTTAGCCTGAACAATTCTCTAATCCCCTTTATGTCGCTGGAGTTTAGCTTCATGTATTTTGCTACTCCCCATGGTTCTCTGTTTATATCTCAGAATAATGATGTGGCCTTTCATGTTTCCTCTTGCAGCCTGCTCATGCATCTCTCCCTGTCAACTCTCCAGATGGTTCTTTGCACATACTTTTCCACGATTCCAAACCCATTGGGCCCAGCCCTGCACAGTCTTTCAGGCCATAATCCTCCATAATGCACCTGCATCTACTTTCTCACCCTAGTTCATTCTCATAATTTATCTTCACTATTTTTTGCATTAAACTACCTGTCTTTGCATTCATCACTTTAGCTCTAAATAGCATCGTCCTTCTATCAAGTAATGCTTTTATTGTTAGCATGCCTAGATCTAGTAAGTGTGTCTCATTAACTGTAGATTGTGCTGAATTCAAAATTAGTCTTAATCCCCTCCGTTGCGTCTTCTCCATCTCAGCCAAAATCTTCGCAGTTATTTCTTCACGTGACGCTGCTTCTGTTGCATAAAGCGCTATGGAGTTCACACGAGCTTGCACCATTTCTTTTAGTGTCTATCGTTACTCCTTCCAGTGCCTTTAATACACCAATAAATGCTCCGCATGCTACTTTCATCGATTTGAGCCTATTTCTCACATGCTTACTCCCCCCCCCCTCCGTGAGCGAACAAAACCATTAGAAAAATCGCCATTTTTTTGACCAAAAACCCACCCTCCGTGAGTGAACAAAAATTTTTTTTAATAGAAAAAATTTTAATGGAAAAAAATTTTGATATATAAGTGATAATTAGTATAATGAAATCTAGAGCTAATTCTGTTTAATTTTAAACAAATTGCGTTTTAAAACATAAATTTTGCAAATTAAATTAATATTTGCTTCCCAATTTTTGCAAATTAGGATTTTTTTAAATTTCGAAAAAAATATTTTTTATAAAATTTATATATAAATTTTTTTTTAAAAAAAAAAATTAACCCCCCTCCGTAAGCGAACAAAATTTTTTGTGTTCGCTCACGGAGGGGGGGGGGGGGGAGTTAGCGTTTTTGACTCTTTTTTCCATGATGAACCCTAAATATTTGAAGCTATTTGTTGTTTTTAATCAATTCCCATTTATTTTGATAGAGCTTCTTCCAGAGTTACCAAAACACATAACCTCCGACTTATCTTCATTGATACTCAATTAATATTTCTCAGCTCACTCGCTAACTATGTTGCATAAGTCCTGCAGTTTAGACCTCGTCTCAGATAACAAGACTATGTCATCCGCATATAATAGCAGTCCTACATTTGTCTCCTGATCTATTTGCACCCTAAGGTTAGTTTGCTTTATTCTGATGGCTAGCTCATTTGGTATGAAATTGAAGGCCAGTGGCGACACACACCCACCCTGTCTAACACCTTTTTGTATTATTATCCATTCTTGCGGTCGTCCATTTATTATTATTGAGCTCCGTTCATCCTGTATCATGCTGCTGATCATGTTTATGGTCTTACCTTGCACTCCCTTTCTTAATAATGTTTCCAACAATAACCTTCTCGGAACTGAGTCAAATGCCTTTCGAATATCAAGGAAAGCACATCATGTGGAGACACCCATTGTCATTATATGATTGATTATAGTATCCAGAGTAAATATCTGATCAGCCGAGCCTCTCTGCGTCATAAATCCTCCTTGCACCTCATCAATGATGCTCGAACTTGTGACCTCACTCTACAATTTTTTTGCTATCATCTTGTCTAAGATTTTAAACATTGAGTTTACCAGTGTTATTGGTCTTTGATCCTGTGGTTGTTTACTATTCCCTTTTTTTGGTAGCAGAATTACATACGCCTCCTTTAGTGCTACAGGTATTTCCCCAGTTCTCCAAATTAAATCCATTAGAGCATGGATAAGCCTACAAGATGTAGGTCCGCCATACTTGATTAACTCTCCCGCTACTCCATCTGGCCCTTTAGCTTTTCCGTTTCTAATCGACTGTACTTGTTCACGTACATCTTCTAGAGTTATCTGTCATTCCTGTTGCTCTTCACACTTTCATCATCCATTTCAGTCATCATCCCTATATATGCTCTTCCACCAGTCTATTGTGCTTTTCACTTCATCATCATAGTAGTTAGCTTGCATTCCACTTCAGCCTCTTTTGCATAACCTATAGGTTTTCCACGCTA
This sequence comes from Blepharisma stoltei, assembly GCA_914767885.1. Taxonomy (NCBI): domain Eukaryota; phylum Ciliophora; class Heterotrichea; order Heterotrichida; family Blepharismidae; genus Blepharisma; species Blepharisma stoltei. Next base: position 639,478 of record CAJZBQ010000004.1, on the reverse strand, counting down.
TCTTTTGGGTCATTGATTGCTGCATAAGTATTCTCCTCTCTATTTCCTTCATCTTCTTCCACCTCTTTATATCTTTTCGGACATCCTGATGCACCTGGTCATGCTTCTTTTCAAGTTCGATGTATTTATCTATTTGTCCAGCCCTTAGTTCCAAAGCAGCTGTGTAGATTTGCTTAGCCAACCTCAGTTTATCTACTATTGATCTCGGCAGTGCAGGCTTCTGCCTTTTTCTGGTACCTAGTGTGCTTCTGACTGCACTTATGAATATTCTGATTATCTCCTTATATAAGGCATCTGGATTGTCCGAAAAATTAATAGTCTCAGCAATTCTTTCTACCTCATCCTGATATTCTTTCCGCTTATCCTCATCGTCCAACAAATCTAAACGAAATACTTCCTTATCCATCTTACGCTTAAAAATATTATCAGTATTTATCTGAGCATATATTGGCAAGTGATCAGAGCTAATTGTGTTATCCTCTAGTATTTGCTCATTTTTTATCCTATTCCTTATACCATGTGTGATTAATAAATAATCAATGCAGCTGGGCTTCCCTCTCCTTCCTGTGAAAGTTATGTTGTCCAACTCAAGTATCTCAAGCCCAATCTTGTGTGCTACCTTTATAAGCGATTTCCCATTATCATTAGTTTCATCAGATCTGTGCCCTCTTATATGAGCATTCGTGTCTCCAATTACCGCCACCTCTAGTCCCTTTGTCTTTTCTAGTGATACCTGCATTGCCAGCTCCTCATAAAGTCTCTTTTCATTTCAGTTGTGTCCGAATTTACTAGTGAGTAGCACTCAATTATTGCTATCTTTCCAATTTCTATAGCTATGATCCTTGCTCTCATTTTCTCCTCTACATCCGCACCTACAAGCTTGATGCTTTCCATCAGTCCTTCCGTGACGAGAAAACCTACCCCACAGCTGTGCTCCGTACCCTCATTGCCAATCCATCTGTATCCGTCAATTCTTAGGAAGTCTTTATTACTTTTGTATATTTCTATTCTATTAGATTTATACGCTTAACGTCCCTTACGGGGTTGCCCATCCCAGAGCTTCCGCCCGCCTATGGCGCAAAGGGCCAGCAATTGGCCTCTGGTCGACCAGCCTTGTACACCAGTGCACCTAGTCGCAGGTGTTGCCGACTTCGACGGCTCATGACTGAGCTACTTCGCTTGAGGACATGGGTTGCCATTCCGAAAATCCATAAAAAATGGATTTTCTGGTAGGCTCTCGGCAAAAAGGGGGTAAACACGGAGCCTGGGACGTAACGCCCAGTTTCACGCTAGGGAGTTGCCCGAATGGTCCTAACGGACTCTGCTGAGCTTCCCCTTTCCAACTCTCGTGCCTCCTTCCCCATGAGGAAAAAACATTTCTGAAATTAGACTTGGGCTAGGCTCTGAGCTCCACCAGAATTGCTTACCTAGCATTGCTGTCCTTCTCTGAAATGCAAAACCTTGCCGGATATAATTAAAATATAAGTCGAGTATGCATGGCCGGAAGGCCATGCCCAGACGAAGACGCCATATTTTAATTATACTTTTGTATATTTCACACAGACCCGCTACGTCTATATTCTTATGCTTCAATAGATTCCCCAGTAGCTCTATTTTGTTCACCGGTCCACAGATGTTGAGATGCAGAATCTTCAGGGCATCTTCAGCTTCCTCAGTCTTAGGACTAGTCGGAAAGTAGTCTGCTATTTAACTTTGCGTTCATTTACTTTTGTCAAGTCTGACCCTTTTGCAGATGGCATTTTCATCATAATCATTTGCCTTCCTTTTCCCAGTTTGTACATCCCCCCCTCCATGTGCACGTTTATGCATCCGTCTGTCTTGCGACCAACCAGAAATTGACTTATTGAGTTTGTGTATATAAGTTGCCTGATAGGAAGCTTTTTTAATTCTTCAACTCCTACACTGCATATGGCAAACTTTTATATCTCTAATTCTTTCAGCAACCTCACAAATGTTTCCTCTTTACTCTCACCTTCTGCTACTTCAAGTTCAGCCTCCTCTCTTGATGTCATTACCCCTCTCTGATATTGCATAGTTATAATCTGTCTTGTACAATCAATACTTGTTATGATGATATCAGGCTTTATTAATGCTTGGCAGTAATAGACCTGTGTACTCATGAATCTTTGCCTCTCTACCACCTCTGCTTCTCTGCCTATGCTCTCCTTGATCTGCCTCATGTCTTTCACATCCTGACAACCCTTTTCAAAGTGCCCACATCCCTTGCATACATTACAAGTGTAGCTCCATTGGTGCGAGATGTGGCACCGTGTCCGCGTTATCTCTAGGGTACTTTCCAGAGCATATATTTGCTTAATTGAATCAAACCACACATAAGCTACAATGGCTCCATTGTCTATTCCAAAATCCGTCTCAATTTCCACTTCCCATATCCTTCATTTTTTTTTCTAGGTCTATGATCGCCAGTTCTGTCGATAATCTGTAGTCTAAATTAATTTTAATCCTGTAGTATCTGGGATCAATGATACCTTTTTCAATTACTGGTCTTAGCCTCATATACACTCTGTTGTTTATATATAGAGCTCTATCTATGAGTATTTGATTTTCATCCTTTTTGTCGACATACATAATTAGATTCATTCCCTTATCACGCCACAGCCTAATCTTCTCTCCATATCTCTCTTTTAGGTTACTCTTAACGTAGTCTTTTAGCTTAAGGGACTTGGGGGCATGGACAGTTTGATACTTAGGCCGGTCTTACCTAGAGTTATTCAGAGTTGTTAATCCATGCTAAGACCACAAGAATCTGAACTTGAACAAAGTAATCTTATTAGCATTAAAATTAATAGTTAGAAAACCATAAAAATCTATAAAGTAGAGTACTAAAATAATCAAAGGATTGAAAGAAACTCTTTTTTAAACTTTAATGTAATTAAAATCATTACTGAATATATTGCTATGTTAAATAAGCGATAAATTGCGAATAATTCATATTGAAAGAGTGAGATAAATAATAAAAATTCAAATCGAAGATTAAAAATATTATTAAATTGAAAAATTTTAAAGCGAAAATATAATTTTAAGGAAATGCAACCACGGATTCATGATATGGAACCATGTTGCATGATAATTTAGGATAGACGGTATTGTCAAACTCTAAATTATGATTTTCTTGCTCCATTTCCCATCCCCATTTTTGTTCTCTAAGTACTTGATATCCAGCCAAAAAAAAGAAAGAAAAGAAGCCAATCCTCATCATTGCAATGTTATTAAATATTACTTTCTGTCCATTTCTTTCGAAGGTCACTCCAGATAGGATTAGATATCTATTGTTCGGGAGCACTTCCCTTGGTATTAATCCCTGGATTTCTAATGGAACACGCTGCCTGAGGGCATCCCTTTCCCATGTCATAAGCTGAGTCCAGGTAAATCTGGGCATTTTCTAATTTTATTATTTAATCTACACAGAATTTATCATTTAATCCAAATTAAGAATAAATTTAACAATCTAATAATTTATTTGTGGAAGTGATGCAATTCTAGTTATAGGGCTTTCCCTTGAATAGCCCGATAACGGGATGAAGCCAGCCCGTTATCGGGCTATTCAAGGGAAAGCCCTATATCAATATCAAATAGTTTATTCAAGACTTTCAAGTAAATATTTTATTAGCCATTTTGGCAGATTCTCATCAGACTATTTATTACCATTAAATCTAAATTCATAGCTATTCTATTTAAATATGTAAATTGATAGTATCTAAAAAACATCCTTGAGAGTGCTTGAAATAAAATGATCATAAAAACTAAGCTATAGAAATTATTATAATTGAAGAGCTATTAAAATGTTGCTTAATTGGGCTTATCTGATCAAGATCCTATATTATTAAAATCAATTTTATTACAATATTAAAATATGCAATTGGACAGTTAAAATTCAATTTATTGTTTTCAAGTAAAGAATATATTATCTCAATAGCATATTTTTTATTTAAAGAAAGGAAAGCTATTAGCTTTAAGGGAATCCAACAACCGATTCGTGATAAGGAACCATGTTGCTAGACAATTTAGGATAGACACAGTTGTCAAATGAAAAGTTATGGTGCTCAATTTCATTTTCCCATCCCCACTTTGCAGGTCTTAGAACTTGGTAGCCAGCTAAGAAAAATAATGCAAAAAATCCAATCCTTACCATTGAAATGTGGTTAAAAATTACCTTTTGCCCATTTCTTTCGAAGCTTCCACCTGGACGTATCAAGTATCTGTTGTTTGGAATCTCTTCTCTTGGTATCAAACCTGGGATTTCCAATGGGACACGTCGTCTAACAGCTTCTCTTTCCCAAGTCATAAGCTGAGTCCATGTAAATTTTGGCATTTTCTAATATTGCAGGTAATTTCGCCATTTTCTAATAACTTGCTTGTCCAGCCATTTTAGTAAACGCCTATTAGACCATTTTATTGCCATTAAATATTTTATGTCTGAAATCTATTTCTTTATACGCTATTTCTTTGCTATAATTAATTGAGTGTTAAAAGCAATTCATTGAGAGGTATTGGATAATCTCTTGGATTTTATTTATCATTTTTTTTCAAGTGCAGAGAAACAGTAAATTTAAGCAATCTAGCTCTAATCATTTTCTCTAAAATGTGCAACTCCAATTGCTAAATAAAATATCAAAATTAAATCTATGAATATATAAACATTTTAAGCATAAAATATTTTATAAAATAATAGTGATATTTGGGTTTATTTATATATAGCAATTAAAATATAAAATAATTTATAATTAATAAAATGTCTAAGAAGAAAAAATCATTAGCTCAAACAGATTCTGGGATAAAAATTGATTATTTAGCCTTCTCCTATGATTATTTGTATTAATTTTACCTTAATTTGAAATTGATCAAGCAAAATTATATAAGTTTTCGTTAATCTGATATTATTTACTTTTCCTTAGTAAAAATACTTATGCCATAAAGAGCTGTTTTATCTTTAGGCGATTGACTTACAGATTTTTGAGATTTTACGTGCTAAAGGTTCATAAAATCGAATAGCAACAACTTTTAATTCTCCATTCTTTATAATTTGCTCAATATATATAGATTTTAAAGTAACTTAAAGATAAGTTATTCTTAAGGGTATCCAAACACGGATTCATGATATGGAACTTGGCGACATGAGAGCTTGTCATAGACGATGTTGTCAAATTCAAAGTTATGGTGCTCTTGCTCGTTGTCCCAACCAACCTTCATCAGTCTGTTAACCTGGTACCCGCCTAAGAAGAAAAGGAGCCACATTCCCCAGCGAGCTCTTGCCCTGTGGGTAAGAAGAGTCTTTTCACCATTTCTTTCGTACGTCACTGTTGGTCCAAGGATCGATCTATTGTTTGGGAGCTCTGATTTGCCCGTGCCTTGGAGAATCGAAGGGGATCGATCCAGCGGTCTCTGGGCCCGACACGTGGACAGATATGGTGGTAGCTCTGGAGTCGGCTACCCCGTAGTGGACGTTAAACGTTAATAGATAATTAGTTAGCTAGTTTGGGAGCTCTGCTGCTCTTGTTACAAGTCCAGAAATTTCCAATGGAACGCGCCTTCTAACTGCTTCTCGTTCCCATGTCATCAGTTGAGTCCATGTAAATCTTGCTGCCATTTATTAATTGGCTTAAGGAAGGCATCTGGAGTGATCTATAAGTTCTAAATATTAGGAAAGAAGAATTTTATTAGATTGAACTCAAATAGCTAAAAATGAAGATTATAGTGTAGACTTATTATAAATCTAGACGGGAAAAGAGCATGAAAACCCTGACTTTAAAACAAATCAAAAAATAGCTATTCAATGTGCAAAATTAAAAATTAGTTATAATTTATTTTATCTCACATGAAAATTCCTTGAAAATGCATAATCTTGGGGCATTTCTCAAGAATTATGGGGCGTTTTGGCTTAATCCTTCGTCCAGAAAATTAAAGAAAGGCAGCTTTTAAATAACTAAACAAAAGACTTTAAGAATGGGCTAAAAATAAAACATTATAATTGATAAAATATCTACTAAAAAGATTGATTATATAAAATCAAACCAATGAATTTTTATTTATTGCAAAAAGCGATTTCCCAAAAATTTCAAATTTTTACTTGAAATTGTTTCATTTTGCTATGGTTTTTACATGCATACCTTCCAAAAAAATGGAACTGACTGACTGATTGCTAATAATCCTTTTCTTTTCAATTGCTAGAATAAGAATTTTTAAAAAATCTAGAGTATTTAGTCCTAAGAAATTATTTTCTTCAAGCTCTTAAAAATTTAAAAAAAAAAAAATTCTCCAGCAGCAAAAATAAAACTTTGGATTTAACCGCAGAATTCTACCAAATCGCTGCCCATTGCATTCTCAGGACTATATGAAGTTTTTTACTCATTCAGAGCATTCCAATCTTGATAAAATTTAAATTTTTAAATATCCTTCAATATGCTCAACTTTAGCAATTTTAAGCTAAATCTCTTTTAGTCTTTTATAATTCCTTAAAATTCTTCTTAAATCTTTAAATTTTTGAAAAACTGTTACCAAACACATTGATTTCTTAACCATTTTTTTTTCTCCAATATAATACAAATGTCCGAGATTACAGGTGTAGATATTACTTGGCAAGACCTTTCTGTCATGTGCCCACTCACAAAAGCAGAGAAGAAGCGAAGAATGAAAGAAAACCTTCCTCTAGATGATAAAACAATCATCAATAAAGTTAGCGGTACAATGAAAGCCGGGACCTTCACAGCCATCTTAGGTCCTTCAGGTTGTGGCAAAACCACAATGCTCAACTTCCTTTCAAACCGCCACTATTACTTAAAAGGCCTCAAAGTGTTAGGCGAAGTTTTGGTCAATGGCCATCCCAGAAAGTCCATTGATTTTAATTCAATTACTGGGTATGTCATGCAAGACGATGTTATCATGGAAGCAATGACTGTTGAAGAAGTTTTGAACTTCACAGCCAAGCTGAGACTTCCTGCCGACGTCTGGCAAGACCGTGTGGAAAAAGTCATTAAAGATTTAGAACTCCATAATTGTCGTAAATCCGAAGTCGGAGGTGTACTAAAAAAGGGCATTTCAGGAGGAGAAAAGAAGAGGACCTCCATAGCAATTGAAATGCTTACGGATCCTGCAATCCTTTTCCTGGATGAGCCCACAACTGGACTTGACTCCTACAACTCAGAAAACTTGGTCGACAAATTAAATGACTTAGCGAAGACTGGAATTACAGTGGTCTGCACAATCCATCAGCCAAACTCCTTCATATATGCAGCTTTTGACCAAGTCTTACTTCTTGCAGGCGGCTCAGTCATGTTCCACGGAGATGCCCGAGATGCCATAAGCCATTTTGGTGAATTGGGATATCCTTGTGGAGAATACAAGAACCCAGCTGAGCATCTTTTGGGATTACTTAGTCCAATTGATGATACTTATGAAGGAAGAATGGAAGTCCTCAGAAAAGGTGTCATCCCATGGGACGGGGTGATTGAAGAAAAAAGTGTCAAAGGTGCTTTACAGACTAAAGAATCAACGATGGTCGAAGAAGTTTATGCTCTAGGCAAAAGGATCTGGATTAATCTTGCAAGAAACAAGCTGATTTTCTTCTTCAAAGTGGTCGCCAACTTCGCTTTCGTCATACTTTCACTTATGGTCTTCTACCAGGTGTGTGATGGAAGCAGCTCAAGCAGTGTGTGGAATAGATCTGGAGTCATGTTCTTTATGCTTATGTTTACTGGCTTTAGTGCTGTCAACTCTTCAGGAGCATATGCAGACGAAAAGGCAATGTTCATTAGAGAACAGTCAAGTAAAGCTTACAGACCTTTGTCATATTACATGAGCAAGGTTCTTTTTGAGATGCCTATTGATGTGCTTATTAGAGTTTTCGTCAACATTCTGGTCTACTTAGGTGTGGGCTTGAGCTTAGATAACGCTGAACAGATTTTCATTTTTGTGGGTATTTCAGCATTGGTAGAACTTGCTTCAAGAGGTTGGGGGAATTTCTTAGTTATTATAATTCCAAGTGTGCAGGCTTCCAGTGCTGTGTCTCCATTTGTGATGCTTGTTCAGATGCTTTTTAGTGGCTTTTTCATTAAGTCAAGCCTTATTCCAGACTATTTAATAGAATTTGAATATTTATCAATATTCAAGTACTCTTGGGAAGCTGCAATGATCAATGAGTTCAATACTTTTGATCGAACAAAATGCGGAGATGACCCGATGTGCGACCCTAATGACTTTTTTGATCTTGATAGGCCAATGTGGGTGCTATTTATGTGTATGGCGATTTTGATAGTTCTTACCCACTTTGCGGCTTATTTGAGCTTGGTGAAACTTGCAAGAAAATTCAGACTTTAAATAATTATTAGTTTTTTATATAATTATCATCTTACCCTAAAGTTATTTTTAAAAAGCTTCCCTAATAGATATTTATGATTGGTTTTCTTTATCGAGAGTCTTAATAAATTATAGAGTGATGTATATTTTGAATTTAGCAGTTTAAATATTTTTGAAATATGAAATAGCATAAAACTGACCAAAATCAAAAATAATGGAACATCAGCAAAAAAAAAACTTCAAACAAAAAACTTTTCAAATTAGAATAATTTTATTTTTGCTCTATTTCAACTAGTTTAATATTCTGAATTATTAAATTTTCAGCTTTAATACTCGATATGTAAAATTTATAAATATAGCTTATTTCAATCATTTTAAGAAAATATGAAATAAAAAGTCAAAATATTTGATAGCAGCATCGCAGAAATAGTGATTGAATATATTAAATTCTAGGTAATTAAAAAATGAATAAGCACTCTAGAGGTTACGATTTAGAATCTGAACTAGGACCAGCTCACATTGATTCTGGAATGTTGATTAAAGCTACTCAAAGATTATCTTTGTATTGCAAAACTCCAATAAATTTTGAAATATGTGAGTTTCAACCAAGTATTCCATTGGCAGGAGATTTAGGCCCAGATATTTATAGCATAATTTCATCTGAATATCATCTTTCAGATATAGGGTTTTACCCTGTGTAGCCCTATAAGGGCAGATGATTCCCGGTGGAATCATCGAGTTGTCCAACCAACTTAGTGCATTGGTCGGGCCAACTCACTTGCTGATTGGATCAACTCGATGATTCCGTCGGGAATCATCTGCCCTTATAGGGCTACAAAGGGTAAACCCCTATATCAAATTAAATGTGCCAGAAACACTTATAATTACTGCTGAACTGAAATCACCTGTTTTAATTTATACAAATGATTTTGGTGTTATTAAAGTTTTTTCTAAGTTCAAGTAACCTATATATAGCGCAATGTCTAAATTTGTATGGATGGTAGAAAAGCAATGCGAGAATCAAGAAGGGCCTAAATTCCTTCATAAAACAAATAAAGGAGTTACAATATGCTGTAACTCCAAGCAAGCAGTAAGATCATGAGTCCTTTGCAAAGAACCATATCATATGCTTCAAAGATATATCGTTTCTGATTCAATAGTTCCTGAAAAACTAAGAGTTCACTGATCACTCGGCGAAAAAACTGACTATTTCAAAATAAATAGAAAAGGCACCATTGATATCGATGCTCTATCAAATGTTAATACTCCAATTATAAAATATGAAAAGCCCAGAAAATCGAGGATACGTAAAAAACAAGATACTAATCACTTTGCATATGCTGCCAGAATGCATAAAACTTCGTTTTCTCCTAGTTTCCCTAATAAGCCTACGCTTCTTGACTTTCACAAATCTTTTGTAACGTCCCCAAAAAATCCTTTGCTGTCTACTCAAGATCTATCAAGTAGATATCTTGTAAAATCTTCATCAACAAGTGAGATCCAAATATCTCGAATTTCTTCAGTCCCAGAAATAGAAAGCATGATTTTAGTTATAGCTAAATTGACTGAAAAAAAATCAACAAAGCCAAAAGATGAAGTTTTAGTAGAGCTTACGGTTGATTTTATTAAAAATAAAACTGGGAAATGGCACTTTCTCAAATGCAAAGCTCATAAATTTGATTATTTTTCAAGAATCCGTAATATCAATATAAACACAAGCAAAATATTAGCAAGGTCAAGAACTGCAAGCCCTTTTCAATTACACAAATTGGATGTTAAATCAGAACACAAATGTGTAATAGAAAATGTGGAAAAAAGACTTGATAATTTGAAAACTAAAACCAAAAACTTAGCAAGAGCAAGTCTCAATATAGAAGAAACTCAAAACAACATAAAAAACGAATATTTATGGATAAAGACAGCATCTATACCAGGAGAAGTCCCTATTTTGCATTCAGGAATATCAAAACTTGGAGGAAATTGCATCTATAGGAATCCTTCACCTGCTAAAGACCTTGATAAATCTATGACAAGCATTAAATTTTCAGAACAGCTCAATAAAATTGCAGAAATTTATGACTCGACTAGGCAGCAAGCAAGAATCACACGTGAAGAGCGAAGAAAACAGAGGAAAATTACACTTGTGGAGAAGAAAAATCTTGAATCGTTGATAGCACAGATTTTTGAAATTTCGTCTCAGGATAATGAAACTGGGTTTTCTATAAGAACAGATGAAATTCATAGCATAAATATGTTTCGTGTCATTTTCTCATATTGCTTGAATAGCTATTCCCCATTACTTAAAAACCTTATAATTCAATCCCACAAATTCACTACATCTCAGCTGCACCGTATCTTTGCGATAATTCGCAAAGTTACTAAAGAGTGTTTTTCTGAAGAAGATTTTGAGCTGTTCAATGAACGCTTATCAAAGATATTTTCCCAACTAACCGAAAATGTGCAGCATTAAATTGATTTTTAATTTATTATGTGTTTAATTACTATCTTAATAAATTATTTTAATTTTCAATCATGTGGGCGCCACCTTATGCTCATCATTTTCATGTCATTAATTGCTATTTGTATAATTTAGTTTAGTGAGCTTTATTCTTATAATTTTGATTAGAATGATTAAAAATGATGAATTGAGTTTAAAATAGTCTCAAGTTTGAAAGGCTAACCAATTAAAAGATCAGTTCTGAAGAATAGTTTTTGTAATTGCATCATCATTAGCTCCCGCAACAACTCTATATATTTGGTATATTGCTAATCGTGCCAACTTGCTAGAGTCTTTTTATGAGTGTTTTCTACTTATCAATCATCAAGCAAAGGTGTAAGAGTGCCCATAGTAATTACATCAATAGCCTCATTTTTATTGTTTTTAAAATTATTTATTTAATGACTTGCTTGCCATCTATAGCTTTATTATACTCAAGTTTTGCTTTTTTAAAATATATGCTAAATCTTCTCTATTGAAATCATTGCTATCATTTTTAAGAATTTTTGGGTAAGATATTTTTCTAACGCTATTTCGTATGGCTGCATCAAATTAATTGGAAATGTAATTGTTTTTATTATAGCTTTTTATTGGAGTTTTCATTTTATACACTTTTTGAAATTAAAAAATAGAAGATGAGAATAAAATAGAAGACATAAAAATGCGATTTAAATGTTTAAAAAAATTATGAAAAGGCGTATGAAATAAAGTGTTATTTAAATAATTAACTCTAACTTAACTCATTCTATAATGCTAATTTAAAGAGTTTTGCTTCGAACAGATCTTTATAGTAACTGCATCTTGTTGAAAATTGTTTTTATCATTATTCTAGCAGCTTCAATGCAGCTTACTCCCCCCCCTTCTGTGAGTGAACAAAACCATTAGAAAAAATCGCTATTTTTGCCCAAAAATCCACCCTCCGTGAGTGAACAAAAAATTTTTTTAATAGAAAAAATTTTTTATGGAAAAAAAATTTTGATATATAAATGATAATTAGTATAATGAAATCTAGAGCTAATTCTGTTTAATTTTAAAACGAATTGCTTTTTAAAACATAAAAATTTTATAAATTAAATTAATATTTGCTTTTCAATTTTTTCGAATTTTGAAAAAAAAATATTTTTTATAAAAATTTATATATAAATTTTTTTAAAAAAAAAAAATTAACCCCCCTCCGTGTGTGAACAAAATATTTTTGTTCACTCACGGAGGGGGGAGTTTAGAATATTTCTTTATTATATTTTTTTATTTTCAAGCCTTCTACCTTATTTTTTGCAATTTGTCAAAAATGTTGGATAAATTATTTTCTTACTCTCCCCTCGAAGTTGGACAAAAATTCTGTTCCTACTGGAAGGGGTTTGATTTTCTATTATTTAAGTTAAAATTAGTTTAATAAAAAATTAATATTTTCACTTTTAAACAAAATTATATTAAATTTTTCTCTTAAAAATTTTTAAAATTTAAAAAAAAAAATTGTGCATTTAAATTTATTTTTATAAAAAATTAATTTAAAATATTAATCAATTCAGTGTAAAATCTTTTTAACATTCTCTTGCAATTTTTTCCTTTAAATTAGGTGAAAAATAAATTTTACAAAATTATTATTCATTCATTCATAAAATTTTCCTATCGAAAAAAAATTAAAGCGAAGTTAAAGTAAGCTTTACCAATATTAATTCCAATTTAAAGAAGGAAAGTTAGATACTTCTCATCTTCTATAAGTCCTATTAAATGCTTTCTTGTAATTAAAATGAAATTGTGGAGGAGGTTGCTCGCTGAAACCTACGGGACAGCTGCTCTTACGTTTATAATCTTTGCAAGCCACGGGAACGCCTTTGCAGTTGGCATTGGCTTCTGGGTTATCATTGTAGGTACTGGCTTTATCGGTGGAGCTCACTTCAACCCAGCAGTCACTCTCGGAGCCATTGTCAAGGAATGGTGGTTCACGAGAACATTCGAAAAGAACTTCCTGAAAGAACATCTTTTATATTTCCTTTGCCAGATTGTCGGAGCCTTATTTGGAGCGCTTTTGGGTACTTTAATTTCAGGTGGACACTTCTATGTTGGCGTTCCAGCAGGAGAAACCAATCTCGAAGCTTATCTAGCAGAAGCTGCATTCACTGGACATTTAGTGCTTGTAGTGTTGGTAACTAGCGCAGTTTTGGACTCTACAATTGCAGCAGGCATGGCTATCGCCTTTACAGTCCTTGCAGGAATTAGAACTGTAGGACACATTTCAGGAGGATGCTTCAACCCAACAGTCTGCATTGCTATTGATGTTGTGCAAGCAATTCGCTATAGCGATGACTCATTTAACTACTTGGACAGTGTCCCAGTTTACCTTCTTGGACCTCTTATTGGAGTAATAGTAGGTGTCGGACTTGCAATTATTTTCTTGACAGAAAGAAACGAGAAGAACGAGTCTGTGCTTAAAGAAGACGCTCCTCACCTTGATGCTGGTCTTTTCTCAACCGCCAAGAAAGCTAAATAAGTTAAGAAACTAATTAAGTAGAAGTGATATTAAATTTAGCATACCTCAGCAAGAAAGATAAAGCTTTAATGATGTCTTGTAAATTTAATATAGGTGTCTTTTATTATTAAAGTAAGTGTAATTAAGGCGATGCCAATCCAGATTAAAGAAAAGTTGCCATATACATTTCTGAATTGAATTAGAGATTTCACTTAAAATAAAGTTGGGTTATTAATCAGTTATAAGTGATAAGATTAATTATTTTTTTCTAATTCCCATTTCGTAAGCGAACAAAAGGTTGGAAAAATTCCTATTTTGCCCAAAGCCTACACTCCGTGAGTGGACAAAAATTTTTAATATAAAGATTATTTATGAAAAAAAAAATTGATATATAAGTGATAATTATTATAATAAATCTCTAGCTAATTCTGCTTTATTTTAAACAGTCTGCATTTTAAACATAAATTTTGCAATTAGATTAATCTTCACTTCTCAACTTTTACAAATTGTAATTTTTTTGTTAAATTTTGAAAAAAATTACCCTCTTCCCGTGAGCGAGTAACATTATTTTGTTCGCTCACGGAGGGGAGTAAGAGTAATTTCATTTCAACTTTTATATTTTTTATAAATGTTTTTCATCAAATTCTGATTTTTATTTTATTCTAAAGACATTCATAGACTTCAAAATATTTAGAGAGGATAAGGTTACAATATATCACAAATAAATGGAATCACTTTACCGTTCATTATTCAGAGACCAGCAAAGGCACTACCTGGAATCAATTAAAAGACCAGCCTCTAGCAAAATTAATGCAAGGCATAAATACCTCCTTGCAAGAAATCTTTTATATAAATCCCTCGAAACTCATGAAGCTGAGTCACTAGAGCAAGTATCCTCAAGAATAAAAGAAGACACTAGCCGAAGCAAAACCGATTCTAATTCCCCATTAAGGTCTCATTCAAGATCCCCTAGCAACCTTTCTCCAAAGGTTATATCTCTCAGGAGAATTCAAAGCAAAAGTCCTCCAAGAAATTTATACAATTTTTGATAACTTCATACCCTTTTCAAAATAAAGAAAGATTTTTTTGCTTGCTCAATAAGGCTATTTTTTGTTAATTGATAGAAATTATATACATTTTTTTTAAAAAATTTAATATTTAAAAAGAAAAATCTAATTTAGCTTATAATATTTATGTTTTAAATATAACCTATCTAAAATAAATAGAATTAGCTGTATATAGCTTTTTGCCTTGAGTGGCGCGGTATGGGCGCCACTTCGGCAAGCTCGTTCTTCCAGTTGGCCGAGCCAACTCAGGTTGGTTCGGCCAACTGGAGAATTGACAAGTGAGGCCTTTTTGGGGAGACTTGTCAATTCTAGTTGGCCGAACCAACCTGAGTTGGCTCGACCAACTGGAAGAAGGAGCTTGCCGAAGTGGCGCCCGTACCGCGCCACTCAAGGCAAAAAAGCATATCTCATTATAGCAATTATTAATAATATATAAAATATTTACGTAAGAGATATTATATGAACAAATTTTGCTCGCTTCTTAAAAGAGGTTAATTTTTCCAAAAAACAGTTTTTTTTCCAATAATTTGCTTGCTGCTAACTGAGGAGTAAGGACTCACAAAATATTGATTAGATTAGTTTATGATGTGTGTTTTAAGCCCTACTTCCTTGCACCGTGCTTTCACAGCGTTACAGTAAGATTTCCTCGAAGCAACTTGAGTCCAAGTTGAAACCGTCGATTTCTTGGGCAGGGGCCTCCATATTTGATCAGCAAAATGCAGATTTTGTCAGGAATTTCCATCTCAACCCCAAACGCCAGCTTTACCAAAACCTTCTTAGCTTAAAAATCAGGTTGTCCATTTCATATGGACTAATTCAATTGGAGAGACTATAGCCTTTGAGATCTTGTGAAGCCTGTCTTCCCTTTTACCTGATTATCTTCAAGGGAAAACTCAAAACTTGGGCCATCCGGGGCATGCCACCAAGCAGTCTATGCTGGAAAGTCACCCTGTATCGATCAGGCATCCAACCTGAGCTTTGGCACTGCTGGTACAAAAGATGCAAAGTCTTCGACTTGAGCCAGACTTGGCCTCTTGCTTCAAAGCTATCCCACTCCTTGGGCAGCTTCTTGCACAAAAAAGTTACGTTCGGATATGCATAAGGATACCCGCCCAGGAGGAATATAACTCACAAAATATAAAACTTTTTCATAAAATAAATTTAAAGTAGTTAGTTAGGAATATAAGTGGGAAATTTATATAAAAGAGCTTAATAAAGCTAGAAAAATGTAATTCGCCGATATCATTAAGAAATTCTTATATCCACAGCTCATCAAAATCAAATACTCCTGCTTCCGATAGATTCGTAAAAATTCATAATTTAATTGAAAAATGCGATCACTTCAGCGCCAACATGGCAAATCAAAGTAAGGCTTTCAAAAACTATCACAAGTCCTTCAGTGATATGGCAAAGGAGTACGAAAATCTTCGAAAAAATACGAAAATGATGTGCTTATAAATATTAATCCACATCAATAGATAATAATCTATTTTTCAGGAGAAAAATAATAATTAAATTCTATCTTATTCTTATGCTTTAGCATAACCGTATATTTAAGCTAAAACCCATTTAATTATAGAAACTTCTTATTTAACCTTGTAGTATTTGTGCAAGAAGTGCTTGGTTCTCTGGTGTCAATTTCTGAGCGACTTGCACAAATACTGGAGTTTCCCTCACTTTATTGACAATTCCTCTCATGGAAGTCAATAAGCTGATCTCAAGTTTATATTTGTCAGGCTCTGCTGCATTTACAACAAGTCCTTCAATTATCAATTCTAGTGATTTTCTAACTCCTCACTCTTCATGAGTGAGCAAAACCATTACAAAATTTACTATTTTCAGGGTAAAAAGTAATAGCTAACAAAAAATTTTCTAGGAAAAAGGAAATTGATAAAGAAGTTATAATTATTAATTTTAGGCAACTTGTATGTTAAAGCATAAACTTTGCAAATTAGATTATGTTTTGCAATTCAATTTTTGTGCATTCAAAAAAAATTAATATAAATTTATATATTTTTTTTTAAAAAAAAACTCCTTTCATAAACGAACAAAATATTTTACTCTAAGTAGCTTGACATGTCAATAATATTATTCTCAAAGAGAAAAACTATTGCTTTTAAGACTGTCGAGGTTTCTGAGTAATCGTCCTTTAATGGTAACTTAGGGAAAATCACAGGGAGAAGTTGTGGTAGTGGTAGCGCTTGTGGAGCTGTATAAATCATCCTGGAAATTGCAGCAACTGCGTTATCAACAGTAGCTGGCTCAAATTCTTGTGTGAAAAAGGCTTGCACTGATTGCAAATATTGTGGGTAGTTAGAAGCGAGCTGAGGAGCTTGCTGGCAAATGACCCCAAGATAGTATAAAGTGTTTCTGTAAAGGGAAACCTCATTGGAATGGAGATTGAGGAGCGCAAGTGAGGAAAAATCGTTGGAGTATTTTTGAGCAACGGAAGGCATGTGTTTTAAGGTGTCAGCAAGAAGGCCAGTGAATAGAGTTCTATCACGTGGATTTCTCTCAGCTTTTGTGAATTTAGCAATACCAGGAAGTAAAGTCTCGAAATAAGGAGAAAAGCGCTCACCATAGACCTTTGCAAGCTCTTGTAAAAGATCGCATAGGTCGCCCATCAGAGTTTCATCATGGTCTCCTTCTGTTTCATCTCCTTCACGTTGGCATAAGGCTTGCTCACTTAATAAGATCGCGAATTTTTCTATTCTGAGTATCTTTTTATAAAGAATCTTATTTTTATACTAAAAAAATGCAAATTTATTAGAGTCTTATATACAAGCTGCTTCATATAATCATCTTGTATTAATTCAGAACCTACATCATGTAGCAATTCTTCAATGGCTTCTAAAACTCTTATAGTGACTTCTTTGCTTTCATCGTCTGAAATGAACTCAATATACCTGTGGAAGACTTTAAGAAGCCAAAACTCTTGTGCATTAGAATATCCACCATTAAGTTTGACTAGCCCTTGAATTATTTGCTGAGCTGTCGTGACTACTTGCATTCTAATGTTTTCATGGAAATAATCGAACAGAATTTCGATATTTTCAGTGATTCTTGGCAAGAATGGTAGAATTTTGCCTGGGCAAGCCTGAGATAAGTGGCCAAGAGTATGTAAGGCTGCAGTTTTTTCGTCCAAAAAGGCAGTTCTAACCTTATAAGTGGACTCATCTTCTTCTTCCTCCTCGTCACTTTCATCACTTTCTCCTTCTCCAACTTCGAGCCCTTCTCTGGCTTCACAAGTTTTAATAGCTTCTTCTACAACTTTATCGATGTATGGTTCCATTTGCTCTTTGAGGAGTCTGCTTAATAGATAGAAAAATGCGAAGCCAGCTTCGCGGAGTTCTAAAGTTTCAACTGATAAGCAATGGAAAGCCATATCAATGCTGTAAGCTAAATAAGGAGCAAAAATCTCTATGGTTGAGGAAGAAGCCAGTGTACCAAGACATTGAATAGTTGTAGCTTTTAATGTTAAATCAGTTTCTCTAGGATTATTCAAAAGCGTATTGAGCAACTGAATAATCTGATTGAAATATGGCAGGATTTTTTGTTCAGCTGAAGAAATAGCCGAACTAAGAGCAGAAACTGCCATTTGTCTTGATTTTGCA
Organism: Blepharisma stoltei; assembly: GCA_914767885.1. NCBI lineage: Eukaryota > Ciliophora > Heterotrichea > Heterotrichida > Blepharismidae > Blepharisma > Blepharisma stoltei. The sequence continues at coordinate 621,496 of CAJZBQ010000004.1, read as the reverse complement.
TCTCCATCCTGCACTGCAATTGATATTAATTTAGGTACAAGCCCAGCCAGGTATTTCTCTACATCTTCATCGAAATTTTCACAGAAAATGTCAATAGCATATAGTACCTTTTGCTTGACTTTTGTGACTGGCTGATCAACAATCTCAATAAGTCTAGGCAAAATTACTTCATGGAGTTCCAAAATATCAGGTTTTAAGTGCTCAGAGCAGTATCCCAAAGAAAGTCCAGCACCTTCTCTTACAGACTGGTCAGCATCATATAAAGCGCTTATCAGCTGCTTAACAATGGCTTCTAGGTCCTGCTTCATGTAATCAGAGCAACCTTCCGCAATGACTCCAATGGTAATGACTCCTGCTTTTCTGTGTATAGGAGATGGGTTTGAAATCAAAGCTTTGGCGAATTCAATAGCAATTGGGTAGACTGATTTGTTGGGGAGGTCAATGGCTAATGAATCTATAAGGCGAAATGCCATATCGACTGGAGTGGTTTCTTCTGGATCGTCCTCACATTCAGTTGCTATAGTGAAAATGTGCTGGAAAAGGTATCTGAGGACTTCTGGGTTTCCGCTTAAAATTTTAGGATTAGAAGAGCCAAGGGTTTCTAAGAAATCCATAGCACATTCTCTTGTGGACAAGTTAAGCTTAGGGTTGCCACCTACAGCTTCAATTGCCATTCTTACTACAACTTCTAGATTTGGTCCGAAGTTATGGCCACCATCAAGAAGCTCGTCAAAGATGTCAAAGGCGAAAACAACGAGCTCTTCATCAAGAGCTTCAACGCATTCTTTGACGACTGCCATGATTTTTGGGATCAGCTGGATCATGTATTGGACTTCTTCTTCCTCTGAACAGGTCACATAATTTCCAAGGGCTTTAAGACCGCATTTTCTGATTTCTCTGCTGGAAGAGTCCTCAAGCGATCTTGCGAAGAGAGTCAAAAGTTTTTCTTGGTGAGGCTTTAAGAATTTGCAAATGTCTTCGTTTTCTAAAAGCTCTGCTAATAAATAAAGTCCAATTTCTCTGGCTGGAACTGATTCATTGTCAATGCAGGTATTGATAAAGCCTAGTAATTCAGGCCAAGTTTGAAGAATGTTTATGGCAAGGGCTGCTGCTAAGCTTGCAACATTTTTTCTAACAAGTGGCTCAGGCTCAATCGTAATCTGATTAACCAAAGCTGCTTTGATCTGAACTTGCAGATCACTATTAAGGCTCAACCAGTGCTTGTTGATTTTTTTTCTAAATCCCCCACAAAAACTTTTTCTCTCACATGGGAGTGTTAATTTTTTTTATTAAAAAAACCTATATAGTAATTTTGTTTTTGAATTAAAAAATCCCAATCGAGAAGTAGAATTTAAATTTAATTACAAAATATATGTTTTAAAATGAAGCTGCTTAAAATTCAACAAAATTAACTAAAGATTTCATTTAATAATTATCTTATATCGGAATATTTTTTTCATAAAAAATTTGTTCCACAAAGGGGTGGGTTTTTACCAAAAAATGAATTTTTTCGATTGATTTTGCTCACTCACGGAGGTGGAGTAAGCAAAACGCTGGAGAGTTGTCGAATTTGTGGGTTGGTATTATTGACCATTTGATTCATCAGGTCTTGAATGCTTTGAGAAAGTTTGAGATAGCGCTTGAAGTATTTTTCAAGTTCTTGTGAGTTTTGACCTGATATGATCTGCCCTAGAAGAGTTGAGAGCTGCTCAGGATTGGGAGCTGCTGGATACTCCATTTCTAGGTTAAATTATGGTGTTTTGTGCAATTTCGGAAAATCAGGACGAAGAGATATAGGATTTAGAGAAAATTCTAGAAAATTATTAAATTAGAGAGCTTCAGAGGGTAAAGACCGGCAACGGAATGCTAAATTAAATTAAAAAATTATTCAAGTTTGAGTTTTAGCTTAGAGCGAAAATATTGCATCATAGAATTTTTATTAATAGAGATCCTTAAAAATAATTATATAAATAAACTTAAATTATAAAGAAATTAATTAGTTGTATAAATTATTTTAATTAAAATTTCAACTTTAAAGAGATATCTTGATTTAGCGTATCACGATTAAGGTTAACTTATTATTATTGGAAAGCTCCCGGTATACGCCCTTCCTATAGCACCTATGGATGCGATTCTCCACCTTGGTTCATTTTTGGGCCGCCTGCCGCCACCCTCAAGGAGTAAACTTCTCGCCGGGATGGGTCACCATGCCATACGTCAAACTTGGGTTGCCTTTCAAGAAAATTCGAAAAAACGAATTTTCTGATCAAGCTTTCGATCAAGATGGAACTCTTCGCCCAGGACGCAAGGCTTGGCATCGCGCTAGGAAGTTTCCCGATTGGCCACGCAGACTTTGCTGAACTTCCCTTTCCAACGCCGAGTATATCCCCACCAAGAGGTAAAATCTTGATCCAGGAATGAGCTGCGGCCAGCCTAATTCGACATTGGGCTCCATCAAGCCAAGTAAAGCGTGGCCGGATATACATCACCGAACTCATCCTCTCCTCCACAAGGTCCTGGCTATCCCCAAATGCATGTGCTAAGAGGGTGGGCTGGTTTGGTACACATCATTTTAATGTTTAGCGTATCACAATTATTACTTAATTAAATAAGGAAAAAAATGCCTTTAGCTATCTGAATAATTCCATTAGAAAAATGACATCTTTAATAATCTTTCCTATTTTATGTAGCTCTTAAATTATGCAATGAAATATTTTCCTCCAAGTTTGCCGACTTATATAGCCTTTAGGTTAGCCTCATTGTTAATTGACGATTAACTTGGAATAAATAAGCTTTTAATCAATAGATGGAATATAAAGTATTCAAATAATTGGAATACTCTAGAAGATAAGAAATTTAATTCTTAGTTTAAGATGCTTATATTAATAGATAAAAACATGAATATCGAAGAAGAAGTTGCAGATATTCGCCCTCATGTAAATGAACTAGTAGTTAAAGGGAACGAAATAAGCATTATTACAAAAGAAGGAATCGAAATTGATGTTGAAATGAACACAAATGGGATTAGGGTTATTAGGGCAAGCATAGAAATTCAAAGAAATGCCTATGATGACGTAAATCAAATGCTCACTGAAGTTTCTGAAGCTTATAGAGATTCTTTTTCGCAAGAACTTATGAATAAATTGATGGGTTTAACTTAATTATGATTAATAGAAGCCAAATTTAGTTTCATAAGTATTCAAATATACTTGATAAAACCCAAATACCTCATTTTATACTAAAAGTTAGTATTTTATTCAAGATTCAACAATAAAACTGATACAAGCAGAGCCTCTATTAATTTTCATTTATTAATTAAATTGGATTCGATTCCCCCAAATAAGTTCGATATGCAGCGCTTTCAGTTCTCTATAAGTCAAGAACACTATGTATATAGCAATGATGTGAAAAAAAATCTTCACAAAAGAAACTCCAGGGATAAAATAATGTTTAGACTCTTCTGTGAAGTAAAAATCTTCTATTAATTTTCATTCTGTGTAGATATCAGTTATTGACTCAAATATATAAGTTACGCAGAGTACTCAGTTTTTTCGCACTGTTATAGTATAAAGGAGTAATAAGGATACTAGCATGCATAATCCTCCAACTGGGCTGTATATTGATTGAAAAAAGCCCAGCATCCCTTGTATTACACAAAGAAATCGTAGCTTGGAGAATAGATTGTTTAGACGAGTACTAATGCGAATATCCATTAGCTGAAATGGAAGAAAGCGTAGCATTGTGGGCTATTAATTTTTTATTTTTGTTATTTTTTGTTTTAGGACTCCTATTTTTACTCACATTAATTCCATATTTCACAAATAAAATAAGTCGACATTTCTCTATCATAATTAGGAATTTTGAAAGCATCATTCATGATATACCAAAGTTAATTTTGTGATACTGTTTCTTAAAAAATTATGAATATTTTGGATAAGAATAGTTTTTGAGAAAAAAATAATCATTTGGCTTATAAATTAAAAATAAAAATAATTAAAAATCGTTAGAATTTTGGAATCTACAGCTAACCCCACCAAGAAGGCTGAACAACCGGCCTTTGATAATTTTGCTGCCGTGGAATTCCAATGCTTGGCGGGACATTATCATACTGAACTTTCAAAGCTTGAATTCTCTGTGCAATCGTTCCTTGCGCATAAGGTGAATGAGAAACTACTTGTGGAGCTTTATCTAATTAAATTTTACAAGGTTGAGCTCTTTGTCTTGAAAAAATATCATGATCTTCTTTATACTGCATCCTCCTCTCTACATTGTAAGGTCTCAAAGGCTCAATTTCAGGCAAAATAACTTTTTGTTGCAGCAAGTCTCGTGGCTTTATTTCTTTTTCACTAAATACTCTTGATTTTTGACTTTGAATTTCACTTGAAAATCTATTTGATATCGTATCACTGGCATTAGACATGTCTTTTGATTTTTTCATACCCATTCTTTTACTTGCTGCTGGAACACTATGGAAACTTCTCTCTTTTTCATAGCTGGCAGCTGGCAAATTATGTGCAAGACCTTTCATCTGCCTTGGAATTTTTATAGTCCCAAGAAGGTTATTTTCAGGCAAATTTTCGGTATGGTTTCTTGTGTTTCTCTTTGAAACAGCTGACATACTTAAAATTTCGTCACATGTCGGTCTCCTAGAAGGGTCCACCCTCAATAGCAATTTAATCAAATCTGAAAGCTGTGCTGAATATCTGCTTGGGAGGGGCGGGTATTCTCCTTTTATCACTTTTCTATATAGCCCTTTCATATCTTGTGCTCTGAATGGCGGATTTAAAGTTGCAGTTTCATAGATAACACAGCCAAGACTTCATATGTCACTTTTCGAGTCGTAAGGCTTATCCTTCCATACCTCTGGGCTTGCATAATAAGGAGTCCCGGTCTGTGTATAAACCAAGCCTAGTTTGGCTACTTTTGAAACATTCATATCTCCAAGTTTTACTGTTCCGTCACTACACATGAATAAATTGGCACATTTTAAGTCCCTATGAAGAATATTGAGATCATGAAGAGCTTTAAGACCTCTTACAGCTTGGATAAAAATATCCCAGATTTCGGATTCTGAAAAATAAGTATTGCGCTTTTGGTGATTTGTAATTTTTTGAAGCAAATCTCCGTTATCTGCAAATTCCATGATAAGACATAAAGTATTTGTGGATTCATCTATGAAAGCTTCTTTATATCCTATTACATTAGGATGATTTATTGATGCTAATATACGGACTTCATTTACAGCGTTCTCTTTCTCTTTATCTTTCAGAGGCATAAACCGAACTTTTTTGAGGGCATAAGTTTTGCCATCTGATCTGCGGCGGACTTTAAAAACTGTTGAGTAGGCGCCTTCTCCAAGCTTTTCTAATATATCAAAGTCTGTTACGGACATTTATAAATATCGAGATTTTGATAGCTTCTTAATTTTATTAATGAAATAGTGAGCCTGTTTAAAAGTTTCCAAATTTTAATAAAAAATATTGAGATATTAGTGAATGAATGTTTATAAAATTTTGAGCTCTATGAAGCTAGTTTAAAATCGAACCCATAAGAAAAGTTTTATATGATTTAAGTATTAATAATTTGTTTATTCCTTTTTGCTGCAAGGTGAAATACGAATTTATTATAAACTTGCAATAGTCCCTCTAAAACTTATTAATAGATTTCTTATTGTTTGTCCATTAAGAGTGTTAATAAGCATTAAGTTTATGGAGTGAGCAATATATTGTTTATTGGAATAAATACCAACTTCACAAAAAACCCAATAAAGCCCATAACAGCAAATCCTACAGCGCAAGCAGTAGCGATTTTTACGTATTCTGATTATTTTTTACCTTTCTTGTCAGGTTTAGTGCAGCGGTTTAACAATCTTCTGCTGTCCTTAGCGAATTCTGTCATATCTGTGAGAGTGGATGAGACAATGTTTTGCTTCTCAGACATTTTTATGCTTTATTATTACACGTGTGCTTTTGAGTGCTTTGTGAGAAAAATAATAAATTTGGAATTCAATTTGGCTTATTTCTTATCAAATATAGATTCAAAAATGAAAAAAATACATCATGACTATTTTTAGCCTTACTCCAACAAAAGATTTTTGAAGTATTCTAAATTATTAGACACCAAATCATAAGGAGGATTATTAATTTTCATCAGCTAACGAGAGCAATAAATTATCATAGCAAAATTTCTGATAATTTTAAGTAATCCCTAGATAAAATACATGCTCGAAATATAAGAAATGAAATACTCAAGAATCAATATGCAGGCATGGCTGATTAAATTATCACGGCAATTATCTACGCTTTAAATACTCAAAATAATAAATTTTGATCAGATTTTAGCATTCCATAATTATCTAGAGAAATGTGTATAAGCATTATTTTCTAAAGAATTTCTTTTTTATTTCGAAAGTTTAGTATTTCTCTCCAAAACCAGAGAGAATTTATATAGCAGTTTTATTTCTATAGTTAATTAAAAAATGGCCTTCTAATTCTGGTACTAAAGGCGGCCTCTTAAACTTATTCCTAAAATTTAGATTGCCAGCCTTTTTATACTTCACCATATATTTGTATACAATTGACAACATAATAAATCAAAAAAACCTTAATTTTATTATAATAAATTATACATATGGACCAATCATTCTCAAAGCAAACATTAGTTCGAGTTGCTGACTTAGATTTCAGAGACTTCCTGGATTTTCCACAGCCAGCCCCTCTTAGAATTCCTGAGATTTCCACAGAAACAGAAGAGCCTCTTTCCACAAGGAAATCGACTTCCGGCCGCAAACAAATTGTCGACACCAAGATCCTCAACCGTTTTGAAAGCCTCTCTAAGCCAAAGCCTCCTAAAAAGGAGTACCTCCGTTGCAAAATGATAAGAGGACACAAGCGTGTGAACCGGCAGATTGAAAAAGGTACCCTTCCTCAGAAGACATTAAATGTCTTCTCAGAAAAAGCTCAAAGCTACTGGGATCAGCTCACAAAATGCTTCCATCAGTACAGATCCATCCTGAGTGAAGAAAGCAAAACTGAAGCAGGCCCTAAAACTGATGGAAAAGCTAAGCGAAAGGGCGAAGAAAATGATCTTCCTAAGAGCTTTAATGGGAAATTTTGCAAGAAATATTTTGAGCCTATACAGGTGAGAGAGTCTTATTTCTACTACACAGAGTACATTTTTTCAGAATTCGACCCAGATGTTCTATGCAAAAAGTTCAAGCTGAGATGCTGCAGAGCTCCTCAGCACTCTTCAGAATGCATGAACAGCTGGAAGCTACTGAAGTTTTATGTTCAAAAAATCATGCTCGATAACATAGGTATAGAGCCATGGATGTCTTTAGAAAGCACAGAAGCTTCAAGTTATTCTGATTCAGGAAATGAGAACCATGCTGAAAAAGGTATAGATGAGGTCATTGATATCTGCTATAATGAAGAAATCAAGGACGAACAGTTTTATTCATTTCGAGAGGTGGATGATGGGGATTTCGATCCAGATTTGTTCTTTGGATTGTAAGTACTTATATATATACATACATAATAATTTACATGTAAATAAATCGACTTAATACCAGCAATAAAGGGTCTTATGCTTATTTTTCCTTTGATTTAGTTCTCATTAAAATTTAAGTGTTTTATTCTTGAAGAAGAAAATTATATTTTTTAATAGAATAGCCCAAAAACATTTAGCCTGCGAAAAAATCGTATCTGTATATTATTACATACAAAAAATGATTTATTATCAGTTTATCATTAAGCTTATGAATTTTAGAATTTGAATAAATTTTTATAAATTTCTTACTGTAATGGCGTAAAAGACCATAATTGTTTCACTAATTTTAAAGTAAAATTTGAGGGTAAAAAAAACCATTTTATTATAACTATATGCCATCCGTTCAATCTGAATGATCTTCAAGCTGCTTTATCTCTTCTTAATAGTTGCTACTAATAAATTTTCTAATATAATTTATCCGATAATTTTATATTACAAAGAAATAATGAATAACTCTAGCCAGTCCTTTGTGAGCCCTGCAACATTCAATGCAAACGACTTAGATTTCAGAGACTTCTTGGACTTGCCTCAGTCTTCTCCTGCCCGAGTTCCAGAAATCCCAATCGAAACTGAAGACCTTTATTCTACTAAGAAATCGACCGGGAGGAAGCAAATCGTTGACACCAAGATTTTAAATCGCTTTGAAAGCTTATCTAAGCCTAAGCCTCCAAAGAAAGAGTATCTACGATGCAAAATGATTAGAGGCCACAAGCGTGTCAATCGACAAATTGAAAGAGGTATCAAGCCTAAAAGGACTTTAAATGTTTTTTCAGCTAAGGCCAAAAGTTACTGGGACCAGCTCCTCAAGTCGTTCAACCAGTATAAATCCATTCTCAGCCAAGAAAGTAAGACTGAAGCTGGCCCGAAAACTGATGGAAAAACAAAGCGTAAAGGTGAAGAAAATGACCTGCCTAAAAGCTTTAATGGGAAATTTTGTCGAAAATATTTCGAGCCAATTGAAGTAAGAGAATCTTATTTCTACTACACAGAATATGTCTTTTCAGAGTTTGACCCTGATGTTCTGTGTAAAAAATTCAAGTTGAGATGCTGCAGAGCTCCTCAGCACTCTTCAGAATGCATGAATAGCTGAAAATTACTTAAGTTTTATGTCCAGAAAATCATGTTCGATAATTTAGGCATTGAGCCTTGGATGTCAGTGGAAAGCACGAACGATATGTCCAAGTATTCAACAATCCAGAGCAAAATTGTTGAAAAGGGCATTGACGAGATCATTGACGTTTGCGACCCTGAAGATTTCAAAGGAGAAAGCCTTTGCTTGTTCAAAGAAGTGGATGATGGGGACATTGACCCTGATCTATTCTTTGGGTTGTAAGCGTTTAATTATTAGTAAGTCTTTCTTTATTATTAAGAAATAAGTGTAATAAATCGTAGAAAATATTTCAGATCAAATAAAATTTGCAATAATCAGGTAAAAAAAATTTGTAAAAATATAAGAAATGAATAATCCAATGTTTCTAATAATTTATTGATGACATCAGCAAATTTGCTTATGAAAACTATGAGAAGGCAATTTAAATTACTTTTTTCTATTAAGCCACTTAATTTAATTAATTTCTAAGACTTAATACCTTATTAATCCTCGCTGGTCCAAATGGTGAGGTTGTCCTTGATGAGTCCCAAAATTGAAGTGGCCTCCTTGTAAGCTCTCTCGTCAAGTTCTTCTAAAGTTGGCAAAGCCTCATCAAAAGTTTTTCTGGCCAATTCACAGGCTTTTTCTTGTTCTCTCATTGCTTCATAGTAAAACACTGAAAAATTAAGTGCTAGTCCTAATCTTACTGGGTTGTTGGCTGGCAAATGAGTTGCTGCTTCTGAAGCGTTTAAATAGGCATCAAGACTGCTTTGGATGACTTGCTGGTCTCCAGATTCTGCTAAATATCTGTAGTAATCTCCTTTCATTTTCAAATAAAATACTTCTACTTCATCAGGCTCTCCTTTTTTTAGTAGCTTCTCATCCACTAGATGGACAACTTCCATGCAGAGATCACGAAGCTCTTTATGAACCCTTTGCTTGTACTCAGTGATGATATCTAGATGTTCAGAGCCCCTTGAGCGTTGCTTTTCTTCGTAAGACGATAGAATCCTTGAAGCGTTTCTGCGCTCACCGACTGCTTGCTTATAAGCCACACTTAATCCTCCTCCATGTGTGAGCAAAACAATTAAAAATACCTATTTTTTGGTCAAAAACCACCCTTTGAGAGTCAAAAAATTGTTTTTGTAAAAAAAAAATTATTAAAATATTTTTATATAAAAGTGATAATTTTTATAATGAGTTCTTTAGATAATTGTGTTAATTTTAAATGTTTGAATTAAATTAAACTTCTAAATAAAAATTTTATTGTAATTATATATAGAATTTAAAAAAATTAACCCATCATAAGTGAACTAAATTTTATAAGTTTTTTGCTCAAGAGGAGGGAAAGTTAGCAAAGTTCTTTCCTCGCTGTTCAGGTCGCCTGCAGCTTCATCAATAAGCTGCTTTACGTAGCGGACCATATCAGCGTACCTTTCAGCGTGCTCTGCCAGCTTGGCATTGTAGATGAGCTCTTCTCTGGACATATTAATATTATAATTATCAGATAATTGTCTTATTATAGAAACATCTTAGAAATATGCCATAATTATGAGGATATATTTACTCTATGATATGCTTAAGCAAACTTTGTGTATCGTTCAGGACTCCAATTACTTGGAATTGGTGAATAATATGTTCCAAGTCATGAGCAGCGTTTGGGGAGTCAAGCTTAATGTCACTTAAAGCTTCAATTGTGATGACGATCCCAGTTTCAATGATTTCTCCAGAAATGTGGGAAATTGACATGAATCTATGGAAAAGCTCACAAATTGCGTCAAATTCACCTATGTGAGAGTATTCACAAATGACGTATTTTATTATTTGATAAACTAGTTGCCGATGTTTTTCAGAATTTCTGTGGAAAACTGGGGCTAGCTTTTCTATCGCTTTTTCAACGTCACGGTCCTGGATGAAGTTTCTGATTATGAGCTTTAGCTCAGCTTTCGTCTCTTCAGAAACAATCATTTTAAGGATTGAAGGCTTTGGGACAGTTGGACTTTGAAGCTCTTTTTCTTCTTCTTCGTCTGCAAACTTAACCTTCCCGATTTTCCTTACAACAGTGTCTTCAGAACTTTTCACAGTTGAAACGTTAACTTTTTGAATTGGAGTCATTAAAATTGCTTTGGACTCGACAATGTCTTGAATCATAAAGCAAATTCTTTTGCTTAATCTCGCATTATTCGTAAGTTCAGCGATTTTTTCAAAATATTCGTTTAGTTTTTCAACTTGTCGCGCTGCTAATAAGTTTGAGCATTCCTTGAAAAGAAGATAGAAAAGAAAAAAAGGTGATGCTTATGGTAGAAGGACTCCGAGGCACACACCTATGGAAAAAGTCGGACCCATAAATATGAAACTGAAAGTAGGATCTTTGCCATTTTTAAAGTAGCCCTTCGAGCCTATTGAAACAGGAAATTCTATTCTTCTCTAAAAGTTCCTTTCCTTGTCAGACAGGCCTTTTCCTGCTTTAAATTGGAAAAAAAATTCAATAGACGAATTTTATCGATGAAAAAAACTAATTTTATAAAATTAATTTTGACCTAATTTAATAAAACAAAATGCAATTAGAGTGTTATTAAGCGATTTTCACACTGGATCGATTAAATGTTTTATTTGGTTCTTCATAAATAAAATTGAAAGCATTGTGCTCCATTTATATTTTCTTAAAAAAAATTAATGATGGGAATACTAATTTAATGAAAAATTGCAATTAGAACGTTATTTAAACAGTTTCACACCGAGCAGATTATTTTTTTTTTATATTTCATAAAAAAAAAAATAAAAATTCTAACTCTACTCACCTCCGTAAATAAATAAAACAATTGGAAAACCCTATTTTTTGAGTAAAAACATCTTCGCAAGTGAAAAGATTTTAATATACAAATTTTTTTATTAAAAGAATATTTTGATATATAAATGATAATACTATAATGAAATCTCTAGCTAATTCTGTTTATTTTTGAACAGCTTGCATTCTAAAACATAAATTTTAAAAATTAAGTTAATTTTTGCATTAAAATCATTTTTAATGGATTTTTTTAAAATTTCCAAAAACATAATATAAAATTTATATATAATTCGTAAAAAAAAAAAATCCTCTGTGAGCGAACAAAATATTTTGGTCACTTACGGAGGGGGAGAAGGATTTTTTGTTCCAATTTAAAAGGTAGGATTTAATTTTGTTATCACGACTAGTACCACAAGAGGCAGCTTTAGCCTAGAGAGCTAATCCTTAGATAGGTGGATCTGAGCCAGACAGTCGAGCTAGTGGTTGATCCGTACACGGCCTTATAACAATTAGTTAACTTAGATTTGAACAGATGGCAGCAAGTTTCAATTGTCTCATCTGAGAGGGTTTCTGGCTTTATAAGAACGTCAAAGCATTCAAACATGATATCAGTTTTGATCATTCTTTGCTTGAATAATAAGCCTATAAATTTTATATTTCCTATTAGTCTTCTGCGCCTTTTATATTCTGCATCCATTAAAGCATCGCCTTGTTGAGGCTCATCTTCTTTATAAAAGCATTCTCTGCATTTTTCAACCAATTTCACTTTAAAACCTCGAGAAAGGTCTGGGTCTTCAGCTTTGAATTTTTTTGTCAAATACCCACACAGGCTGGCATACATTGCAGCAAAACTTTGAGCTGTTGCGCGCTCAAATATGAATTTCACAAGTTCTTGTAGTAATTCATAGTTATACTCGAAATCTTCAACAAGGGAATTCCCAAGTTTTTCTAAATTTTCTGGAGAAAGCTTGTTTAAAATCAGTCTGATTCTTCTTGCTGATTTTTCTAAGTCACTAACTTCTTTTTTTAATTTTTCCGATAATGGCTTTTCAGTTTTGACTAGTATTGGGCAGGATGTAAAAACGCTTTCTTGAGGCTTTATTTCATCATCAATTTTTTGCCCTTCACCTTTCTTAGATTTTTTGCTTCTTTTTCGGTGTTTTTTTGATGATAAATTATAAGGGTCAGGAATACTCACATTTGAAGGCAATTCTGTGCAGAGTGTCCTTAAAGTTAAAAGAAAACTAATTGAGTAAACTTTTGGCTTTGGCTGAGAGGACTTAGCTTCTTCTATTGGTTGGATAGGAATTTCTTCACTCTCGAGAGATTTACTCTCTTCTTTAAGAGAAGAAGAATCAGGCTTTAAATTTTCTGGCTCAAATGCATAAGCATGAGGATTAAGAGCTGAAATATCTGGAGATATAAGGCCTACTGGGGTGAACTCAGAGGCCTTCACATTTAATTGATAATCACTTGAGAATTTCGACATTTTTATTAGTCATCGGATCTATTGGCTTTACGAGGATTATAGTTCATGGTCATATTTTATAGGCTTTTTAGATAAAGAAAGTTATTTATGAGATCTATTTGATAAAAAAAATCTTACTCCCCCCCCCCCCCCTCCGTGAGCGAACAAAAAAATTTTGTTCACTCACGGAGGGGGGTTAATTTTTTTTTTTAAAAACAATTTATATATAAAATTTTATAAAAAAAAATATTTTTTTTCGAAATTTAAAAAAAATCCTAATTTGCAAAAATTTGGGAAGCAAATACTAATTTAATTTGCAAAATTTATGTTTTAAAACGCAATTTGTTTAAAATTAAACAGAATTAGCTCTAGATTTCATTATACTAATTATCACTTATATAGCAAAATTTTTTTCTATTAAAATTTTTTCTATTAAAAATATTTTTGTTCACTCACGGAGGGCAGGTTTTTGGTCAAAAAATGGCGATTTTTCTAATGGTTTTGTTCTTACTGATTTACAGCTTTTTTTGGATTTTATAGAAACTCATAAATTGAGTCGCTCAGAAAATTCTGGACTTCACTTTCTTGATTACTGGCTAATTATCTCCTTAAGAATTTAAAATAAAATCTATATTAGAAATAGTCCATTCTTTGTTTTATACATAAGTACATTTATTTCAAAATCCACTTACTCCCCCCCCCCCCTCCGTGAGCGAACAAAAAAATTTTGTTCGCTCACGGAGGGGGGTTAATTTTTTTTTTTAAAAAAAATTTATATATAAATTTTATAAAAATATATTTTTTTCGAAATTTAAAAAAATCCTAATTTGCAAAAATTGGGAAGCAAATATTAATTTAATTTGCAAAATTTATGTTTTAAAACGCAATTTGTTTAAAATTAAACAGAATTAGCTCTAGATTTCATTATACTAATTATCACTTATATATCAAAATTTTTTTCCATTAAAATTTTTTCTATTAAAAAAAATTTTTGTTCACTCACGGAGGGTGGGTTTTTGGTCAAAAAATGGCGATTTTTTCTAATGGTTTTGTTCGCTCACGGAGGGGGGGGGGGGAGTTAGAGCAGTTTTGGTATCGAACACCCTCTCTTATTCGATTCTTTTGACTTCTTCAGTTTTTTGCCTTTCTTCCAAATATTCCATTTCTATATTCCTATTTTCCATTTCTAATAATATTAATTGCTCATATAATAAACAACTAGCTGCGATCAATTTCAAAATAAATATTTTTGCTTTAAATTTTTAAACCATCTGAATCCACCTCTTTACTTCCCAAAATATAAAAAGTCAACCATTTTGTTTTCAATCTCCTAGTCCTGATCTGCCTTTGCTGTTTTTCTATTTCAAAGATCTTTCAGTCTCCTATCCTAAAATTTCGCTTTGCCAGGTATTTTGATTAGCAATTACCATATTTACACCATGAAAAAGCTAGAAGAAGGCAAGCTACCTAAGAAGGTACCTTTTTATATAGAGAGGCCGCTGGGCACGCAGAGATGAGGAAGGTCGCAAGAAGCAAGCAACGTCAGAAGAACTTGAGAAGCTTAAGCACTTCTATACCTTCATCAGAGTGCTAATCAAAGAAGTAGACCCTTTTACTACTGAAGATATTGAAATTGCTTTATCCCAGGTTTCTGAGAAAACTGGGGGCAAGATTTCGAAGGACGAGTGTAGAGAGCTATTTCACGAGTTCATACTAGATCCCCAGAAGCAGAAGAAAAGTAAAGAATATTTAGAGTTCACTGAGAGTAAAAAGCGATTTGATTTAGTTTGGAATTTAGAAGATACTGAGCAAAATAGCTTGGCTGAATCAAGATTTCAAGCTTATCATGAGCATCTACCAAAGTCACAAGACACAGTAGAAATTTTGAATTTCCTGTCTACGATACATTCAAATCCTCCATTATCTAGCTTAGAAAGACGAAGAATCTTAAACAAAGCCCGGGAATTATCAGCAACCCCAATTCCCACCTTCAAGACAAATTCAAGGTTGAAGCAAGAAATTCTCCCTGAAATTTTAAGTCTGATACCTCCAGCAGAAGACCACTTAGGCATCCAAGACAAGCTGACACTTCTGCGAGGTATCCAAAAACACTTACTTCCCCTCTGTGAGTGAACAAAACCATTGGAAAAATTCCTATTTTTTGTTCCAAAACCCACCCTCCATAAGCGAAATTTTTTATGAAAAAAATTATATAAGTGACAATTAGTATAAGCTAAGTCTGAGTAATTTTAAACAGCTTGCATTTTAAACATAAACCTTGCAAATTATTAAATATTTGCTTTCCGAATTTTGCTAATTTGGATTTTTTTAAAATTTCGAAAAAAAAATTCACTATAAAATCCTATAAAAATTTTTAAAAAACAAAATTAACCCCCCTTGAGCGTCAAAATTTTTGTTCACTCACGGAGGGGGGGGAGTTAGGAGACTGGGAAAAAATATCTAGAGAATTCAAAGACCGAGCTCTCAGTTTAGACGTCATAAAGCACACTTGGAGGCGCCTCAAAGCCACCATGCGAGAAGAAGTCAAGGAAATCAAGAAAAGGCTGCCCCAGTACCATTACATCAAATGGATTCGAGCAGCTATACGAAAGCTCGAAGCTCAACTAGGGAAAAGGGCGCTTAAGTCACCTCAGCCATCACCTATTGTAGACGCTACACAGAGGGTCAAGAAGATCGATATTTTGAATTTAATGGCTGATGCTGACAATAATATATGCGAAGGGTTTCAAGACAACTCAATCTTGTCTTTAAGCTCTTCAAGCTCATTTAAGAAGTTTGAAAAGATCGCCTCAAAATGCGTCAGTCCCAGCTAGTGTAGAATGCTGAAATTATAATTAGTTTAAAAATAATTCGAGATAATTTGTGTGGAAATGGGAGAATAAGAGACTAAGATTTTCAATGATTTTTGAGTAGAGATTAATAATCAATTGCTGGTACAAATAAATTTCAAGAGTCTAAATCTAAATTTTATTTTTTAATTTAAATAAATTTATAATGCGCAAATTCTTATTGTTAATGCTTTCTCCATTTTTGTATTAAAATAAAAGGACTTCTTCAGTTATTTCTCTTACCATCCGAATGGTTTAATAAAGAAAATTCTCCAAACGCAGCCACAGTTTCATTGTTAAACTTAATTAAATAGATTTTTTTAATAAATTATGATTTTATTCCATATTCTTTTTCATCTCGCCTATGGGATTATAAGTGACACTGACATCAGCTTTAGTAAACCCTCTGCGAAATCATGAGCATGATTTGACTTTGAAGAAGGTGGCTGGATTGCTCTGAATCTCTCTATTACATCCAATAGCACTGGCTCTCTAGGTATCTATCTCTGTGGACTTGGCGATGTCAGCTCAATTGCCAAGGAATTTAAATCGAATTTCTGTATAAATAGCACCAATGCTGGAAATTATTCTGACTGTGATTATAATTTTACGTATCCTTTTTATGGGCCGGATTACAAGAACAACACTGACTTTCTCAATTATTTAAGGAAAATTAGAATCAATAGGTTTAGTCTTACAGATGAAGACTGGGAATACTATTTGGAGCAGTTTATATATGATCAGACTAAAAGTGATAGAAATTTGAAAGGCCAAGATGGTAGTGATATTTCAGCCAGAATAGGCAAGTCAAAGTTGTATTACTTTGTAGCCGCGAATTGTGTAGAAGACAAAGTTGATTTAAGCATTGACTATACATTTATGAACCCAGGTGGAGAGAATTTAGCAGTTGGATATATTGAGATCAAATATGTTATGAATGGTGCACAAGTAGGTTGATTATCAATTATTGGTCTTTGATTATTATCATGAATTCTTGTTACTCCCCCCCCCCCCCGTGAGCGAACAAAACCATTAGAAAAATCGCCATTTTTTGACCAAAAACCCACCCTCCGTGAGTGAACAAAAATTTTTTTAATAGAAAAAATTTTAATGGAAAAAAATTTTGATATATAAGTGATAATTAGTATAATGAAATCTAGAGCTAATTCTGTTTAATTTTAAACAAATTGCGTTTTAAAACATAAATTTTGCAAATTAAATAATATATTGCTTTCCCAATTTTTGCAAATTAGGATTTTTTTTAAATTTCGAAAAAAATATTTTTTTAAAAATTTATATATAAATTTTTTTTAAAAAAAAAAATTAACCCCCCTCCGTGAGCGAACAAAATTTTTTTGTTCGCTCACGGAGGGGGGGGGGGGGAGTTAGGAAAATCAAACTTTCATTAATCCAGATTTACTTAATACTCAACGCAATGGTGTGAGCAGGATTTTCCTGGATTTTTAAGCTCTATTGAGAAGATTATTCTGATACAGGAAAATCTGATGAGGAATTAAAAAACTGAAGCATGTATTTATTTGCTGCTTCTGAATGCTTTTTCTTTTGAATTACCATCTTCATTTGTGCAGGATCAGGGATCACCAAGTCATCAATACAGTGCTGGGCAATTGTAAAAGCGGTTTTTGTGATTGGGTCTCTATTTTACTGCATGAGGCTTTATGTAGAGGTAGGAGACGATGGGTTGTTCTCGCTTTCTGGGAGCTATGTTCTGATTTTAGTTATTTGTATATGAGATACAACGAAAAACAGCAGGAATTTAGCCAAACAAATGCAATTAATTTCTGAAGCAGGAATTGACCCTATAAACACTCCGTTTTGAATAAAGTATAGAATGTTTAGATTTCTAAGGATCACGTTGATAATCTTTTTGCTTGCCCTGAGCACTTGTTTGATAATAACTATATTTTACCTTGAATACAAGCCTTGAGTAGCAATTAGCACTCACCTCAGCATTATTTATCAGTGCTATTTGGTTTTTTTTCTATTTTTCCATTTTAGAAAGCGGGAACCGTTTTTTGATCAAATTGAAACTTTAAGTTTAGGCGAAAATGGGCCTCTAGTATCTTTAGATGACATTCTACAAGGAATGTTTGACAGAAATACATTATTTGCATACTCAGAAGGCATGATGCTTGTAATTAATATATAGCCATATGAAAAAGAGAGGTTTCTTCCTATAGTTGCTGAAGTCGCAGTGATAGAACAGCCAGGAGAAATCCCAAGCTTAACTTTGGGTATCCCAATTCGCATCTACAATTCAGAAGAAAAAGACAACGAAAATGATGAAAAAGGCCTTCCTTACAAAATTGAAGACAGCTGCATATCTTTAGAGGATGTAAAAGTTGAAATATCATACTAAATAAATTTATTGACTATAGAAACTATCCTGGCAATAATAAAAATCTTAAGTTAATGATTGAATTGAGCAGACTGAAAACACACTATCTTCATTGTATTCAAAGCTCGCCTTGCATTCCCAACTCGCTTTCACTCCCTTTCCAATTGCTAGGGTATTCCATACACAAACTCTCATAAGCTCTTTAATTGACTGGAATCCTTCTAACTCTTTCAGTAGGCTTCTAGCACTGTCAAATGATTCCTTGCAGTCTGTAATGAGCCTATCAATTTCTACAGTTTTCGGTAAAAACTTCACTGTCTCATATGCATCATATTCCAATTTCTGAGGTATCTGAAGCGCGTTAAAAGCTTTAAACCTCTTATTAAACCGTGGAATCTCAATTTCAGGAACAACGTTTTCTATCAAATTATATTTGATCAAGATTGCATGAAGCCTCACCATTCCTCTGCACATTAGTCTAAGCCCTGACGCCAATTTATACTCATCTTGATAGTATTTTGGGCATTTTAATTTTTTCTTTTTAGCTTGTTTTGATGTGAAAAACTCAATGGAAGCTTTTAAGCCGTTTAAGTAGGCACCATATAAGAAATCCATGTAAAACATTGCCATTCCGATTTCTGAGACTGCATAAAGTTTGAGTTCGAAGCTTAGTCTGAGATAAAGGATCATGAGAGACATCACTTGTGTGAAAATCCACTGGAAAATTAATTGGCCTTGCCGCTGCTTGCCAAATATTTGCTGCTCGACATAGTTGGCTTCGCTGATTAGGATGTTGAAATCAGAGAAATACTTGGGAAGGATCCTTTGCTGGCGAGTTTTATTTTTAAGAGATAAAAGAATTGTTTCTTTATATACAATTTCGACTCGCTTTATATATGTAGTGAAATCGCCATTCTGGCTTATGAAGTTTATATCAATTCCATATTTCTGCATTGAATTCATGAGTACCCGCTGCAATGAAACATTGTGAAATACTTTGATTTCATTATCCACCGTCTCAAAGAGGTGATACTCATATAAAACTCTAGAAGCAATGTCGAACGAAGGAATAGAGTTCAAGAAAGAAACCAAATGGTCTAAGTCAGTTGCTTCCTGAATTGAGCATAGTCTTGAAAGAGACTCAATGAATTTTTCTATGCGAGAAATTGCCATTTGAAATGTGTAGTTTTCAACTTTGTAAATTTTGTTTGCTCCAAAATAAGGGACTTTTGTTAAGCAGTATTTCTCATTGAAGACCTCTGCAAAAATTTCATTGTTTCTACCTTTGATTCCTTCCAATTGCTTAACTATAAAAGGAATATATGATTCAGCAGCTCCAAGCCCAGATCCATTAGGCTTTACTAAATTATTAACCAAATAAAACAACGCCCTAAAGAACCTTAGCGCTCCCAATATGTTTTCATTTTGCACTCCTTTTTCAGCTGCCAGAAGGTGCTGTTCAAGCTCATGCTCATCAACCTCAAAAGCTTGGAATTTTATCCCTGAGTATCCATAGTCATCTTCTCTTAAGCAAGTAGTCAAGTGTACAAGTTTATGGATGTTTTCAATGACAAACACGCAAGCTTCAAAGCACGCTTTAATTATAAGACTTTCATTGAGTAGCTCTGGAGTGTGAAAATACACACAAGAATACATGGAATTAACCACAGATTGCCCTTCGATTCATAAAGCAAAATTCTTTACTTGTTGATCTAAAATTCCTAGAACTTGAGAATCTGTAAGATTTTGTGGATGAGGGATAGATCTATTGGAAATTAAATCAGAGATCAAAGGAAGAGCCATTAATTCCATCCCTGAATCAAGCTTTGGGTCCATAAGCTCTACTGCAGACATGCTTTCGTAATAAGAGAACGCAGGCGTAGCTATAACCTGACTGTATTTTAAGTGCGTTGAAGCAGATCTAAGCCGTTCTGTAATGTCTGTGAAAGCCATGCCTTAATAGATTATTTATTTTTAGTTAAAACTAAGACTATTGCTTTAGCTAGGTTTTCGTGGACAGCTAAAATTATAGCAGAATTCAAAACTGTGTGCATAAGCTTGGTGGAAAGGCCATTATAAAGTACACCGAGTCCTTCCTTTTGCAGAATGAAGTTCATGACTTCAATAAAGCCTAGAGCTTTTTTTTCCTCGATCTGAGTTCTTGTCCTAATATACTTTTCTTTGTAATTTTGTTGAAAGATTAATAGAAATTTATATTTATTCATTAAGGATTGAGCTGATGCTATCCATTTTAGAAATGCAAAGCTCAATGAATTGTTTTAATTGAAAACCAGGATGTTGCAATTTGGAAACGGGCTATATTCAGGTGATTTAAAACTCAAAACGGTATATTTTATAATAGACATTTCATAAAAATTAGTATAGTAAATATTGGGTAAGTTACTAATGTGGAAATAAATTTTGAAAAAGCGCCAAATAAAAAGTAAACTAAAGCGTTTGATTTTTTACTGAATTTTTGCTTAATGTGCTCATAAATAGCGAATTGAATCATTGGATTCAATGTCAGAGCTAAACTTCCAGACAGTCCTTTAAATAGCCCTAAAATTCCTTCTTTTTCAATAATTTTTTGGAAGCATTCAATAATCCCTTGCTTAGATTTTTCTTTCATAAGTCTTGTGTTGACTGTCCATATAGGGGTATTAATAACAGTAGTGATAGAACTTGCTATAAAACTGATAATGAGACTATCAGTTATCGATAATATGCTCTTCATTATAATGTGCATTAAAATGGGTGCTGTGAGCTAACCTGTCCTCTTAAGAGCAGGCTCATTCGAAAAAAACGGACACCTTGCGGTAAGAGGATAGCGTTCGGAAAGGTGCATTCAGCCTGTTTTACTTGGTTTGGTGTAGCGCAATGTCTGGTTAGCCGACTGCATACTCACATCTAGTTAATGTTATACCCTGTAAGGAGATTATTTGCTGGAGTTGGAAAAGGGAGGCCCAGCAAGGCCAGAGGATGTTAATTGGTCAATCGGGCAAAATCCTCAGCCCGATACTAGGCGTTGTGTCCTGTCCGAGCTCCATTTTGACCAAAAAATTCGTTTTTCGAATTTCTGGAAGGCAAACCTAATTGATGTACGGCATAGCGACTCAGTGTCTCTGACTCTCGTGCAACGAATGCAAGCCCTCGTCCGTAAGCAGCAACACTGTGAAAGGCCTGTCCGGACTGGCGAGTAAGTAGTGGAGCTTTATGCAGGGCCGAGTAATGGTCTGCAGGCTTGCAGAAGACTTCTTTATAAATAAATTAAGTTTGATTTAAGCTTTTCATTATAATAAAAATGACTTATTCCTTATAAATCGTAATATTAATAATTTTATTTTTGCAGAGAATACTTTTTTGGATCGCTTAAAATAACTTTGCATAATTCTATAGATGAGGAAATAAATCCCTTGAGTAGTTACTGCACTGACAAGCGTTGATAAAAACCCTGACTCCCCCCTCTGTGAGTGAACAAAAAAATTTTGTTCACTCACGGAGGGGTTAATTTTTTTTTTAAAAAAAATTTCTATATAAATTAAAATTTTTTTCGAAATTTAAAAAAATCCTAATTTGCAAAAATTGGAAGCAAATATTAATTTAATTTATAAAATTTATGTTTTAAAAAGCAATTTGTTTAAAATCAAACAGAATTAACTCTAGATTTCATTATACTAGTTATCACTTATATATCAAATTTTTTTTCCATAAAAAATTTTCGGGAGAGGAGGAGGAGGAGGAGTGAGTATAAAGATTTTAAGCCTTCTGTTTTGTGGAGGCTTTTAATAAAGCTCAAAAAAGTAACTTTTTGGTGAGTGGCTTGCATACGAGTTCGGAGAGACTCAAAAGGATGAAGAAAAATCGCAGCTATTAATGCGCTTAGAGATCCTGAAATTCCATGAGCTAGGGATTCTTTCATTTATACTATAAGCTATCCATTTTGTGATAAAGGAATTTTCTTATAATATGCCATAAAAAACATTTCATAAATTTAAAAACAAATTGAATGGAAATTATTCTATTACATCTTGTTTTAATAATTTTATAAGACTTGAATATTTATTGGCTTGATATAGGGGCTCTATTTATATAGAGGTTTTCCTCTATATAGCGCTAAAAGCGCAGACATTTTCCCAGGAGCTTTCCAAGTTCGTCGACCAAATCGCTTTTTGGTCCGACCAAGGCATTGATTTGGTGCAACCTACCGATAAATTCCGATCAGAATTTATCGGCCTTACAGCGCCAAACATAGGAAACTTCTATACATCCTTCTATAAGATATTATGGGAGCATTAAATTGTAGCAATATAGTATTTAATGCTATCAAGAGTTAGGGAAAAATAATAATTTAAGGCAAATTTCCTTAAGAGAATTTCCAAACAATTATTTTTCGAAAAAAATCCAAAGTATTTTAAAATAAAATTTGGGGGCTTTTTATAAAAATTAAATGAACTCACTAGCATTTGACCCAAAAAGCGTTCTCGCCCGTGTATGACTTGCAGCACATTGGGACAAAAAACTTAGCAAGAATCAAATTTATCAACATGACGTAACTGATTCAGTTATTGCCATCAAAAATGGAAGTCTTTATTCCTTAAGAATCTCAGGCTATCTTCTGCTCGGTCTTTCCAAAATCTACAACAAAAAAAGCTTCCTTACCCTCGAAGAAATTGAGCAGCTAATGGACCAAGTCAGCCAAGGAATCCGAGTAAGCGGAGCTGAAACCTTAAAAAGCATGGGAATTACCAATGCTCCTGAAAAACTCCGTCTAAATCCTTTAAAAATCCTTACCCCCGAAACTATGGCTATGAATCTTATGCAAGGCAATAAACAGCATCAAGAAAGGATGAGAAATAATGCTTCGGCTGACTCTTTGAATCTTCCTGACAAATTCTTAGGAAATGACCTGAAGTCAAACACCAACCAAAAGAAAGATTTACTGGGAAGAAACACTACCTTTTTAGATGATGTACAGCTAGCTGCAGCTTGGCTTCAAAAAGAAGGGGATGAGCCATTACAAGAAGAAGAGGAAGAAGAAAATAAAGATGGAGAATTTCAGCCTGGAAATCCTACAAAAAGACCTAGGACTGATAAGACACCAGTGTGGCAAACTTTGATTAATCCAAATCCACCACAAGCTCCAGACCCAACAGCGCCCACAGATGCTACTCCGGATGTTGAAATGCCTCCTGCAATTGTTCCTCTCTCAATGCAGCTAGATAATAGCGAAGCCAAAGGCAAAAAAGCTCCACCTAAAGTCAAAAAAGAAGAAGACGCAAAGCCACCAGTCAAAAAAGAAGAAAGACCCGCTAAATCCCGCAAAGCTAAAGGAAAAACAGTAAGATATGAGGACGCTTCAATTGTCCTTGACTATGATATGCAAGCCGGACTTGACTCTACTGCAGATATTGTTAAAAACCCTCGCTTCTTTTACCCAATAGCAGACTTGGTCCCTCCAGATTCTGATACCATGCTTTATTCGACAACAGTCCCTGATATGAACCCAGAACTTGAAACTTTTTATATCTCCAATATCAAGCTTTTAAGGATGAAAACACATTTAAGAGAGCTTGAAGAAGAAAACAAAACTGTTCCTCAGCCACGCCAGAACGCTCATCCTGCTGAAAAGCCTAAAGCAATTGAAAATTCTCATAATAAAGAAAATATCCCTGACAAGCACACAGAAAATCCTCCACAAGAAAATGTCCAAACCCACATAAATGAGCCGGTTATAAATAAGGTGGAGAAAACTGAAGAAACCAAGCTTGAAGATCAGTGGAATTCAAGGACTTTGAAGCTGCTAAAACTTCTGAAAATGAAGTTTGGCACTGTGGAAATGATCAACTTTGATGATTTATCAAAGAAAAAAGAAAGAAGGGTCATGGCTTGTGGGTTTTATGAGCTCTTACAGCTGGCACTTAAAGATTTTATATTCCTGTCACAGTTTGGAGGTCAAATTATTGTGAGGCCAACTGAGAGAATTAGGATCTTAGATATTTAAATTGTTGCTTTAATAAAGTAATCTGTTTAATATTTTAAGAAAATAAATTTAAAAAAATTTCACTAAACTAGTAGTGATTTTATTATAAGGCAATTGATTAATATAATTATTTGTAATAATGAGCTCAGATTGGTAGTCTATAGACAGAGATTGGCGCTTAAACCTAATATTCGTTGGAGCAGAATGCAGTGGAAAGTCTTCATTTATATCGCAATTTGCTAATCGAGATTATGTTGGAGATTATATTCCAACAATTGGAATCGATTTTGTAAGAATCATATAGAAAATTGGCTGAGCTCGGCATTTAAATAAAACTTATAAGCTGCATATGTGAGATACTTCTGGGCAAGACAGATTTAAACCTATTACAGCAAATTACTTTAGAGGTGGCCATGGATTTTTAATATTTTTTAGTGTAATTGATAGAAAATCGTTTGAAGCAGTTAAATTTTGAAAAGAGCTCATAGGGAGTCATAGTGATATAGCTCATGGATTCATTTTAGTGGGAAACAAATGCGATTTAGAAAATGAAAGAGTGGTTTCTTATGATGAAGGAAAAAGTTTTGCAGATAGTTTAGGAATTCCTTATATTGAAGCAAGAAATAAAAAATGTGGAGTCGGCGAAAGATGGATCCCGAGACACAATCCCTGTGGTGGAGGTGGACCATCCCAATGAAGCTGAAAAAAGTGCCCCTGTAGGCCTTAGGGTTTGGGGATTCTTGCCGAGCAGGGGAGTTTTGTTTCTCAACCGAAGTTTTTCCCTGCCCCTGCTAATGGGCTAGACAGGTTTTGCCATCCACTTAGTCTATGCTTATCGAAACTAGCAGGGCATCCACAAGAGGTGGCTCGAGCCTAGGGAGCTGGTCCTTAGTCTATGTGGGTTTATGTAGGCTAATAGTCTATCCGCTTATGGTCTTATAATTTTAACTTTAAATTTATATTGAAACATCGTCGAAGTACGGGTATAACATTGGAAGAACCCTCGAAATATTAATTTTTCATATTATACCGTCTCTGAATTCCAAAAATGCGCAAAACATATTTAATTGCAATAATAATTAACTAGGCCAGTTCGTGCCGCCTTATAGTTACTATAAATTCGAAGATATTGTTATTAATCTATATTGAATCTATAACTTAGCATCGAAAAGTTTTATAAGATTAATCATCGGCAATACACTAAATTAGCTTGTGCTTTACTCCCCCCTCCGTGAGTGAACAAAACCATTAGAAAAATCCCTATTTTTTGGTCTCCGTGAGTGAACAAAAATTTTTTAATAGAAAAATTTTTTATTAAAACAATTTTGATATATAAGTGATAACTAGTATAATGAAATCTAGAGCTAATTCTGTTTAATTTTAAAACAAATTGCTTTTTAAAACATAAATTTAATAAATTAAATTAATATTTGCTTTCAAATTTTTGCCAACTAGGATTTTTTTTTAAATTTCGAAACAAAATATTTTCTATATATATAAATTTTTTAAAAAAAAAAATAACCCCTCCTGAGTGAATAAAATTTTTTTGTTCACTCACGGAGGGGGGAGTTAGCTATTAATGCACAGGCAAAAGATTGCAACATCTAGTGAGGATTTATGTGTAATTAAAATATTTGCTATTTTATCATACGAATTGATATAAATTCGAGAGGCAAATGATGTATGAACAAATAAATACAGTTATATAGCAAAATGAAAAATAAAGGCGTTGACTTGAACTCATCTATCAGACTCTCTATGAGGAAAGTCCAAAATGCTAGAAACGAGTATTTAAATATAACAGAAAATACCCTGCCTCAAGATACCACCCAAAGGGTGGCAACCTGACGTAATTCAATTGATACTTTGCAAAAAGACCTCCGATCTCATGGTGAATTTTTGAAGCAACTTCGCAGAGAAACGCCTTCATCTATATACGAAGTAAATAAAGGTACCAGCTTTCTTATGAAAGTCTCAGAAAAGTTTTCAAACGATTTCAAAGTTCTTATAAACATTTTAAAAAATTCTGCTCATCTTCCTAAAACTTGCGAATATAAAACATGAGACTTAGTCCTTCAAAGCGTCTCGACAGAAATTTCTAAATTAAATGCAGCCTCAGTCTCACAAAACCAAGAAGGAGTCCATGAAATTCTGTGTGAACTTTACGATTTAAAAGAAAACCTTACTAGCCAGATTTTCAAATCAATGATGCATAGAAAAATTGTTTTGTGAATGGATTTGAATATTTTGGAAACTGGCTACGTAAAAGGTGAAATATTAGACATTGTGCAGAATATTGTCGATTATAAAAATGAGCATGGATACATACCAGCAAAAATAGACTATGTTCACCCTAAAATAAGCCAAGAACTGCCACAGATAAATTCTTCGCCAAAAGCAAAAGTAAATTTTATTCAAACTCTAACTGCATTTACAGATGAATTCCAGACCATGATCAGGATGATTGAAAATAATTTTCAACTAAATACAGTAATTTTCGATTAGAGTCTAAAAAAAAGTCCCCAAATGCGAAAAGCCTAAATCGCCCCATCCTTGATCAAACGAGATGACTGAGAGTTTCCTAAAATTGCAAAAAATTAACTCGCATTTTTGATAGAGCAAATCGTATAGTCATATCAAAAGCCAACTCCGAGCATGTCTCAAATCTAACTGCTCGTCTTTAATAGTAATTAATATTAAATGTTTAAACTAAATAATTATTCCTAATCAAATTTAAATATTGAATTTTGGCATACTTGCTAATATATTGCTTAGGCTATCCCATAAAATATTTTTCATGGGAAAATTATACATGATTTTTTTTCAGCCCATTCTTGGTCGGGCGATGGCTATTGGCTCAATCAAGAAAAAGGGGGTAGTAAGAAATGAGCTAGAACAAACTCATAAAAATCAAGAGAAACTAGAAGAAGAGGTCCAAAACTTGAGAATTATGATGAGAAATCCTGACAGGCGTGAGTGGTTCCAAATGACGAGAGATTTAGAAGAAAAATCAATGAAAATC
Source organism: Blepharisma stoltei (assembly GCA_914767885.1). Lineage (NCBI taxonomy): Eukaryota > Ciliophora > Heterotrichea > Heterotrichida > Blepharismidae > Blepharisma > Blepharisma stoltei. The sequence goes on along the minus strand of CAJZBQ010000004.1, from coordinate 594,392 downwards.
GAGCATGACTCCAGGCAGATCCAAAAAATTAATATGGAAAAAATTTCTCTGGAAAGTGAAAATCTTCATTTAGCGCAGCACGCTAAGCAACTTGAAGCTCAATTAGCCAAAATAAATGAAACATTTTTGCCCAGGTTAGAAGAAGCCGAAAAAATACACGCAGAATTAATCCAAGAAATAAAAAATATTCGACAAGACGCCGAGTTGCTCCCTGGGATGTTTAGAAATGAAGCTTTCATGAAGAAAAAAATCAGGGACGAAAAAATAATAACCGAAGACAAGATGAATCAAGCCATAGAGGAACTTGAAAAAGAAAAACAAAAAATCAAAACAATTATAGAGGAAAAACAAAGAAAAGAAAAAATTGCTATGCAAGCTGTAGCTGCTAGGAATTTAATTGATAAAGAGCTGAAAGAAGCGCAAGCTTTTATTGTGACGCTGCAAGGTAAAATTACTGATCAGTCGAATTTTGAACAAGAAATGAAGCTAGAGGTTGAAAAATACAAAAAAAGGCATGATGAAATGCAAGAGCATATTTACGCTCAAAATAACAGAATTAATGAGCTTGAAGATCAGAAAAAAGTCTTATTGAGTCAGCTAAAAGAATCGGGAGGCAGATCGCAAGCCCACTATACATATAGAACTGTAAAAGGAAATAACCCATAATAACTTAATAATATGAATTTTTCAGATGAAAACCAAGCTCTTGCAAAAGCCAAAACTACTTTGAATAAAACTTTATCCGAGCTAGAAGGCGATATTTCTTTAGTTCATGTAAGGATCAAAAAATTAATAGCAGACTTTACAAAAAATCAAGAAAACTCTGCATTCGAGCTCGGAGGAGCTTTAAACCGAGAAGTTGATACCCATAGGCAGGTGCTATGCACCTTGCATAAAGCTGCGTCAAATGCGCTACTAGAGCCTATTGAGCATTTAGGAAGCCTTTGCCCTGAACAGCCTGGATCACTTAAAAGCATAGTAATTGCTCAGGCAAATATCTCTCAAACAATTAACATTGTAAAACCTTTTCTCAATTTGGAAAAAACATTGGCTGATCTAAGAAAAGATTTTGGAGACAAAGAAAAGCTTGCTTCTATTGTGAACCAAGGTATCAAGCTATCTGATCATAAAAGGAAATTATTGGAAAAGGCCCCACCAAGTGTCAGAGAGGTTCTCAAAAAGCAATTTGCTCCTTTGGATGAATTTGAAGCTGAGCTTAACACTTCGATATGAAGAGTAATTGAAAATTCAATAGAAATAGCACAAAAACAGCCGAAAGCTATTGTAAGAGTAATAAAAATTATTAGAAACATTCAAGATCAAGCTGAAGAAAAAGTAAGAGAGCACTTGGGATTGGGAATTGAAAAAAGACTCCTTACCTTACTAAATGTCGAAAATTTAGAAAAATTATCAGAAAATACTCATCAAGCCATAAACGAACTTGGAATTATGATAGAAAAAGTTTTGCCTTGCTTTCCACCTGAGTACAATCTTTATAACTACTGCGTCAATAAATACAGGAATTGCATTCAAGCTGCAATAGAGCCTCAATTATCTGATTTAGAAAAGCTTAGAGCCTCTCCAGGGCTACTTGTGCTGATTTTTCAATGGGTTTCTGAATACAGCGAAGCCATTAAAAAATACTGCGCAGATTCCTTGGAAGACGTAGACATTCAAATTCTTTTCGCCAAAGTAAAGGAGCTTATGCCGGATTTTATTCAGCATATGGAAAATCTTCTATCAGAATGAATAAATCGAGCCCTGCAAGCTCATTCCTCCAACAACCAAATCATGGAAATGGCTGCTAAATATGAGCCACTGACAGACACTTTGCCAGAAGAAATGTTTTCAGCAGTTAACCAGCAGCTTAATTTTGTTTCAAATAGGCTTTCAGGCGAAGTTCTTATTGAAATTTTCCGTGTTTGTGCAACTCGACTGATATCTCAGCAAAAAAAATTATCCTCACAACTTTCTGAGATGATAAACCTTGAGGATCCTGAACTGCAAGTCGCTTCGTTGTGTTTAAGCATAAACAACAATCAGAGAGCTTCCAAGCATACAGTGGATTTAATGAAATCTTGCAAAAAATATTATACAGAAAGTTTCCAATTAGAAAGAATTGAAAGAATGTTCGAAGGCGTCCAAAAAGGATTTCTAACCCTCTGTGGAGAAGGGGCAAATGCCCTTGCTATAAGTGTTTTAAGATCTATAGCCCCAGACACTGTTCTTGTGCTGTTTACTACTAATTGGATTGCAAGTGGCCCAGTGCCTAGCGCATTTGCAACTATGGAAGACTATGATAAAGACATCTCTCAGTGGCTGTCAACTGAATACTACGAAAGGCGCTTTAAGCGGCGCTTTTTTGAGGTTTATTTACAGGCTTATCTAGAAAGACTGGTTCAATCATTTTCAAAGGTTGTGAATGTCGTATATGATTATCAAGTTTTATTAGTCATACAAGGAAATAACCAAGCATCGAAAAACAAAAAAGAAATGTCACTAGTCCTCAGCCAGTTTAGAGAATCTGTTTATAGAGATAAGCATGATTTCCTGGACTTTGCTAGTAAACTTGAAATGCAGATTCCGATAGAAACTCTTTTTAATGGACTGGTAGCATTGCAGGAGCAAGGAGACCTTGATGTTGAGCAGCTTTCAGCTTTGATTCAGCCTTTTATACCAAACAGTGAGCAGCTGGCAAAAGCCATAATAACAGTAATTCAGCCACAAACCTAATAATTAATAAATATAAACTCTCACCTAATAAATGGCATATCATTTTGAATCATCTGAAGCTTATCTTTTTGATTTTGACTCCGAAACTTGGGAGAAAATCGATATCGACTGGAATGAAAATTTTGGAACTCGTTTTTGTGTAGTTTATTGTGGGACAACTGTATTGCTTATTGGAGGTATTTATAATGGTACTTTAAATAGAGTTTTGCAATTAGAAAATTCTTCTATTAGAAAACTTACACCTATGCTTTCTAATAGAGCTGACTTGTGTGCGGTATCTTCGTCAGACACAATTTACGCTATAGGAGGATATAATGAAGAGTCGGAGCAAGCTTTAAGCACTGTGGAAGCTTTTAATATTGAAAAAAACAAATGGACGTCTTTGCCTCAACTAATTTACCCCAGGGTCAACTCCGCAGCAATAATTAATGCACAATTTATCTACGTTTGTGGAGGTGTCGGAGTATCCACAATAGAAAGATTTGACATGCATAATGAAGAATGGGTTTTATGTGATTTGATCTTGCCTGTGAGCATCTCGTCACTTGGGATTTTTGTTGTAGCAAGTGGCTCTGTCATGATTTTTGGAGGAAAAGATGAGTCAGGGGCAGCTTTACAGAATGTGTGGATGTTTGATTTGCAGAATGAGTCCATAGTCATGCAGCAGCAACTAAGGAAGCCGTTTAGTGTAAACAAGCCTACGATATTGAGATTTGGAATGATTTATTTGTTCAATAATAAAGAATTTACCACTTATAATATAGGGAGGCTAAGGGAAAGAACATTATCGGAGATTAGCTTGACTCCTTCAAAAATTGAGTATGTCAGAAATGAAGATTTCCAGCTTCTTCTGCGAATGGGCAAACCATTTGAAAATCCTATTATTTTGGGGATATAAAAGAGAAAGTTGTTTTAATCGATATTTTGATTTAATTAAATATTTTTAATAAGTAAATTTTTAATAAAATTTAAAACTTAATTATTAATTTTTTGCATTGAGAGCATAAACTCATAAGTAATGAAATTTCCAAAAAATAAAAATTGGAAATTTGCAAAAAAATTCCTTTCAAAAAAAATTAACAGCCCACAGACCGAGTAGAATTTTTTACTCGATGAAGGAAAAAGTAAGAAATTCACTAGAGCAGGGGATTTTTCATGTAGATAGACACTCAGTTAACTCTTTTAAGGTCTCATTGCCCAACTCTCCGAAAGTTCTTATAGTAAGACGAATCGGCAAAGATGATGAAATTGAGTCAGTTTATATGAGAACAGTCAGGTATTTATTAGACAAAAACACCACAGTTTTCGTTGAAGCTGACAGGTCTAAAGATCTGAATCCCCAAGTCAGGAGGTTCCATGAAGGATTATGTGATAAAATAAATTTGGTTATTACACTAGGAGGAGATGGGACTGTAATATGGGCTATCAGCCTTTTCAAACACAAATCAATGCCACCGTTGCTTGCCTTCAACATGGGCTCTCTCGGGTTTATGACATCTTATAATGTAGCCAATTTGACTGAAGTTTTAGATCAAGTTTTTACCTCGCCAAGTATTCATGTAGATTTGATGTCAAGGCTGAAATGCCATGTAAAAGACATCAGTGAAAAAGCTTGAGGTCAAGCTGCTAATGAAATTTGCATTGATAGAGGTCCTGGTGTTTCTTTGTTAGAGCTTGAAGTTTATCTTAATGGAGAATTATGCACAACAGCAATTGGAGATGGACTTCTGATTGCTACGCCCTGTGGATCAACTGCATATTCTTTATCGGCAGGAGGTTCTATTGTGCATCATGGAGTTCCAGCTATATTGATAACTCCTATATGTCCTCATTCTTTATCATTTAGACCAATTTTGCTTCCGGATTCTGTGACAATTACTATTAAAGTTCCTGAAAACTCAAGGATACCTGCATGGGTTGGAATTGATGGGCATTCAAAATTTAAACTTGCAAGAGGAGCATCTATGGATGTGACTGTTTCCAACTACCCTGTGCCAAGTAAGAGCTATTTAGATATAAATTTAAATCATGATATTGCATCATGACTTGGAAGATTAAATAATATCTTAGGATGGAACGATAGAAGACGCCAAAAACCTATAATACCTTATTAGTAATATAAATTATACAGTAAAATCATGATTTATTACGCGTATAAAACCTTGATAGACTGTTAAATTATAATTAGCATATTTATAAAAAATGTTACAGACATTTAAAATATGATTTTCACTATAAGGAAATGATTATTTATTACATCTCTTTTACTGGTCTCGTCTCCAAGTACTCTTTAAAGGTCTCTGAAGAGTTTATCATTCTTTGGCACCATTGAGCAAGCTTAGGAGCGTTTTGGTTGATAAGGTTTCCATATCTCTCTGCCCTTCCTGGGCACATCATATAGTTATAAACCATGTCAAAGATCATGAAATCAGCTAAAGTCACATTGTTTCCCATGAAGAATCTATTTCCGTTTTGGACTCTATTGAGCCTGGCTTCGATTTTTCTCAAAATAGTGGGCATTTTTTCATTCATCAATCTCTCAATTCCTTCCATATCTCTGTTCTTGTAGCACTCTTTAAAGATGTCTCTGACATGTTCTCTGTAATTGGATACAGAATCTACCATATAGCAGTCAACAAGGTTTGTAGGATTTGGGTAGTAATTAAGCTTTTGGGCTACATATTTATAAGTTGCACAAGGTTCAGTCAATCTCATCCCATCAATATCTAGACAGGGGAGCATGTCGAACTCTGAAAACCCTTGACTCATCATTTGGTTCCATTCTTGCTGAGTTAGACGGTGGTCTACAAAAGGAGTGTTGTGGTATTTCAGCATCATTCTGACTCCCCCCCCTTAAAATTGGAACAGAATATCGGTAAAATTTCCACTTTTTTGGTAAATTAACCCCCCTTTAAATTGGAACAAAATTTAATTTTATAATAAAAAATTATATATAATTTTTTATCTAAAAGGTTTTGATATAAGTTAAATGTTTCTTCTTAACTAAAATTAAAAATTTAGTTATATCTTGCTCTTTTTTAAAGAAACAAAGTATAAAGGGCATCTTATTTAAATAAATTTATTATCCTTGATTGTAAATTTTAAAAAACAATTAAAATTTTATTTTTTTAAAAATTTTCAAAACAATTTTGTTTTTTTTGATAAAAATGATATTTTTTTATTTGGATAGTTTTGATATAAAATTCAATAGGAATTCTTTATAAAATTTCAAAATTTACTTATTTCTTGCTTTATTTTAAAGAATAGAGTATAAATAGCAGCTTATTTAAACAAAATTAGCACTTTGATCGATAAATTTTCTAAATTTTTTTTTTTTTAATTTTTTTTTATCAATTAAAATAATAATTTTTTGTGTAAATAATTTTGATACCAATTAATAGTGGCGTATTAACTAATAATAAAAATTTAGTTATATCTTGCTTTGTTTTAAAGGATAAAGAGTAAATAGCATTTTATTAAACAAATTTATTAATCTAATTCGATATGCTTTTGAATTTTTTTTTTAAATTTTTTTATATATAATTTTTTTTTATAAAAAATTTTTATATTGATATTTTTTTTTAAAAAAACAAGTTAACCCCCCTTTAAATTGGAACAAAATTTTTAGTTCCAATTTAAAGGGGGGGGGGGTGAGAGGCTCTCCACGTCCAAACATATCGAAATAGTGAAGGGTGATTCCTTGCTGCATAAGATTTATTATTATTAATTGGTGAACTTATCTTACCGATCTGCATAAAAAAATGGCCATTGATATTTGTAAAACTATTATTGAAATAAAAGAAAAATGGGTTAAAAGAGGTCTGATAATATTTTTCAATATTTTTATAGGGCTTTTTATAAAGTCTCTTGGCCGGAAAAATAGGAAAAAGTAAGCTGAAAATAATTATTATAAGCACTTTGGCTATAGAGACGTTGGGCTGACAAATAAGGAAAAAATACTAGTGAGAATTATAATAATCAGAAATAATGATAATAGCTTCAGGAGAATTTTAGTAATGATAAATTATGTTTAAAATTGAGAAAGGCTCTTATTTGTTAAATTAAAGTGAGATTCATTTATTAAATAATATAAGCATGGTTAGTTTAAATTCTTCCTTCAAAAAATTATTGAGTAAAAATCAACAAAAACATAAATTGAATTTGCTTTAGTATATGAAAACAAAAGCTAGTTGATAACAAACCGTGCACTTATTCTCAACTTATTTAGGCCTGATGATAGATTTTGAGCCTTCATGAGCAAATTGCTTTCATAGAATAATCAATGATCTTGACTGTTTTATTTTTATTTTTGCTTAGATGTAGTTTGCATGCGCAATCCTCATATATTTGGCGGTGATACGCAGTTTGCATGATTAGGAATTATAATTTTTCTGGTTCAATGCTTTAAAGAATCCCAAAAATGTTGTCAATAATTAAGATGTAAATGAAGCTATTAATAAAATAAAAACAAAGGATTTTGAGCAAAAATTTGGAAAAGTGCTAACTCCCCCCAATCCTTGATCGAACGATTGACTGTAAAAAATTCCTAAAAATTGAGGAAATTAATCCCCATCTTTGATCGAACGATTTTCATATCATGCAAATTTTTATATATATAAAAATATATTAGTTATCAAAAGCTGGGGAGATGTGCCTAATGAAGTTGTTATCAGAGCTTTGAGACGACAGAAAGCTACGAAATCAACCATATGAAGTGCTTTAGTGATCAACCTAGGCTTAAAAACTCAATAATCTAAAAAATAGAGATTCTTTAAAATTTAAAATTTTAAATCAATAAGAAAGCAAATTAAAATTTTATGCAGTTTAAAGGATTAACCAAAAAATCTAAATATATAAAAATTGGTATTTTTATGAAATTAGTTCAATATTTGCTGTAAAAAAAATTATTAAATACTCTTAACCCTCTTATTTAAAAATATATAAAATTTTTTTCCCAAAAAAATTTTTTTAACCCCCCATCCTTGATCGAACGATGGCGAGCCCGTTCGATAAAGGATGGGGGAGTAAAGAGATAAATATAAAGGACTATATTATATTAATCACTATATAGATATTAATTCTTACTAAAAAAACTCTTGTAAACATAATACACTTAAAAGCATATAGTTAGTAGCGAGAAAAGGTTATTTCTAGTAAGTACATTATAAAATTCATTAAATCTGGAAAATTAATTCATTCCCATACTAATTGCTTTTGCTAGATTATTTCTTAACTTTTTTCTGTGCTGAGGATTCGATGGGAATTTTTTCGAATGTAATTTTTGCAAGAAATCACTTGCCGCCCCAATTTCTTTCGGGATGCAAATTCACTCCATTAGCGCTCTGACTTGATCTGCATAGCTTCAAAGTTCTTTTCCTTTATCCAGTGCTAAAAGTTTCTTGCTAAGCATAGCAATACGCACCAATGCTTCTTTAAACTCATATAAAGTTAATGACAATGGTGACTCGGGGGTTAATATTTTATTTCTCGTTAAAATTCTGAATATTTTAGTTGCATCCTCATTACCCATAAAATATGGAGAAATATTGAATTGAGAACAAAATTTGTGGAATCCAACTAATGAAAGAGATTTAGAGTTCGCGGAATCAGGAAAAGTTTTTGCGTAAAATTCATAAGCAGCCACAATGGAGTTGTTATATTCAGTCAAAACTTCATTTACCCATCTATCCATCATTGCTGAGCCAATGTATTGCTTTACTTCTTGCTCTAGCTTCATTTTTTCATTCTCATCAATGATTATTTCATTTTTTTTATTTTTTCCTCTACTTTTAGATCTCAATGTGGATTCGAAGCTCTTTGAATTCTTTTCTCTGCTCGATTTTGATCTTTTTTTATTCAGCTCTTCTTTTGTTGCTACTTCTTCTTTTTTCTCTTCAATTCTTTTCGGACTCTGCTCTCTAATTTTCAGCGTCATTTTTAAAAACATTTCTCTATCTTTTTTTTTCTTTTCTTCCATTTTTTTCTTTTCTTCTTCAGCCTCTGCCAATTTTCTTTCCTCTTCTTCTTGTTTTCTTTTTTTGAATTCCTGTATTTTAGGTTCATTTATTTCTTTCATTTTTTTCAATGTATTAGCTCTCACCATCATTTGCCTTCTTTCTCTTTCTTCTTCTATTCTTCTGATTTCTTCATCTTCTCTCATTTTTTCTTCTTTTTCTAGCTTGATTTCTTTTAATTTATATTCTAATGACTGCCTTCTTAAGAATCGTTTTCTCTCAAGCCTTTCTTCTTCTGCTCTTTGTTGGATTTCTTCGTTTAACTTTTGCTCAATAAATCTATTTATAATAGATCCGGCTGGCTTCGGGTTTCTGCTGATTATAGTATCGCTGTCGTTTTCTACGGAATAAATTAAGTCATCAAGCGTTTTTGAACACTCTAATAAAATGTCATTTGGAAATGTCCCTCTAAGCCTTGTGACTTCTACCTTAATTCCAGGAGTTAGCTTTAAATATGCAGGTAATGGCTTAATCTTATACTTACCTTTATTCGAAGGCACCCCAAACGTTGGGGAGGTTTCTACCTCTGGCTTCGTTAAGGACCCTTTAGCATGATAAACGTTTTTAACTGATATATTGTGCTCTAAGAAATGAATTCCAATGGTGTCGAAAAATATGTCATCAAGAATTTCTAAAGCTATTTTTTGATGACTTCACAAGCCTAGATGGCTTGGAATTTTATAACTAACATTAAGTGCTTTTGCTTTCACTTTTTGGTAGCCTTCTGGCATCTCTATATTAAAGTCATACTTAAGTAGCTCAGTAATACTTTTAGCTACATCGCGGTCACCAGCTCCATAATCGGGCTCTTGGTATAGGTGCAAAGGAATCCCATTATCAACTGCACGCTTTGAAAAGTGCTCAAATAAAGCTTGCACTGAAACTGCATATGGATAAGTAGTGAGCTCTATCGGTGGTCTTGAATAAATATAAACCGCTATTTGAAATATGAAATTAAAATAGCCTTCATAATTCAGCACTGGAATTTTCATTTTTTGTATTATCAAATTGTAAATTTTTTTCATTTCCACAACAGAAATCATAGATTGAGTGACCCCTTGCTCTCTTAATAATTTTGCAAGTTCTCCTTCAGTTATGCTAGATTTTGTTTCCTTCAGGCTTTCGAAGGTTCCGCTTGGCCCCATATCTTTTTTATGTCCTGAAGTGGAATACTTATCATATAACAGGTTTGCTACCCTTAAATATTTTTTAAAAACAACATTTAAAAGTTCTTGCTCATTTGGTGTTTCATTTTCTAATTCAACTAAACTTATTTGGTCATTCACTGGTGTGTGACTTTTTATTACCAAAGTATTTTCTGCGCTTTTACTTTCAATTCCGAGCTGAATTCTTCTCTTTTCAATTTGTATCTTTAACGCTTTTTTCGTTTTTTCTTCAATTGCTTTTTTCCTTTCAGTTTGGCTTATTTGTAGGAGCTCTCTTTCCATGCGTTTCTGCTTGATTTTTTCTAAATCATTTTGCACTCGACCATTTGGAACTGTAGTAAGACTTGCTATAGCATGCTTATTGTTCTGCTCTGAAGTCGCTGATTTAAAAGATCCAGCTTTTGGCTCAGAATTAGGCAGGCTGTCTGAATCAGCCTCATACTTGTTTATCATTTCAGTTGGGTCACCTAAAAGCGCTAAAATAATTAGAATTCCATTAAAATTTTCTCCACTAATTTTTTTCAATTCAGAATTTGCATGTAATAGCTGATCTTTTAGCTGCGTATTTAAATCCCAACATCTTAGCGCAATAAGCTTTTCTATAAGAGATAGTGTTATATTTCTTATATGCAAGCATTTAGTCTCGTTTTCTTGTTGACTTTTTTTATTTTTTTTGGCCTTAAATAGCTTAATTACAGATTTCAGGCCAAAATTTGCAAATTTTATTATATATTGTTCCATAGGCTTAAACTCAATATATCTTCCTGCTAATAAAATAAATGGAACTTGCGCAGCTTTGGTGTAAATTGGATCATTATAATACACTTTTCCCAGAAAATCAATCAATAAAATAGCATGTTCTATTTCAAGCTTAGGATGCCTTACAATACTTACAAAAAAATCAAAATCTGAAATATTGTAAAGTTCGTCAGCAACCTGAAGTTGCTTGATTAAAGGGTCCAATAGAATGCTTAAAGGTATTTTTTGATCATCTTCTATTAATTTAGCAAAACTAACATATAAAAATTCTCTTATTGTTTGGTTCGAATAGTTTTCAACAAGTGAAAATGTAAGTGACTTATAAATAATTGGAGCATAAGAATTCTTCACAGCTGAAAATGCAGATAGAAGTCTAAATAAATTTAAAAATGATGATATTTTAATAATGCTGCAGTTATCCCTGTTTCCCGACTTCAATGCATTTAATATCAAATTTGAGCAGTCTTCATTAATCTGGTAAGAGTTTGGTAAACTTTTTCATAATTCTGTTAAAAAATTCAAAGGAAAAATCTGCTTTGGATTTTTTTCAGCTTCCATCAGGCCTTCATAAATTCAATAAGTATAAATATCTTGGTTCATAAAAAGTTGATTAAGCTTTATGTTTGAGCTAATCAATGGTGAAATCAACAAAATAGCATCAAAAAATCCGATTGAGTCTCCAGCACTTTGCTTAAAGCTTTCCCCAAACATTTTCCTCAGCTCTTTCCTTCCATAGTCTATAAGAAAATCCAAAAAATTACCAACAGAATTTTCATTCATTGATTTTATTATATAGGATAATGCATCACTTTTCATAAACCATTGAAAAATTTCATCTTCATATCATCCTCTTTTTATTTCTATAAATAATTCTATGCATTTCTCCATTGTTTCCCTATTTTTACTTGCAAGTCCTGGCTTTAGGGCAGTTAGAACAAGATTAAGTGCTCCTTGGTCAAACTCTTTTTGTATTAATTTTTTTAGATGAACCAAATTATTTAATATAGATTGGTACCACTCTAAAATTAGCTCAAATTTACCTTTTAAGCCTTTCATAATAACTTGAACCAAAAATTTTCCATTTTGAGTCAGCAGCCCTGCTGCCTGTTTTGGCTTAACCTGTAAGCACTTGCATAAAGAAATTACAAGCATCTCTAAGCATGTTTCTGATTCGCTTAAATCAATATTGATATCTATATTATCTAGCAGCAAGGCACCATCAGGCGTAAATTTCGGCTGTTTGGGCTTTGCTCTGGGCGATCCATTGTTATTTTTTAACGTTGCTTTATATATCATTTTGATGACTTCAATCACCACTTGTTTATCACCTGCAACAATAAGAGCCTTCATATCAGAATCTATAGGAATTTCTAATGATTGTAAAGCTTTTATTATAAGGTTTCAGTTAAATAACCTTGAACTTGCAGTATTAGAGTTTCGGAGGGCTGAAAAATCTGGTACTCCAAAACGGTCGCGTGTGGATTGTTTCATCGAATTTAAGAGCTGGTTTATTAATGGAACAACTCCAAGACCAATTTCAAAAATGTGGAGATCAAGTTCATGGATGGTATAAGGAGGCTTTGGAGAGGATTGGGAGTTTTCTAGTAGATTAGCTTGGGTTAAGAAGTTAAAGAGATGTTCGTCTACTTCCATAATTTAATTAAGAATTATTTTAGAAATTATTTTTATATGGTGGAGCTGAGAAATAAAAAAGATGAAAAAGATCGTTTGATTTTAATAGCACTTGGGATTTATTTTGAAAAATATATTGCTCATGTTGAAGCGGCCATAGAAGTATTTAAAACGATTATTCCAGCTTAATCTTATTGAAATGAATTGCTGATTTATTATTACAAATGGGATATCGAATGGAAACGAAAATATTTTCTTCTGAGACTAATAGCTGCTAAACGGTAAGTAAGCCTGCAAGCAAACAATTTTGATGAAGATTTAAAGTGATCGTTAATAGCTAAATAATCAATATTAAAATGTAATAAAACTTAAGTGCACATATATGATGCTGATTTAAGTTGAATTGAATTATCTATTTAATCAAAATGGAAGATATAGATGCAAGAATAGAAAGCTATCTAAACACAATGGATGCAATGGAAGACCAAATAAACCGCTTAGAATCGAAGCTTTTAGAAATAAATAAAAGAACTGCTTCTAAAGCTACTAACTCCCCTCCGTGAGCGAACAAAAAATTTTGTTTTGCCAAGAAGGGGTTAATTTTTTTTAAAAAAAATCCCAATTCGCAAAATGGAAAGCAAATATTTATTCAAATTATAAAACTTATATTTTATAATTCAATTTGTTTAAAATTAAGTGAATTAGCTAGAGATTTCATTATAAAAAAATCATGATATATCGATTTTTTTTTTATAAAAAATTTTCTTGTTCGCTGACGGATAGTAGGATATTGGGCTAAAATAGGAATTTTTCCAATGGTTTTGCTCACGGAAGGAGTAAGCCTAATCTAAAAATTCTTGATACAAAAATTAATCAATCACAAAATGCAATATATAAACTACAGCAAGAAATTCAAGTTGAAAAAGATGTTTTTCGAGGCCTTACAGCTCAATCAGAATCAGCTGATCTGAGTCAGCACACTGAGTATTTTATAAGTAGCAACCTAGAATTAATAAAAAGATATGAAGAACTAACTGAAGAAAATAGAAACCTTACAGCAAAAAAAAATTATTTGGAAAGCCAGAATTCACAAGCTTCTTCTGAGTTTATGAGAGTTTTGAACCCAAAAATCCACTCCCTTATGAACAAAGCTATACAAATTGAAGACCAAAATCAGCTCTACCGTAATTTGCTTATTGAACTTGAAGAAGAAAGAACTCGCATTCTCTCAGTGTACGCAAAAATCACACAAGCACTGAATTTAGATGACAAGACTAAGCAAAAAGTTAAAGATCTGGAGGATTTGATACAAAATAAGACAATTATAATCTCTAAACTTGAAGAAAGACTAAATTATAAAATTCAAGACTTAAAAGAAAAAGAATACGAAATTGCAAACTCAGAAGAGCAGCTCTTAAAAGAAAACAACCAAAACTTAGAAATAGAAATCGAGGAATTAATTAAAACTCAGAATATTTTGCTAGAAGAAATAAAAAAAATTGACACTGAAATAATTGAAGAAAAACTGAGGTCGAATGTATTGTCTCCAAAAGAAGCCCATTTTAGACTAAAAGAAGAAGCGAAAAAATTGGAAACAGAGATAATCGAAAAAAATAAAATTCTTAAACATAAAGATAAAGCTTTATACAAGCTTAAAACAGATCTGCAAGAGATCCTTAAGAAAATTAAAAAGCCTAAGTCGAGGAACTCTATAAGACCAAGTTCTCACATGAGCACTCCAAGATTTCTTAATTTTATTGTACGTGACTTCTCACTGTTGTTAATGCAATCACCAAGGACTCATAAGGCTCGGCCAAGCTGAGTTTGAAGGGAAGATGATTCCGCTAGCAATAAAAAGATCTGCACAACCTTGCTTCTCCTTCTGCCCCCTGACACCATTGAGCATCCTAGTGTTTTTTCTTCCTCTTTGCACTTTCTCCTTGCATTGCGGCTCCAGTGTTGAGTATGATCTAAGGTTATCCATGCAGGAATCCCACAAAATGAATTTCTTTCGGCAAAAGGAAAAGTTCAAGGCTTAGAGTGGAACTTTCGGTTTTACTCTAGGGACTTGCCCAATTGGTCTAGGTGTTCCCTGTAGATTTGCTGTGCTTGCCCTTTCCAATTCTGGGCTCTCTCTTTCCTCTTGATGTAAATTTCAACTCTGAAAGCGGACTTGCTAGGCTCCGAAATGGCATGGAATTGCTTACCTAGCATAGCTGCCAATTTCTGAGATGGGAAAAACCTTGCCGGATATACTTTAAATATATGCTCGAAACCGCATTCCTGGAAGCCATTCAGGCCATGCCCAGCCTGAGGCGCCATATATAAAGTATAACTCCAAGATTATCAGAGTACAGAATTACTTCAACGTCCGCATTTTCAATGACTCAGCAGTCTTTCGCCGTGCAACCTTCTGACCCTCGAAGAAATACCATCATTTCAAAAATCAGCAAAGAAGGGATAACGAAAGACTTGATGAAGACTTTCAGGACAGTGGGCAAACCTGAGCAAAGCTTAGGCTCGAAAATTGTGGAACTGAACCGTGGACTGTTTTTGACGCGATTTAATTCAACTCCAGCGATAAGCTCAAGCAGAGGGTAGTGTTTAGGTAAATTAATCTTAAAAATCCCATTTATTTTTGCGGCCATGATTCGCCTTTTCAGGTCATCTCAGCTATTTTATCGGAAAAACTTATGCTTTCCTGGCTTCAGAAGTTTTTCAGCATTTGATCAAGCTGAATTTGAAAGCCTAAAAGATCAAATCTTAAAGAGCAGAAACATTGAAAAAGTTTATGGATTAATTGAGAATACACAAAATTTATCCACTCACACCTTGGCATTAAGACAGATAGGGGTATTCATAAGCAATGGAAATTTCGTAAAAGAATGGTTTAAGCATGCTGAGTATATTGGCATGATTGAAAATGTCAAAAAGAATTTAGAAGACTTAGGGCCAAATGAAATTTGCGATTTGAGTTATTTTTTAAAATATACAGACTCCTGTGAAATTGGGGAAAGAGAAGAATCAAAACTATTTGAAAGAGTAGGATTTTTAGCTGACGATGGAGCATTTAATATAGATGCCTTACTCCCCCCCCCCCCTCCGTGAGCGAACAAAACCATTAGAAAAATCGCCATTTTTTGACCAAAAACCACCCTCCGTGAGTGAACAAAAATTTTTTTAATAGAAAAAATTTTAATGGAAAAAAATTTTTTGATATATAAGTGATAATTAGTATAATGAAATCTAGAGCTAATTCTGTTTAATTTTAAACAAATTGCGTTTTAAAACATAAATTTTGCAAATTAAATTAATATTTGCTTCCCAATTTTTGCAAATTAGGATTTTTTTAAATTTCGAAAAAAATATTTTTTATAAAATTTATATATAAATTTTTTTTTTTAAAAAAAAAAATTAACCCCCCCCCCTCCGTGAGCGAACAAAATTTTTTTGTTCGCTCACGGAGGGGGGGGGGGAGTTAGCATCTTTGTTCCATGATTGGAGCTTCCTTAAATATAGCAGTAAAGTCTTTGATAAAGCTGTATTAAATGCAATTACATCAGAAGGAAATAGAATGAATTTTTCTCAAATCAAGAGATTTTTAATTGGACTCAGCAATGTCAAACACTATTATAGCAATGAAATTGCGGATACTTTAATACAAGTTTTACTGAATAGGAGTAGTGATGATTATGAGGCAGAAATTCCTGAATTGATGTCCAGCCTTTATGAAGTATCCAAAGTGTATCCTGAAGGAGGCATGTGGAGAGCAATAGACAAATTTGAGAGCTATTTGGCAAACCAAAAGCTGAAAGGAGAAGAGATGGTCAAAATTTTGGAATTTTATTGAATTGCAAAAAATAGTAAGGCACCACTTGTCCAGAAATGCATAGAAGGTTTAAATGATTTAGCAGCAAATGATCCAACTTTTCTTGAAGAGAATTTCAGGTTTTTGGTAAAAGGGCTTCAGACATTTTGTATCAGAACCGGAGTAAAAATGCCACAAGGATTGGTTGATAAAATTATCGACTTCAAAATGAAAACAATTGATCAAGAACACATTAATGATATTTCTGAACTTTGCAAAGCATTGGGATATATAGCAAATGAAATCCCAAAAGATCTCTTACTCCCCCCCCCCTTAAATTGGAACAAAATATCGGTAAAATTTCCACTTTTTTGGTAATTAACCCCCCTTTTAAATTGGAACAAAATTTAATTTTATAATAAAAAATTATATATAATTTTTATCTAAAAAGTTTTAATATAAATTAAATGTTTCTTATTAATAAAATTAAAAATTTAGTTATATCTTGCTCTTTTTTAAAGAAACAAAGTATAAAGGGCATCTTATTTAAATAAATTTATTATCCTTGATTGTAAATTTTAAAAAAAAAATTATTTTCAAAAAAATGTTTATAAAAATGATATTTTTTATTTGGATAGTTTTGATATAAATTCAATAGGAATTCTTTATAAAGTTTCAAAATTTACTTATTTCTTGCTTTATTTTAAAGAATAGAGTATATAATAACATCTTATTTAAACAAAATTAGAACTTTGATCGATAAATTTTCTAAAATTTTTTTTTTTAATTTTTTTTTATCAATAAAAAATAAATAATTTTTGTGTAAATAATTTTGATACCAATTAATAGTGGCGTATTAACTAATAATGAAAATTTAGTTATATCTTGCTTTGTTTTAAAGGATAAAGAGTAAATAGCGTTTTATTAAACAAATTTATTAATCTAATTCGATAAGTTTTGGAAATTTTTTTTTTTCTTCAAATTTTTATATATTTTATAAAAAAAAATTTTATATTGATATTTTTTTTTAAAAAAAAATTAACCCCCCTTTAAATTGGGACAAAATTTTTAGTTCCAATTTAAAGGGGGGGAGTTAGAATTTTTCCAAAAATCACTTGAAAATGCTGAAACTATTCAATTTTTACAATTGGTATTAGGGCTCTCAAAATTAGATCCAGAGTTTAATTTAGAGAATTACTCCAATTTCCGTAATGGAATAAAGAAAAGAATTATGGGGTCTTCATTTTTTTCTAGATTTATTATGGTTGATTTAATAGACAAACTAGAGCACCCCTCGGCCAAAGAAATTTTACTTGATTTGCTTGACTTAATTAATGATGACACTATCTCCATAATCAGATCGTGTAAACATTGTTTAAATTTTATGAGAGACTTAAGAAACGCTAATCTAGATGAGTCATCAAAGAAAAAAATTCAGCCGTCAATAATACATGTCATGAAGACTTTAGACAATAATTGGGATGATAGCAGGCCTTGGTTTGGGCTTTTTAGGTTGCTGTGATTAGCAAAAGGGAATGAAAACCTTTTTAGTAAAATTATTTCGACAAAGGATATTCCCAAAGGTTCTGTAGAGGTTACTTTGGAAAGGGTAAGCAAATTAGACGTCTCTTTAAAAGCAATCCTCTGTATATTAAGAAAGGGTGGTGGAAGCCCTTATGCCTCTAGTCAAGTTCAAAGCATGAAGTATGTGAGTTTGAGCTCAGAAAAATCAGAAGTTGAGCAATTACTTACCAAGCTTAATGAAAGAGATATAGGCAGAGCAATCACTTGTGATGAGTTTGACTTAATTTATTATCGCTTTTTTGAAACTGTTTATATGAAAGGTTTACTTTTTAATATAAAAACCTATTTACAAGAGTTTAATGCTTATATGGATGATGATTTTCTAATGGAGCATAAAGGGCTTTTCATTGGAGGCATGATGGGGAGAGCAAAAGTTCTTGAAAGCCAAATTGGCTTAAAATTGCTAGAAAATCATAAAAACTCCTATGATTTGGCTTCATTAATTCGTGTAGCATCAGCTCTTCCAAGCATTCCTGAGGATATAAATGCAATTTTATTGGAGAAAATTTTTAAAATCGATAGGCAGAGATCTTTTAAGTATTTTTCTGCATATTTTATGGAATATTTATATTCACCTCTAAAAGGAGGGAAAAAAGAAGAGCAATTTATCGGAGAACTTAAAGAATTTATTGAAAGCTTAAGTAAATATGAATATGATTCATTGGTGTATGCTTTGAATGTATTTTCTTCAGACTATAATGGCCCACATCCTCAGCTTGCTGAAGCATTCACAGCAGCATGCTTAAACAAAATAGCGAGCATTGCTCAGATCTCAGATAATGATATGAAAATCAAAGCCTTAGATTCATTAGCTGATTTTAAAACTGCCAACGCAGAATTATTAAATATAATCATAGGAAGCTTTGGGGATAGTGCCAATTATCGAGATCTTAAAGGAATAGTGAAATGTTTAACTAAAAGAGGAATAAATACTGAAGGGATTTTCCAAGCTTTTTCTGAAGAAATGATGAAGAACCCTAAAGAGCATCTGAAAGATTGGCCGATGATAGTACGCACGCTAGCTGACCTTGGGCTACACTCTAATCCATGGGCTTCTACTCTAGTTTCTGAACTAGTTAAAGAATACGACAGTTCAAACTGTGAATTTTACTCTAAAAATTCTTATGTCCAATGAATCTGGGGGCTTCTCCATTTCAGCATACCACAAGAAACCATAATAAACTCAATAGAAAAATACAATGCACTTAATGACAAAGCTGGATTTAGTCTTTACCTTCTAAATCTCTCCAACTTTTTCGTAGAGAGCCCATACCCAGTGAAGATGAAGCTTTCTAACCCACTAAAAGAGCTTAATTCCTTTGTTGATGCACAAGTTGATTTTGGCATCAAGCCTAGGGCATTTAAAGTGCTAGACGATATTATAGTAAAGAAAATTAAACTTCTTACCAACAAAAATGCCAGCGTAGAGAGAGTTTGGTCTCCTTATTATGTACCATCATTAAAAACAAGCATTTGGCCTATAAGCAAAGAGATAAAGCTGTTTAATAATAAAGATTTCAAAGGGACATTTTTGTGGCACAAAAAATCATTAGAGAAGAACTGCAAGATATTGGCTATTGACCAAGATTTCCTAATTGATAGTCCAGAAGAGAAGGTTGAAGATTGGATCACTACAAACGGGATTAAATAAAAATAGATTAAGATAAATATACCGGAGATATGCAGTTTAAGAAATATTTCTTTTAGTTGTCTTACTTCATATTAATTAATTATGGTGAGCTTCTCCACCTAAATTTCTCATCGCTCTTATATAATATATTAAATATTCATTTTTATGCGCGAAAATTGCTTCTCATACCCCAATTTATAAAATAAAGCAATAATAATTATAATCAAAAAATGGACGACATCAAGGACATTCTCAGCATTCCCCGAGCCGACTCAACCAAAAAATCAGAAATAATCAGTCGCGAAGTAATCAACTTAACTGGCGGGATTCCCCCAATGAAGCCTTCACTCGCTAAAAAAGCTTTAAAAGCCATCAAAGAAAAGAGAGTCGAGAAAACCTCCACGGAAAAGTGAATCTACGCGCCATTTAAAAACTCAGCTCGAGAAGATGACTTGCAACTTTGTCATTGGAAAAAGTCCACAGACAAAGAAGAAGATTACGCCTTCAGCAAATTTAACAAAAAAATCGAACTTATTGATTTCACAGACGAAGAATATGACAGTTTAAATGACAAAAGTGGCTGGTCTAAGGAAGAAACTCTTTATTTGTGGAGCTTGTGCAGGGAATACGATTTGAGATTTATTATAATACAAGACAGATATAGCCTAGGAACCGATATTGATCGTCCTGGGCTGGGTGAATGCCTAGAAACTTCCCGAGTTGGTTCTCCAACTTAAGTTGACGAACCAAATCGGGAGTTGACATATGCTTTATATCGGGTCTATATGCAAATCCGAGTTGAATCGTCAACTTGAGTTGGAGAACCAACTCGGGAAGTTTCTAGGAATTCTTCCAGCCCAGGCTGATCAATATCGGCTCCTGGGCTATATGATGTCAGCCGATTTTGCGATAGGACAGTTGAAGACATAAAAGAAAGGTACTATTATATATCCAAAGCAATTCTTCAAAAAAGGGAAATCGAAGATCACCCAATTATTGGCTTACCCTACAATGCAAATTATGAAAGAAAAAGAAAAGCTTTATTGGAAAAATATTTTTTGCGAACAAAGGAGCAAGATGATGAAGAGAAAGCATTGTGTGAAGAAGCAAGAAAACTAGATATTCGAATTAAAAAAGAAGAAAAAGAAATGAAAAACTACGAAAAATTGATGAGCTCAAACTCAGAAGAAATCGACCTTCCTGAATGAAGCACAGCGAAAAAAGAGCCTCCGAAAGCCCCTATACTGAGAAGTTACTTTTTAACTCAGCCTACTTTGCCATCTAGGCTGCAAAGAAAAATTGAAACAATTTTAAAGGTGATCGGAATACCTGATAGGCCGATGCCTACTCAAGAAGTCGTGGAGCTGTATGAGAAACTGAAAAGAGAGTCATTGATTTTGTTGAATCTGCAGAAGCATGTGATTAAAAAAGAAATTGAAAAAAAATCTTTGGAAGATAAAATAAGAGAAGTCAAAAATTCAGCCAACAAAAAGTCATCTGGAGGATACTCAGCTATAAAAAATACCCAAGCTCCAGCTATACTAAGCCAAATTCCAAAGCTCCCAACCCAAGTGCCAATTAGAAACCCTGTCGCAACTACAAAGCAAACCATTCAGCCCATGAACAATTTGCAACAAACAGTCACAAGTAAAAGAGTGTCTGGAAAAGTGGTTAAAGCTCAAGATTCCGAAGACAGCTTAGATTCAGGACCTACAAAAAAGCATAAAAAAACCTAACTCTATTAAATTCTGCATTAATTGTCTAAACTATTTTCTTCTTGCAGGAACTTCTTCATCAAATTGCTGATTAACACACAAAAAGTCATTGAAAGTCCTTGAGTTTTTTATAGATGGAATTGCAGCCAGTTCCATTAAATATTGCTGGCAAGCTCTTTTTTTCTCCTCTGTAGGGATCGGCTTTTTTGAACTGAACAAGGAAGATGACTGCTGCTGCACAAACAAATTCCCTGTATCTGGCAGCTGCATATCAGAAAACTCCCTCTGTAAGGACATATGCAGATTTTCCAGCATTTTAAATCTTTTATTAACAGTTCAGCTTTGCCCTCGATATGTAACTGTGATAATAAACTCACTCCCCCCCATCCTTGATCGAACGATTGACTGTAAAAATTCCTAAAAATTGGAGAAATTAACCCCCATCCTTGATCGAACGATTTTCATATCATGCAAATTTTTATATATATAAAAATATAATAGTTATCAAAAGCTTGGGAAGATGTACATAATGAAGTTGTTTTTCAGAGACTTTAAGACGACAGAAAGCTTCTGAAACAACTATCCGAAGTGATTTAGTCATCAACCTAGGCTTAAAAACTCAATAATCTAATAAAATAGAGATTTTTAAAATTTTTTTAAAAATATTTTAATTTAATAAGGAACAAATTAAAATTTATACAGTTTACAGGTGTGACTAATAAATCAAAATATTAAAAATTGGTCTTTTTATGAATGAAATTAATTCAATTTTTTGCTGTAAAAATAATTATTAAATAATCTTAACCCTTTTATTTAAAAGTAAATAAAAAATATATATATATATATATATATTTTATTTTATATATAAAAAAATTTTTTTCCCAAAAAAAATTTTTTTTTAAACCCCCATCCTTGATCGAACGATGGCGAGTCGTTCGATCAAGGATGGGGGGAGTCAGTATAAGATTTCTGGTCAGCTGAATCTTTAATAACTGACTCTACAACTACAATATTAAACTGCCCAGAGTCTCTAGACTGGTTCGCTCTTCTCGAACAAAGTGAAATATGTGCATTAAAAACCTTTCTCCCAAAAGTTTCTCCACATAATTTACATTGTAAAGCCGAGGCATTGTCAATCATTTTTTTAACATTGCTGAGCTTTTCTAACTTTTCTTCAAGCATTTGGCATCGGTCTTCCATTTCGTCTACTGAGTAAGACATGATTTTTTCAGCTTCTTTAGGCTTTTCGAAACTTTTGGCTTGTAGGGCTTTGACTAAAGCTTCCTGGATGTTTTTGCTATCATCAATTTGTGATTTCAAGCTCTCAACTTGACTCCTGAGAAAATTTCGTTCACGGATGATGTCATTTGAAGCTTCATTCCCTTCTAGACTTTTAGCTGATTGCGAAGATTTTAATTTTTTCAGCTCATTTTCATTGGCTTCGTTTTCTTCTCGGGCTAATCTAAGCTGAGCTCTCATTTCTTTGAACAAGGAGTCCATTTCGTCTCTTTTTTTCTTTAAATCACTGATTTCTTGTGATTTTCAGTTAATCTCCTGTCTCATTAAGGCAAGCTCTTTTTGAAGCCCATTTGCTTCTACTGAGTGTTTCTGCTGCAAGTCATTATATAATTTTTGCGTTTCTTCATATCTGGCTCTAAGCTCACTATTTAATTCTTTTTGGTCATCTTTTAAAGTTTCGTATTTCTTTTTAAAGTTGTTTTCAAGCCGTTCTTTTTCATTTTTGAGTTCTTCTATTTTCATTTCATAGGCGGCATAGGCAGCTTTCAGACGATAATTTTCCGATTCAAGTTCTTGGATCCTATTTTTTAGATATTCTCTTTCCTTTGAAAATTCTTCTTTTTTAGCTTCCAGTGAGGATTTCACGAATTCTAGCTGATGTGATATTTTTCTAGTCGCATTTTCTTGCTCTAGCATCGCACTTCTGCTAATATATTCTGCTCCTTCTGCCAATAAAGCAGATGATACTTCTTTAAGCTTTCACTCCACAGCATTTCCTTGCGGGCCTGTTTTCTTTATGTCATTAATTTTTTTTTCTATTTCTCTTTTAAATACTTGAAAATCCCCGAATTCTCCTCTTTTCAGCTTGTCTTGCATTTCTTGCATGAGGTCAGCACAAATATCATCGCATTTCTCGAGGACCTTCTTTTCGTTTTGGGCATTAAAGAAACCAAATCTTTCTAAAAGCTTTTTTTTAAGTAAATGTTCAAAATGGTCAGTATTGTCTCCTAGCGCTTTTTCTTTGAAGAATTTTATGGCATTCTTTTTGCAATTTTTATGGAGGGATTTTAGCTGTTCTGGGGTAAGAAGCTGATTGGAAATTTGTGTACGCATTAAATTATCATACTCATGTGAAGCTAGGTCTATGTTTTTCTGGCTCTCTGAGTTGCAGACTGCTTGCCAAGCTCCTTCTATTGTAGGTACAGCACCTTTATTAATTGCATCAACATAAGAAATAGCTAGACCTGCCAGAAGTTCCCCGGTTAAGTCTCTTCCATTGAAAGTTTTTATTTTGGCTCTTCTGTAAATCAATTTCCTTAAATTTGATTTATCTCTTACAAATTCAGGCCTCAAATCAGAGTCTGGGGCTCTATCAAGTTCTTGCAGAACTCTTTCATCTTCAGATGGTCTAACTAATGCAAAGCAGTCTCTGTCTCTAAAAAAATGTTTCAATAATTTTCTTACCCTATTTTTCGACTCAATAGAATCACTAATTCCTTTTTGAGGCTGCAAAGAATTTTCCAAATACTCTTTAGCTGTAATAGCATTTCCTTTTTGATCAACCAACTGCAATGCAAAGTCTCTTAGAACCCACAAAAAACTGGGAAAATAAGAAGAAACTTCATCGACATCCAGCTCAGAATCGCTTGATCTCACTTGTAGATTTTTGGTTAAATTCACAATTAGGCTGAGATTGTTCAATGCATTTTCATCAATACTCCCCACAGAGTTGTATATGAAAAAGGAGCTTAAAAGAACTGTTAAAATGAAAATCCGAGTGTCATGATTTGCATCTTCATCAAAAGCTCCAAGCCCTTCACTATCAATGACCAATAAAGTTGCGTCTTCTCCATTCTGAGTTCTGAATTCTATCGGTTGACTTCATATTCATAGTCCTTTTGTACAAGGGTTAATAGTTGGGCCGACTCCAAAACCTTGGGAATTTATATTGAGGATAATTTTATTAAGCATGTAGCTTTTCCCTGTTCTATATTTCCCTGCTACTGCAATAACAGCGATTTTTGTTTTAATTGAGTTTAAAAATTGAAGACCTTCAGGAGTCACTTTAAAGCCTTCACGGTCTAGATACACAATAAGAGGGATTGCTCTGCCTGTGCCTTCCATTGATATTTAAATTTATATAAGTACCCCCCCTCATTTGTCGACTTTTCTAGTCTTTTTTTTATAAGAAATTTGTTTTTTTTTTCAGGACCTCATTTGTCCCAAAATCGAGTCAAAAATGATTTGTCCAATTTTCTAGTCTTTTTTGGATTTTTTCGAATGCCCTAAATTCTAGTTTTTTACTTTAAAAAAAACTAGAAAATGAGACAATTGAGGTCCTGAAAATTTTTTTTCTCTATCAAAATTTTGACTAGAAAATTGGACAAATGAGGTCCTAAAAAAATTTTTTTTCCTATAAAAAAAACTAGAAAAATGGACAAATGATAAAGGACTAGAAAATTGGACAAATGAGGGGGGGGGGGGGGTCCTTTATAATTATTGGAAATGGTAATGAAGGATTGGACTATTTTGCTTCACTGGGTTTTATGTGTTCTAAGATAAATAGGTTTGATGATTTTTTTAAGGTACTTTTTATGAATAAAACGATAATTTTTTTCTAATATTAAAATAATGCTGCTGAGCTTGGGTTCATCAAGCAACTTAACTTCTTTCATGGAAAGTGATGCGAAAACAAAAGATTTCAAGACACTTGCAGCGCAAGGACAAATTGAGCATCAATCATCAGAAGAAAAAGCTCTTAATCCACCCTCAAAAACCATTCGAAAAATCCTCAAAAGCCAACCCTCCGTGAGCGAACAAAATTTTTTTGGGAAAAAAATTGATATATAAGTGATAACTACTATCATGAATCTCGAAATAATTCTGTTTAATTTTAAACAAATTGCGTTTTAAAATATAATTTTACAAATTAAATTACTATTTGCTTTCCAATTTTTTCGAAGTGGGATTTTTTTAAATTTCAATAAAATATATATATATATATATTTTAAAAAAAAATAAATTAACCCCCCTCTGTGAGCGAACAAGATTTTTTTGTTTGCTCCTGGCTCACGGAGTGGGGATTTAGCAAAATGATGCTTAGCGCAAGCAAATTTGTTATCAACAGCGCTGAGGTCTCTATTTCACTTTCATCTACAATATACAGTTTATTTATATCAGATGACAATGAGCTTGTTTATTTTGCCACAGAAAAAGGCAATGTCACTTGCTTTAATCTCAAAGAAGGAAAAATAGCTAATGATGTATGCTTGGGAATTGGAGCATTATATGATGCAATCATAGATGAAGAAAATAATCGTTTAGTTGTCTGTGGCGAAAGCGAAGTAATTCGATGTTACAAACTACCAATGTTCCAACTTGAGTTTGAACTGCTAGGACATTCTGGGTCTGTTAATAAATTATGCTATGATTTATCAAAAGAAAAATTGTATTCTGCTGGATTTGATGGCACAGTTAGAGCATGAAATTTTATAAATTTACTGGAAAACAAAACACTAATATCACATAATGGGAAAATTAATGATCTAGCAATTGCAGAAGACGATTCATTTATTGCAAGCGCGGGAGAGGATGGAGTAATCAAAGTATTTAACCTAAACACAGAAACCGAAATTGCTCAGCTTGCTGAAAGTTCAGTAACTTGCTTAGCAATTAGTTCAAGTTTAAATGTTCTGGGTTCTGGGAGCTCTGACGGGCGAGTTTCTATATGAAATACAATTGACTGGACCCTTTTGAAAAGTAAAGGAATTCATACTGGAGCAACTACTGCTTTACGGTTATGTGAGACCAAGCCAGTGATTATAACAGGAGGCGAAGATAATTTTGTGAAAGTGTGGAATTTTGAAAAAGAGACTACAGAAAAGCTTATGAAAGGCCACACAGATTCGATTAAAAATATCAAAATTTCTCCTGATATGAGTTTCTTTGTGTCTACAAGTATAGACTCCACAGCTCATATATGGAGATTTCCTGACGAGTTCGAAGATTATATTTTTAAAGATCTCAATAATTGCGAATATACCTCAGCAGCATTTTTACCGGAATCAAATCATATTGTGTCTTGCGGGACAGACAAGATCGTTAAATACTGAGACGATTCTGGCTCTCCTGTTCCTCTTATCAATATTTTAGGAAATGGCCTTAAAATTAGTGTATCGCCAAATAAAAAATATATTGCAGTCGGGGATGAGCTCGGAACTCTCTATATTATTGATGGTCTCAATTTTCAAGAACTTCACAGAATTGAAGCTCATAACGGCTTGATCAGGGATTTGTGCTTTATGCCTGATAGCTCTCGATTAATTACAGGCGGAGGAGATTCATTAATTTCTATATGAACTCTGCCATCAATGAACAAGCTGCAATGCAAAGGTCACTGCCAAAGTATTTGGTCTGTATGTGTAGGCAACACAGGAAGAAAAGTGTTTTCTGGAAGTAGTGACCAAACTATCAGAATATGGAACGCAATGACTGCGAATCAATTAGGATGGTTTAACGCTAAAGAGCCTGTAAATGTGATGGCAATCGATAAGAAAGATAAGTTATTGATAATTGGAGGCATGATAGGAGATGTATCAGTATGGAATATAGAAGAGCGTTGCGAGGAGTCTAGTTTTCATGTGCATGCAGGACTGGTTACAGGGATTGTGCTGATGAAAAATAATGATTTGTTCATGACAGCTGGAAAAGATAAGAAAATCAATATAATTTCGTTGAAATACCGAATCAAGATATAGAAGTTTCTTTTCAATAGCGCGATAAGGTGCATTCCTAGGTTTTACGGATGATCTTAAACATATGAAAACTTGCTATTCTTTATTCATGGGGGAGAAAAACAGCCTAAATAAAGAATTCTGCCTGATCAATCTCGAGAACTTGAAGAGAGGCTGTGTGAAAAATTTACATTTTGGTTCGTCAAATGAATCTGACGAGCCAATTCTGGCCAGTACTTGAAATGAAAAATGGTAGTTGCCAGAATTTTATTAATTTTTTGATGGTGAGGATGATCAGAATTTTAATAAATGGCACAGGATCAGACAACTTATTCCTTTCAAACCGATCTAATAATTCCTTTGGTAATAATTATAACTGCTTTATAAAAGCCAAAGTTTGTGCTAACTCCCCCCCCCCTCCGTGAGCGAACAAAACCATTAGAAAAATCGCCATTTTTTGACCAAAAACCCACCCTCCGTGAGTGAACAAAAATTTTTTTAATAGAAAAAATTTTAATGGAAAAAAATTTTGATATATAAGTGATAATTAGTATAATGAAATCTAGAGCTAATTCTGTTTAATTTTAAACAAATTGCGTTTTAAAACATAAATTTTGCAAATTAAATTAATATTTGCTTCCCAATTTTTGCAAATTAGGATTGTTTTAAATTTCGAAAAAAAATATTTTTTATAAAATTTATATATAAATTTTTTTTTAAAAAAAAAAAATTAACCCCCCTCCGTGAGCGAACAAAATTTTTTTGTTCGCTCACGGAGGGGGGGGGGGAGTAAGCGCTTGTTGTTCTTTACGAAATTACTAATGACTAACTTGGTTTTCGTTAGAAAATTAAAATGGAGTTAATAATTAAAAACTTGTTGATTGAGTTGTGTTTTTGCGGAAGGATAGATTTCTAAATAAATGATGCCAATTTTAATTATGATCAACTGCTTTATAAAAGCCAAAGTTTGTGCTATGCGCTTGTTGTTCTTTACGAACTTACTAATGACTCATATGGTTTTCGTTAGAAAATTAAAATGGAGTTAATAATTAAAAACTTGTTGATCGAGTTGTGTTTTTGCGGAAGGATAGATTTCTAAATAAATGATGCCAATTTAATCATGACTAAATGCTTTATAAAAGCCAAAGTTTGTGCTAAGCGCTTGTTGCTCTTTTACGAACTTACTAATGACTCATATGGTTTTTGTTAGAAAATTAAAATGGAGTTAATAACTAAAAACTTGTTTGATCGAGTTGTGTTTTTGCGGAAGGATAGATTTCTAAATAAATGATGCCAATTTAATTATGACTAACTGCTTTATAAAAGCCAAAGTTTGTGCTAAGCGCTTATTGCTCTTTACGAACTTTACTAATGATATTAAAAATTTTCTTCTTATAATGTTTTTAAATTTCTTTCAAATGTTAAAATAATTATATCAATATAAATAAATTTTTTATAAAAAATATTTTTAAAATAAAATAATAATTTTTAAAATTTATTATATCTTTTATAAAATGGGGCTTCAATTTTAACAATATTTTTTAAGTGGGTTGTCTTATCCTGTGCCATTTATTAAAATTCTGATCATACTTGCCATCAGAAAATTAATAAAATTCTGGCAACTATCATTTATAATTTCAAGTACCGGCCAGAATTGGCTCGCCAGATCCATTTGACGAACCAAAAGTGTAAATTTGCAAATAGCCTCTCTTTAAGTTCTCGAGATTGATCAGCCAGAACTCTTTATTTTCACTGTATGGCTCTCTTACAAAGAAGGAACATCAGATTTTCATGGCCCAAAGACCTTTTAGTCAAACCAGGAAGCACGCCTTATCGCGCTATTGAAGAGAAAGTTCTATATCTTATATGGACCATAAGCAGCCGATTAATTGTCTAGCCATATCTCTAGATGAAACTTATATTGCGACTGGTCAACGGTGTTACATTTCAGCAGAAGAAAATCCATTGACTACAAAGGAAACAAGACTAATAGGCCCATCAGAATTCCATCAGCCTTTTCTTGCATATATGCGAGATATCCTTTTTGACCAAAACCCCGAGCATAACCCAATTATGGATCAATTTGTTATAGTCCCCCAGCTTATCAATCCATTACATTTTTATGTCTACCTCAACTTAAAAGAATATGTAGTTCAGTCTCTATGCTATAATATATCTATTATAAGGTCGAAAATTGGATTCAACCCATTCTATATTGCGCTATTAAAAGATTACAAAGCAATTAGAGACGAAATTGTTGACTCCTTATGCTTAAATGCCCAAATCAATCCCTTTTGGCTACAAATGCTGGAAAATGAGATAATAAAAATGAATCAAGTTGGCTTTGCAAAGCTAGCTGATATATATGAGATAATTTATCAAGAGGTGAAAAGAAAAAGCTTCCCCAGATTCTGCGAGTCTAATGTTGTTTTGCCTATCTGTTATTTATCAAATGAATTCCGAGCTAAAGTAAAAGATTTCTTTGATGAAGAAGACATCAGTACCCAAGGCGTTTCTATATGTTTTAAAGAAACGTGCATCCCTTTTAATTTCTCTATGGGTAGCCAAGAAAGTATTGATTTCCTAACTCCCCCCTCCGTGAGTGAACAAAAAAATTTTGTTCACTCACGGAGGGGGGTTAATTTTTTTTTTTTTAAAAAATTATATATAAATTTTATAAAAAATTTTTTTTTTCGAAATTTAAAAAAATCTAATCGCAAAAATTGGAAAGCAAATATTAATTTAATTTATAAAATTTATGTTTTAAAAACGCAATTTGTTTAAAATTAAATAGAATTAGCTCTAGATTTCATTATGCTAATTATCACTTATATATCAAATTTTTTTTTCCATAAAAAATTTTTCTATTAAAATATTTTTTGTGCACTCACGGAGGGTGGGTTTTTAGGCAAAAAATAGGGATTTTTCTAATGGTTTTGCTCACTCACGGAGGGGGGGAGTAAGCTCTATTTCTGAGTGTGAGAATAAAGACATTTTCAGAACTCCTATAATCTTAGATATAGCTCACTATAAATGAGAGTCTGCAAAGCTTCCTATGATCATCCAAGGGTCTGTATTTTATGTCTATTTAATAATGTTATCACTTTATACCTCTTTTTTTGCTAAAGACCCAACTTTTTTGATGATAGTGTTTATTATGAATATTTTATTGATGTTTTATGAAATCTATCAAATGATTGTGTCTGGAAGATCTTATTTTAAATTTGTGTGGAATTATGTCGACTGGGCAAGGACAATATTGCTGCTAGCTTATAATATTATTGAATGAACCCAGGATTATTTTAGGGGGATCAGTAACATGGTTTTCTTACTCCCCCTTCGTGAGCGAGCAAACCATAGGAAAAATTTCTATTTTTGGGTATTATGAAAAATATTGGATATATATGTGATAATTTTTATAATAAAATCTCTTGTCAATTCTATTGAATTTTAAACAACTTGCATTTTAAAACATAAATATCAAATTAAACTCTTTTTACTTCTCAATTTTTGCAAATTGGGATAATTTTTATATATATAAGTTTTTTTAAAAAAAAGAAGCCACTGAGCGAACAAATTTTTTTCGCTCATAATAGAGAGGAAGGTAGTAAAATATGGTGGAGAAGAAAACACTACTTTCCATTTGTTTGGGTTTGCAAATTCACTTTTTGCTCTAGTCACATTCATCAGCTGGGCTAGAGGAGTATCATATTTCAGATTATTTGACTCAACAAGATATTTTATTAATTTATTAATTCACTGCTTTGCCAGCATGGGAGGGTTTTTAGTCATGATGACCTTTATGGCAGTTGGCTTTTGTTTCTTGTTTATAGTAATTGTTAGAGATCCATCTGGAAATATTGACTTCATGAATAATCTCAGAATTTCTTATTGACTTATCTTAGGTTCTACAGAAGCAGAAAGTTATGGTTTTATTGAAATGGGAGTTCTCACCTTCGGGATCATGATAAATCCAATCATTATGATGACTATCCTTGTAGCGAAAGTGACTGATGAATATGAGCAAATCCAATCAGACAGCATAGCAAGTGACACTAAAGAGCTGATTGACATGGCAATTGAAGTGGAAAATATGATGTTTTGGAAAAGAAAAACAGGAACGAAACAATATTTTCAATCTGTCAAAGAAACTGCTAAAGATGAAGATATGAGTTGGGAAGGTAGGCTGGCGGCTCTCAATAAAATGATAGAGAGGTCCAGCCTTGGAACTCAGGAATTTTATGAAAATCTGATTAAAAAATTAAGCGAACGAGAAATTTTAGTGACCAAGAACAAAGACAAAGCAGAAAAGATTGAAGAAATTTGTGATAAAATAATAAAAATTAGGGAAGAGAGGCTCGCTAAAAATGTGGTTGAAGAAGAGGGGGATGTCGAGCAAGTAGAAAATAAAGAAGGATAGAGTTTATTAAGAATAATAAAAATTACCTGAATTCTATAAATTACCCACAGCACTGTTTTTTCTCCTTTTCATTAGTTTGATTTTGCTGTATTTTTACCTTTTTATTTGATCTCGATGTATATCTTTTATTCTGATTCGATTCTGCAGATTTTTGCTGCGTTTCGTACACTAATCTTCCCAATTCCTGGAAAATTTCCTCTACACCTTTGCCTGTTTTAGCACTGGTATCAAAATGTGTGACACCAACCTTTTTGGCATATTCCAACGCTTCAGCTCTCGATATTTGCCTTTCGCTTTCCCTGTCACACTTATTTCCAGCTATAACTATACAAATGTCCTTATCAGCTTGCATTCCAAGCTCTCTGACCCATGAAACCACTCTATCAAATGATGATCGATCAGTAATGTCGTATGCAATAACGGCTCCTTTTGCTCCTCGGTAATAATTCGGAGCTAGAGCCCTGAAGCGTTCTTGGCCTGCTGTGTCCCAAAGATTAAGCTTGATGCTAACTCCTTGAACTGTGATTTCTTTAATGAGGAAGTTGGCATTGACGGTAGACTGCTCATCTTCGTGAAATACATTTCTAGCTGCTTTTAATGTGAGAGAAGTTTTGCCAACTCTTCCTTCTCCAAGAGTAACTATTTTATACTCTTTAGCTGCTTCCATTTATTAGGAGATGAATTCGAATAGAATTATCTATTATCAGTAGCATTGGATTCATTATTGCATAAATGTAGCTAAAAATAGAGCATTATAATGTAAGTAATAATATTTTCCCATTATCATAGATATGCTAAACGCAATTTGAGATGAATTGTCAATAAAAAATAGTTGCAAGCCATTGCTGCGAGTTTTATTAAGTTAAATAAACATTATAAAATTTATTTTTCAACCTTTTGCTTCTTTAACTTCATATTTTCTTGTAAATTTTTTATATACAACGCAATGGACAAATGCGTCGCACATCTATGGTAATCCTGCCCTATTGATTTACTCTTTTGAGCAGCCATATTAATAGGCTTTGTGCTTCCTACAGAATAGCTAAAGGAGCTTGATAATTGACCGTTGACTCCAGCTCTTTGGTTCATCCCTTTCATGAGCTGGTGGATCTGAGACATCGGATTATGGTCAAAATTGTTGGGATTATTCTTACTCTGACTTACTCTCGGCTTCTTTTTCGGTAGCTCGGGCGCAGGTGCTGGCTCTTGAGAGTTAAAAGCCTCGATTTCACTGATAAATGAGGCCAGACCTAGAATCCCTGAAATATCGTCATCTTGCATAGTTTTTGGTTTCAAGCATTTGGTTCTCTATGTGAAAATTACTTTTGTATGCTTTCTAGGATCGTAAGAGTCAAGCTCAGGGTACATGGATTGCTTGTTGTATATGATTTTCGAACTACACTCAGAGATGAGCTGGAGATCTCGCATAATTTCTGAATGAGTGGCTTTGATCCTCTGTCTGTTTACTGAATTAAAATCAGATGAAATGACTTCCTCTCTCCACGTCTTTCTCGTCTTCATGCTAAATTTAAGTATAAATTGTTAATATTAGAATGTATGTGTGGATCAAAAACAGTTTTAAATAACCTCAACATCAGATTGAAATCTAAATCTGCATGCTGTAATTGATTAGTCTGAATGAATTATGCACAGAAAGAAACTGACAACATAACTGCTTATAATGTACTCTGAGTTGACAAACTGTTAAAAAAGCACCAGAAACACTGGCATGCTGATTAATGATATCTAAGTGAAGGTGGATCTGCTTTGAGGGGATCTCGACTTTCTTCTAGGGCTTCTGGAACCTCTGCGATCTCTACGGCTGTCTCTGTCTCTGTACTCTCTGCTTCTGTAGCTGTCCCTTTCTCTTGAGCGGTCTCTGTAATCTCTGTAGTCTCTGTCACGATCGCGATCACGGTAGTCTCTATCTCTGCTGCGATTTCTGAAGTCCCTGCCTCTGCGAACAAAACCGAAAAAACTACATTGAAAATTTTTTGCCCCTTAAAAGTATTTTTAAAATATTTTGGGAGATAAACCTCTAATGGTCAAAATAATATGAAAAAAATAGTTTATGCATTTATTCACTCCCCACCTCCGTCAGCGAACAAAGCCATTGGAAAATCCCTATGTTTTGGTAAAAACCTTCGTGGCGAACAAAATGATTTTAATATAAACATTTTTTATAAAAAAATAAATGATAATTATTATAATGAAATCTCTAGCTAATTCTGCTAAATTTTAAACAGCTTGCATTTTAAAACATATA
The DNA here is from genome assembly GCA_914767885.1 of Blepharisma stoltei. NCBI lineage: Eukaryota > Ciliophora > Heterotrichea > Heterotrichida > Blepharismidae > Blepharisma > Blepharisma stoltei. Next base: position 560,693 of record CAJZBQ010000004.1, on the reverse strand, counting down.
TTTTATAAATTAAATTAATATTTGTTTTAAAATTGGGATTTTTTTAATTTTGAAAAAAAAAAAGTTAACATAAAATTTATATATAAATATTTTTGTTCGCTCATCAAAGGGAGTCAGCATTTTACCTGTCTCTGTCACGATAGTCTCTGTCTCTTCTTGGACTTCTTCTATACTTATCATTTCCCATATACTTACCTGGTGTAGGGCCATATGCTTTGTTTCTGCGAGCTTTTTCTACTCTTAGCTCTCTTCCGCCTACATTGCTGTTGTTTAGTTCATTTTTTGCCTTATCGGCGTCTTCGGGATTTTCGTAGGTCACAAAGCCAAATCCTCTTGACTTATTAGAAATTGGGTCTTTGATGATTTTGAAATCAACGATTTTCCCGTAGTCCTCAAAGGTCTTTTGCAGGTCTTCTTCTTTAGCGGAGTAGCTTAAATTGGTAATATATAAGCTTGCACCTTCTATTTCCTTGTCAGGGCTATTTGAATGGCTTCTGGCCATAAATTATTAAAAACTTGTAAAAATGATCATTTAAAAGCCAGCTAATGGAATTCGAGAATAAAACCATTTCAAAATTAACTGAAAATTATCACCTATATATATATAGGTGTTTTGCTTGCTGAGCATTTTTAAAAGTTTGATTGGAGCTTTCAAAAAGATAAAAAAATAAATCAGCGACACAAATTATGTAAATTTTTATTGTAAATAACATTTTACGTATATGCATGGATTGTTTAAAGTAATGCCTCAATATCATATTTTAAAAAATTCAGAGTAAGAAAATTATATATAAAATATGAAAGCTTAGTGATTAATTAATTATAAAATGCCAAAAATGATTGAAATCTAAACGCTATGCCATGACCTATTATATATCATAAAGAAACATATTTGTTGGCCCATGCATAAATTAGCTAAATCAAAAATTTATATAGAGTATTTATTAGTTAATTTCAATGATATCTGTATCTAAAATGACTAATTCTCGTGGTCTTGGCTTTGATTGATCAACAACTATTTTAGTAAAATAATAATTATTGCCTGAAAGATAACGTCCTTGGCAGCGTGCCCAGCCTTCTCCGTAGTATTTCACATCTTTTCATTGTGTATCCATATAGAATTTCCCTTTATTACTGTTTGGTATATTTAACTTGTATCATAACCATCCTAAAAAGCCTTGATCATCAAAAGTCACTTTTGGCAAAGCTAAAAGCAGCGTTTTAGGCGAGATGTAGCGATCTAAATCGTCAAAATTCTCCAAATGATGCCTTAGAAGTCTATATGAAAATTACTGATTTAGCTTTGTTTTCCTTTCCTCTATATCTGGAATCAGATTGATCTCAATGATACCGAGTCGTTCTAAAACATTATAGGCACAGCAAGCAAACCCTAAATAATGCAGAGGTTGAAATGGAAAGGCAAAAGTTCCCAAGCAAAATGCAGAAGCACCAATTCAATATTTTTCCCTTTGAAATATAAACCTTTGCAGCATTTTATATTTTTGGTATGATCGATTAAGGCTTAAATCTAAGCTATGAAGCTTTATCTAATATATCTATAAAACTTTAAAGCTCTGCTCAAGATTTTATTAGATACCTTGTGCTAGAAGATCTTCATATGAAGAATCTATGAATGCTGATCTGAAAATTTGTGTAATTTTTCAAATATCATATATATAAAGAAAAATTAAGAAATATTGTAGTTATTTATCAGCATATTGATTCTCACTGAATATTTTACTTGTAAAAATATAAATAGAAATGGGATGTTTATGTTCCGGAAAAACTGAAATAAGCTTAAATACAAATAGCAGACCTAGAAGAAGGTCCTTTGACGTTCCTTATGAGTATGAAAATATTGACATCTCCCCATCACTTGTAAAAACCCTATCTTTTTACCAAGTATATGAATTAGAGCCGAATCCAATAGGTGGAGGATTGCATGGAGAGATTCGAAAGTGCAAGCACAGACGGACTCAAGAAGCAAGAGTTGTGAAGATAATTCCAAAAGAAGGTCAAGATAGTGATCAGAATAACTCTGTATTAAACCAAGTAAACACCTTAAAAGCTCTTGACCACCCCAACATATTAAAAATGATTGACTTTTTTGAAGCGAAAACTGAATATTTTTTGGTCCTGGAGTATCTTGAAGGAGGAGACTTGTGTGACAAAATCACAAGTGGGATGAGTTTTTCAGAGAAGCAAGCTTGCTCTGCTATGAAGCAGATATTATCAGGGGTAAGCTATATGCATAGTAGAAGGTTAGTGCATAGAGATATGAAGCCTGATAATATTTTGATTGTAAATCCTGAGGAAAGTGACAATTTTTCACTAAAAATCATTGACTTTGACTTAGTAGCAAGATGCCAAAAAGGAATGATGCTGAAAGAAATTGTGGGAACTGTGGATTATATGGCGCCAGAAGTGTTTGATGGAAATTATAATGAAAAATGCGATGTGTGGAGTTGCGGGGTTATTCTTTATACTCTATTAGATGGAACTTTGCCTTTCACTGGGAAAAATACAACTGCTCTTATAAATAGTATCAAAAAAGGGAAATTCCCTATGGCTGGGCCCAACTGGGATAGGATTTCCGAAGAAGCCAAAGATTTATTAAGAAAGCTTCTCACCAAAGATCCTAAGCGACGCATATCTGCACATGACGCCTTATCACACAGCTGGTTTCGAGCAACGCTAATTGAAGCTATCGACATTCCTTCCATTTTATCTAAGCTTCAGTTCTACGAAGCTTCTTCCAAACTGAGAGAGGCCTTAATTTCTTTCATTCTCAACCAAGTCATGCTCCAAAGCAACTTTTCTGAGCTCGAACTAGCATTCCGAGCCATGGATTTAAATGGCGACGGAGTTATTTCGCAAGCAGAGCTAGACTATTATCTGCGAAAGACCATGGGCGAAGAAGAAGCCAAAGCTCAGGCGGAGATAATAATGAATAAAGTGGACCGAGACTCCAATGGTGTTATTGACTATTCTGAGTTCATAAGAGCTACATTAGGCACCAAAGCAATCTTTTCTAGAGAAAATATCATAAAAACTTTTATTATGTTTGACCAAGAAAATAAAGGAGTGATTTCGCGCGAAGATTTAATAAAGCTCGTGTCAGATCAGAATAATATTGATAGGGAACTTATGCAAGAATTTTTAAGAGAAGTCGACCCTGAAAGTACGGGGAAGTTTGAGGTCAAAGATTTTGAAGAAATGCTGATGTCGGATACTGATTCTATTGGAAAGTTTGATGAAAGATTGGAAGAGACAATGGCCATTTAGAAGGTTCTTTACTGTAATTAATAAGGATACATTAATTATATAGCTGATTTTCTATTGAATTCATTTTTCAAACCGAACTGCTCATATAAGTAATTGCAAAGCTCAGAATTAGATGCGTCTTCAGCGATTTCTAAGACGCTTTTATTTTTTCTGTTCCTGTGAGTTAATAAAGCACCATTTCCTACTAAATATTGTGTAACCCTGAATGCCCAGTTTTTTATAGCTATGTCTGTTTCTTCCTTTTCCATGCTTATACCATTTAGCTCAAAGAGTTCTTTTAATGTTTGTGTTGAGCAGCTTCTAATTAAAGTGCCTACATTTAGTCTTGCCACCAGTGTTATCGGAGTTTCCCCAAATTTATCAGGGATATTTACATCAATTCCTAATAAAACCACATATTTTATTAGATCAATATCTTTGTTTTTCAAAGTTCTGACTATAAAATAAGGGTCTTCTACAAGGCAGTGCAAAATTGTTCCTTCACTAGAAATGCTGATTCTTTTATTTACATTTATATAAATGTGCTTTCCAAGCCTCAAAAGTTCTAAAGACCTTATCAACACATCTGGATATAATTTGCATTGTCTAAGCCCTGTTAGCATTTTCATATGGAAAGTTTCACTCTGCAAAATTGCATCATTTTTTTGTATTAAAGTTGATACAATATAGTCAAATATGTCATAACTATAAGCAGCAGCCACTTTTAAAACTTCAGCTCGAGTTTCATGTTCATATTTCCTAAACTGAACACGCCCTCCTAGCAATTTCTTGGTCTCTTCAAGGTTATTTTCTTTTATCTGTACAGACACTACATGCATAAATTCTTGCTCTTTTGCTAAATTTGGCTTAAAAAGATGGATTTTCAAATAAGTAAATGCTAAAAGTAGAAATGACATAGAAAGAGAAACACTTAAGGATACACAGACTAAGGTGTTAAATGTTCTCATTTCTATTAAAAATAAAATTTGGATTACAAACTGTCCTATATCTTCAGAAAAAAATTTAATTGCTGGAAGAATGCTGGTTTTTTTAGCCCAATTTCGCTTGTGCTCTTGACTTTTTTCGCCTTCTAACTCACCCCTTTTAGTGAGCAAAAACATTGGTTAAATCTTAATTTTAGTAAATAAACCCCTTGGTATGATATTTGGGTATGAGTTTTTGATATAAAAATATTTTGATATTGAATTCATAATTATTATAATAATAAGATCTTTAGATGCATCTATTAAATTCTAGACAAATTTCACTATTTATTTATCAATTAAATTTGGAATACATTTCAAGTATTTATAAAATTGAAAGCAACCTCTCCTCAGGCAAGCAAATGGTCTTGCTCGCTCCAAAAGATATTAGTAAGTACATGGTTTCATATTTTCCCAATAAATCATATAATGCATTATATTCAGTCATTTGAAAGCCTAAAATGTCTTGCCGAAACCAAGATCTTACTTGGAGAGATATCATAATCGCAGTTAAAACACATAAGATGATAAGAGAAAAAGGAGATAAAACACTATTGCATGAATTGGCAATTGATAAAAAGCAAAAATCTGTATAAATATCAAGCTTTCCCAGCACGCTTGTGACGAGCTTGATATGCTGAGTAATTGTAAGCTTTGTGTGCCCACTTAATGGCTGAATGATTTTAACAACTTTTCTTGCTGAAATATACTCAAAAATAAAAGTGCATCCAAGATAAATTCCACACACTACATGTGCATCCTCATAATGTCCTCCAGAGCAGCATATACAATAAAATAACACCTGTAGCAGGGAGGTTCCTAGGAGACCAGAAACCTTGTGGAAGAGATGGTAGCTTTCATGAATGTGTATCAGGCCAGTTTTTGCTGGCGTGGTGGAGTGCAATGCCAGACTGGCCAATCGCATGCCACTTTCAAACCAGTTTTTTACCCCGTGAGAAAGGAATCTCAGAGTTGGAAAGGGATATCCCTATTGCGCCAGAAGTTAGTCTCTTGGCCAATCGGGAATGTTTTCCACGCGATGCCAGACGTTGCGTCTTGGGCTACGGGTTTCCATCTCGGTCGTCAGGCGACCAGAAAATTCAATTTTTGAATTTTCTTGAAGCTAATCCAGTTGATGTACTGCATTGTAACTAGTGTCCCCAACTCAAGGGTAGCGAGTACAAGCCTTCATCTGTGAGAAGCACACAGTGGAAGGCTGTGACCAGACTACAAAAAGCGGTGGATAGATAATGGACGCGAGTAGTGGCCTTTGACTCTGCAAGGAGCTTATCTATATAGTGTATACTCTCTATAGATTTCTGAGGACAAATTTCTAATAGAAAAACTTATTTTGACATTTTGCGAAAATCGAAAAAGACATTTTATATCTTGATTTTAGATTTTCGAGTATGCCAAAATAAGTTTTCTATTAGGGTATTTGTCCTCAGAGATCTATTAAGAGGCACGCCATAAATAATTAACATAGCATAAAAGCCCTCCAGTGCAGCCTACTACAAAGAATGTAGGATAGATAAAAACAAGTAATCACAAGCAAGCAGTAAACATATAAGAATAAATAAAAAGTGACCTAACCAAAGGAATTAGCTGCATATTCACCTCTCGAATTTTGTCAGCCCGGGTTTGTCTGAAATCAGTTATTACAAACACATTTCCTTGCCTTCTGAAATTAACTTTTTCCTTTGGAAATTTAACTTCTTCTATTTCTGAATCTTCTTCAGAGTCATCACTAGATTCGCTAGAAACTAAAGACGATTTAATATCTTCGTCCATTTTATCTGTTACCCTTTACTAATATACAGAAGATTATTAAATGCAATAAGAAAATTGAGCGTATTGAAATGAATATTTTAATGTTAGAAGCATATTTTACGGATTTGTCAGTGAAAATAATTTATGATTATTAGAGAATTTAAATATTCTTTTAAAATTTGGATAATAAAATAACATTCATCCTTAATCCTAAGCATTAATACAATAAATAGTTAGCTTTGATGTTAAATTACATATTCATCTTTATGATGTGTTAAAAGCAGTGTTGACAATTTATGATTTTTCAAATCAAACGTCAGAAGAGGGTTCATAAGTGGCGACTTAGACTTGCACTTCATTTTTATGGGCATTGAAGACTTACTTAAAGGTATCAAGCGACTATATAAGGAAGTCCTTCTCAGTCTAGATCCAAATCACTTATGGGATTCATTAAGCATTCATTATTAAATGGCGCGGGTGCCAACCTGCCTCTTAACACCTCTAGCCCGGGAACCCAAAAGAATTTATGTAAGGGAGGATAGTATTAGAACATGAGTGTCCGGTAGGGTTTTCCTGGGTTGGTGGAACGTAATTTAGGCTTAGCTGACTACTTACTCGCATCCAGATTTGGTTTTTAACCACTGAAAGATGATTCGCCGGAGTTTGAAAAAGGACACCCAGAAAGCCAGAGGTGGTTGCTTGGCCACTCGGGTAATTCCATAGAGTGATTAATGAATGAATGAATTTATGGTTATCACTCCCTAAGGAGTCAATTTTTTTATAGAGTGATACTAGTCGCCACGTCCTAAGCTTCGAGCTCCATTTTGGTTGGAAAACCGGCAAAAAATTCGCTCTTCAATTTTTAGGAAGGATCCCAGCTGAAGCCCAGTATGATAACCTAATGTCTCTGGCTCTCAGGCAGCAAGTGCAAGCCCTAGCCCGCAATGAGCGACACAGAGTGAGGCTGCTTCTGGATTCGCAAGCGAGTGATGCGTGTTATGGAGGCGAGTTGAGACTTTTAGGCCTGAAAGAGCTTTTAGGCCTGAAAGAGCTTTTCTATAATCTTAACTAAGAACTTAGGGGTTCATGAAGCTCAGTCTTAAAATGATTACTATGGGCTTCCAAAACTGGAGGGCTAACGCTTCTTTGTCTTTTTTGCTTAATTTTATATTCCTTTGTCATATTAGGCGTCATACATATCCCTCTATAAAATTCCGATTTATTTATTTTCCGAGGCAAATGCTTATGAAAAATTATTTTTTCGGCCTCGTTGAAGAACTGAGATGAATTTCTGCAGTTTTTGGGATCCTTTTCTAGGCACTTTTTGTCGATTCTTGAATTCATGATGGATAAAGGCAAAGCGCATTTTTTCACTTGGGTTTGAGGCTTGAATTGGCTAATAATTGGCCGATATTTTGGGATTTTTGGAGTGTCTTCTATTTCCATTGTATTTGTACCAAAATCGACATACTCTGGCTGATGTGGAATTTGAATTTCCAAATAGTTTCTGGGTTTTGATGTTAAGTTATCAGGTTTGTCAAAGATGTTGTCAATCTCCATTTTACAAATGGAGAATAATATTCACATGAATTCTGGCGAATGATTTTGCCTCTATTAAATTCTTATTATTAATAAAATGCCATAAGTTTAAACTATTTGAAATATCCCTTATGGATCTGCCATTTTAAGTAATATAATATTCCTAACTTCTAACTATTCTATTATTTTATATCTTTTATCTTAGTCTTAGAATAATAACTCAAAATGGCAACGTTTTATATGCAAATACCTCATATGAAGAATTTCAAGCTTTATGAAGCTCGAGCTCTAGGCTCTTATCGCTCGGAGTCTCCGACCAGGATCTCCCTTAAGAACGGCCAAGAGGTAAAACTTTTAGAGTATGGGAAATATTGATCTTGAGCTGTTGATGAAGCAGGATCTTCAGGTTGGGCTCCTACGCCATTTCTTAAAGTCAGTGAAGCAAAAATAAAAAACTCCTCGATTTTTCAGCTTAACTTATCTATTGTGTGTAATCTTGCAAATCAGTCACACACATTAACTTTTGAATCTGTGGAAGATGAGGCTGGCTTATTTTTCCGGTCATTTAGTGTAGCAAAATTTGATGAGGTCTCTTGAGATGATAAAGTTTTAATTGTCCTTGAAAACAACCGAGTTGCTATATCAAGGCATGAGCTGTCGTTAGAAGAAATTCAAGACAAAATGGTTAATGGAATTTTTATGACGATTATTGAATTTAAATTGCACAGAAATTTCATATCAACTTGCGAAATTTTAGTGAAAATCTGTGATAGTCTCTCTATGCTGAGATCTGAAGAAGAAGAGTTTGCTAAAGAGTCAATCGCAGAAATTCATGAAGATCCGAAATTTTATGACGGTGAAGCAATATTATATAACTCAGACGTATCAGCTGTTTCTCCATGTCTGAGACTAGAAGGGATGCTTTATTTAACCACATTTAGAATTTATTTTCACTGTGACAGCCAATATTCCTATTTTTTCAGTATCCCATTACTATGTGTGGAAACATTAGAAATCCAAATAAATTCAGTAAAAATCAACACAAAAGACTTAAGGAGCATTGAATTTATATTCAAAAATGCTGAAGAAACTAAAAAATTTGCTGAAAGATACAACTCAGAGTATGGTAAAGTTTCATGCTTACGGCATTTTAATGCTTCAAACCTGCATGACAGCTACGGCTGGGATATATATGACCCTGTAAAAGAGTTTACCCGTCTAGGCGCGCTAGATGAGAACCAATATAGAATTTCAGCTATAAACTCCACCTATGAATTTTGCAGTACTTATCCTTCATGTCTTATTTTGCCAATTGCTCTAACTCAAGAAGACCTCAGAGCCATTGGACTCTATAGAAATCGAGGACGGATTCCCACCCTCTGCTGATACAATAAAGGCTTTGGCATCTTTCGCAGCAGCCAGCCATCTGAAGGAGTTTCATTGCGCTGCATAGAAGATGAAGAATTCATGGAAAGGTCGCGGATAAAATACGTCATTGACATCAAATATAAAACCAATACAAAAACCTCTAGCAGAGACTATGGAACTCCAAGCTACACAGTCTGCCAAGTATTAACTGTAAATTTTCCTGATATTTTGAAAATAAAAGAGAGTTTTGACCAATTAAAATCCTTGTATGAGAGAAAAGATTATTTTTTTACTGTGTTACACCATTCAAGATGGCTCCATAACTTAAAAACTCTTTTATCTGTCTCCACATCTGTGGCTGATTATATTCATTTCGAAAAAGCATCTGTCTTACTCCCCCCCCTTTAAATTGGATCAAAATATAGGTAAAATTTCCACTTTTTTTGGTAACCCCTTTAAATTGGAAAAAAAACATTTATAATAAAAAATTTTATATATATAAATCATAATTTTATGTAAAAAGTTTTGATATAATTTAAATGTTTCTTCTTAACTAAAATTAAAAATTTGGTTATATCCTGCTCTTATTTAAAGAATAGAGTATAAAGAGCATCTTATTTAAATAGATTTATTATTCTTAATTGTAAATTTTTAAAAAAATTTAATTTTTTTTATTTTAAATATTTTCAAAAAAAATTTTATTTTTTTGATAAAAATGATATTTTTTATTTAAATAGCTTTGATATAAATTCAATACGAATTCTTTACAAAAATTCAAAATTTACTTATCTCTTGCTTTATTTTAAAGAATAGAGTATAAATAACATCTTATTTAAACAAAATTAGCACTTTGATTAATAAATTTTCTAAAATTTTTTTTTATCAATAAAAATAATAATTTTTGTGTAAATAGTTTTGATACCAATTAATAGTGGCGTATTAATTAATAATAAAATTTTAGTTATATCTTGCTTTTTTTTAAAGGATAAAGAGTAAATAGCATTTTATTAAACAAATTTATTAATCTAATTCGATAAATTTTTGAAATTTTTTTTTTTTAAAAATTTAATATAAATTTTTTTTTATAAAAAATTTTATAATGATTTTTTTTTTAAAACAATTTTCTTAACCCCCTTTAAATTGGAACAAAATTTTTTAGTTCCAATTTAAAGGGAGGGGGGAGTTAGTAACTTGTCTAGATGGCTGGGATACAACTCCGAGTGTGACTTCATTAGCGCAAATCATTTTGGATCCATTCTATAGGACTTTTTGTGGATTCCAAATTTTGCTGACCAAGGAATGGCTGTCATTCGGTCATAAATTTAGGGATAGGTGCAATGGCCAAGAAAGGTCGCCATGCTTCTTGCAGTTTTTGGATGCAGTCCATCAGATTATTCAGCAATATCCGAATGAGTTTGAATTCAGTCAAAATTATTTAATTTTTCTTGCTGATGGGGTTAGTTCGGGTTTGTATGGAACCTTCATGTCAAATTGCGAAAAGGAAACAGAAGAGTTTAAGAAAGGTTCTTTATCAATTTGGAGGGAAAGACAGCCAAGGTTTTTTATGCAGCGCTATATGCCATCATCTACAGAAATGCTAATGATTAAAACCTCAATAGAGTCTTTGAAATTATGGAAATACTTTTCAAGATGGCAACTGTTTTAGGAGAATATTGGAATAAAAATAATCATCGTTATGCTGGGGATTTGATTATCAGAGTTTTATATATTAATTTCTTTTTCAAAATTATAAGTTATTGCCAAGGGCTCAAATTAATGTCTCCAGTTTTATGGTAAGCTGTTTTGCATGCCATTCTGGATTTAATTAAATTTTTGATATTAATCATTAGTTTTGTATCACAGCATTTTTTTATTGGCTGCATTTTTGGCAATTCACCTCAGCTTTTTGATTTTCTTTCCCTTCCCTTTTTCTGCTTTATAAAAGAACTAGAGAAAAAATCGGTATAGTTTTTTAAAGTTTCAGATCTCTCAACGCCCTTATAATCAAGTTTCTTTCTCTTATTAAGAATATCACTATTTTTGCATCTACTCAAATTCCTAGGTTGATTATAATTCAATGATATTATCTTTTCTGATCTGTTTTTGGAAATAATCCTCTCTTTTAAAGTAATTGTCTTCGATTTAACCTCTAGCGGTTTTCTTACTACGCTAGCTGGCTTATAATTAATCAAGGCCTGTTTTAAAAGCTCTTGCATAATTAATCTATTAACATCTATTAAACTAATTTAACAAATTACCCCAAAGCTGATTCTGATGAGTAACGAACATAAAGAAACCCATCTGGATTTTTGAACTCATCATAAATACTTATCATCGTCTTATCTAATGCAGGCAAGTGACCTCCTATTGATATAAATAATGCGCTGGTCTTTGGCAAATTCATGTTCTTCCTCAAGTTAAAGATAAACTCCTGAAATTTGAATCTTTTTGGGACCAAAAATCTGTTCTCCATAGTTTTGCTGTCGTTTATTTCTTTGTCGTTTTCAAGGATGATTGGGATTTGATTAGGGTGGGACTGCATGATTTTTTGGCATTCTATTTTTCGCTGCTGTAAGTTTATTGAGTCTAGTTTGCTATCCATTATATATTATTAGTTAGATATTGAGAAATTAATTAAATCAGTGAACTTGGCAATGCTCAGTATGGCTATAAGATATGCGAAAATTTAATGAAAGTAGCTTTATTTATGCAGAAGACTATTTCAACTTAATTCTGGTGCATTAACAGTCCCTGGAAAAGATATAATTTTAAAATTTTGTGATGCTTATTATATATACCTCCTTTTAAGGGTAAAAGCATGTCTACTGGCAACTCTTATCGTATTTTCATATATTAAATAGATAACAGCGAACTATTATAAATATTTTATTTATGGTAATTAGGTAAAAAAATATTTTATATGTTCTCCAGTTTAAATCCTTTGGTCATTTCACTGTACTTTTAGTGATTATATGCTTTGCCTACTTGCTATATATTGTAGCTGCTGTTTAGCCCAGTTTCCAAGTGGTTTTCTACACTTAATGCAGGCTTCCTTGTCATTTGCTTGGCATTCGATGCATACATCTTGATTGCAGCATTCTTTCAATATGAAATAATCTAACAGTTTTTTTTGCTCACAAGGCCCAGTGCATCTCCCAAATAAAATCCTATCAAATTCCAATAATAAATTGCGATCTGCAGTTATCTTACATATTTTGCACTTCTTCGCTTGATAAGATTCGTTTATGCAGCGATTACACATCAAATGGCCATTGCAAACTTTTCTCAAGTTATTTCCAATAAAATACATCAATTGATTGCAGCCTTGGCAGATATCATTCTCGGTGGAAATATTCATTGAATAAGTTTGCCTACAATGAGGACATCCTGTCCTTCCTCTTCTCATACTAGATGCCAAGCATTCTTTGCATTGGTGTTTGCATACATCATTTTTAAAGCACATCTCATCTTTTAATTCCTTATGGCAAGTAAAGCACTCATGATCGGTTTCTGAAGATGTGCTCATATAGGCATGTCTTCGTTGATTATCTTGTTCTAATTGTCGCTTGTTTCTCTCTAAATCATAAATCTCATAATTGTCTCCTAAAATAGCTTCCAAGTCTTTATCGAGCAATTTTTTTTTGCACTTTGGGCACATCGTTCTAAAGCTTTCTTCTTCATAAGTTGTTAACAGAATTAGGCCATTTGTCCTTTTTCGTAATGATTCGATGGAACATTCTTTACATAATTTATGATTGCAGCTTGTAACTCCCTCATAAAGATTCACTTGGCATTTTTCACAATGAAATGAAGATAAAAGAGAAGTAAACCCGGGCTTCATTGCTTCAGGAGCATTTTCTGTTAAAGCACATAAAGCAGTGAATATTCTAGTATGAGAGCCACTAACTACCAATCTGTTAGCGAGCAAGCTCTGCATTCTTCATAGAAATTATCCCATAATTTTCATAAAAAATAATTTGTATGTGTAGTTGTTTTTATAATGAATTCTATTAAATTTAAACAGTTCCTTCTAAAACTTATATTTAATTAATTAAATTGCATTTATTTACACAAATTTTTGCAAATTGGGATCTGTGAATTTCGAAACAATATATTAAAAATAAATTAAATCATTTTCATATTAGAAAGAACCTCAGCTAGAGCAAGGAACATTTGGCGGTGATTTAATAATCATAATAAATTTTCAAGCATGGCTGGAATGGCCAATGAAAATTGTTCTTCATTAATTAAATCTTTTGGAGTATTTTTTAAGTTTTTTGAAGTATTTATTATAGAAGTTTCCTATGTTTGGCGCTGTAAGGCCGATAAATTCTGATCGGAATTTATCGGTTGGTTGCACCAAATCAATGCCTTGGTCGGACCAAAAAGCGATTCGGTCCGACGAACTTGGAAAGCTCCTGGGAAAATGTCTGCGCTTTCAGCGCTATATAGAGGAAACCTCTATAAGTCTTGTGGAGTATTTTTTAAGTCTTTTGGAGTATTTGTTAAGTCTTTTGGAGCATTTATTAAGTCCTGTGGAGTATTTTTTAAGTCTTTTGCAACATTTTTTAAGTCTTTTGGAGTATTTATTAAATCTTTTGGAGTAGTTTTTAAGTCTTTTGGAGCATTTATTAAGTCTTCTGGAGTATTTATTAATTCTTTTGGAGTATTATTGTAAAGTATCTCAGCTTCATCACTATCGAAATCATCGCTATTGTAGCCTTCATCGATAGCAACTTTTGATTGCTTAGGTTGAATATCACTTTTTAATATTACATTAAAAGTTTTAGGTGGGGGTGGTAATTTACTCACAGGGGTATTATGCAATATTTTGCAGCCTGAATGCCATATTATTGGATGACCAGTGCCTATTTCTTTCTTCAAAATGGCTTATTTTAAGGGGAAAATAAGATATTAGTTTAATCAACTAGTAAAAATGTTTTTCCAGCTGTCTAATAGTGTATAGGATTTTGCTTTCATGGCTGATTTAATGAATTTGGTGGCTGTTTTTGAGTCATTTTATCTTGTCCGCTATCTTCAAATGATTGTGTCATATCTATATATCCACTCTGATTGCTTGAATTTTCATCTTCACTCAAATTACTTGAATTTTTATCTTCACTTAAATTACTTGAATTTTCATCTTCAAACACTGATTGCTGGAGTTTAATTTGAGATTTTTGGCTTCGCTCGTCAAGCTGTTCTTTTATAAATTGATTTTTCGTCATAAAAACTGAAGGAGCTGGTATACTTGCTTCATCACGGATAGAGCTTCTCACTGATGGAATAATCCGATCTGTGTCATTCATTTCGCTTTCTGAGCTTTCGCTCGAAATTGTATAATCCTTTATTTTTATTTCTTTGCTGACTGATGGAATTTTATATTTATGAGATTTTGTTTGGGAAACAGGAAATGGGTTCGTATTAGGGCTTTTACTTCTTTCAAATAAATTATTAGTTTTTCGCTCTTGAAGAATATTTTTATCTCTATTATTTGGGAATATGCTGGGTATATCAGGGGTATTATTTTGAACAGTAAGAGGTGGAGGATGAGGAAGACAAGCATTAGATTTTTTCGTGCCATCAGGAATGGTAAGTTTAAATTCACCCGCAGGAGGTGGAGAATGCTCATTTTCTGGTCTCTCTCTTTCTAAATTTGGCATTTGAAGATCAATTTTATCTGTTTTCGTTATCTTTTGGATTAGAGATTTGGGTTCAGCAGTGATTAAATTCTTGAAATCTTCCGCATGAAGACGATGCTGTTCATTTTGTGGCCAAGCTCTTGCTGTGTGTGAGCTCGAAAGTAAAGGAGGCTCATTTTGCGCTCGATTTGATGTTTCATTTTGGCTGGAAGTTAGAGGATTATTAATCAAAAGTGATGAATTTGCTTCAATACTTCCAGTAGCACTATTACTTTCTTGAATTTCCCCAACTAATTTCATAGTTGTCTGAATTGATCTCTCTCTAGTTACTTCAGTATCAAGCGTATTTTCCTGATAATTTTCAGCGTTGCTATCTATCATTTATATCTATAAATTTTATTTGATACCCTAAAGAGATAAAATTTTCTTGCCAACAAAACTACACCATTTCAAGGGTTAATTCAATTTTAAACCTTTCGCAAAAGCTCTTAATTCTTTTTTAATGTTTTGATTAGTTACAAATAGAGTTCTAAAAAAACTTTACATTACCTTGTCTGCTCCTCTCATGCTTGACACATTTATTCTCGGGCAAGGTCTACTCTTACATCCAAAAGCGATACTAGATGAGCCAATATGTACTGCTAGCTCGCTTAGTCTAGTGCTGTGCCCACTAGCTTATAAATCACCTCCAATGAAGCGGCCAAATGAAAAGTGGATTTCTGGAAGCTTGAAAAAAGCGCTGCTGGCTATGCAATACACAATTAGAGATACTTCCGAAATTATGTGTTCATTAAGTCTCCTCATATTTGCAAGACTCCATCGACCTTTCCCAAAGTTCATTTTGATCGATCCTGTCCTTCTATGGAAATAGAAGGTAGAGATTTTTATCTCATTACTCTCTTCATAAGAATTACCTTTTATTTTACCGTTTTTCTAGTAAATTCTTTATTGGTAATTGAAAATAATAATTTGAAATTCAGTTAAAATATGTCATTTGAACTAAACAGTCAAGATCAAGACACAGGGGACCATACCAGATTTGCTGAGGCTAAATCTATGCGAAAGCGCACGGAAGAAGATGCCAGGCTCTTACTTCCCTCTTTCGCAAGCGAAAAATTTTTTTCTTTTTCAAATATTATTAAAAATAAAATTTTTCAAAAAAATTTTAAAATTTCGAAAGTAAAAATAATAAAATTATATATATTAGAATGCATGACGTTTAAAATTTTATAAAAATAGCATGGTTTTTCATTACTCCCCCGTCCTCCGTAAGCGAGCAAAACCATTTGAAAGATACCAAATTTTGGGTAAATAATCCAGCGAACAAAAAATTTTTTTATAAAATATTTGATATATAAGTAATAATTAATAATAAAATCTCTAGTTAATTAATTCTGTTTGATTTTAAAAACATAGATTTTATAATTAAATTAATTTTCACCAATTGGAATTTCAAAAAAAAAATTACTAAAAAATGGACATATAAATTTTAATTAAAAAAAACCCTTTGTGGCGAACAAAATTTTTATTTACTCACGGAGGAAGGGGGAGTTAGCAATAGATACTTATAATTTATATAAAAATTATTTGTATATAATTTATTTTTCAATTCTCTATAAAAAAGTAAAATTCTTCTAATAATTTCGCTCATCACAGAGGGGCTAGCAAATCGTATCGCCCTTCTCAAACAAGAAGAAGCTAAGGCTCTCAAAAAGATTGAAGAGACTAGAAAAAAGGCAAAAGAAATCGTTGATATGAAAGCCAGAAATCTCGAAATCCAACGCAAAAAAGAAGAAGAAAAAAAGCAGCAAGAAGAGTCAGAAAAAAGACGCCAAATGGAAAAAAAACAACAAAAGGACCGAGAGAGGAAAATGAAGGAGAATCGCTCACATTCGTTAAAAAATAAAATCCAAAATGATGCTCAAGCACTTAAACAGCTGAGACAAGAGAACTTGGAAGCAATAGAGGCCAAAAGAAATGAGGAAAGAATGATGAAAATTTCGATAAAGGAAAAAATTAATAAAGATAAATTGGAAGCGGAAGAAAGGAGAAGAAAATTCGCAATGGAAAAGAAAATGGCTTTAAAGGCAGAGTTGGAAAGAAAGATTGAGGAAGAAAATAAAATAAGAAGGGAAAAAGAGGAAGAAGTAAATAAAATGGAGCAGGAGGAACTTGAATTGATTCAAAGGTTGCAAAACACACAGCTTCTGCAACGAACTGCATATGAAGAACTAGAAACAGCAATCGCTGGACAAGTTGATGTGGATACTGTTTTAGGTTCACGCTATTAAGTGGTATTTATTAAGACGTATAGATCTTTTATTTTAAAAAATGAATAGAATAATCAGGAGATTTGAAATCATTAAAAAATATTAGAAAAGGATGGCCAATTACTTCGAGCTAACTTTGCCAATACTTATAAAATGATCATTATCGAAAATAGATTAAAGTTAAAAGTTCTATTTTTGAAGGAATTAGTTATTAAAAGATAAATAATTACAATTCGAGTCTTTTATTTTAAAACTCCTAAATTTAATTTATTTTTGCACATAGATAAATAAGTGGAACGATTATCTATTATGAGATAAATTGCTTCTATAAAAACATATTTAAAATTGCTTATTTTAATCATTTAGCTCTTTATTACTTATCTCCTTTTTGATTAGCGAGCAAAAAATCTTGCCTGCTCTCTAACCCCCCCTTCGTGAGAGAAAAAAACATTGGAATAATCCTAATTTTTTCCAAAAACCCACCCTCTGTAATCGAATAAATTTTTATATATAAGTAATAATTATTATAATAAAATCTCTAGTTAATTTTGTCTTAAACAGCTTGCATTTTAAACATAAATTTTTCGAATTAAATTATTTTTTACGTGTTGAAAAAAAAAGAATTATTACAAAGTATATAAATTTAAAACAAATCTAATTGAGGGAACAAAAATTTTTTAGTTCATTCACGGAATTCACAGATGGGGGAGTAAACAATTTAATTTTTGATTTTAAAAAAAAAACATTAATTCTATATAAAAACATTTTTAGGATTTAAAAATTCAGATTTCTAAATATTTGAAATGAAAATCTAATTTAATAAATATTAATATTTTAAAGAATTCAAGCTATTTAAAATTTAATATAATTTGCTGGAGATCTCTTTATTACAATCATTAAAATGAGTCTTTGAAGAATCTCACCTAATATTTGGGTGATAACTACTGATAATAACATAATAATTGTTGATATACATCAAATTATTATTTATTACCAAGATTTTTAGAAAGAAGAAAAGCATTTGCGAATCGATTAAGTGAAGCAATTGGAAAAAATTATTGAATGTGAAACCTCACTATTTGAATGATAGTTGATACATTAGAACCACAAATAATTGCCAAACTAGAGCAAGATGATATTAAACAATAAGATTTTATTGCTAAGATTAATAATTAAGAATTATAGGCTAAAAAAATTAAGGAATAAGAAAGAAAATAATTGGAGATTTTAGATATAAAACTGGAAAAAAATTTAAAATATTTTATAGGGGATGGCCTCTTAGAAGGCGGAAGTAAATTAACGCATTCTATACTAATCTAATTCTATTTGCTAAAATTATATATTAAAAATATTTTTTCTCAAGTAAAGCTGGCTAATTTTCCCAATAATAATGCTTTGCATGTAAACCAAGAGGCGAGCTAAAATATATATATTTAATTACAATATATAGAACATTTTACTGATAAGCTACTATTCTGCTTATTATATGAAAATATATATATTATTATGCTCATTGAATCTTTCATAGTCATTATAAATGTTTAATGCCATTCATCAGACTCCATTCTTAACTACAGCTCATGAAACAACAGAGCTATATAGCACATCACCAGTATCCACATTAAATAAAGAATTTGATTTTCGAGATCAAGAATACGAAGAATTTCCTGTTGAATATGCAAGTGAAAGAACCAAATTTTTATGAAACCGAATAAGAAATGCTGCATTTATTATCGCCAGGTTAAATTTGATGTCAAAGGATATTCAAACATATGGATCTACAAGGCAATGCTTCAAAAATGTAGACGAAGATATTATAACGCAGAAAACGCCAAAATTCTTATTTCATCCTTATGGAAAATTTAAATTGACTTGAAATTTTGTTATGATTCTTCTTATGCTTTATACAGGATTTATTACACCTTATATAACGTGTTTTATTGATAATATAAGTGAACCTTTATTTTATACAGAAATTAGTGTGAGTATTTTATTCTTTTTGGACACCATCTTTACATTTAATTCAGCTTATTTTAATCGAGCAGAGATGCTTATTGTTAATAGAAAAGATATAGCAAAAAAGTACATTAAAACGTGATTTATTGTTGATATTGTGTCTATTTTACCTTTTGATCTGATTACAGGAAATTATTCTGGCGGATTGACCAATATACTTAAGGTTTCCAGGCTTTATAAATTGTTTAGATTGATAACCTCCCAACATAATATTTTTTTAGAGGAATCATATTATTTTTAATGAAATATTGCTTGTTTTGATTTATTTTATTGATTTTATTATTATTTATTGCATACCTTATTTTGTTTATAATTTAAATTTAAAAATTATAAAAATTTTAGTACTTCGTGGTGATAAATTTGCAGAAGCAGAGGTAAGGCTCATGAAAATGATGAGATTTGCAAAATCAAGAGCATTCTTAGACGAATTCATTGATAAACTAAAATTAAGCAGTGGATTTATTAGCATGTGCAAATTTATGTTCATTGTTTTAGTGACAGTCCATATTATCGGATGTTTTTGATATTATATAGCTAAATTAGAAGATTTCACTCCAGAATCATGGATAGTCAGAAGCAATTTAATTGATGGCTCAAATTTTGAAAAATATATAGCTTCGATTTATTTTGTGTTCACAACTTTGACTACTGTTGGGTATGGAGATATAACCCCTCTCAATAATGATGAAAAAATCTTTGCAATGTTTTTAATGGCATTTGGCATTACATTTTTTTCACACATAATTGGTAATATTCAAAATATCCTGAACCAGAAAGATATATCAGAATTGTCATTAAGGACCAGGATTCAATCACTCCAAGAGTTCACAAGAATTGCGAAGATCCCTCCTGAGCTTCATCAAAGAATCAAAACAACCATTCTAAAAACTCATCTTCAAAATGTTTCAAGGTGATCTGATCAAGAAAATTTGCTGAAAAATATCCCTGCTAGACTGAGAGTTGAAATTTCAACACATTTAAACACAAGAATTGTGGAAAGGATTTATTTTTTTAAAAATAAAGAGCATTTATTTTTAAGCTTTGTCGTTCCTAAACTAAAAACTGCTCATTTATTATTTAGAGAATTTTTGTATAGAGAAGGGGATTACGCAGAGGAAATGTATTTTTTAGATATTGGAAGAGTGCATATTAAAGCCATTAATGGAATAACTTTTTGAACTTATTCCAGTGGAGCCTACTTTGGTGAAGTTGAGCTTATCAATGAAATATCAAGAGAGCATACAGTTCAAGTTTCATCAAAATCGACAGATCTATTGATATTATCTAAGCCAGATTTTCTTAAAATGCTAACTCCCCCCCTCCGTGAGTGAGCAAACCATTAGAAAAATCGCTAATTTTGCCAAAAAACCCACCCCTCCGTGAGTGAACAAAAATTTTTTTTAATAGAAAAATTTTTTATGGAGAAAAAAAATTTAATATATAAATGATAATTATTATAATGAAAATCTAGAGCTAATTCTGTTTAATTTTAAACGAATTGCTTTTTAAAAACATAAATATTATAAATTAAATTAATATTTGCTTTCCAATTTTACGAATTAGGATTTTTTTAAATTTCGAAAAATAAATTTTTAAAAAAAAAAATTAACCATCCGTGAGTGAACAAAATTTTTTTATTCACTCACGGAGGGGGGAGTAAAGAATTTTCCTCAGGAAGAAAAGGAAATCAAAGAAACATCGGCAATCAGAAAAATGAAGCTTGAAGTTGCTAAAAGCCATGTTTTGGACTTAGCTTTACCACATCTAAATCTTGAGCAAATAAATGAAGATTATGAGGAGAAGTGTAGCATTGATATGACTCACGGATTAGAAAGAGGAACTACTAGGACAGAAATGCTATCAGATCTCACTAGGATTGAAAAAAAAAATTTCACCCAGCTCTGATCTGATGCCATTAAGGGAAAAAATGTCAAAGAGCAGTGAATTTTTCCAAATAATTCGCTTACTCCCCCCCCCCCCTCCGTGAGCGAACAAAAAAAATTTTGTTCGCTCACGGAGGGGGGTTAATTTTTTTTTTTAAAAAAAATTATATATATAAATTTTATAAAAAATATTTTTTTTTCGAAATTTAAAAAATCCTAATTTGCAAAAATTGGGAAGCAAATATTAATTTAATTTGCAAAATTTATGTTTTAAAACGCAATTTGTTTTAAAATTAAACAGAATTAGCTCTAGATTTCATTATACTAATTATCATTTATATATCAAAATTTTTTTCCATTAAAATTTTTTCTATTAAAAAAATTTTTGTTCACTCACGGAGGGTGGGTTTTTGGTCAAAAAATGGCGATTTTTCTAATGGTTTTGTTCGCTCACGGAGGGGGGGGGGGGAGTTAGTAGCCCTTCGAGTTCTTTTTATACTAAAAGAAATTTTTTATTTAAAAAAGTTAACAAAAAGAAAAAGAAAACAAAAGCGGAATGGCTAAACGAACAAAATAAATCAAATTGTTAAACTGGCCATAATTGGGTAGCCCATTAGTCTTTGCCGTGTATTTGCTCCAAACTAGAAGCCTCTGTATACCTGGGAGTTCAAATGAGGAAAATTGAATGGCACCATCCTGAATTTCAGATCTAAACCACCTGTCCAGGCATTAGCTCTATCTGTAGAGTGCTCCGCTGGTCATGCTAGAGAATGATCATGCGGTAGGCAAACCTGTCTAACCCATCTCTAGGAGCAGGAGAACCTTCAGGGGAGAAACAAAACACCCTGCTTCAGAAGGCTTCTGAATGAGATGGTCTAGTTCGCTCGCAAGGAGCATCTTTCGCCAACCATCGTGTCGGTACACTGCTCCATCATAAGGTATCCAATTTCGTCAACGTCACAATTTTATTTCTTAAATGAACAAGGAATTGAAGAGATTTTATATGGATTGTACAAAAATCCTAGTGCAGAAACTTTTCATGAGATAAAGGAGACAGGTGGTGCAAGAGAAAATGCTGCAAACACAAATAAAGATGAAGAAGAGGAGATCCAATCCAATCTCCAGAACATTACAAATAATCAATTACTCTTTATGCAAAATATTGATACTTTAATGGAGCTTTTAAAAATTGAGCACGGAAGCTAATTTATAGTGCTGCTACAAAATGTTTGAATATTTTATAATTAGTGTTAATAATATTTTTATTTAATATACAAATTTTATTTGAAACCATAATTTCATAAAAAATTATGCGAATATAAAAAATAAATAGTTTTTTAAGCAAAACTAAAGACAAGATCAATACCCCAGCAGAGAATAATATACAGGGGGTGACAAATCGAAGGAAGGAGGCTGGATCTCAGTAGATCGTAAGACAAGCTTACTCTCGTACGTACAATCCCTCGTTCCATGTAAGTGGTCTGCAAAAGATTTGTCCCAGTCACTATTTGGTACATTGAGAAGCCGTCTTCAGCATTTCGCCTGGACAAGGATCTCAGTTGGGAGTGGGATTATGGTTTCCATAGGTGACTGGCGGACGTCGCGTTCCAGCATTGATTCTGACTTAGAGGCGTTCAGCCATAATCAAACAGATGGTAGCATCGCGACACTTCCTTGTCAGGAAATCGCATGAACCAGTGATCTGACCCAACGGTTCCTCTCGTACTGAGTTGGATTACTGTAGCGACATCAGTTCATCAGTAGGGTAAAACTAACCTGTCTCACGACGGTCTAAACCCAGCTCACGTTCCCTATTAGCGGGTGAACAATCCGACACTTGGTGAATTCTGCTTCACAATGATAGGAAGAGCCGACATCGAAGAATCAAAAAGCAACGTCGCTATGAACGCTTGGCTTGAAATTATTTATTATTTTTCTATATATAATTTATGTTCTATTTTTTCTGATATAATTAGAAACCGCTTGGCTGCCACAAGCCAGTTATCCCTGTGGTAATTTTTCTGACACCTCTGGTTTAAGACTTTTAAAAAGCAAAGGATCGATAGGCCACGCTTTCGCGGTTTGTATTCGTACTGAGAATCAAAATCAAGCAAGCTTTTCCCCTTTTGGTCTACAAGAGATTTCTGTTCTCTTTGAGCTTGCCATAGGACACCTGTGTTACTGTTTAACAGATGTGCCGCCCCAGCCGAACTCCCTACCTGGCTCTGTCTCTCGCTTAGCAAGCAAAGCTAGAACCACGAATGGTCGCTACCTCACGAGGTAAGTAAAATGACATCAAGAGTAGTGGTTTTTCAAGGTCGCAGGGCTCCCACTTGTCTACACCTCCTACGCCATTTCACAAAGCCAGACTAGAGTCAAACTCAACAGGGTCTTCTTTCCCCGCTGATTCTGCCAAGCCCGTTCCCTTGGCTGTGGGTTCGCTAGATAGTAGATAGGGACAGTAGGAATCTCGTTAATCCATTCATGCACGTCACTAATTAGATGACGAGGCATTTGGCTACCTTAAGAGAGGAAAGAAAAAAAATATTTTATAATAAATTTACTAGGAAATATTTATGAAAAATTTTATGTCTCAAAGAGAGTCATAGTTACTCCCGCCGTTTACCCGCGCTTGATTGAATTTCTTCACGTTGACATTCAGAGCACTGGGCAGAAATCACATTGTGTCAACACCTTTTGAGGCCTTCACAATGCTTTGTTTTAATTAAACAGTCGGATTCCCCTCGCTGCTCCAGTTCTGAGTTAGCCATTCGCTGTCCTGGGTTACTCCTGGCTCAACAGTCGCTAGCGCTGGTCAGGTCGCCCCTTCCTGCGAAGCTATGAAGAGGTCAGAAGGCCCAAGACCTGGCCCTCAGAGCCAATCTTTTTCCCAAAGTTACAGATCTAATTTGCCGAATTCCCTTATCTACATTGTTCTACGTACTAGAGGCTGCTAACCTTGGAGACCTGATGCGGTTATGGGTACGGCCAGGCGAGCGATAAGATTTCCCTCAAATTTTCAAGGGCCGAAGGAGGTGCACCGGACAGCACAAAGGGTGTGCTGCTCTTCCAAACCGATAGCCCTCTCTCGTCGCAAAGACCTCCAGGGCAGCGATTTGTTAAGAAGAAAAGAGAACTCTCCCCAGGACCTCGCCCCGACGTCTTTGAGTTCAGTTGTGTTGCCACTCAATACCCACCGCCTGCTTGTAGAATTTTAACTACATTCCCTTTCGGCCTGGACGATGTCGTCGCGGGATTACCCCTGGCCTCAGGACCGAGTCACTCATGACCAATTGCTGTTCTCATGAAACCCTTCTCCACTTCAGTCTTCAAAGTTCTCATTTGAATAGTTGCTACTACCACCAAGATCTGCACTAGAGGTAGCTCCAACCCTGTCCACACAGAGCCTTCTGCGCTGCCTCCACGCCCTCCTACCTGTCCAACTGTCATCAAGCTGGACAGCAGGGTATCGGCTGGCTGCTTAGCGACATCCATTTTCAGGGCTAGTTCATTCGGTAGGTGAGTTGTTACACACTCCTTAGCGGGTTCCGACTTCCATGGCCACCGTCCTACTGTCTAAATGAACTAACACCTTTTCATCTCATTAGCTGCCAATTGGTCGCCTCAACCCTGCCTTAGGTTGAACCCTCGTCGCCAGTTCTGCTTACCAAAAATGGCCCACATGGAACACGCATTCGGCACAGAGTTCAATGAAGCAACTCTGCGTTCTTACCAATTTAAAGTTTGAGAATAGGTGAAAGTTGTTATTGGGAATTATAATAAATATGGGAATTATTATAATATATAGATTTTTCTTATATTTATCGTTTATCCAATACAACTCCCGAACCTCTAATCATTCGCTTTACCCGATAAAACTGCACTGTTCCAGCTATCCTGAGGGAAATTTCGGAGGGAACCAGCTACTAGATGGTTCGATTAGTCTTTCGCCCCTATACTCAGGTTAGAAGAACGATTTGCACGTCAGAATCTCTACAAGCCTCCACCAGAGTTTCCCCTGGCTTCGCCTTTCCCAAGCATAGTTCACCATCTTTCGGGTCCCAACATATGTGCTGAGCTCGCTGACGCGGCCCTTGCTGCTAGTTTGGCAAGGCTCACTTTCGTTGCGCAGTGTGGTTTATACTATTTCTAATTAAATACAGCAGAAAAATACTATTAGGTAATTTTCTTGCAAATATAATATAGTCCGGTTTAAACCCTACTACTTGCACGCATGTTAGACTCCTTGGTCCGTGTTTCAAGACGGGTCAGTGGACACCGCGACTCCGCCTGAATCCATTGTGCTGGCTCTGTGGGCTAACAGCCTTCAGGCACAGCACGAGGACGCAGACGGAGTTGTGCTGTCAGCTGCTCCAACGACGTGTCGTTAGTTGTACTGCCAGCGCTGCAGAGCCCACTGCTTCCTCCTCAGCGATTTCAAGTATTTTAACCCTTTTTTCAAAGTTCTTTTCATCTTTCCTTCACAGTACTTGTTCGCTATCGGTCTCTTGTGAGTATTTAGCCTTAGAAGAAGTCTACCTCCCACTTTGGGCAGCAATCCCAAGCTACCCGACTCGTGGAACACGACCTCTCACTTGGAACAAGTGGCACGGGACTATCACCTTGGCTATATTTTTACTATAGAATATTAAGATTTTTATACGAATTTTGTGCTAAATTAATAGAAAAATGTGATAAAAATTGAAGAGGAAAAATATTTTTCGATGAAAAATAGATACCAATCACCCTCTACGGTCCAGCGTTCCAACTGAGTTACACCTGCTCCGCTGTGTAAGGTCTATGTCTCAACTGTACAACTCGCCGAAGCGATTTCCAGTCTGGGCTGATGCCGGTTCACTCGCCGTTACTAGGGCAATCCTTGTTAGTTTCTTTTCCTCCGCTTAGTAATATGCTTAAGTTCAGCGGGTAATCTTGCTTGACTTCAGGCACTCTTTGAT